>CM027471.1:6952574-8190074 GCA_015776775.1 Magallana hongkongensis
CCTTATCGGCCACAGTCTCTCTGGGTAAATCAAAGTATTGAGAGTACTGAAAGGCGGGGTCTTGAAAGTTTGAATTTGTAATTGTTTACGTTTTCCTCCGGTATGTTCCAAAAATTATGAGTTTGAATTAGTTGTTTCAATCTACATGTAGTATGCTAAAGTTCTGCCTTTTGCAATTGCCTGATACTTTGTCATAATTTTGCTAAATCCCGACCGGGACTGTTCTTCATAATTGTAGAAAATTGACACAGCGGTATATTATGTAAAAAAAGACCCCAAGAAATTTTTTAGAAAACTACAACTAACCGGGAAAATCAAAACAACCATATTTAGTAGGGATGACAAATTGGTTAATTTTTAGTACTCGGTTACTTGGACGTTTTTCCGATCGAGTACCCGGGTACTCGTTAAGAGTGTAAATAAATCTGAACAAGTACATTGAGAATTGTAAAAACTTACTTTTGTAGAAATTTTTCCTTACAACGTATGTTTAAGACAAATGTGATTTAACATGTTTGTCGTTCCCCCCGTATAGAATAGGCTAGTTTACTCGCACAGCTGATATTTTACGATTTTTGAATCTTCAGTTCTTTTAAAATATTTCCAGACCTTTGAAGTTTAGGTCTGTTCAATTTCTCTACTGTGTGCTATCTAATTTATATAATAGACTATATAAACGACAATGTTCAGTGAAAACAAATCATTAAAGTAAGCCAAAAAATAAGGGTCGAAGACAGCCAAAGGTGAGAAAGCTAAGTAACAGGTGCTTGGTCACGATAATTACTATAGCATTGAATCATGATTTTTTAAAGTATACACTCTCATAACTGCAGCGGTGTGTGCATACAAATTGAGTAACGCGCGGTAGTATATGGTGGCATATCTCTGCCCCCTGTGTGCAAGTTAGTTTTCTCTTTTTTTGACATACAAGATAAATATGTTGACATGCAAGATAGTTATGTCAACATGCAACATAACTATGTTGACATGCAAGAAAACTGCAATCAAATAAGAGTTATAAAAAATCTCAAATATCGCCAGCATGTGACATCAAAGATGCTAGATATGCTACCTATTGATGTCAACATGCAACTTCTTTATGTTAACATGGAACTTCTTTATGTCAACATGCAATTTAGTTATGTTAACATGCAAGATAAAAATTGTTGACATGCAACTTATAAGTTGCATGTCAACAAATTTATCTCGCATGTAAACATAACTAATTCATATTATAAAACTGTGCGTAATTTAAATACACGTGCGTAATTCAAATACAGATTAGAAACTACTTGCCATGCAAAATAACATAACGTTGATTTTAGAATTGATAATAATCGATAAAATCAACTCCCGACAGTACTTCAGTACTTTGATTATCTTCTTAAAATTGAAATAAGTCCTATTCATTTACATGTACTACCACACAATAAATTATAGATTTAAAACATAACAACCATGCGTTATCTCTGAATTCATAGGTCTAATATTGGTGCGAGATATTTATCAATGGGGATGATCAGCTGAGTTTCTGATGAGAGGCATTAAGATATTGATGAAGAAATCTTTTAAATCATGAATATGACTGGTTTTGCCCGTTATAAAGTATAGAAAATGTCTCATAACATTAAAACAAATTACATGATTGTATATTCCAACTAAGCCGGACAACATGAACATTAACATTTAACTTGGTTCTTCAATCGATAAGATTGTATATATCAATTAATCTATTGGTCACCAAAAATGTATAATCTATATAGATTTTGCTTACAAAAATATGGCGTGATTCATTCACGTTTGGTCTCCATTTTCTTGTTTTATCGATTTGAAAAGCAGATGACTGCATTTGGAGTATGATTTTTAATGAAATTTCAGAATCGGTTGTATCGTGATTCGTGTAAATGATGCACGAGTTTACACAAAAAAGTAGTAAGTGGCGAACGAATTTATTTTTTACCTATCAATTTTATATGAATCGCTGCCAAAAAAATCATGACAGGTACAATATAGAAGGTCGAAAAAATCAGAATGGCTACTGCGACAATTTTTTGTTATTGTTATAGTACTTGGAATAATCTTATTGTAAAAAAGAAATATTTCTAACGTTAGAAGCCTGTGTTTGTTATCGGTATACACATGTTAACTTTGTTCGGTAATTCAACAGTTTGAGAGTTTTCGGAGTTTCCATAAACCTTGTATAACAGATACCGTCCAACTTATAGATTTTCCCTTCGATCACAAAATAAATAAATATAACGATTTAAACTATATACCTAAATATAGTTGTTTTGATTTTTCCGGTTAGTTGTAGTTTTTTAAAAATTTTCTTGGGGTCTTATTTTACATAACATACCGTTGTGTCAATTTTCTACAACTATGAAGAACAGTCCCGGTCGGGATTTAGCAAAATTATGACAAAGTATCAGGCAATTGCAAAAAGCTGAACTTTAGCATACTACATGTAGATTGAAACAACTAATTCAAACTCATAATTTTTGGAACACACCGGAAGAAAACGTGAACAATTACACATTTAAACTTTCAAGACCCCGCCTTTCAGTACTCTCAGTACTTTGATTTACCCAGAGAGACTGTGGCCGCTCGCGGTCTTTTTATTGTACTGCCTTTCATGTGATTTGGAATAAAAGTTTAACAACACAGTCAGTTAAATAGTTTCATTTTTATGGCCACGAATGCTAGTACACACTTATCCTAGTTTATCCTTATAAAGTCATAGATGGATCTGCTCTCGTGATAATATTGCCTGTACTAGCTGTCGTGGTCAATAAAGCTGACTTTAATCTGCGTTGGTAAATTCTTATACCAAAATTAAAACATATAGAAGGCAGTGCGTTCCTTTACTTATACATGTTTACATAAAATTCCTCTCAAGATAAGGTTTTTTAACGTTAAGATTTCCTGAACGGATGTTTAGTTCAGTTTTTAAAGTTCAGAATCAACTCTAAAATACCATGTTTTATACAACATACATGTATAATACAAGGCACAAAGTAACATAAAATTCATTCTAGATTCTATCAACAAAGTCTTCTATACATTCAACTCAACCAGTTTTTCAAAATCCTAAGCTCTGCAATTGATATTTAATGTCAAGTTTCAGAAATAATTAATAAAACTAATAAATAAGAGTGTATCCACAACTCCCTAAAAAGCTCCCATTAAAACATGCGCGCGCATCAGGAAGCCAGGTTTTATCTGGCGGCCGCCAAATAATTATGTGGCGGCCGCCAGATAATTATGTGGCGGCCGCCAGAAAATTATATGGCGGCCGCCAGAAAATTATATGGCGGCCGCCAGAAAATTATGTGGCGGCCACCAGATAATAAGTGGCGGCCGCCAAATAATTATCTGGCGGCCGCCAGATAAAATATTTTTGTTACGTGGCACCAATGGGCTTCCGTATTCTCTTACGTGCATCAATAAATATTTTATTCTTTATAAGTTTTATTCCTAAATCCTCCTTTTTTCACAGGTAAATACCGCGTGTTACACCGTGTTACTGTCTGTGTTGCATCGCGTTGCACCGTGTCGCACCGTGTTTTTTCTCGTTTCGAGGCCGTAACAGAGAACAATAGATCAAAGGTACCGACACTTCCACGCTCAGCGTGGACTTTCAAACACGGTGATCGGTGTTTTTGTCGGGATACTCGTGAGCTGTACTGTACGTACAGGTGTTATATAGTGCCTTTTCCCCCTAACCATCTTTCCCCCCGGAAAAATGGCTATATAGCAGTTCTTCCCCCCGGAATAATGGCTATATAGCAGTTTTTCCCCCACGGAAAGCTGATTATATAGTGGGTTTTCCCCCTTTTTAAAACCAGATTACCCCCACGGAAAAAGTGGAAATGTATTACTCCCTTCGTCCAAAAGGCTATCAATTTTAAATTGATACCGTTAGAATTGACAATCTTAAAAACAATTATATATTTCTTCTAAATATCAAACGGGAGACAGGATGCAATGATATGATGAGAAACTTAAATATTTTAGTTTTACTTTGATTGATGGGGTTCTAAATCATGGTTAAGGGGTATTTTAATTATGTATTAAAAGCATGTGTAAAGTTAGTGTTTACCATATCGTTTTAAAGTTACGCATATTCATATTTTTAAGCACATTTCTACGAAACACGAGATATTATGATCTTAACATTTTAAAAAACAATGAAATGTCTTCACAACCAGAACAATGTCGGTATCTTTGCTGGTTACTTTGGAAAATGTGAAATGGAGCCTGAACTAACTTAATGTTAATATTGTCACTCACTATTTGCTGATTTTTGTTCACTTTTAAGTTTGCAACGTGATTTATAAATATACAATTTTAAAAACGATGCTATATAAATCAAGATTTACGATTCAATTACCTAAAAAATGTATACCATTTGTTTCATATTTTTGCAATAAAGATTTACTTGTGTACCATATTATTTCTTCGAACAATTAAACAAGGGTAATTAAAAAAAACAAAACAAAAACAAAAAAACAAAAAACAACCAACATGCATATAATATTGTGATGAGCTGACTTTAAATATAAGCTTGTTCATCTAATCAACTAACAAGTAAAAAAGTCGTATTTACATGTATATGCGCTTAGGTTGGTTATTTTTTTTTTGATTTTCGGTTTCTCCTTTTATGAATAAAAGATCATTGATTTATTTATCTAATTATTTATTATATCGTTAGTCATCTTATGAATTGATTAAATGTTTTGAAGAATAATGAATTTTACCCGCGTACCTTTTTAAAATATGTTGTTCGTAATTTTCAATCAGTTTGATAAAAAAATATATGAGTAAATGACCGTAAAAATATGTTCATGTGATCATCTATAGTGTTTGAGATATGGGGCCCTAAAAATACATATTCTTTATACATGTAATTGGATTTCAAACATGGGGCTCGAAAACAACAAAGGCTCCTACCCTGCATGGGGGCTTAAATTTTCAGTGTCATCTACTAGTGGTATACCACTTTCACTGTGAAAATATGGTTAATTGGTCATCTCTAGAACTTGAGATTCGGATTTCCACTTATAGAACACTATTCAATCATTATAATGGGGTTTTAATAATCGGGCCCTGATACATCAAGGGCCCCTACCCTGAGAGCTGAAATTTTCAGAGTCATTTTCAAGTGGTAAACCACTGCCACTATAAAATATGGTGATATGGTCGTCTCTAGCTTATAAGACATTGGACCCTAAAGATTATGCACTATGATTATTATAACAGGATTTTAAAAATCGGGCTCTGAAACATCGGAAACAAAATTTATCTAAAACAGAGGTTTAGCCTGGATGAAATTTTCACAAACAGACAAACAGTCTGATAAATTTATCAAGAAATTCTTAAAACATTCTCGTTTAATACAATTTCAGAACACAGAATTATGCATATAAGTGCATAACTTGTAAAACTTGTTTCAATAAATTACCTAAATTAATTTTTATGTGTAATTCCATTACACACATGTTCAACCTTCGGCATTGTCAATAAAAATAATAAATCGGCAAAACGAAACTTAACCTGTACAGATGAATGCAGATATACATGTATGCAACCTGGGAGTGTAGAAACATTGATTTTAATCCTTACTGAATTTCCATAAATATTTTTTATAAAATCTGAACCAAAAACGTGAGGGAGAAACCCTACTATGGAGGAAAGCTACTACATGTATATAGTTACTGTAGCTTTCCCCTAACCAGGGGGGGGGGAGGCTACTATATAGTAGGTTTTCTGGGGGGGGGGGGGGGGGGGGGTGGGAAGCTATTATGGAGAAAAAACTGCTATACAACACCGGACCTATAAATGTGCTTGGCGACTAAATTGAGTGTAACGATGAGAATGCACATAAATTGTGAAAACTCTGCTTTGGTTTATTTCTAGAAGATTCTGGTAACTATGCTATAGCATAGAATCATGATTTTTTAAAAGATACAGTCTCATAACTGCAGCGGGGTGTGCACACAAATTGAGTAACGAGCGTTTTATAATTTTATGCTTATATTTACATATTTTTTAACTTATTGCCTTGTCTGCAAATGTGATTTATACCTTAAAATATTATCTTAAGGTCAAGAAATAGTAAATGAAAGGTGCCTACAGGTTCATAAAATTCAAGATATAAATTCTTTCAATGATGCTTCATAATAATAGCTTTGTTTCATAGGGTGTACCAGGGCTTCAATTTTTGGTAAACACAATGAAAAATCGTGTTTTATACAAACATTTTCTATGAAATATAAAAGATAAAAGTAATAAAGTCCATTTTTGACTAAAGAAATATATCTAGAATGCCTACAGTCTCTTCAAAAACGTAATTAAACAAGCTCTTAATCTCCTCTTTAAAATGATATCAAATTGAATATAGGTAACGGGATTAATTTTTCCATGATTTAGCATAAACTGCCAAGCAATTGTTTAATATTCTGCATAAATCCTTTAAAGTCGTAAAGTGCGGAAAAATTAAAGATTCTTCAAATCAACTATGACGTCATTATGGTTCTAGCACCAAAAAAGACACTCTGGAATCATTTACTAGATCTTGACCTTAAGGTGGGTCGCGGGTTTACCCCGTAAAAAATCTCACGAGAAAACATACCCTGAAAATTTGCCAAATCGTTCCGTAATATTTACAGTTCATTACATAAAATATTCATCAAATTTTCCTACACCATTTTTATGCAATACTGCCTTGAACTTGGTATTGTTGTTGGTGCTGTTTTGACGCTTTTCTAATGATTACATAGGTAAATGAGCATTTTTTGAGATTATTTTGGAAAAATTACAAGTAACTGTAGACAAATTTATCTACTGTTTCTGTGCGTAAAGAAAAAGTGATTTAGAATAAATTAATGTAAAAAAATATGTCTTCTCGCTAGATTTTTTGCTATAATTCTATCTTTATTTTTGAATTTTACCGAAAATTGCCGCATTTTCCGTATTTGACGTCGTGAGTATGACGTCATTTATTTTTAACCTGTTCCGCTTATTTAGTGATAACAATCACTTTAAAATCAAATATTGAACTATAAACTAAAACTAGTAGCTTACATTTCTGAAAAAAAAAATTGAAGAGTATGAAAATACAGAGATTTATAAAGCATATCTTTACTATGAATTCGGATTATAAAGCTTCCCGTGTACCCACGGTTAGCATTGGCCTGTAAGAAACAATAATTCTGCTTTTGTATTATAAAAACGTTCTTTTCATTTTTTTTTATAAAGATTCGTTTAATTGCTATTAAAGGTATTAAATTAAAAAGCCTATTTTTGCCCTCTTATTTCATAATCAGAGAATGCAGAGCATAATATTTTTTATATCTAAAATTGAGAGGAAAGGGTGGTACAAATATTCATTGGGTTCCCCATTTCCACTTTCTTTTGTCGAAATGCTATGTTAATGTAAATATATGCAAAACTAGAAAACGGATGATATTCGTAAGATATGGGCTTTTATTTAGGTTATCAAAATCTTTACAACTTATTTAGAAAAATTTATTCCCCGGCTTTGCTCCTCCTTTTTTCGGTCAAAAAAAGTTACGATATACTTGATAATTCTTGATAATAATATACGTAATAATGATGTATTGCTTCCAATCTGCATTTCTAACTTACGATTCTTACATGAAATCTTAGACTTGGTATAAAACTATAAATTAATACTACAGTATCTATACTATAGATCTAAATCGAATTACTATATCATAACTAAGAGCGTTTGACGTTAGGAAATGTGAAGCGTTATGACGTCATAAACAAATGAGCACAAAACAGTTTCTCGATTTGTCTAAATTGGGTACAGAATTTGATGACGAAAGCAAACCCACGACCCACCTTAAGAGTATCATGATCTATTAAACCGTCCAAAACTCTATCTCGCTTCTGTCCTATATTACACGTTACATGTAGAACAACCCTTTTTAAAAAATTTATTGTAATTTTTTTGTCATTTAAAGAAAAGCTTTTTTTTATAAGATATTTTTTTTTTTAAAGGAAGTGAACATGAAAAAAATAATTGTTGCTTAATAAATTATAAAAGCCTTTTGAAACTTAAAAATGAGGTCTGTTACCTATTTGTTTATTTCTATCAAGAGATTTTATCAATTTAACACTCTCAGTGAAAGCTTTATGGAGGTAATCCATTATTCCCCAGCATGCATCTGTTCTCTGACGTAGATAAGCCACATTGCTGCTGGTGACTGGGTCAATGTTGGAACTAGGCCAGTGTTTATGTACAGAGTTGATAAAAGTTACAAAGAAAAAAATATGCCTTGATGTGAAGAAAAATTTTGTGTACTGTCATGAGAAGACAAGGATTTAGTATATTTCTATAAATGAACCTCAGATAACTATTCATGATTTGTACAAAAAATGAATATAGATAAATTAATTTGTGAAATATAAGACCATCACATTCCAGATGTTTGTACGGAGATGCATATGGCAGTCAGTGTTTACATAAATAAAATGCTGTTTTTAGATTTCAATTTAAATTAATATAGAATTGTAATTCCATTTTCCATGTGGGGTTTCTTACCGTTACTTTTTATTTAAATGCCCTGGAAATTTTTCTGATTTGTTTTTTTTTATACATAAGATCTTGATGATATGTACGCCGGTTCTGTTTATGCTGTCAGAAGAATAACAGGACTAAGACACTTTTTAAAAGTCAGGAGGCTGTGCAATGCACCTTGTGTGCTCATTAATGTAGCACACATAATGTTCAAACTCATAAACAAGAAATTCCCGAGTGCAAGAAAAAATAGGTCACAATAACACTGATTCACGGACATTCCATTCTAGTTACATGTTTCATTAACTGCTGGTGGGAAAGCATCATTCTGAGATCCAAAATCTTCCTCCATAAACACTGTTTAAATGACAACTCTTTACATTCCTTTCAAGTTTCCATTCACATTTTGATGATGGCATTTTATCCCTGTTACTACACGTGTGTAAAATTGCAATGTGTCTCACTGACGGCAGCATCAGTGCTGCCCTCTCTTAGATGCTTAGAGATAACCCAGCAGGGAGGTAATGATTTTAACAATATGGCAGCGCTCATGGATTGCAAGAATTAGTTATTCTAAGTGGCATATCTTTTTACTGAGGAAAGCTCTGCCGAAACGGTTTTCAGATATCATTATACACATCAAACAGACAAATTTGAGCCCTTGATAATTTTTTCATGTTCACTTCCTTTAATGCTTTATTGAATGGCATCTTATAAATAAATTATAAACATATAAAATGATCAACAAAAAAATCTCACGAAACTTTTGTTTCATCAATATTGAAGAGAAAATAATCATGATTTAAATATACCGACGTATTTAAGAAAACCATCGTAGTTTTTGTTCATCATTTCGCGTTCATGAAATTCACGACATTAACATAAACTTATTATTTTATATATCAGCAGGAGCAATAAAGAGCATAATGTCCCTTTTAAAGCACTCATCACATTGTGGACATAGAATGCACTGTTATGTTGGTACCTAAAAATAAAATAATCAGATGGTACAATGTTGATTTTTGTAAAACTTTGCAGATTTACTCGAGTTTGTGTCTGTTACACATAGTTGAAAAATAAAAAGTTTGTTATCGTTACATGTATTACGCAATTAAAACTAAGTCGGTCTACTTAATATCAAGCTAAAATAGATAAAACTTACAATCTGGTTTGGTCAATAACTTTACTCGAAGTATTTAATGGAGTAGTTTGTGTTTCGTTTCTTGGCTTTTTCAATTCAAAACAACCAGAATCTGCAATTTAAAGAAATATTTAATGTATATAAAGAGCTATGGACGTTTGAAACTGCAAATTAAAAATATATATACATGTGTATAAGTGGATAATAGATAAGACTTACATTTGAATGCCTTTGTAGAACTGTAAGAAATAGGGCAAGGGTTGTTTGGAAATACTGAACAGTTTGTATTGTAGTTCGATATTATCTTGAGAGCACTCAAACTAAATCCAGCACAGGAACCTGTAATCGGTTGTTAAATGTAATATAACAAAATGAAATAAATGCAAATTTATGTGCAGAAAATACAAATATCAATTTAGTGTGTTCGAGTCTTTATTTTCATTCTTTTATGAAAATGGAGTAAATTTCGCATATGAGTAGAAAAAACCGCATTTCATTCAATAACATGAATAATATCTATTTAAATTCATTTTAAAATAAAAATGGTCAAAACAATATGTTTCAATTTTATTTCTTCTAAAAACCGACGTCAAGATCATACATTTTGATGGAGCATTTTTCATTTTGCTGAAGGATGCTAAATGGTCAACATATTAACAATCAGATCTGCCTGACATTCTTTTAAACGTAACAATTATAGTCATAAACTATCAGTATAGAAAGTAAAAAATCCAAGTAGGATAGTAAAGAAAAAAATCCAAATAACTCAGCTTTACAATTTGAACAGTTTCCTTTATTTTTACATGTACACAAAACTCTTTGTCTAAAGGAGGTAAATATAGCTAAAAATGGCCACGATCATCAAGCCACCTTCAAGGACATCTTGAAAAATGTTATATTTAATATTCACAAACTACATGCAAAGTCGAGCTTTTCATTATCTTGCAAATGACTGGGTTTTTTTTTTCAGGTTATACCTGTTACATAAAAATGAATTATTTTTATCATTCTCTTAGCCTCGTGAAATCGCAAAAATCCTCATTGGGAGTCCCTTCCCTAATATCAACTTTCAATTTCACTGTTATTTTTCTTATTTTCACTTCGATGTTTCATATCTTTATTAAAAAGGGGAGGATGGGCAACAACATGACAATTCAATTACCGTTAGCGTATATTTAAAATGTTTTTTTTTTTAATTGCATTTTTTATTGCAAAGCAATTACAATGCATTCCAATCCATGGACTAAACTAATAATTATTTTATTTTCTTAGAAAGTGGAAAATAATGCCAATTAAAACTTTTAAAACTTTATTATCTTCTGACTGCTTTTATGGAATCCATTTTATTCAAATACCCTTTGCAGTTACTCTGACAAATTGAAAATAAAAGAGTTTTTTGACATACGCACAAATTATTACCGCTGACAAAACGTAGTACTTGAAAATAATCCATATTTTTTTTTAATGGTTAACATTGTACTAAACCTCCAATTACAAGAAACATGTAGTTTCCCTTCTCTGGACCACAATAGGTTAAATGTACAGATACAAATTGAAAGAAGAACAACAGTTTAGATTTATCAACTTTTACAACATTTAGAATTGTGTACAATGCATCACGCACACCGTCCCTAAATTATGGCTTATTACTACAAAGTTACAAAATGGCATTGGTTTTGGCTCAACTGCCATTCGCTTAAACTGAAAGCATTATTTGGCGAATAGTATTTGAGCCAACAATAACAAACCGTCAACTCAAAAGTGATAATTGGATCATATCAATAGCATTTGTATAACTTGATTACACCATAATTAATAATGTAAGGTGTGTGAAAAGAAAGTTAAAATCGTTATCTTTCAAGCCATTGGTGTTTAAAGTAAATATGTTTAAAGCCGACTACTTACCTAAATGAATAAACATTCGTTCCGCACACACTTCAAATAATTCGTTATTATGTGTGTCAGGTAGACAGTGGTACATGTATGTTCCATTGTACATGTAATCATACGCTGAACAATTTTTCATAACTGCTGCTTTATTCCACTCTACATAGGTAGTAGGACAACTTTTGACACTTTTTACAGTCTTGATTGGTATCAAGCATTTATCACTGCTGTTCTCTTCTGCCTATAATCATATGAAATACAAATCGATAAAATTGATATTGAAGTTGTCGCACTATCTATATGTAAATTTCTAATCGTATTGATGCTTATAGTTGCTTGTTTTTGAAAACAAATAACAAGTACATGTAACGTTCGCACCATGTAATATATAAATAGATCCTTAGTTAAAAAGCACTATGTAATACATGAATAAATCCTGAATTCATAAAGCGCCATGTAATACATAAACAAATCTTTAGTTCATAAAGCAGTATTTAATAATAAACAATCTTTAATTCATAAAGGAAAATGTAATGCATAAATAAATCCTTATTTCATAAAGCAGCATGTGATACATTAATAGATTATTACTTCTTTAAGCAAGATGAATTACATAACAAAGTCCTTAGTTCATAAAGCACCATGTAATTATGAACAAATCCTTAATTCATAAAGCACCATGTAATGCGTAAATAAATCCTTAGTTCATAAATTGCCATGTGATACATGAATAAATCTTTTTTAAGTAATCACAGCAAAATCTGAAATCAATGACAAAGAAGACATATTGTACCACTCCCTCTATCCACTCAAAAAACTTATAAAACCAACAAACTAAAAACAAAAATACACATATAGATGGTCATATATTATGAGAATGCCCTAATATTCGAAACATCTTATACAAATCGCAATCTGATTCAAATTATACATTTCAATTCGCTTTTTGTTATATATGGTTACGGCTTGAAAAATGCACTAGTGTTACGTCACAATGGACATCTACCTTATCTACTTGTAGTCCCAAACAATCAATTCCATTGCAGTTACACGAGCAATAAGTGTTTGTTTCCTGACAAAAACAGGAACATTCGGCTAAGTACGGAAAATGGCAATTCACATGCACAGAATAGGGATGCCAGCACAAAGGCCTTTCGAAGGATCAGAGGTATTTAATCGATCGTGCATCTTTTCTGGGTATTTACACTAGTTGAGGTGGACAAAAAGAGATACATGTACATCCATCTGAAAAGTCATCCAGCTTTTAATCGTCTGCTGAAGAAAGTAACTTTATCCTGTCGAATTGATGAATTTATACCTACCATTTTGAAGTTTCTTGCTGCAAATAAAATTGAAACTCAATATTAAATACAAAACCAGCACTAATTTTTGAAAAAAAGATGTTAACTCAAAAAAATAAAATGTAATTTGAGACAATCAAAACGCAACCAATATTAGCCATAATATATTCTTTTCAATTTCTCTTTGGTCGCCATTAGCTTCGGAAAGTAATAGGGGCATACAATTGTTGTATTATATTTTTTTCTTTGTCATTTGTTTTATTACATAGTCAACAGAGAAAATATATATAATAGTTAATTCATTTTATCCCAATAAGTCATATCCAGCTTACTTCATTTTGACAATTACATAATGAGTACAGAATATTAGTTATTCATATCGACAAAAAGAGTTTGATAACAATAATCATGTATACATGTCCGATCAATATATCTTTGTAACATAAAAAGTAAATGCTTTTATGTTTTAATCTAGAAACATTTCAGACGAAATATATGTAGCGCACTATGTAAATTCATAGGCGTCGGAACCGGAGGGAGGCCCCCCCCCCAATATTTTGCAAAGTTAGACCAAACCATTAGGAACATAGCATCATAGAGGGTTCAGCCCCCAGCTTTATCTCGCAGGCAAAAAATTGTTCATAAATTTACCTTGAGAAGATGGAAATATTAAAATGTTGGAGTCATAGGTATACTAGCCATAGCCCCACCTCCCCAACACCCACGGATTAGGAATTTTAAGATTTCGAGAAAAATATAGGAATTTTTTTTTTAACTATAGGTACCCCCCCCCCCCCCCCCCCCCCCCCCCAAGGATAACGATTTTTATGATTTTGGGGAAAACGTTTTGTTTTTGTTTTATTTTTTGTCAAGATTTCTGAGGATTAGTCTAGCCCCCACCCCCACTTTCAATTTGCTTCAAACGCCACTGTAAATTGACGTCTGGATTATTTACAGAAGAATTCAAGAGTAGTATGCATATCAAACAATGTATATGTAAATGGTTTGTTAATCAAATATTAATGATTTTTTTTCAACAACATTAATCTCGTAATATCATACATTAGTTTCTGTTAAACGGTACTTTTGATGCATTTAACTATTATATGAGTTATATATTGGAGAGTTACTTGCATGTTACAAATTAAAAAAAAATGCGATGAACGAGCACTCATATAATTTCCCACCATTGAATCAAGATTTTATATCGGTAGTTGATCTGTAACGCCATGGGATCAACGTTACTTCAAGAAGATCAACAAGACAATCGCTTAAAAGCTGAACATTTGGTTGCATGATTTTATCTTCTGGATCTATGTAAATAATATCTCCCCATTTTAATTTCTTACACGTCTTTCTCAAAAATATTAATTTTACAAAGCTCTTGAAAATGTTTGCTTTTATGTTATATTTAAATTCATGAAAATGTATATCATTATCAAAAATGACATTTTATAAACTGATAATAATGGACATGAATTATTTACATCCACTAAGTATATGATTCCCTTTTTCCTTTATGAAAATTGACTGTAATTCACAGATGTATAGAAACTGACTGGACAGGGATATGAAAATGGCGATCAATGAAAAAAAAAGAAGAATAACATAATGCACTAACGTTTTATTTATATGTTACACCACCTCATGGTATCATCCGAAAACGAAAGTGTTACACGCAGATTGACAGATATAAACAGACAGACGGACGGATGGACAAACAGTGTTTTAAAAGTAGTTCTGTTTTAATACTGGTTAAAAGTAATAATTCATTTCAATAGAGGTTGTATTTCAATATTGGTTGCAACAGAGTTTTTGACATCTAAATATGAGTGTTGTGCATGAACGATTATGGTATATCCAAACTCGATGTTTTTTGAGTTATCTTTCTTTGGGTCTTTAAACTTCCGTTGCTGTTATTTAACCATGCATCTAGTTTTAAACACATGCTTTAAAAACATAGTTATGATGAAAGAAGAATATGGTAATAGTTGTTCAAAATATACTTTTTATTGAAGACCTTGAAAAGACATGGTGACGTAAAACCCAATAATTAATCGAATATCATATTTTCACACAACGTCAACATATATTTTATTTCATTTCTTTATACGTTTTAGATCATCTTTACAAGTAATACACCAGTCTAACTATGGTTTCCTCCTTTTTTCATTATCATGAGAATAAGCACACTGCGGGTGCGATAGGTCGGCAGGGAATGGTCACTCCTCCTACGCACCTGATCTCACCTCTCTTCGACCGCGTTTGCTCTGTGTTGAATTTTTATTGGATATATGGTTTTTTGAGACGGTCGACAGTTTGTTACTGTCATGTGTACAAAGAAAATAAAAAAAAGTCTGCATTTGCCTTCTCGTTCATTAGCTCTTTAGTTGATTAAACTGAATTTAAATTTTAAACAATGCATTGTAAGCACAATCTATAATAGATTATACATTTTGGAAGACTTATACATCATATCATATATACAATCTTATCGATTAAAGAACCACGTTAAATGTTAATGTTCATTTTTTCGGCTGAGTTGGAATCAGGCTTGGGTTGAATTACATGTACATTGTAAAATAATGCATTACATTACCATTACTTCATGAATTAGGGCATTAGATTACCATAACCATTACTTAATCTTCTTTAAGTAATGCATTACAATACCATTACATGAGTAAGTTTTAAAAAAGTTATTTAAAAACTAAATAAAGAGCTTTTGTAAATATTTCATAAATAAAACATGTTTGAAATATTTACAGGTTCATGTCCATGTTCACTATCAGGTTCAAATTTAATGACTTATAAAAGATTGCTGTTGCACTTGTAGTTCTCAAAGTTAGGTTGGTCCCGTTACATTTACACGCTAATGGCGGAGTTGACAATCTCTGTTATTTATGTCTCTGATTTTCGGAGTATGGTTTTTAATGAAAGGAACGAGTGTATCGTAATTCGTGTAGGGGATGCACGAGTTTACACAAAAAAGTAGTAAGTGGCGAACGGATTTATTTTTACCTATTAATTTTGCATGAATCGCAAATGAAGAAAATCGTGTCAGATAATTCGGTCTTAAAAATCAAAATGGCGCTTGTGACAAATCTTTTTATTGTCAAAGTTCTTATTGTAAAAAAAAATATTTCTAACGTCAGGTGCCTGTGTTTGTTATGGGTATACAAATGTTCACTTTGTTTGTTAATTCAGCAGTTTAAGAGTTTTGGGGGCTTTCATAAAAGTTTTATTACGGATACCGTCCGACTTGTGTATTTTCCCTTGGATCACAAAATTGAATAAATCTCTAGTAAAACTAGTTTGTAACCAAACTATTTTTCTCTATCAGGTTGTTTTGCATGATAATAAAAGCAATGATTAAATATCACCATTGAATCCATCGTTTTTTGTTCATTATACACATGTGACAGATAAAAATGTTTGGTGTGTACCTTTAAGTACATGTATGTTTGAACTGTGGGCTATCATTAGCGAAATGTCATCGTCAAATATTTGATATCTCCCCGATTTCTCAATCTTCTCCCTTTTTCTGTGAGGAAGAACTGAAGTCCCCCCTTGAGTTTAGCTCTATTATCTTAATTCAAAATGAGAAATGTTAAGACTGATCCTCGATTAATTTGATCGAGTCAACAACAAAAAAAGAAAAAAAAGAAAAGAAAGAAAATTAAATGGGGCATTTTGAATCGAAATCGAACCGAATCGAATAAACCGAATCTGTTGCTAGGATGTTAAAAGGTATTGTTCGCAAACTGGTATTTAAAAACAAATAACACTGGGATCGAAATTTGATGCTTTGAAGTTTTAGATATATATTGATCATACTATATGTATAAGTAAAGCTGGTATCATGATTTAATGCGCTAAGAATCCTGATAACTTTACGTCTACTCTCTATTATTTACATGTAATGCGTGTGTTTGTCTGTGTGTTTGGGGGGGGGGGGGGGGCATAGTCGGAATTGTATCACTGTTTGTTCAAAGACCGAGAAATAAGCATCGCTTTCAAATGTGCCTAATCCATGTTAACCTGTCAATCAACTGCATTGCGGCCCCAGATTAGACATTAGAAAATGATTGAAATTCGTCCACTCATATATGTACCATGTCTAGCGCTTGAAATCAACTTTTGTATTATTATCTATACCGTGATGATAAAATGCAATGTCTATAAGAACGACAATCAAAAGAAATTACTGCTGATTGAGATTAATTTTTCTTCTTTTGAAAATGGAAAGGAAAATGTACTCGTAGTTACAGTTAGTTTATGGATTAAATTAAGAGAACTGATCACAATCACCTATAGTCTATTAAATTTACATGATACCGGATATCTATGAAGACGTATTTTTAATGATAAGGATGTCTACAGTAACACTCGTTTAGTACGAACATGGCTATAGCGAATCCTCGGATTATGCAGAGTCTTTTTGAGTCTCTAGTAAAATTCTGAACAAATCTTTGCAAATTTTTAAGGTTATAACGAATTACGGTGCAACGAATTTACGGATATAGCAAACAGATTTTGAGTCCCGTAGAGGTGAATTTGATAACGAAATTTAAGACTTTTATAACGAATGTCTTTACAGTTTAAAAAGGTTTGCACAACCCGTTAACATAATAGTTTGAATGAATTTATTTTCATATGATTTTTTCGACTTACAATCCAATTATTAAAAGTATCAAAGTAATGTATTTTTGTCCTAAGCCTCAATTAGCAAAAATTGTTGTCTGGTCTAAGAATACATGTTTATAGTGAATAAATGTATAAATAATCATTACGAGTTCGATATACGGATATAGCGAATTAGGGATATAACGAAGTAAATTCATCGGTCCCTAGGACTTCGCTATAACCGAGTTTTACTGTATTTGTAAATAGATAAGAATAAATGATTTAAATTGTATCAAATTTCATATCCACAATTTAAAGGTATCTCATTTCCTCATAAACATAATTTTGTAATTTCTTTGAGAAATTTCACGACTCGATACCAGAATAAAAAAAATACAGACTACCCTTATACACGCGTAGTTGATAGAACTATCATAAACATTAGAAGCTAATCAAAAAGTTATATAAACGAAGAGCGATAGGCACGTACTTTGATTATTTGGACGTCATAAAAAAGTGTTATGTTAGGTTGGGCCTGATTGGTACTGTTTATTATGCAGCTATCAATAGGATGAATATATAGATCATCTGCGAAAAAAGCAATCTTCAGCCTCTTGTTGTTGCGTCTTTTATTCTGGGACAATTGGTGTAAACAAATCTGCTTTAGTAACACATTTATAAAAAAGACATCCTGGGTCAGGCTTTTTAAAATCTAACAGAGCAATGTAAAAGACTGCGCACAATGGACTTTTAGAACAAAAACTTGAAAACTATTGTATTTTATTATTTACTCTAACGCATCTTAGTTCTCTGTACACTTTTTGAGCAAGATAGGTGATTTTTGTTTGACAGAATTTAAGTTATTTTACCTAAAAAACAAACATTATGTGCGTATACATTGAGAATTTTAAGATAGAATTCTGATTTATTTTTTTGTGTAAATTTTTCTAAAGAAATGAATTAAGTTTACAGCGTTCATTGACGTGTGTGTTTATTTAATCACATACATAAAGTAGCTAGAACAAACGTCTATACCAAAAATTCCATCTATCGATTGATTTTGATGTAATGCCCTACTAAATCAAACAGTAACAATTAGAACCAAACCCATACAATTATGGTCATTCGTAAACCATGAAATAAAATATCATTATACTAATCTACTCTTAGATACATGTACATATAAAGCAGCTTCGTTTGTTCTTAAACAATTGTATGAGAAGTTAAAATACGCAAAAATGGAAAAACACCGACATACGAAATGCTCAAATATTTGTTCGTTTCTTACCTTGGAATACCAAATGCGTTTCTTGTCATTGTATGCAGCAGCATTGCAAAAATTAGTCTCGACATCACTTATCAACAACAGCTAAAGTTTAAAGAACCCAGGATGAGTATTTTCGGCCCTCTTATGCCTAACTCTCAACGTTTTTTTTTTCATCAACAATATGTACTGGAAAAAAAACCCCTTAAAGCCCTTAGCGGTAAATCGTTGCTACTGTCATATGTAGATTTAAAAAGTACGTTTAAATCTTACGGCGGATTCTCCGATCCCCATTACTCGTCGATACGGCAAATAATGAAAGGGGGATGCATTCAAGTGCCATGATCACGATTTTGGTCATTTTTTCCCCCCATTTTAGTATAAACAATGCTTAAAGAATGTATTTCTTAATATCAAAAGTACCTTTTGATTAGCTATTTGTTTTCTCTTTTAAGGAAAAAACAAAATTTGTGGGACTCAGAAACCAAAGTTATGTATTCATCATGGCTTAGTTGGAATCGCAATTTCACTCTGCTCAACACAATAAAATATACTGTATCATCAATTCTACCGAGTCCGACGTACTTCAATGTCCACCAGGAAAATGAACTATCATTAACTATCATTAATCAAATGAAATAAAAGTTAACATACCTGGAAAAACAATGCTGTCTTCGTTGCGTGAAAAATTTACGATGAAAATAAGATGTGAGCTTACTAAGAATAAATGTTTATACATTTTTTTTATCTACATTACATTACAAACTTATCAAACACTGTGTTATATCGTTCGCAAATCATTATGTTTTGAAGAACACCACATGCTACTAGAAATGTTACACCAATCTAGAAAGATGTATGACTATTATTATACATATTGATTTCGGTGATCATGAAGAGATTGATTATTAATCATTAATCGGTATCCCAGCGATTCTTGTATATCAATTAAAACATAATTCACTAAACTGCTAAAGGTAGCTGTAAAACATTTACAAAATTTATTTTGCAATGATATTTGACAACAAAGCAAATACCAGATAAAGTATCATTTTCAAGGTCTTCATGAAGAATTTAACAAAAAAGGTGTTAACTTTTACACTTTAACGATATAATCTTAATTATTTATGGATTCACAATATGATACTTAATGTAACATACTGTGTTGATACTAAAGTGAATAATAACCTGTTTGAAAACACAGTGACTGGATCACCTGAATTATGTGCAGTACACCTTTTCCTTGCATTCTTTGCATATCTATTCATTCCTATCTAATGTGCATGTGATCAGTTCCATTTTCTGTGCATTAAATTACAGCGCTGGCGTACATTTTTTATTTGTATACATGTACATGTATTGAATGAGTGTTCATGTATGAAAGTTTAAAATCTTTAACGTGGACGATGACAAAGCTAGACAATAGGGTCACATGACCAATTAAGCACTATTCCCCGCCAAAATCTTTAACAGGTGTGACACTTTCCGCCTAGCCATTGAACGGGTTAGACAAACACTTTGTACGGCGATATGCAATATACATGTACTTAAAGTATTAGGATTTTTTGTCCCGGTAAGAATAAATGTAATGAATTGAAGTTGTTAATTGTAATATTTCTGTTTCATCCCATTTTATATGAATAACAAAATGACAAAAACAAAGTGTCAACAATCTCAAAAATCCATAAAACGAAATACAAATTCAAAGCAGAGCAACACGGACCTATAAAAAGATAGAGGTAGGATCAGGTGCCTAGGAGGAATAAGTATCCACTGCGCTGACCGGTTACACCCGCCGTGTGCTCTTTGTCGTAATGGGGGAAAAAATCGGAAAAGTCCGCAGACAATTAGGTGATTAATTGTTGTCTAACAATTAGTATGATAAACGTCAGTATGCATGCGACACAGTGGAAGATTGTATGAAAAAATGACAAAAACAAAGTGTCCCCCAAATTCAAAGCAGAGGAACAAGGACCTATAAAAAGATAGAGGTAGGACCAGGTGCCTAGGAGGAGTGAGCATCCACTGCTGACCGGTCACACCCACCGTGTGCTTTTTGTCGTATTCGGGAAAAAACAGAAAGTCCGTAGACAATTAGGTGATTACCTATGGTCTAACAATTAGTATGAAAAAACGTCAGTCAGCATGCGATCAAGGGACGATTGTATTTGCTGACACGGTCGTATCGACCATAGAACTTACGAAAAAATGACTACAGACAAGACTTTGTCAGTAGCTTGTCTCGCCTTAGAAACTGTTTTTACAAAGAGCAAGCCCTTGTGTATCGAATTAACTGAGATACAAAAACACCATTGGCATTTGATGAAGGTATATTGCTACAAATGTACATAAGTAATAAAAATTGACTATAAAAAATTGAAGTCATCACGATTATCATAAATTTTGTTGTTAGGTTACCATTAATATCCTGTAAATATCCAAATAAGAAACAGATGACGCATACTCTGTAGTATCTTTTATTTCAAGTTCACTGGGATATATCGAGTCGACATAAGTATGGAAATAACAATTGTTAATTGATAATACTTCATCGATATATTTGTATGTACACAGAGAGAGAGAGAGAGAGAGAGAGAGAGAGAGAGAGAGAGAGAGAGAGAGAGAGAGAGAGAGAGAGAGGGAGAGAGAGAGAGATAAGTTAATAAAAAACTCAAATTATCAGTTTTTATATTTACAGAAAACTACAAAACAGGCGAACAGAGAGACAGACTGATTTAACCACATTTGTTACAAACAACAAATCGACCAGTGTCTCATCTTAATCTTTTATCAAATGTTTATCATACCTATTAACGTAATTTATTCACTGAAAGCGATAATTTGACAACAATACTAAAGCAAGAATTGTTTCTATTAGTGACTATTGTAGTCCATGGTATGTCTAATTGTAATCATATTCTTTCTGACGCTCTCGGTATGTTTACTGTATAGAAAACATAGAAGGTTAAGGGAATATGTTGAAGAAAATCGTTATCTCTTGTGCGCATTAAAACACACCAATGATCAGGAAATAAAACCTCATTAGACAACGAGGGTGGAGAGATAAACATTTAAGATAGCATTGACAATCTTTCAAAAGAAACCAAAGAAAAGAAGAAACCAGTGTTATTCATCTACAACCACAAAGTGTTTCCAATCATCCAATCATCCAATCAAAAGGCGTCACACATTCTCATATTTTATCTTCAAATATGAATCCCGAGAATCCCGGACTAAGGACGTCATTGAGTTTGGGAACTTACGTTATACCTACTGATAAATATAGCAGCAAGGCGGAGTCGGGAAATGCAGGTGAATCAAATGTGTATCTCACAGTGCTAAACGATTAACTGTCTTGATAAATCCTAAACCAAAAGCAAAACTTTAAGTACTACACAATTCCTTTTTGTCAGTCGAAGAGTTGACGAAAGCATTATTTGGTTTTACATGTCGTATAAATAATGCTGACTACAAGGGCTGATCGGAAGCTATTTAGATATTTAAATTATGATGACGTTGTCAGAAATGAAAGGGGGATAGCGTATATCTGATTTCATGTCAGTCTCAGGGTATGTAGTACTACTCTAAAATTCATTACTGAACTAAAAATGAATATGAAAACACAATGTCACGTGGACTCGTTTTAAATTAAATAAATTAAGGCAATGAATTTAATCCATTTAAATGCGTTTAATGTACTTTCAATGTAGGTTGCACTGCTGTACTCTTATAAGTGTAAACTTTTTAATATTAAGGCTGTTTCAACAAATAATAGTAAACCGCTCACAAAGTAAATTACGCGATAAAAAATATGTAATTGAATTTTTTGTCTTTATTGATTCTTCATTTCTTTGATGACCTATTGGTGAAGCTTTTCTGTCTTATAGATTATGCTTTTTGCAAGCTGTGCCGTAAAACTGATTTTCCGTTGAAAACGGTCATAGGAATGATTATGCTTTAATATACCACAGATGGTCACATGTATCAAATGCTTTTTACTTCTTAGATATATACCATCTCCTAAACAAGTTCATATTTTGCTACATATTATGCTTCATTGTAGATATTACTAGAGCTCAAAACCTATTATGTGTAAAATATATTCTTATTTGTTGATTTTTTCAATATACATTTTTTTTTCTTTTGTAAAGAAATTAAACTTTCATGTATCTGAACAGATGATAAAAACATTGCCAGATGATTGGTAATACGTTTTTTTTAAATTTCAAAAAATGTAATGATAATGAATTCGATAACACTAAACATAACTCATCAAGGAATAGATAAGTGAAAAACGTATAAAAGAGGTATTTCATAATATCTAACTAGTTCCGCGATAAATCATTAATAAGCAGTAAGCCAATCCTTTAAAAATGATATACGTTTTATAGAATCAAGTTTTATATCCTTGTTAGCCTCAAATGTCACCAAATAACCTAAAGTCCACGTCTTTCCTCACTGTCTTATTCCACTAGTATAAAACTCAGTAAACATTTATTGCAATCACGTGACACTAAAATCAATGTTAAAAAACAAACTGGGTTTGTTAACTTGTAAATCCAGGTAAGTATCAATGACTTGTGAGCTGTCATGAGATGAATTATTTAGTATGAAAATTATATAAAAGTAAAGTAACTATGCAGTGATTTTGTACAACTTAGTAACAAACTACAATTCAACGCCGAGTATTCATTTATGCACCGATTTAGACCGGGTTTTCAGTGTTGAGTTCAGTGCAAAATTTTGTATCCATTCCAGCAAATGTAAACAAATATATTTCAATCGTTTTAAATACGGCCATAATAAAGGACTATGTGCGTTTTTTTTTTGCATTTTTTGCCCCCAAAATCAAAGTGTTTGAAAGAGCTGTAAAAATAAGGTGAAAGATAGTTTAAATCATATTGAAAATAAAGGTGTAAAAGGTTATCATCACAGTGACGTCATAAAGTAGAAATGACGTCATGAAGATTGCATTATTTTGATAAATTGATGTTTTGTAGCAAAATATGGGTGTTTTCCGATGGTTTTTTGACTGGGAAACATCGAGCGCAGGCTTGCTCAAGTACAATATTTTAGTATAATGTGTATAACTATCTGAAGAAAAACATATGTTAAAATCGCACTTGAGCAGACCTGCGCTCTATACTTCCGAATGCAAAATATAGAGCAAAAATGAGAATATTTTCATTTGCTTGCAAATTTGCGGAAATTATGTCATGTAGGTGACGTCATAGATAAACAGCGAATGAGCAATGATGACTAAAATCAAGATTAAAGTTATAGGCATCCTCTATACAATGATTTGTGAAGATTTGTTTTTTATACGATACTATTTAAAAATTGGTTGAAATCGGGGGCAGATATTTGACCATACCGCACATAGTCCTTTCCGAACATGAGCTTATTTTTAGGGATTTAGCGATTTGTCCCCTATTGTGACCTCTTGTTTTGACCAATCAGAGAATGCATCACAAACAAACAAAATAGCAACATGGCTGCTCCCATGAACAAAATCAAATGTAGAAAAAGTGGATTCACTCGGACAAAATACCGATAGCAGTAAGTCAAATACTTACTAGGCCGTCTCAAAGGACTGCGAACGATCGCATTGTCTAGCCGCCTACCTAAAAGTCATTTTTTGAAAATTGCCCAATCAAAGTTATTTTTTTATTTTAATGTAACATTTATGTATGTTTTCATTAAATATAAACGATTTGGTCAAACAAAGAGAGATAACTTTGTATTTTGGGTTAAAAAAGCTCGTCTCATAAAAGAAAATAACGGAAAACGGAAATGTTTTTAAAACATCTCCCCCCCCCCCCCCCCGTGAAACAAAAATTCCTTTTGAGAGGTTTTAATTATTGTTATTTAGCATATTTTACCTAAGGGTTTGTTTTTTTTAAACGGGGTGGGGGGGGGGACATATGTCTACAGACCGAAATACATTCCAAAAAAAGAATTTTGCTTTGTAAATTTTCTGAAAAATGATTAACAGATATGAATTAAAATAAAATTTTACTTTAATATATATCGTAAATATGTTATAATTAAGTTTTTATGCACATATTGGCCGCTAAAAATATTTTTCTCACTCATAGAGACCGATTTCAATGAAATTGTGTTAAGACCCCGCGTTAGCAAAACTTTTGTTTAAAGATAATTAATTTGATTACAAATTTTATTTTGATATAAATTGATTAGGATTTGATTTTACTTTTTTGTAGAAAACTTAGTTTTTGAATATCTGACAGAAATTACGAAATATTTGGATGTAAAATGTAGCGTTCGCAGTTCTTTATTTGACAACGGTTCAACATTGATCGATTTACAATTAACATCATTATTGAAACAACGTTTCTTATTGGATCATGCAAACTTGTATGATACCAACCAGCATGCGAGGTTTTCTAACCCCGTTAAACTCTGCCTTTACGGTCAAGGGTTTGTGTAGAGCTGAGCGGATCGAAACCCTTGACTTAAGACGATGACGCATTTCCGGAAAAAAAAGCCGAATCATAGATTTAAAAAATGTTAAATGTTAAGTTGATTTGTTCTTAAAAATCCCCCAAAATAAATGAATACAAGAGCCCCTGGGGTACATCGCTCACCTGAAAAGCAATAGCCATAATTCAAACAGCTTTATAAAGCCATGTACAAAATTTCTGGATAATGTCATAGTAAAGGTGCTTGTAGGGATTTTCAAATTTTTCCTTAGATACCCTTATGATAAACATATATCCCCTTTTGTTACAGGATGATTCTATAGTAATTTTTAATTGTTTTTTGAGAAGAATATTTTTTATAGATTTTTCTCTAAATATTCCAATGTAAAAATTCGACCCACCACTGTGACCCCACGCTACATCCGTGGATCATAACTTGAACAAACTTGAATCTTCATTAAACCTGGGGTTGCTTCCAAAGAAGTTACTGTTTTTGTTGCCAGTTCATTGAAAATATAAGGTTTTTAAAGATCTTTTTTTTTCAAAATATTCCTAAGATGTAAAAATTCAAGCTCTCATTGTGGCAGGAACTTATCCTTGTGGATTATGATTTGAACAAACTTGAATCAATCCACACTATATTTGGATGCTTCTACACAATTAACAGCATTTCGATTCTGACGAATTAGTTTTTTGTTAAGAAGATTTTTAAAGATTTTTCTCTTTACATTCCCATGAAAAAATTCGACCCCACTGTGGCCTCGCCCCATTTTCGGGGATAATGATTTAGAATAATTCTGAATCGACACTTTCTGAGAACGCTTCAACACAGGTTACAGCATTCCTGGCGAAGTGGTTTCTAAGAAGAAGAGTACTGACTGACGTTTTTCATACTAATTGTTAAATAATCACCTACTTGTCCATGGACTTTTCCTTGTTTTTTCCCAATTAAGACAAAGAGCACACGGCGAGTGTGACCAGTCAGCAGAGGATGCTCACTGCTCCTAGGCACCGGCTCCTATACCTCTATCTTTTAGGTACGTTTTTTTCTGCTTTGAATTTGTATTTCGTTTTATGGATTTTTGAGATGGTTGACGGTTTGTTATTGTCATTTTTTCATTTTAAAAATGTGATAAGTTATGCATTAATGATATGTTATATTAGATCATTGATAATTCAATCTGAGCCCCTTGTACACGTACAATGCCAAATAAAGGGACATTTTGAGGGGTTCAAAGATTGACAACAAAACTACAATACCCACTCTAAGATACTTCCTCTTTAAGGAAATTTTTCCCAGCCTGTGCGATTCAACCACCTGTTTAGCAGGAAACTAAAATGTAATACGCAGTATACCTTGCCTAAAAACGATAATTGCCAACACTTTTTAGGTCACTCAGATGACCTTTTTTTAACTAATCTCCGTCCGTCGCTGTGCGCCATGTTTTGAAATTTTTACATTTTAGACTTCTTCTTAAAACCTACAAGGTCATCTGTTATCATTTTTAATATGAAGCATACCTAGAAAACGAGGAAAAACATTTGTGAACTTAATGACCCTACCAACCATTGGGCTTTATAAATGGAAAAAGTTTTTTCTACATCCATATATATTTAAAAAAGGAACTAAATGTATAATTATGATGTCCGCGCACCACAATTATTAACTTGTGAAATTTATTGCCCAAATGTCAGGGGTTCAGGATCTAAATGGCCATAAAGTGAACATGTTATAATCATAAAAAAGTTTCTATGCGTCTAAAATCCTGGGATATAAAGTGTATACATGTTTATCTAATTCAAAATCCCTGTGCCTTTATTATTATGTTTATGGTCGCTGGGTTAGGGGTTAAGATCATAGGGAAGGGGGGATATAGATTTATAAATGGAAAAAGGTTTTTTTTCTACATCCATATATATTTAAAAAAGGAACTAAATGTATAATTATGATGTCCGCGCACCACAATTATTAACTTGTGAAATTTATTGCCCAAATGTCAGGGGTTCAGGATCTAAATGGCCATAAAGTGAACATGTTATAATCATAAAAAAGTTTCTATGCGTCTAAAATCCTGGGATATAAAGTGTATACATGTTTATCTAATTCAAAATCCCTGTGCCTTTATTATTATGTTTATGGTCGCTGGGTTAGGGGTTAAGATCATAGGGAAGGGGGGATATGGACATATAATTAAAATGTAATAAATTCTCTTCTTCCATTTCCATATATATTTGAAAAAAATTAAATGTATGATTATAATTTCAACAAACTATTTTACATAAATTGAGAAATTCATTATCCTGTAGGCTAAGGGTTAGGGTGAGACTAATATAACCAATTAGTGACCATGAATTCAATTATAGAAAATCTTATTATGTACTTTAACAGTCGATGAAGATACATATATTGATTGCTATTATTTCAACGATGTCCTCTTTTTTTATTTTGAAATTTTGCTGCGAGTGGAGAAAGGTTTGGGCTTTTTATAACTTTCTGGGGGAGGGGGGGGGGAAGGTGAAATGTGTGAAATAGTGTGTTAAATAGTGAACATGCATTTTTTCTTTAGGTCGCTTGAACTGCGCGGGTAAGGTATTGCCGTTGGTTATGGTACTCGGGTGACTGTCAGGTCTGTATGCCTCCTGTTATATTCATAGGTAAAAAGGGCATGCATGAGAACAGGGTCTTTATTCATTTAAATGATGTCAATCTATGTTGCGTAATAACAATTTCCTTGTAAGCTTTGTAAAACTTCTTAAAAATCTTTTGCAAACATTGCTTAGTTATACATGTCGATCAATAGAGTTCCTTAAATATCAATTATAATTTAATTTATCTCTTTGTTATTATAATATATTGTTTTTCTTTTTTTTTGTATAAAAGATAAAAATGTAAAAAATAACAAAAATATGTCAATTTAAAAAAGGTATGTCGAGATTATTGTTGCATGATAATCAGGTTTGCACATACATAGACATTGTGAATGTTATGCTTATAAAATCGTTTTATTTCTTTGTTTTATGACAACTGAGTTACTCTATTGCAATTGGTTTCCGTCCGTCGCTGTGCTTCGTCCCTTAACAATATTACATGTTCAGCTTCTTTTTAAAAACGTCGTGACAAATTGTTAACATTTTTGGTTGAAAACATCTCTAGAAATAGAAATCTAAATTATAATCTTATGACTCTACCACACTGGGGCCTCAGGAGCGGGCCAAGTTAACAAAACAGAAACGGTGACTTTTTTCTAATTCTTCTTTTCTCCCACACGTGTTAAAAAAAACAAAAATTGTTGTGCTAGTATTTACTAGTAATCTTTGAAAATCATCTCTACTGTCATATTTATTTGAGATAATGTTAATGCAAAGTTATAATGTTCATGAAACCTTCTGCCTAAACTGTGAAAATAAGGGCCTTTAATCTAGTGGTTTATGCCCTGGGCGGGGCAAATGTAATCATAACGCAAATATGTATTAAATCTTAGAAAATCATCTCCTCTACATTTTAATGATGAAAAGTGAACTAAGTTCACCTAAATTGTGAAATTCATGGGTACTGGATCAGGGGTCAGCCGTTAAGGCGCGTTAATTACTATAAAGTGAAAGTGTCTTTAATTTTTTAATCTTCATTTTTACACCCACAAATGATAAAATAAACTGAATGCATGGCTATAATATCAATGAAACCCTTTACCTATATTTGAAAATGCATGCAACTTGGTAAGAGTTCAGTGGTTTAGAATCAATTGCCCCTGGAGCTAGGGTATAAATAATCCGAGATTCCTTTGATTCTTGCACCGCCCTCCCTTCTCCATTCCCTTTCTATAAATAAATGACTTACAAACAAAAAATAACTTAGGGCGGTTGACCAGTCAGAGGAGTCTCGGATTAGGGAGTCCAGAATGAAGATTAAAATGCAAACAATGAGACCCCCTGATAAGGTCAAACTAAGGACTATGGTACTCACGTTACCATCAAAGACTGTGGGCCTCTTGTTCGATAAAATTCTTGGCTACAAATCGTTCAATATTATATATATATATATATATATATATATATATATATATATATATATATATATATATATATATATATATATATATAAATCTGATTTAGGCATTGAGGAGACCATACCCTAAAATGTAGTTTAGGGAGACAATATACAAAATTTTTATATGTGCATATTTTTTATTGCAAATAGTCATTTAGAGGTCTTCAAGATTCAAATAACTTTACATGTGTTTTAATTTTTCAATATATCTTGTCCTTAAAAAAATACAGCAAAAATGGTCTCCTTTATATTTTGTTACTCTCTCATGAGGCTTAAGGAGACCGTGCATATATTTTCATATATATTTTTTATGGCTTAAGTAGACCATTCTTTTTTCCCATAATTTTCATGATTTGCAAGTGCTCTATCATTTTTTATCGCCACGCAACATAGAATTAAGATATAATGCAAGGTCACTGTGTACATGTGCATGTATATGTAAGCTTTGTTAATATCTCACATAGTTG
The DNA here is from genome assembly GCA_015776775.1 of Magallana hongkongensis. Classification (NCBI taxonomy): domain Eukaryota; kingdom Metazoa; phylum Mollusca; class Bivalvia; order Ostreida; family Ostreidae; genus Magallana; species Magallana hongkongensis. Next base: position 6,982,297 of record CM027471.1, read on the forward strand.
ATGGTGTGGACTTTTAATATTCATAGATGGTCATTTAGAGGTCTGTGGAATGGCAAAAATCTCACATCTGTTTTAATTTTTCATTACTATTAGCCCTTAAAAATATACTATATTGTCCCTCTAATATTTTGCTACTGTCTTATGCGGCTATGGGATACCGATAATACAATGTACATTTTTATTAATATTACTTAATTAGGGTTTAGGTAGACCATTCTTTTTTTTTAACCATAACATTCGTGATTTGCAAGCCCTTTAATTTTCACTGTCCGGTTTTTTTTCGCATGTCACGAAATTTGCGAAAATGGGGAAAATATGTAGCATTTTAAATTTGCGTCCCTACTGAAGATTATCTTCTCAATTCAATCCATTTTACATGTATCCTAATGTGTTTTAGAATTTCACATTAATAAATGAAAAAAAAAAACATTTCAAGTTCATGAACAAACTTTACTAATCATCAAAACTAATTTCAAATAGATTTCATTTATAATTCATGGACCAGGGTGTAAACATTAGTTCAATTTTGAAAGTTAAAACAATTAATCATTTCAAAGAACTATATATGATATAAGTCAAATTTGGCCCCCAAAATTCGCTATTTTTAAAATGATTCAGGTACATTAATTTGTTGTGTTATTCTATAAAAGAGTTGACATGAAATATGTTTCTCACCTATTCATTTAATTTATATGCACTCACTGGCACTATATGACGTCAGAAGTGACGCTATTTTTATGATTTAATCAAAATCAATCAAAAATTGACATATTTCTTATCTTTTTTCGAATGGGAAACATAGAGCGACTCTTTGAACAAGAACGAACTTTTTGTCACTTATAAGTATTGGATAGATACACCTTTGGTGAAAATATTTTGTTTGTTCAAGCAGTCGCTCAATGTTTCCTTAAAGAAAAACTATCTAAAAACAAGCCCTTTTATGCTAAAAATGAGAAAATGGCGGGAAAAGGTAAACTTTATGATGTCATATTTTTAAATTGTGGGCACTAAAATCAAAATGAAAATTATGAAAAAACTTCAAATGTATATTTGTACAAATAAAACGAAGAATTACAGTAAAATGACAATGTTCATTTTAGGGGGCCATTTTAGGCTCAAACCATATAGAGTCCTTTATTAATAGAGCAATCATTTCCATTCAAAATTCAGTGTACATAACATGTCCATTATTTTGGTGAACTTGCAGTTCAATTACAACAGTTTCATTTTTTTCTGTGCAACAAAATCATGTATGTAAGGATCTGTAAATTTATGAAATCAAAATATTCATAATCTATTTTCAACCTTCATATTTCAAATTTCATACATTTCAAGAAAATAAAGCTTTTAAAATTGATTTACTTAATATTCTTCATAATTCATATATAACAATAAAAAAAGGTGATCAAAGATCACGTATTGAATGAACCATTCATTAATAAATGTTAATGAATAACATTGATAATAAGTACACATGTAAGAAATTGACAAAGTTTAAAAGTTACTCTGGGAGCAAAAATGACTGATCAAATGCATGGCAAAAAAAATATTAAAGGACGAACAGGATTATGCAGCTAAAAAAAATTCAAAATTTTCAAACATAAAGACATTAGGATGTCGTCTGCAATACATATCACGTTTAGGGACCACTTTCTTGCCTTATAAGAAACAAAGGTAATCACAGATTACAAAGCACCGAGACGAGGCATCACCTTTATAAAGCATCACCTTTATGAGACCACCTTTATCATATTACCTGAAAATCATAGTTAATGATCTTGGATATCTATGGATACTGTTTCGAAACAATATCATATTACTATATCATGTTAAAAAATTGGATAATAATCATATGTTCATTTCATATATTAATATAAGATACACACATATAATAATAAAAATAAAATACTGTAATAAATAATGATGCAATATGATATTGTAACATATGATATGACATAGTGTCATGTTAAATACATTATTGCATTTGATCACATAATACAATATCATAATATATGATACAATGTCATATCACATAATACATCACAATTTTGTAACACATTGTATTATATTGTATACTTAAGTATGATATTGTATGATATTATATCATATTTGATACATAATATGATATTGTATCATAAGATACAATATAACTTGATTCAACATTGTATCAAATCATATGATACAATACCATGTGATACAGTAATATATTATATAATACAATATCACTTTATACAATATCGTATCATATGTTACAATATTATATATTCCAATATCAAATAATACTATTTCATGTGATAAAATAATATATTATATAAACCAATATCATTTTATACAATATCATATCATGTGATAAGATATTATATATTACAATACAATATTGTATCATATTATACCATATTAAATATGGCAATATAATATGAAACAATAGCATGTGATAAAATAGTATATAATACATTATCATTTTATACAACATTGCATCATAATAAAACATACTTTACATTACAATATAATGATACAATATCATATCATTATGCACAAAAATATTGATACAATATCCTACTAACTTTTTATAATATAATATATGATATAACATTGTATCATATAAAACAATAGTGTATCAAATCTGACAATACTATATCATATGAATCAAGTTATATCATTTAACAACAAACACATCTATCAATCAGGTTAGAGTGAGGTAGGATATTCTTTTTAAACATCCTTGATAATAGAGATCAGGATCTGAAACTGAAGCAACCTCTATGATTCATTTATATTATAGTTAAATTAACTATGCAAGCTATTGTCTATAAATCATGTGACCTGTTCCAAAATAACTAAACCTCATCCAGCATCCAAAACCTATGACTCAGATGCGGCATTCAAGCCTGCCAGATGCATCAGTATCATAAGACGCATCATCAATTCAAGTTTGGTTAAGTTAGGACCAGTCATTACTAAGATATATTTTTAGCATCCTTGATTATGAAGATCAGGCTCTGCATCTGAAGCTACCTTTGCAATTCATTTATATTATAGTTAAATCAACTATGCAAGTTTGAAATAGTACTAAATAAATTTAATATATGACCTGTTCCAAAAAACATAACCTCATCCAGCATCCGAAACCTATGGCTAAGATTCAGCATACAAGCCTTTCAGGTGCATCAGTATCTTAAGATGCATCATCCATGCAAGTTTGGATCAGTAGTAATTTAGAAATTGCTATCAAAGGCCACCTGCACCAAAAACTTTAACCTGTTCCAAAAACCTTAACCTCCAGCATCTAAAATTCATTGCCCAGATTCAGCATCCAAGTTTTTCAAGTTCATAAAAAGGTCCAGATGCATCATCCATGCAAGTTTGGTGAAGATAGGACAAGAAATAACTAAGATAAAGGACCTGCAACAAAAACGTTTACCAGGTCCGGACGCCAACGCCAGCAGTATAGCATAAGTTCCCCCGAACTTCGTCTCGGTGAGCTAAAAATAAATTATCATACATGCCCTACGTCTTGTTGTTACATTACAGTTACATTATATGTAAAATGATGAGATTCATGTTTGCTTTTTCATGGATTTCATTTCATTTAATTTTTTAAATGTCCTAAGTCTTGTTGTTTTTCTCTCGTTGAAGATTTTAGATCTAATCTTAAAAAATTTGGTCCTCTCATCAAGCCGTTCCAATGAATACATTTCATGTTTTTCCAAAAACTCCTGGATTTCTCTTTTACCTTGAAAAGATTTTAAAAATAATATGAACAATCAGAATTATTATATTGTTACATATTCATGTAAAAAGGATAATACCTATGTATAGATTCAAGACATACCATACTCTGTATGGTTTTTGCTTCCACTACTTCTTGCTGAATATTTTGATTTTCATAAATACATTCATGCTCGAACTACATTCATCCACTTATATGTCAAGATTATCTGTTTTGAAATGCCCCCTCTACCGCTTTAGGCTTCAATACACAACCCAAAATAGAAAGCCTATAGGGATTTTGCATTGCATCGGCCATGAAATAGCCTGGATGACATAATTGAAAAATTGTATGAGGTATTTCAAGTGGGTTCCGAATGGTGAAAAGATGTAAACATTTCACATTATAAATCTCCATGAGAAATTTGTTTCTATTCCTGTAACGGTCACCTGAGTAGCATATAACCCATACACAAACTTGTCGAGGAGTCTCATATATGCATTTAATTAATTAGATTTTATTCTGGAGTAGAAAAATTATAAATTAGTAATGACGGCCACCTCCCTGCCTGAAACCTTTAAAAAAGAACTGTGAAACCTACAATTTTGGCAAAAAACTTAAAAGATCGGGTCTACAAAATCATGAATTCAGTTTCCTTTCAGGTGTGTGGGAGTAAAAAGGATAATTTTTTAACATTATATGCAATAACACCTATACATCCATTTTGGCCCTGCCCTAGAGTTAAAACCCATACTCCAGGGGACATGAAAATTAAAATTTCAGTAGAGGACTTCCTGGTAAACATAATTATAGGTCAGTTTTTTATACAGATGTGTGAGAATAGAGAAGAAAATGTTATAACATTACATGCATTAACACTATATTGCCTCCCCCCTCATGTCCTGAACCCCTGACCCAAGGGCCATGAATTTTACAATTTAGGTAGAGGAGTTAGTGGACATTGTAACCATGTATTCAGTTTTTTGCCCACATGTGTGGGAGTAGAGAAGAAGATTTTTTAAGATTTAAAACATTTTACTATATGGCCATATTGGCCCCACCCTAGAGCCTGAACCCCTGACCCGGGGGTCATAAATTTCACAATTTTGGTAGAGGGCTTCATGGACTTTATAACCAGATATATATATATATATTTATATGGGAGTAGAAAAGAAGATTTTCTAAGATTTTATACATTTTTACTATATGGCCATATTTGCCCCACCCTAGAGCCTGAACCACTGACCCAGGGGTCATGAATTTCACAATATGGACATCATAATCATGCATTTAGTTTTAACAAATATATATGGGGTAGAGAAGAAGATTTTCTAAGATTAAATACATATATACTATATGGCCATACTGGCCCCATTCTAGAGCCTGAACCCCTGACCCAGGGGCCATGAATTTCACAATTTATGTAGAGGGCTTCATGGATATTATAACTATGCAACCAGTTTTTTCCTAACATGTGTGGGAATAGAGAAGAATATTTTTTAAAATTTGGCTCTTTTTTTGCAAATTTGGCCCCACATGTGGCGCCCCGGGGGTAGTAAAGCCATGAATTTTACAATTTAGATTCCTCTCACCATAGAGATGCCTCACATCAAAAATGGTAATAATCAGCCCTGTAGTTTTTAAGAAGAAGTTAAAAATGTAAAATTGTTAAGGCACGATGCACGATAACGGACGAAAACGGATTGCAATAAACTCAGGTGACCTAAAAAATGCTAATTCATCAAATTGTGGATAGATAGACCAAGTAACAAAGATATATCACCTGAGCTGCTTTTAGTCTTCTTGGCTGCAACTGGGCTTGCAAGAACTTTAGTTCCATTATCATCTTCGATCTCAAAGAAGCACTCTGTAATAACAATATCCTGAATATCTTACTTTGCAAATACTAAGGACAGGCATGCATAAAACGTAATGAAAAGAGCAAACATTATGGATGGGTTTTAATTATTAAACGATGTACCATTGTCATCTTAAAGAAAGAAAGAAAATTATTGAGAAAAGTTTTTATCATTTCAATAATATGACTTCTATTACCCCCCCCCCCACCACTACCACACACAGACTCACACAAATAAAAAAAAAGACTGATCACCTTGTGGTGTAACATCCGATGCATTTGCATTTCCACTCTCGCAGGGTTTGGACATCAAATCTTCTTCAGTCACATGTGATTCAGGTGCTGTACTTGGACCTTTAGGATTGTGCACATGTAACTCCGACACTCACCCTTTTAGATAAAATTTCAAAAATGTATACAAATACAAAAATTATTTAATGAAGAAAAAAGAAAAAGAAATACATACACAGTGATTTACCACACTAAAGCACTGCCCATATGCAAATGTGGGGGTATTTTACCCAGTTTTAAGCTTAAGTGTAAATTTTCCCTTACATGTAAATAATCCCTTTTACAGTATTGAAAGTGGTACTCAGCAAATGTTATTAAACACTTTACATTTTCATTACTATCTGAACATTTCTTGAAAGTCAAATGGAATTGTGCACTACAGCCTCTGTCACAAGCCACAAGGAAATAACTCCATCTATACATTGTCATTCAAAAGCCAGAAGCCTAACACCTAGCTGCAATAATGTAGCCCTCTCCTGTTTTTTTTTTCTGTTTTTTTTTGGGGGGGGGAGTAAACATCAGTTATAAAAAATCGGAGAGGGCTACATTGTTGCAGCTACATATGTATGACTATCCTATTATCAAACAAGAAAAAACATTCACAAAATAGATTGAAACAAACCTATCAAGTTGACTTCTTTCATCACAGGAACTGAGAGAGGGAAAACAATGGTATGGAACTGCAAAAGATCAAAGAATCGTTATTGCATAAATAAAGTTTAAAACAAGAAATCTTTTAAAGAAACAGTTGCCCCTTTTGTGGCTTTATCAATCTTAAAATGATTACTTTCTTTCACAAGTCAAAATTAATTATTCTTACTAGACTTTGACCCGTGCGTGCACGGGTTGACATTGCATTTGATATCGGACATTCACTACATCGACGCACCGTATTGTTTACAATTACAGAACCAAGCTTTAAGCCTACAATAATGCTATTAATTTCACTACACTCTGCTTAGTTATAATAATCTGACAGGAATGCCTCCCATATACCCGTAATGTAGCAGAAAATTGCAGAATCGCTCCGAATCGATTTTTGAGAAAAATAATGAAGTTGTATTGAAAATAACAGTCAAATTATTCATAACAAACCATTCTGAGGCTGTAAATACTTTTCATCTAAATATTTAATTCATATTATTGAAGGAATCAACACTTTTTTGCTCGCTTCAAAATTACACACCATGTTGATATTCGGATCTCTTGGGATTTTACTCTAACACAGTGTATTTATATTTAGGAATATTATTACATATAGGAGAATTTATTACATCCATTACATTCCACTCATATCATGGAAATCAAATGCATTATCACAGCATTAGGGAGACCAGACAAACATGTTAATTGTTATACATAATAACGTTGCAACTTTGATTCTAATTCATTTACTTTGTTCAAAATGCTCACTGTTTTCTCTGAGGTTCAATATGTCCTCTTTTTCCATTGCGTTGCGGCTAGCTCTCAATAAATCTGTGGTGGACTCTGTATAAAAGTACTAATATATTGTATTGTAAATACAAGCTTCAACATTTACTTTTTAAATCATTGCAAATTTTATTCCTTATGACTAATTAAAATAAATATTACAAATATATTACCGGTACATCCATTACATTCCACTCATATCATGGAAATCAAATACAGTATCCCAGCATTAAGGAGACCAAGCCCCAGGATCACATAATAACATTGCAACATTTAGTTTAATTCATTTACCTTGTTCAAAATACTCAGTGTTTTCTCTGTGGGTCAAGATGTCCCGTTTTCCCATTGTGTTGCGGCTAGATCTCAATGAATTTGGGGTGGACTCTGTAAAAAGTACCAATATATTGTATTGCAATTTCAAGTCTCTAAGTTTACTTCTTTATATCATTGCTAAGTTTATTCCTAATGATTAATAAAAATAAATATAACAAATATATTACATCCATTACATTCCACTAATATCATGGAAATCTAATGCATTATCACAGCATTAGGGAGACCAGACAAACAATTTTATTATACTTTCATGTTAAATGTTAAATACTGAAATCTGATTGGTTTAGACGCAGTTGGTAATCCGTTCTATTACCCTCAGCGTTAGCAACACACTTGGCAATTGGTAACACAACGAACTGTTACATGCGCTTAAATTATGAGCGTATGGTTTGTCGTAGAATTTACTTCATTTCTAAATAAAAGCAGTAAAATTTTCTTTAGAAATGAGACATTCAGTAAAATAAAATGAATAGTGCCTGTTTGGGAGGGTATCTATTGAAATTGACACCCCTCGAAAACCATTGTCAACCTCCGCTCACTGCTTTACCTTAGGGTCAAGCTGTCCTGTTTTTCCATTGTGTTGCAGCTAGATCTCAATGGGTTTGTTCCCGTTTTGCACACATTTGAAAATTTGGTATAAAAAAAAATGTGTGCGAAACGGGAATTTGACCAGGTGAGATAATTGCTTAATTGCTATAGTCTATATCACAATTCCCGCGAGGGTAATTGACAATAAAATAAGTAAAACATATTTACTCGCAATTTATATTTACATTTATTTTATCTTACAATATAAATTGCATAAAAGCACATTTACATAATAATCACCATCCATATTCATGAATTTGATTTTAAGCATTAATTTGGTCCTGAACAATTTCATTATTTTTTTAAATAAGAAAGATTATTGCAAAAATGTTGAATATGTAGCGCCTTTGTTTAACTTACTGCCTATATAGGAAGAACATGTACACGCTAAAAGTTTGAAGAGAAAATATCGTATGTTAATATTTAATTATCGCTTTTGCTGACATAAATGGAGATGTGTCTAGTGAAAACACTGCTTAACATTTTTCATTTATGTTGTGGCTTGAATAATCGAAGAAATAGACAAACTGTATGATGATAAATCGGCAATTTTATGTGCTTCAAAAACTGTATAGATTATTTCACAAAACCTATTAAATGTAGACCTAATTCATGCATTTTCAACCTTTTTCAGTTTGAGTTATATTGCATCAATATTGAAATATTATTTTTGTCAGATTTTTTTATGTATTTAACCTCTGATTTGAAAAACTAGAAAGTGACCCGCCATATACTAAAGCGGTGATGTCATAAGAACTACCGCCAAGGTTGCTACTTCAAAGATTGAAATATTTTGTGATAAAGATCTGTTTCCTTTCATAGTATTCTTTCTGTTGATAACAAACAATCAATTATAAACATGTGTTTTACATAATTTGCAACTCAATGAATTATAAAAAGAGACACGGAGTACCCCATATAACTGTTCATGTAGTTTTCCCCTTCATCATATAACTATCCATTGAATCAGCTTCCAATTGGCTTGGGACCAGCAGTTTTTTCTGATTCATTTTGTTTTATATTTAAGGTAAATGGACAAAAATTTGAAAGTCAGATCAACTAATCATTATTTTTTTTAATCAGTGTGTGGAAATTGAAGACTTTTTAAATATATCATTATCTTTATTTAATCAAACTAAAAAAATGGTGATAGTTATTAGACCTAAAACACAACAAAATGTCTTTATTCTTCTTGTTTTATCGTTAAGGTGCTGATAAAACACAGGTAAAAAAACCAGGTAAAATCTTTGACCGAAAGCAGACTATAATTGCTATCACAACACTATTCACACCTATTGTTCTATACCCAATTATCAAATGTGTGCAAAACGGGAACACACCATCTCAATGAAACTGCGGTGGGCTCTGTAAAAAAGTACCAATATATTGTATCATAAATACATGCTTCTAAGTTTACTTCTTTATCTCTTTGCAAAACTTATTCCTAATGACTTATACATGTACTTATAAGTATAACAAATATATTACATCCATTACATTCCACTCATATCATGGAAATCAAATGCATGATCACAGCATTAGGGAGACCAAGCCCCAAGATCACGAGCAATCTTAGACTTGAGTAGTAAATTGTACACTGCCAGTGGCGTAGCTACCATGTATGCTTATATGCCTGAGCATGCACATCATTTGGGGGAAAAATCAGTAAAAAAATAAATAAAGAAAAAAAAAATATAAAAAAAGAATTCAAGTATTAAGGTCCATACTTAGTTATTCCATCAGCCCGTTTCCGTCACTCGGTCCTACTTTATCCGAAATCAATGCTAAACAAAGACGTATTAAGCACCAAATATAGCCACACAATATGGTCTTAAAGTACCATATTAAAGAAACAGTACACAATGCATGTACCTAAAAAGGTAACTATTTATTTTGCAGTTGAACTTAGTTTTACACATTTTAAATTTCCCCGATAGAATATCACAGCTTTATTGAGATATTCATTACCATAAACTATGTGAAAATGAACTTAAGAATAAAAGCTTTGAGTGGGTCAAAGGCAAATGTCCAAAAAAAATTCTTCTTTTACCTTTTAATAAGTTTTGTGATTTTATTTTATGCCTAAACTATAGCCAAAACAATTTTAACTGCCTAAAAATAGGCTTTAATAGTAAGCATTCCTTTCAATTTCTGCTTTAATTTTTGGTGTTAAAAATCGTCAGAATCCATGAGCTTCCAGGGGCTTTCGCCCCCTGGGCTTTGTCCTGGACCCACTGGGGGCCTCATGGTGGCCCCCACACCCCCTGCCATTTTAAGCATGCACTTCGTTTCAGGTCTAGCTACCCAACTGACTGTATTAATGTTTCTTGCTTAAAAACATAATAACATTGCAACATTGAATTTAATTCATTTACCTGCTTCAAAATGCTCACTGTTTTCTCTGAGGGTCAAGATGCCCTGTTTTTCCATTGTGTTGCGGCTAGCTCTCAATGAATTTGGGGTGGACTCTGTAAAAATACCAATATATTGTATTGTAAATACAAGCTTCTACGTTTACTTTTTTAAATCATTGCAAATTTAATTCCTAATGATTAAACAAAATAAATATAACTGTTACAAATATATTACATCCAGTACATTCCACTCATATCATGTAAATATAATGCATTATCACAGCATTAGGGAGACCAGATCAACATGTAGATTGTTATACACAACTACATTTCAAAGTATATCTAGTTAATATAAATGGATTTACTTTTGACTGGGCTCTCAGCCTCTTGTTCTTTCAGGTATTTTTTGCAAAGTGAAAATGGACTGCAGATGCAAAATTATTCTTTAAATAATAACATTACCCAAAACCTTCTTATTTTCATCTGATTCAGAATCAGAACTTGGCGAGTAGTTTGATACACTAAATGGGTCAGAATCCACATCAGAGGGAACTGAAAGAAATTAAAACAATATTATAAATTATGAAATTTTCTTTCATAAACATTCATCAATTATTAGTTTACCACCTTGGTAATTGATGTTTCTTTTTTATAAATCTGACAACAGACCACTGACTAAATCAAACTTTTCAGCCATGGTACAAAAACAAGACTGTACCAATATTCAGTGAAAAATGAATTCCAATTCAGATTGATGCTTAAATTAACTAACCTACCAAATCTGATAATTCTATGTAAATGTATATTTTTCAAGAAGTACATTCTGTAAACAATTTGCAAAATATACATATTTACTACAGAAACAGATTTTGTAATTTATGTAACAAAAAACAATTTTGTTCTGCAAAGGAGACCCTCCACATTAGTGACAGATTCACAATGCACACTGACTTATATTAATAGCTTTTTGTTGGCATGGATGTTAGCGCGAGTGGGTCATGATGTGGGAAGAAGTTGGGGTGACTGGAGAAAACCCACATGTCCAAGCAGGCGACCAATGTACCCTATCATATACAACAACTGTCGATCATGGGGATTAAACTTGGGTCACAGTGGTGATAAGCAGGTGTATTGTCCACTGCACAACTGGACACCTCTTTCAAGCTTTTAATTTAATAGTGCTTGATTATGAAAACAAAATAAATCTATTCAGGTCAGCACAAGAACCGTATATAATGTTAAAATTGAAAGAAAATCAAACAACTATAAACAAAATAAAGTGAAATAAAACCTAACAAAACCATTACCAAAATCAAAAGGATCACAGCCTTTTCTGAAATCAATCAAAACTAGTACCGGTAAAAACATGTACATGAACAGGGGCTAGTGTTGTCACGATGATTGAATTTCAATCAATGATCAGTTGAAAAGGTTGTCGATTTATCATAATCGATTTTAGATTTTATAATCAATTATACTCAGTCTGGGTTTATTACATTAATATTATACCTATCATTTTGTTTTCTAATCTGTATTGAATGAAATGAAAACTGTTGTGAGCTGGGGGTTTTCTTCAATCTCAAAAGATGTGCAACATTCTACCTAATAAAAATACAGCAAAAGTCTTATAAGCTTTTAAAAGGAAGTGAAAATAGCACTTACATATTTTAGATTATACATAGCATAAAATTTAGTGCCCCATATTATTGAATTTAATATAATTTGTTACCGATTTGATTATTGACCGATCATCAGATTGCAAGAGACAACCAATTCTGCTGATTAATTGATCACGATTTTTAACCTATTTAACAACACTAACAGAAGTTTTAGGCTTGTTTTTCAATAAAAACATATAAATTATCTATTCTGATACTTTTAAAATTCTTGAGAAAAACCTATTTTTTAGATTAGTTTAAAACAAATCAATGTACGAAAAAATGCAAAAACAAAACCAAAGCCACATAACAAGATATCCAAAGCCTGATTGTAAATCACTAAACTCTCTCTTAATAATTATTTTTTGTGTATAATTAATCCAACCATTTTCCTACCTTGCTGCGCCACCGCAAGCTTTTCCCATCACAACCATAGTCATATACATGAAGTATCTCTTCCCCAACCACAATGTCTCTCTTAGCAAACAATCATAGGTATTCCCTTCCATTAAACACTCTGAGTTTATGGTGGAGTTTGCATCGTCCTTGCCATCATTTACAAACTGGCAGATACATGTATGGTTGTTCACTCCTGACAGCATCAATACTACAGTGTACATAAAAAGAAATCAAACCTTAAATAAGAAGCATATAATTACTGGTATTTTTGCTTGACTTAATTAGAATTGTTTATAGTTATTTCTAGAAACATTACTGCCATACATAAATGTTAAAATATTACATTTAGCTGCAGGTCTGTATCTCCTGGTCTGAAAAAAAAATTTGGATAAACGTTGCTTCAATTTTTTTTTTACATCAGGAGCTACATACCTCCAGCTTCATGTAAATATGTATAAATCGTATTACCAAAGTTCTTTTCCATTATATTTATAGATAAATATTTTGTTTTCTGTGCTTGTCTTCAGTCTCTCCTCCCCATCCTGTCCTTTTAATGTTTCTCCTGCAGGAGAAAATCTCCACTGACATGACTGGTTGTGCTAATAACTCCAAACCCTACATTAAAACCACAAGCACCTGTGTGAAAGCATTGTTTATATGCAAAGAAAACTTTTGGATTCATAAACATCTACATTAAGCCCCATTCACAATTGGCTTACGAGCACTTTACAACTCTTTGCGATCGGAATGTTTTAGATTCGCACGAGCTCTCTCATATATTGCATGAGGTCTCGCATTTGTTGCATGCGTTTTAGTGCTTGCATCAAGTCTCCTTAAAAATTGTGGACATGCACACTATTCAGACGCGACTGAATGCGATCCAAATCATCGCAGTGCAATGCACGAACAATATATAGTACGAACATTTTACAACATTTTGTATACTCGCAAGAGTGCAGGTGCATGATTTTTAAAGGTCATAAGATGAATCGCTGCTGTAGAGAGAGAGAGAGAGAGAGAGAGAGAGAGAGAGAGAGAGAGAGAGAGAGAGAGAGAGAGAGAGAGTTGAATGTGATAATAGTCTACCATATATCATATGTGCATGTTCTAGTGAGAACATACATTAAATTGGTAAACAACAAAATATTTACAACCATCGACCATTTCTAATGCTATCATGTATGAAACATGTCATGTTATTCTAATAAATCAACAATTACAGGGGGAAGGGCGCCCCGGGTGCGCATAAACATTAAAATTAATACAAGTATCAAAAAGTAGTTTTAAAAGTGTTGCTACATTGGTCATGCTTCTGGATTGAATGTTCTTGAGAGCACATTGTGCACAACGCTGTGTAATCAAGACATACATGTTTTGCCTGGTCAACAGATCACACTCAGTCCAACGGGAATCTGCAGACACATTGTTTACATTATTATTAATCATCAAAAGCCAAAACTTTTACAAACCTGATAATATCCGAAAAGCCAAACGAGAGTGATACTATGATGTCACATTTGTAAATGTGGGTCACAATTGTAAATGTGGGGTGAGCATCCCGGTTGTAAACATGGAGGCCTGACTATCCTTACCTATAATAAGTCAATTCGTACATAGAATAGTCGGCTATCTTTCCACTATACAAGTGAAAAAGAGCAACTGATCTTAATTTGCTTTTAATTCATTAAGGTAACAAGGGGTACATGTACATATATCTACATTACGTACATAATTAATTTAAAACAATATTACTGGTACATATAACTGTAATATAGAAAATTCTTCATGTCGATCTATTTACATAAAGCGACATTCTTCGGTTAACTTTTCTGTCCATTTTCAATAAACAAGCTATATAATTACAGGGATTTTTCAGCCTTTTTTTATTTTGAAAATGCCAATTTTTTTGGAATTGGGAAAATTGTATCGACAATTTCATGCAGTTGGGAGAAATCATATGTTGCACACATCATGATTTCTGAATTTATTATCATAATGGAAAATCAAAGAGCTAGACTTTAATTGAATAGAATCTAATTAACTTCACAATATAGATATATGTATAATATTCCTATATTTAGTTATTAGAACAAGTCTTTTTCCCTGAAATAAACACCTTCAACACTGGTCATAAAAGTATTACATTATTAAGAATTTATCAACATCCCCTTTTAAATTGAGAATGTATTTTTCTGTTACTTTTCTGTTTCTTTTACTTTTATATCAGTCTAGTGTGTGTAAAAAAAACCATGTACCATTTACAGTACTGTACTGTATACCACAAAATAACGATGTTTTAGAAAAACAGAGGAAAATCGGATTAAAAGTTGGCGATGTTTACAGCGTGTTTGGAAACTTTTATGACTGCAGTTTTGCTAAATGGGTTTAATCATTTGTTAATACTGAACATTTATGGACATTCTGGTTATTTTACGAAGTATTTTTTGATAAGAAATAAATATAAGAACTATTTACCAGTTGGGGAAACATACTGCTATACTAATATTGGGATCATAATTTTGACAGCTGCTGAAGTGAACTTATTTCCAATTGGGAATGGGGACGACTTTTGCTCTGGAGAAGGTACTGATAAATCCTTGAATTACATATTACATCAAACGTACAGTGGAAATGAAAATCATGCTTTTATTGTTAACTTCGTTTCGAATGTCCTCGAAGATTTGGTGTAAAATAGTCAAGTTGCACACATTATCGCCCTATTTTATTTGAATATTTAAAATTTTAAATCTGCCCACATACTCCCCTGCTTTGAATTTTATCGCCTCGATAAAAATCAAAATTCAAACACACACTAATCAACATAATATCATATATAAATCAAATGTTCAATATACGTATCACATTCACAGTCTATGATTCTTAATCCCACATACTCTTCTGTTTATCGCGTAATCGCAAACTCCGACGAAGAGATAAGGATGGCTTAACGTCACGTGCATGGCAATTGTCACTGCTTATATATTTCGGCGGTACGCGTTTGATATCACGTCTATTAAGGGTACGCTGCTGTCCAGTGTCTGAAACAACTGTATACACACTGTCTTTGGCTGTTTGAACACGGTATCTTGTTGTACTCCAAAGGTCTTGAAGTTTGTGTCTTCCTGTAAAACCTCTGTTTCTTATGAAAACTTCGTCACCCACATCAATCGGATGATCCACCATTTTTGCGTCGAAGCGATCTTTCCTCTGTGATGCATTTTTTTCCAGGTTTCTTTTAGCATGCTGGAATAATTCACTAGCATTATTTCTGTGCTCTTGAATGAATTCATCGTAATTCACATCATTATCCGAGACAGAATCTGACACTGTTGACGACACAATAAAATCGACTGGAATTTTAGGTTTACGACCGAAAAATAAATAGAAAGGACTGTAACCAGTGCTGGAATTTGGAGACACATTGTACGCAAAAGTTACATCAGATAAATGATCTGGCCAGAGTTTCTTCTTCTGTGGTGGTAGAGTTCTGAGTAAATCGTGAAGTGTACGGTTAAAACGTTCTGTCTGTCCATTGCCTTCGGGATGGTAAGCTGTTGTTCTTGACTTTTGTATGTCGTAGATTTTGCAGAGTTGTTTAATAATATCCGACTCGAAGTTTCTTCCCTGATCGCTATGAATTCTATCCGGTACACCATAGTGATGAAACCACTGTTGAATCAAACACAACGCAACGGTAGAAGCTTTCTGATCACGGGTGGCCACTGCTTGTGTGAATTTGGTAAAAACATCTGTCATCACAAGTACATTTTCCTTACCCTTAGATGGTTCCAATACTGTGAAATCAATGGCTAGAATTTGCAGAGGTCGGTTTGCTAGTAAGTGGTTCATAGCTGGTCTAATCTGTTGGTTTTCTGATTTGGCTACACAACAACGTTCACAGTTCTTGCAATATTCTTTGATTTCACTAAACATTCTAGGCCAATAACACCGGTCTTTAATAACACTGAATGATCTTTCGATTCCCTGGTGACCAAGGTTGTCATGACACTGTTTAAGAATTTCCAGTTTCAGTGAAGATGGTAAAACGTACTGTTTGGTTTCTCCATTAACAGGATCACACACAGTTCTGTAAAGTATTCCGTTATCCATACTTAAACGATTCCACTGCCTGAGAAGAATATTCACAGCCTTTTCACAGTTTTTCCTTTCTTCTTTCTTTGGATATACCCCCTGTTTCCAGAACTTTAAAAACTGATGAATGTCGTTGTCCTGAGACTGTAAGCGTTTCAGATCACTTTGACTGTATTGACGAAGAGAACATTGCAATTCAACACATATCACATCGGATGATTCTTGACACAATCTCTGTTGCACACACATAACATCTTTTGGAATTTCAGAAGACCAGAGATTTCCTAGACTGGTTGATGAGGTAAGTATTCCTTCTTCACTCACTGACTTACGTGAAAGAGCATCTGCATTCGAATTGTGTTTTCCACTGCGATATTTGATTTCAAAGTTGAAGAGAGCCAACTGTGACACCCAGCGTTGTTCGTATGCACTCAATTTAGAAGACTGTAGATACACAAGCGGATTATTGTCGGTATAAACGGTAAAAGAAGAGTTCACTAAATAATCCCGGAATTTGTCGGTAATACTCCAATACAATGCTAAAAGTTCCAGACGTCGCGAACTGTAATTCTGTACATTCCGTTCGTTGGGACGAAGTGATCTGCTGGCGTACGCAATAACACGTAATTGACCATCTTGGTGTTGCGAAAGTACCGCTCCGAGACCGTTGAGACTTGCATCGACTTCAAGCACAAAAGGTTTTGTGTAATCGGCATATCCTAGAATTGGTGCACTGGTAAGTAATTCTTTTAATAACACAAATGATTTTTCACATTCACTATTCCACTTTTCACAGAACAGCTTCTTAGATGCATTCGGAAACTTTCTGATTAAATTGTACAATGGCGCTGCAACTTTCGCAAAAGACTGAATAAAACGTCTATAATATGACGCCAATCCAAGAAATGAACGTAACTGTTTTGGTGTTGACGGTGTTGCCCAGTCACTCACAGCTTGCACTTTTAGAGGATCTGTGTTAATTCCATGCTTTGATACTATGTGCCCCAGGTATTTTACTTCCTCTTTGAAAAAATCACATTTAGATGGTTTTAATTTAAGTCCATGCTGACGAAGTTTCTGAAATACTACTTCCAATCTCTGAATTTGTTCTTCTACAGTCCGTGAAAACACAATAATATCATCTAAGAATACCAGGAGTATCTGGAAAACTTCATCACGGAAACAGTGCTGCATAAGTCTCTGAAAGGTGGCGGGAGCGTTACACAAACCGAACGGCATGGTGTTAAATTCGTATAGTCCAAATGGTGTAGTAAATGCTGTTTTGTGTTTGTCGTTCTCTTCTACTGCAACTTGGTTATATCCTGAAGTCAAATCCATGGTCGAGAAATAACGGGAACCACACAGTGTATCAAATGATTCTTCAACACGGGGGAGAGGATATGCGTCTTTGATTGTCTTAGAGTTTAACTTCCGATAATCAACGCACAGACGTAATTCACCATTCTTCTTGCGAACGATAACAATTGGTGATGCATACGCACTGGTACTTTCTCTTATGATATCCCTATGTAATAGCTCTCTAATATGTTGTTTAACTTCCTCAAATTGCGTCGGGGGAATGCGTCGGTACGGTAGATTGACCGATACTCCATCTGTCAGCGTTATTTTGTGTTTTACCGTATCTGTAAATCCTGTGTCTAAATCCGACTTTGAAAATACGTCATGATATCTGTGAAATAGTAATTCTATGCTTCGTTTCTCTTGGTCTGTCGCGTCAACTTTGTCCAAGTTTACAGGAATACGGAACTCTGGATCACAGGAACGTTCGTTAGTAGATTCTGTCACATAACACTGCACAAATATTTCCTGTACTGTGCCACAATTGGAAAATTGCACAGGGTCACTAATTTCATTGATAACTTCTTCTCCTTTTGATAATATAGCAATGCGTGTTCGAGGTGAAATCCAGACATCAGAATCAGTTATGTTCGCTAGCCGCAAATAGAAATGGCCCTTGATCACTTGAACGAATGTCCGGACTATAACAATGCTGTCACTCAGGTGCTCGCTATGCGACAATGGTTCTGCTACGGCTGAGTAATTTCCAGGTATTGGCGGCCCAGTAGCGTTGATCACGATCACAGATCTTGCGGGGACTCTAACGGGATGTCGCGCAGACACTTTAGCAAAACCATACACAGTCCTGTTCTCTTGATCACACACTCGGAATGCTGACTTAATTTTCGAATTGCAGGATATTTCAGATACTTTCTCGTGATAATAATTTCCATGTTTTTGAATAAAAATGTCTCTGCACTGTCCAATAATGTTCATTCCTAAAATGCCCGGGATATTGTGTTTACGTTTCCGAGTCATTCCATCTTCTGTATCTTTAATTATCAGGATACCGCGATCTTCTATAACGTTTCCCATACATTCAACATCAGCTTCTATGTATCCGATATAAGGGATTGAAATTCCGTTTGCTGCTTTTAAATTCAATTTCACATCATTCTTTATATTCTTACAGAGTGTTTCGATGTTGTTTCTATAAAAACTTTCCGTTATTGTAGTCACCATAGACCCAGTGTCTAATAAACAGTTAATTTCTACACCAAACATTTTAATTTTAACTGTAGGGCTTTGACCAATAATATGATTGACACAGGTGGAGTCCTCTTTATTTCCTACTGATGTCGGACTCTGCTCATCAGCAGGATCTATTTTCCCGATTGTTGGTAATTTGCCGAAGTGAGATTTCGTGGACAGTTTCTTTGGATATGATTTTCGCTTTTACATGTATAGCAACGGCGGCGGTTTAACTGTGGATATGGTACTCGGTATTGTTCTTTGGATTTGGATACAGTTTGCCGTTCAAGTAACTTTGTAAGATTGTCGATGTTTTGTTCCTGCCGTTGTATGACTTCTAAGTATTTGTCAATTCCGTGAGTAGTTTTCTCTGACTTCTGTGAAGATTCAGCGGCCTGTTTTTCTGTAGTATGTCTGTCTGTTGAGCACTTTGAGTGGTTCTTTTCTTCATCCTCTGAAAACAATATTGCTTCGTCCCGGAAGTCCAAAAAATGTATATCCGGCTGTTGACGAATAAGTCGTTTTAATTCTCTACGTAATGAGATATCATTCACATTTTGCGCAAATTGTTCACACAGGGTCAAATCAGGGTTTGGAATAATATCTGTGTTTTTCGTCGTAATTTTCTTGATGAGGTTCATCAGAGCGTAACTGTATTCTCGTAAAGACTCCCCTTCCATCTGTTTTCGCTCAAAGAAATTTCTCTGTAGGACTGTTATTCCTTCTTTGTCTCCAAACGTTTCACTTAAAATACGCAACACTTTTGTTGGATTGCTTCTTTCTTCATATGGCCGATATTTGATTTCTTCTTTTGCCAATTCAGTCAGATTTGAATATATGAAGTCGGTACTTTCTTCTCTATTCATACGGTGACTTTTGATGACATGTTCAACTTCTTCTATCCAGTCGTCAACATGAATATCGTCTTTATCTTCATTTCCGCTGAATTTCTGCACATTACGGACTGGTTTTAGATAAGTAGTTTTGGATTTGTATTCTTCGTTGTCCTCATCTATGCGTTTATCGAGTTCTTTTTGTAGAGTTTTTATTTGTTGTCTTAATTTCTTTGTCGTCATGGTTCGGCGTTTAAAGGTATTTCTAACAAAAGAGGTAACGGTACGTTCCGGACTTTTCACAGGTGAGTTGTTTTCAGCGATGACTGCTCACTGGATTTTGTAGACATTCTTCCTCACACAAGAATCACCATTGACTGTAGATACCGGCGACGCCATTTGTGACCGAGTAAATAATAAAGACACGGTTCTGTGTTCAGGATGTTTTATATGTACAAAAAGGTGATTCTTGTGCGAGGTGTTGGTGTACAAAATCGCCGGACCCACAGTGAAACAAAATCAAAAGTAACCGGGATTTATAATAATAGAAATGATCTGATTCGATAATACTAGCCAATGGGAACAACGGCCAATAGAAAAGTAAAGAAAGTGTTCACCAACTCAATCCACCTGCGCACAAGAACAAGCGTTACTTGGTAAATAATTAGATATTGTAAATTTTAAATCTGCCCACAAAAAAAAAAAACTTCATAAAAACATTACTTTGTTCAATTGTAGTAGGATTATCAAAAGTACTTACCATAAAATGGCTTTGATTCCTAAAGGGCAACACGCTGGCGTTAAAAGGTCCATTGTTTTAACCCGAGACGTTCCGAGAGTACTCGGAACAAATGGAGGAGAGCACTTGCCAAATGTTCAAACATGGTCAAGAAATTAACGACTTTTTTTCTAGTTAGGCTTTATACATAAAAAGTGAAAAAGTATTTTGAAAACAAGTTCATTTAGAATAATTAAAGGCTAAACAAAATATATATGTTAGATTTTTTGCAATATTGCAAGTTTTCGTTGGTCTCCTAAATGCAGAAAAATAGTCATTGCTAATTATACGATGGAGGCAGATTGAATTCCTTTTTACGAAAAAATATAGACAAAAGGCAACTATTGGATGTCAAATAATAGACCCATTGATGCATTTTAGGCAAAGACACACCGTTCATTCATTTAAAGATAAGCCAATTACATTCTAGACAAGGTCAAAATAATACGGAGACCAAAATATGTCTCCCTAATCTACTGGTCTCCCTAATAAAGATAAAATAATACAATCGGTCTACCAAATGCATAAGTCAGGTATATATATATATATATATATATATATATATATATATATATATATATATATATATATATATATATATATATATTATATATTAATAATTTGTAAATAAATCATCCCAGAAAGATAATAACAGCAATACTTTTCGAGATACACAAAACACCAAGCTAATCTAATCAACGATTTAGAATATAACTTGCACATACTCCACACACCTCAATACACTTTGATATATAATATAAAATAACATCAGTGTTTACTCAGTCAATTTAAGACCTATATTATCACATTTTCTCGAGGCAATGAATATGTCCTATCGAAAGATATATCATTTTTTACTGTTTACCAATGAAGCACATACTTATATATGTTTTTAATCTTAAGCTTTCATTGTTGGAGTGACGGTCAGAATTGTATTACTGCTTGCTTAAGCATTTCCCTTGCGAAATACTTTAAAAACTTTTTATACTAAATTATGCGACTATCAATTGTAAATGTACATGTAATATAATCATTTGTTTCATCTGTGAAAAAGAGCAGCTATTTAGCCTAGGGTTTTTTGTTTGTTGCATCTTTTATTACAGGACTTTAACATTTTAGATATTGTTTTTGTAAAAAAAAATACGTCTTTGTAACACATTTTTTTTAAAGAAAAAATAACATGATTGACCAGTTGTTCTTAATTCTAAGAAAGCGATGACATTAAATGTACGCAATTGAGTTTAAAACAACAGAAGAATACAATTGCATTTAATTCCTAATTCTAGCTCATATTACGTTCCATTAGATATGCACTTTTATGGAATGGTGATTTGTGTTTAAAGAATTCAAACCATCTTTTTTAATGATAAAAAGACACTGCGTAGAAATATTCTGAACACCATTTACCAACAAACTTTCTTAATAAATAGTTATTGACAGATAGGACATAAGAGTAAAAAATAATATTTCGTTTGGAATGGGATTTCCCAGAGCAGTCATCAATCTAGACACTTTCTTTAAAGGAAGTGAACATGAAAAAATTATCAAGGGCTCAAATTTGTCTGTTTGATGTATATAATGATATCTGAAAACTATTTGGACAGAGCTTTCGCCAGTAAGAAGACACAACACTAAGAATAACTAATTCTTGCAATCTATGAGCGATGCCATATTGTTAAAATCATTACCTCCCTGCTTGGTTATCTCTTAGCATTTAGGAGGGGGCAGCACTAATGCTGACGTCAGTGAGACACATTGCATTTTTACACATGCTTAGTTACAGATATCAAATGTCATCATCAGAACTTAAAATGGATGTAAAGAGTTTTCATTTTTCAAAAACAGTGTTTATGGAGAAAGATTTTGGATCTCAGAATGATGCATTCACACTAACAGTTATTGTTACATGAAACTAGAATGGAATGTCCCTGGATCGGTTTAAAGTGACCTATTTTTTCTTGCACTCAGGAAATTCTTAATTTGTTGTTATGAGTTTGAACAATATGTGTGTTACATAAATGAGCACACAAGGTGCATTGCTCAGCATCCTGAATTTTCAAATGTGAATTAGTTCTGTTATTCTTCCGACAGCATAGACGGATCCGGTATACGTATCATCAAGATCTAATCTAAGACAAAACAAATCAGAGAGGATATTTATAGAGCTATATTTAAATAAAAAAGAAACGGTAAGAAACCTTACAAAGAAAATGAAATTACATCTTTACTTTTATTTGAAATTACATAGCAAGAGCATTTAATTTATGTAAACACTGACTGTCACATCTCCGTACAAACATTTGGAATGCCATGGTTTCATATTTCACAAATTAATCTATCTATTCATTTTTTGCACAAATCATGTATAGTTAATTACCGAGGGTTCAGTTATAAAAAATATACTGAATCCTAGTCCTCTCATGACAGCACTAAATTTTGCTGCACATCAGGCATAATCTTTCTCTATTTTTTATCAAATTTTTATCAACCCAGTTCTATCATCGGCCCACCGGCATCAATGTGGCTTAT
Source organism: Magallana hongkongensis (assembly GCA_015776775.1). NCBI lineage: Eukaryota > Metazoa > Mollusca > Bivalvia > Ostreida > Ostreidae > Magallana > Magallana hongkongensis. The sequence goes on from CM027471.1 coordinate 7,005,703, forward strand.
CTACGTCAGAGAACTGATGCATGCTGGGGAAAAATTGATTACCTCCATAAACCTCTCACTGAGAGTGTTAAATTGATAAAATCTCATAATAGAAATAAAAAAAAAGTCACAGACCTCATTTCTAAGTTTCAAAGGGCTTTTAAAATTTATTAAGCAACAATTAATTTTTCATGTTCACTTCCTTTAAGGTCACCTTTGTCGAAAGGCTCTCTGTTGGTGAAGTATGGAACGGACGGGCTTACCGACCAATATCTGGCGCCCTAAGTGGGAGCTCTAATAATTATTTTCTAACAAATTATCCCCATTCTTTAGAGACCCCCCCCTCCAGGATCCATCATAATTAAGCCAATAAATGTCAATAACGGTAATACTGTTTTATCAATGCTAAATCCATAGCCATACTTTTGCAGTGCTTTCATTTGTTTTCTGTCAATAGAAGCAATTTAAAATAACAAAATACAAACGTGTTACGTTACAGCAAAGTACGTTGAGGCGTTTAATAGGCATTGTTGGAGTGACAGTCAGATTTGTATTACTGCTTGTTTAAGCATGCCTCTAGCGTAATACCTTAAACACTTTGTATACTACATTGTGCGACTATCAATAGTATACGTACATGTAAAATTATCATTTGTTTCATCTGTGAAACAGAACAGCTATTCAGCCTAGGGTTTGTTGTTTGTTGCATCTTTTATAACATGACTTAAAATTTTTACATATTGTTTTGTTAAAAAAAAATACGCCTTTGTAACATATTTTTGTAAAGAAAAAATATCATGATTGACCAGTTGTTTTTAATTTTACCAAAACAATGGCAATAAATGTATGCAATGGAGTTTGGGAACAATAGAAGAAAACAATTGCATTTATTTCTTAATTCTAGTCCATATTACGCTCAATTGGATGTACACTTTTATAGAATTCAAACCATCTTTTTTTAATGAAAGAAAAAGACACACTGGGTAGAAATTTTGTACACACCCTTTACCAACAAAGTTTCTTAATGAAGAATATTTGACAGATAGGACAACAGTGTAAAAAAAATCGATTGGACCTAGATTTCTCAGAGCGGTCGTCAATCTAGAAACTTTTTGTAAGGTCAACTTCGTCAAAAGGCTCTCTGTTGGTGAAGTATGGAACAGACGGACTTACCAATAATTATCTGGCGCCTTCAGAGTGGATCTCTAATAATTTTTTTCTATCAAATTATCCTCATACTTCAGAGAAAACCCCTAGAAACCATCATAATTAAGCCAAGAAATCGCAACAACGGTAAATACTGTTTTATTAATGTTAAATCCATAGCCAAACTTTTTCAGTACTTCCATTTCTTTTTGTTTTCTGTCAATTTTCAGTAGAAGCAATTTAGAATAACAACATGCAAACGTGTTACGTTGCAGCGAAGTGCATTGAAACGTTTAAAAGGCATTTACTCCAGAAAAGTTCTTACCTAATGTTCTGGCTGACCTTTGTCCAATCAGATCGTAGAAGGCGGAGTTGAGACATTATCGCTCGTGACTTTTTTGAGAGAGAGAGAGAGAGAAAGAGAGAGAGAGAGAGAAAGGAAGAGAGAGACAGTTGACTGGTTAATAAAGTAAATTATAGATGACGCAGATGAGCGAACTAGGTGTCAACAATAGTTATAAAGTGACAAATCAAGGTGTAGTATATCTTATGAATTTATAAAACTTTTAAGTGTTTTGAAATTCTTCAACAAGGGGTCTATATGTAGATAATGGAATGAGGTAATGCCAAACATGGAAGACTGTACAAATATATAAGAAACTGTTTTTATTACAAGTGTTACCGATAGTATTCTAATCAAAGTTTTGCCGAATCTTCCTGAAATTAAACATACGAGGGTTGTCCCAAAATAATGTAGACAGGACACATAATTTATAATTTGTTCACTGCAGTTTTATAAAACTTCTATGTTTTCTTCAATGACCCTTTGGCAAACAATACTGAAAAATTCAAATCTGTACTTTATTTATTTCTCAAGGAAATAAATAATTATTAACAAGTTTTGTCAGGCGGCGCAATGTGCGACGTCGAAAATTTCCAATTTAACGTTGCTGCTAAACCCTCCACATCGTTTTACGATAACGTTTACGTTTTATTTCCGAAAATGTCTTTGAAAAAATATCTTTGAACATGTACCCTGAGTGCACATTCAACATATATTTCTAGTTTTGTTTTTGATTTTTCATAATTTCTAAGTACAAACGATCTGTCGGCTCCAAACTTGTCCTGTATTACTTGTTGTCAAACGTCCGTCTTACTGAAATATGTCGTTCTGCATTTTGACGTCCATTGATATCGTTCGGGGTTTCTTTTTTTCACTTATTGTCATCATACTTGTTCAAATATTTTCAATGTTGTTTAAATTCCTATTCACAAAACGCATTTCTAATCGATTTTGTTAATTTCATTTACTTCCAAAGTCGCTAAGGATTTATTTCAGAGTTTTTACAAAATTGTATCAGTTACTGCTGCGCCGCCTTAAACCAATAAAAATATCCTATACCATTATATGATATACATGTAATATTTATAGACACTGTACAGATCTGAATGTATCTGTTGGCAAGTTTATAACTAATGATTATTTCGTCATCGGCACCACTTATGATTTGCTCAACTCTCTCTCTCTCTCTCTCTCTCTCTCTCTCTCTCTCTCTCTCTCTCTCTCTCTCTCTCTCTCGTCACGAGCGGCAATGTCTTAATTCCGCCCAGCTACGATCTGATTGGACAAAGGTCAGTCAAAACATTACGTAGAATCTTTTCTTGAGTTAACCCCTATTAAACGCTTCTTTATACTTCGCTTTTTAAATGTTTTTTTTTTTAACCTTTTAATTTTTTTTCTCCGCTAAGCCTGTCAAGATACTTCTGTCATGCGAATATAGTTACCGTCTTGGGTTCATTTTTTTTATTTTTCGCAAACAAGCGACCCTAACATCTAAATTGTCCAAGCGCAGTTTTTAAAGTCACAAATCAAGACAATCAAAACTAGTTACTAACGTCTAGTCATATTGATGCCACTAAAATCGATATCACGGTGCGGTGCCATGAGTTAATTGAACAATATCATTTTAACACAAAGTGAATTAAGATAGCTGTTGATAAAAGTTTTAAATTTACATCAAATTATACAAAGATTGCTTATGTAATAATATTTAAGAATCGCTGATAGGATATATATGCATAAAAAAGTATTATTGTCAGTAGAAAACACAATTAAAAAAAAAAGAAAGTCGAGAAGACCAATTGCCTACATTATCGATGATTTTTTTTTTGCAAATAAGGATAGTTAAACTAGAAAATTGTGTTTCAGCTCAAGTTTTTTTTTTTTGTATTTTCAAAACAATTGAAGACGAAGGGGAGGGGGGGGGGGTCATTGTACTTAGTGCCTGTGGAATCAATATTCAAGATCAATATTAGCGTCCCAATAAGCAAGAACATGTCATATCATAAGGAAACCACTATATTTCTATACTAAATAGCAGGCGTATGTCATTTGAGTGTCTTCTAAATGAACAGATATCTTCAGTTGTCCTGTATAACTATACTTATTGACGACGTCACTTTATCATGTTTCAGGTTAAGATCTATAGTAAATGATTCAAGAGTGTCTGCAACCACTGGTCCGATTACTATGTCAACTTGTCAGCTAAAAAAAAAGCGAATGAAAAATTTCAGGGTTTTGTTTAATAAAAAAATCTTTATCACTTGTTTTCCTTTCCCGACTTCGATAACAGAGGAATGGACAACCAATATCAATAGCCGATACAGCGACACATGAAAACCAATGTGTCAACTATAATTCGGCTGCTAAAATAATGATAATGCTTTACACAAATAATGGGCAATGAATTGTTTTAAATCGATATTCTTTGAAAAAAAAACAACCTATCTTAACTTAAGCAAATGTGATATTTCAAATTGGAGCCATATAAACGAAAATAAATGTTTAGTAGAAGGGACTTCTTTGGTAAATCTTTCATTGACAATGGACGAAAAAGGATGCTATTAATCCATTGTAACAGGCGCTTAATTAGAAGATAAACGTGCATTTTGTCATGTCAGAGTTATCATTCTTTATCATTCTCTGTAAGCAGATTTTTGTAAAATGTAAAATGATCTAAACATGAGATATTTCAAAAAGAATTACTTGATATTTCATGTCAAAACGATGAGATTTACGGCTGGGATAACTGAAGTTATTGGTATATAACCAAATACTGTACAAACATTTGAATTTAAATTTACCGTGCCGGGCACACAGTGCTGCTTTTTATCATAGCGGTGGATAAAAGTTTCGTAGGCGTATCAGGGTTCCTTTATTATTTTTTTTTCAAGAAGCTCTGATACAAATAGACTCAAAGAAAACAAACCCAGACGTTCATTCATTGTTTTTAAAAGATCGAACTTTACATGTATTCATAAGAAAGACGTGTTACATCTACATTATAATGTACTTAAATCATTGAAATATAAAGCAAAAGAAAGCTTAGTAAATATATTGTGATATATAGTAAAAATGAATAGTTTACACTTAGAGTATGCAGAATTATGTATATATGATTTATTTATCCGGGAACCATTTGTAGGACTGTATGTAGATGTGTTTGTCTTCCGGGTTAGCAAGGGTATTACATGTAAATTAACATTGATATCACCGCTTTATTTGAACCTATAGACGTCGCTAAAGGAAACACATATACCAGTACGTACTAGTTTTATACACCAGTGTTATATTGTGCATGTATAATGCGTAGTCCTTTTTATGCAGCTCTAAAGATAGTCGTTATCTTCATTTTTATTTCATGAAATAAATGTAAAATTATCCAACACAGTTGAACACAATGACTTGTGTTTATCTGATGATATGTTGTTTTTTAAGACAATTAATTAGAAAAAAAGTAATTTGCAATGAGAGCCGGTAGATTTATATGCAGCATCAATATAAAAATTGAAGAGTTATAAAAAAAACACTATGTATGCTGATTGGCTTGAAGTTTTTGTATACATTGTTTTGCATGCACGTGCACAGATGTTTTCTCCTGAAACCTGAGTGCTACAAGAGGATTATATATTATGCATGCACGTATCACAAAGTGTTAATTGTTATCGAATCATTGTTAAGGTGCTTCACTACACCTTGAAATAGTTTCTCAAATCAGCAGAAAATTACTTGATTATGATAGATAGCATAATGGTAGAAGAATATGTGTCAAATAGACGAACAAATGTGCAATTTTAGATAATAAATGACAATTTCAAAAATTTCATTCAGTAAACATGAACAAAAACCCCAAGCGGATTCGAACTCATGACCTGCGGTTCACGAGCCTGATACTTTAACCCAAGGGGTCGTATGCATAAAAATTCTCAGAATTTTCTTAAGTTAATGCTTAACTTTCTTAAGAATATTCTTAACTAAGCAAAATGCTTAATTTCCGTTGCATAAAAATTCTATGCAACATGCTTAGTAATTCTTAGATAAGCATATCACAATCTACTTAAGTATACCGTTGCTATGTCAACTGAGCTATTACGATGTATATCTAAATCAATTGATACAAACAGTATAACAACACATTTAAATCGCCATCTAGTGAGGTGGTATCTTAAAAAGTATAAGTCTCGGTGTAGTGAAGTACCTTAATGCTAAAAAAAAACAAAAAACAAAAATGCAACCAAAAAAAAAAAAACAAAAACAAAAACAAAAGCAAAAAACCACCAATAACTAACAAGCATTTTTTGAGTATTGCATAATCAATACACGTCCTCTACCGGTTTGTAGAAATTTATGAAAACAATGCACTGTTATGCAGAATATCATTTCTTACCGTCTCAACAGACCAACCCGATAACGAACCCGATTGTAATAATACATAAAACCCTCTCGATTAAATTCACAACACAATGCTTGACACTATTTTACAGAACTTATTTGTTTGTTAGAAACAATAAAAGGAATGGTCCAAGAAATGCACGATATAATTACTGACAACATACTTTCCTCGTTTATTTGATACACACCAAGCCCGATAACGAACCCGAACATTAAAAAAAATTGGAATATAAAAAATTAATTTTCTTGAAAATATGTCAACCAGACTCTACAAAAGTGTAAACTTGATCTGTAGTTTGACATTTTGAAGCTGTTCAGCAATTTTCATGTTATTCCTCAAACGCATAAAGAAAAAAGTGTGGAAAACTGAAGTGGGACAGACAGACGGACAGACAGACAGACGGACGGACGGACGGACGGACAGACAGACGGACTGACGGACGCAGAGGAAAGCTATAGTCCCCTCCGGTAGGGGACTAATAAAAAAAAACCCAGCTTTCCATAAAATTGCCTTACATGCTGTCCCATGAAAAACTACAACAACGTACCAAGCATTTACGAGTTATTTTTCTTGTTAAAAAACCCAGCTTTCCATAAAATTGCCTTACAAGCTGTCCCATTAAGAACTACAACAGCGTACCAAGCATGTACGAGTTATTTTTCTTGTTCTCTTGTCCCTCTAAGATATTTCAATTTTAGCTATAAAATATGCATTTTGACTAATTGTCATGAACATATAATCGATTTTTTTTTGAACCCGGGGACAATAAACTTGCGATCGTTTCCGTAGCTAGTAAATATGTATATACCCAGTAACAGTTTGAATGACATTCCATGTTAAACAAGAGCTTCATTAACTTTTCACCTATGTACAAAATTTCGAGCTGGTCGGTGAAGCTGCCCAAAAAATACTTTTTGAGCGTAGATATACCATTCAAAAGTTGACGGAGTAAATTATCTTGTTTAACTTAACAGAAACATTTTTAACAAATACAATAGGTTTTGCTTTTCAATTTTACTTTTGGTTTTCACAGTAGAGTACAATATCTATTTTTTTTTCTTTACATATTTAAAGATTTTTTTCATTGTTTACGAGCCGTTCACAGGCAACAATACATTAATGGCTTTACGTGTCGTATATAATGATAGTTCTAATGAAATGAAACATTCATGCGACTTAAGGCCTGAGTGGTTAAATCTTATAAATTTTGATCCAGTCGGATTTTAAATTCCAATGCACTATAAAAGAAGATGACACTCCCGTTGTATTACCATGACATTTTTGTTCAATGTGTAGTTATCCTAATCTGTTCTCAGGTTCAGAAAATGATATGTTTTACGGTGCGACCGTTGGGGCGAGCGCAGCATGTGATCAAATAATGAATTATGAAAAATCAATTAAAATAAGAGTATGAACGTAACGTAAATAAATTTGAATGCAAATTAAATACTGTAAATTCCTAATTAAACGCGAGGAATTAATATCCGCGTAATATCGCGAGAAGCCCGTCTCGCAAATTTTTAAATCTCGCTTTTAATTTTCGAACATATGTAAATTACATGAAACTATGATAAAATTTCGACTTTCGCAATTTTATGTTCTCGCGATTTGATTGAAAACCCTTGAATCGCGGAATTAAGTACTCGCGTAAAATAAGGAATCTACAGTATAAACATGCCTATTTTTTTCTAGTAAATTTTCATTATTCATAATTTATAAGATTGTTTATTTATTTAAATAGAATCTATCTCAGATACAATGTTGTTGAATAATAATGATTTTAATATAATGTTTATTGCAGTTTATTTTCTCTTTTCTTGCAGCAGACATTTTTCTTAAACTTACATATAAAAAAAATGACTTATCATAGAGCCCCCCCCCCCCGTTTAAAAAAATATAATTTACGTATAAAAAAAATTGCTGATCATATAAGAAAAACGGTTTTGATCCCCCCCCCCCCCCCGCCCCGGGAGGATGTAATACATGTGAAAATAAAGATACCATTGAGCAGTTAAAGAGCTAAATGCATACTACGCACTCACCATTCCTTACCCGAATTAGAATTCTATTTCCTATTTAAAAAAAAAAGAAGATGTCCCCATTCGTTAGCTTTGCAAGATTTTGAGAAGATTTTGGTTTTTTTATTTGAGCAGATTTACAATAACTACTTAGAGTAATTTCCCTTATTGTGACGTCAAAGTTCACGTCGGTCAAGTGTCGTCTGTCTCTTTGAAAAAACCCTGAAAAAAACCTAAGTGAAATATACTGTTTTGTTTACATAAAAAGCGTGATATTCTTGAAATTACATAATTTATCTGTTTCTCAAAAGTTTTACTTTGATTCTCGCGAGAAGGAATCAAGTCTTGTGAGATCGTTCGACATTGATAAATTGCATTGTGGGTCGAAATTTACTGACGCCGTTAAATTCTGTGGGATAAATGTGCAAGAAATCCATTGTGACGTCACTCGAAGGAACGACAACTCTGTTAGTCTTAAGTAATGGAATTATTTTATTTACAATGCATGATGTACATAGTCTTTTATCTTGTTCTCGTGAGAGTGTGAAATGGGAAACCATATTTACAGGGAATTACTGGGACGATTAAAACACGGCATTACTGGTCCGATTTACTGACGCCAAAAAAATCCGTTGAATGAATGTGCAACTAGTCCGATCTAATATCATACTCATATACCTTATCCAAATGAGTGATTTAATTTTAGAAACACAGATTATATATACATGTAATGATGAATGTCGGCGATCATGGAGATACATGTTTAACACGACAAAAGTATTTGTAAATCACAGTCCTTTTTGTAAAGTTAAAAACAAAAATCAATGAAATGATTTGTTCAACTTTGAACGTCTAAAAAAATTGTTTTGTAGAATATGTTTGATATTAGATCGAAAATATATAATATATCCGAAGAAATATCATTTTCAAGGTCTTCGTACAGACTGTATAACGCTAATTTTTTTTAAATTGATGCTAATGACTAATCACTTTAATTATTTATTGGATCGCAATATTTGTTTTCAAATTTCATGCAATGTCTAGTATGTAACTGTAAACTGATATGAAATCAGTTTAAAAAAATAACCAGGTGTTGTTTTAAACACATATCAGTTAAACACTCAGCCCCTGGACTTTTGTACGCTTTAAACGAATTTAATGTGGGAAGCCCCCCCCCCCCCCCCTCCCCCCCCCCCCGTTTAAAAAAAATCTACTTACTCAGAAACTCCAATTAAAAATACAAAACACAAAATACCCCCCAAAAAATCAAAGAGAAAAACTACAACAAACAAACACATTATTGAATGATCGTATATTTGTAAATGTTTCCTAGCAAGAATGCCCCTTCCCCCCTCCCCCCTTCCCCCGTCATTTATACTGTTAATATGAGTTTGATATTTTAATCCATATAGTTTCCCTCTCTGAGTTTGATCTTACACGTTAGGTATATTGTAGCTCAGTTGGCATAAAACTTGACACGGGTCTTGGTTCAAATTATGGTATGGTCTGTCTTTTTTTCTCCCATACTGTTGCATCTCGAACTAACAGATTAAAACCTCCTAGGAGAAAAAATGTTGGGTGTTTTAATGGACAAAGATCATTTAAGAGAACGGATGCGGCTATTGGTAGAGCGGCATTCATGTTCATTTAAAAATGGCAGATATAAACAGTAACTAAAAAGAAAATGACTTAAACCGAATGTGAAACGGAAAGTTTTTCTTGGGAAAACTATGATATAAAAATCAACTCCCAAGTTTTTGTATTCAAGTTTCGAAAATTTTAACTCGCAATTTGAGTATGTTAACTCGCATTTTGCAAGTTGTATATATGAATTTTGAACCCTCATTCTGTTAGCCCTCTCTGTTCATTGTCCATTATTTGATCAGGGCCCTTTGAGAGGGTCACCACTCACCAACTCTGTGATGTCTAGTTACATGCAGTATTGTTACCCCACAATGTATTTGAATCAACTTTTGGGGCATCAGTATTGTTAAATTGTTTATCAAGGTGGAATAATAAGTCTATGACCATGATGACACAGCTAGTGCAAATAAAGCGCAAATTTTAAGGTTTTTAAGTTGGTTCATTAAAAAGAGTCTGCAAATCCATGTTAAGTGAAGTATATTAAGTATATTTTATTTTTATTAATAATAAAATAATAAATCACCCGAAAACTGAATTTTCAATAGCACCAGAAATCATTGTTAAATATGTTTACATTTTATTTTAATTAATCACCTTAAAACTAAATTTCCAGTAGCACCAGAAATTATTGTTTAACATGTAGATGTACTGTACGATTCTACTGTCTATTGCACTGCTTTGTATGTATATTACAGGGAACCTAGATTGTTGGTATGGATCACCAGATATTGTTCTCGGATGTGACGAATGCTTTATTCATGTGACCTCTCCATAAAACGAGCTCGAACATGACTCTCTGGAGGTGAAACAGAAACATGTTGAAGATTGGGGATTCCGTAGTCAGACGGTTGCACAGGTCACTGTGTTTCCATTTCTACAGAAACAGAGACATCTTACATGTAACTTGGACTATTCCCTTGTTCCCAGTATAGCAGCAACTAAAATGGAAATCAAGATTCATTTTTATGACAGCAAACATGATATCTTGCTGGGTAGAGTAAAGAACTTGTTAATTGAGATTTCAGAGACTGAAGTTCAACTACTCAACTATAAGGCCATTTAGCTATGTGGCTTGTTGTTAACTATAAACTCTTGTGTAGTGGCCCACATGAAAAGTTACTAAAAGTTCCCAAAGCCAGGTTTTGTGAACAAGCAGTATCATGCATTGACATTTATGAGAAGGAAATCTATTAAAACAATGCTTGATTATACAGTACTGTTGCTGACTTTAGTTTCATTGATATCTTGATTTAATTTGTCTTGCAAACATCGTATGGCTGAACAGAATTGATTATTGTTGAAAATATGCAATTTCAAATGATTGAATGGCAACTTGTAACAATTTGTTAAATGCACTTACAGAGTTTCTTAAAACTTTTGGAGATAAATTGTAAAGCTCACTACTTACATGTAAAATTTTACATTTTAAAACATGATTTCTATAAGCTTTACAAAGCTCAAAACTGGTGCATGCTAATTATTAACATTATAATCAATAAATATATTTCCATTTAGTATTTTCATTTCTTTGCTGGATCATGTAGATAGAGGTGTTAAACCGAGTTATTCCCCTTTGATCTATTTGTGTTTTAATGTCAAGTTATATCCCCCGATAAATATAAGCATTCCTCCATCTGCTTAATAATAATATGGCCAATTCAAGGCCAGTAGAAAGAGCTCTATACATGTATATATCTATCTATATATCTATCTAATAGTGAAAAAACAATTACATGAGTGAGAATTTCTTGGTTATATATATATATATAGAGAGAGAGAGACAGAGAGAGAGAGAGAGAGAGAGAGAGAGAGAGAGAGAGAGAGAGATCTTTGGATGGTTGAAATATATTTGGTGAAAGTAAATGAAGTAAGTAAAGTTTAAATTGATTTGATTAAAATGTTAAGCGATTTCTTGTTAAACCATTTGATACAAATCAAACTGAAAGCAGAGTTTGCCATGATTTCAAAATACATTTGTTATTTTATTTTATGGGGTTTTTTTTAGCTCACGTAAGCTGAACGCTAAAGTGTCTAATAACTTTTTGTCCAGCGGCCGTCCGTCTATCCGTCCATTTGTAAACTTTTTACATTTTCGACTTTTTCTCCATGCAGAACCTTTTGATCAATTTCAACCAAACTTGGCACAAAGCGTTATTGGGTAAAGGAGATTTAAGTTTGGTGAAATGAAAGGTCACTCCCTCTAGATCTTTTAAGGGAAATTAACGCATAATCACTTTGAATTGATATGGAGTATTAAAAGAATTCAAGCCATTTTTTTAAATTTCTTCCGGCGGTTTACAGTAAAGAAAATTAACCATGCGTACGAAACAATAATATTTGTGTGAAAGGGAACCCAGCTTCCAATTTTTAAGCGAATATGAAGGTCGCATTTTTTTCCTTGTTTCTATTAAAACTGTCTCTGAATATGTATTGTTAATACATTCACATGGTAAATATTGTAAGTGTGTTATTTTATCAATTTTAGTGACATGAAAATATATCTATTAATATTTCAAGTAGCTTGTTACATGTATGACCTTGACTAAAGTGAACGAAGAAAATGGCAAACAATTGAACAGCCAAATGACATAAGTTAAGGCCGTTATGCTAACGATTTATATAACTTAAGTATGCTAATTGTAATGTCTATTTATTGTTCTACATGTATTTGTTTTACTATACATCAGGAAAGAGGAAGTTTTTATAAACATCATTTGAAAACAGCATCGTATTATTTGACAGTTGTTCCGGTTAATCATGATATAATTTTGAACGAAATGGAATTCTTCAGACAAAAATCCGAGGCAGCCAAATTGTTATTTTTGTTACTCAAATTCATTACAAATGGATCTGGAGAAACCATTCCTCAATGTAAACAGTAAGAATTCGATATAACTCTGTCAAGTAACACTTCCATTTTCCAGCATCTTTGTGTATGATAAAACGCGCTACGAATCGATTTTGTAACGTATAGTAGTCCATGCATTTCATCAATTAGAATTTCAATATTTAATTGAACTGCTGAACTATACACATGTACATATAAGTAATGAGGAACCATTCTTTGATTATTATGAGGTGATCAAATGCGGTCGGACGTGATCGAGTATATCATAAAGTCCTTCATGTCTTATGGATTTGATCACTCCCGACCGTATGTGATCACCCCATAATACTTAAGAAATAATTCTTTACCCCTTAATTTGTTTTTTTTTTCGATCAGAATAAATAGCATTGAAATAAATACCTATTGATCATTAAAATGCGCATCTGTTGTTTTTACTACAGTGGGGATTTCATTTTTTTTTTTACGTAATTTTGTTCAATGAATGTATACATTAGATTATATAGATATATCATAAAAAGGATAATGTAAAGAAAATAAAAATGAGTAAAGTCCTGGGGGTCTAGATACTTGGGGGGAGGGGGGTTGGTTGGTGGGTCCTGTCCTCAAGCACCTGTGAATTAAAGATAACGCGAGTTCGGTACTTTTTCTACAATACTCGCTAGCTTCATACTCACATGAATCACCAAGGAAACAATTTTACTGTTAAAATATTAACAAAAAAAAAATGAGTGTTTTAAATATTACTCGCATACAATGCTGTATTTCCATTTTGTCAACAGAAACTTTAAAGGATGTTGTGTGGGTTGTTTTTGGAACCAGATGATCAACAGATGCGAACGTAAGATGTTCTTTGAAACTAAATGCATTAACTGAAGAAAAAAAACTATTTTGTCTTTATGTTATAAAATTGAAGATATTAAACATTGCAATAAAAAAAAGTTATTGACAATTTTGACTAGAATCAATAGAATACCAGTTTTAAATTAGATGTTTCTCATTTTTTTAGAATGTATGCCAGGATACAGCGGACTGAATTGTTCAACTAAATGTCCTTATCCTGCATATGGATATAGATGTCAAGAATATTGCGACTGTAGCAATGATACATGTGATGTATCCACAGGCTGTAGAACCATTACAACAGGTCAATTCAACCATCAAAATGTGTAAATATACTTGTATTTTTGTTACGAAATTGAATAAGAAATGGCTATAACGGATATTTTTTTCTACCTTTATAAAATCAGATACACCACTTGTCATACAAACATTACAGTCCAATTTTCATCGTTTCACTACGTGGACAAATAGCAGTGGTACAGTATTTAAATTTATTTACCATGTACTTTATTTCTTATTATAAAAGAAGCTTACAACATTTTTTTCTTCATGTTAGTCATTCATATAATAACGTTACCGTTGCTTTTTACGCTTTTAAAAACATGTTATTTTGTATAAAACACATTATATATATAACAACACCACAAATATTATATCCAATTACACTTTTAATACATGCATATGGAAAAACATATGCACAATGCGCCAATCTGCTCAAGACTTTTTTTTCGGGGGGGGGGGTATCATTTTCTCTGTAGCTAGAAGATGTGTATGAATTTAAATTGTATACAAACATGAAACTGGCAACCCTATTTACTGCCATTGTGTATCATGATTTCATCCCGTTTTGTTGGAAACGTGGTCTCATAGTGCCATTGTACTAAGGCGGAGCTAAGCCAAACGATTCTTGCAACAGCTATAGGCCAGTCGCTTCAGTACCATGTGTCTTTAAACTCTTCGAGAAATTAATTTACAATCGAATCCATAACCATATCCTACGAAAAAATTAGAATAAATTTCCCACATGCGCAACAACAATGTTTTCAGAAAGAATAAGGCTGCACTTAATCTTCATGAAACTATTCTACACAATTTATAGCAAGAACGTAACGTATATGTGTGTTTTCTCGATACCAGCAAGGCCTTCGATACCGTCTGGAGACCTAGACTCATGGTCAAACTACACAAAGTTGGCATAAATGGAAAATTATGGTCGCTAATTTACCAGTGTCACCAGGATACTGTGAGCTCAATTGTAGTAAACCAGACCCGTTAAGAATGGTTTCCGACAGATTAAGGCGTTAGACAGGGTGGGTGTCCTGTCTACCTTTTTTATCTTGTTTACACCAACCACCTTATTCAAGCGTTACAGTATGGTAGCCCAAACACAAGTATACTTAACATACCCAGCAGCTGCCCCTTCCTTAGCCGACGACTTGTCTTTAATTGCTGTCACCCCACTTGCGCTTCAAAAACTATTAGACATCGCATATACGTACGCTTGCAAGTGGCGATTAACATTGAACGCATCCAAATCGTGATTGTTGTAGTCCCGTGCATAAGGAGCTAAACTAAACACATCCTGGCATCTAGGTCCAGCGACTGTATCGTGCAAACGGTCTTGCATCCATCTATATAGGTATAATTATAAATGAAAAATGTAGACTCTCTGACCGAATACAGGAGGGTTGTAACACAGTAAGAAAGTCAAATTTCGCACTATCTGACCTCGGTTCACCATGCCTTAATCCAAGAACACTGACTCATTTGTACAAAACAATTATGCTACCATCGGTACTATATGGGTACACACTCTGGAATAATTGTCGTTTAGAGATAAAAACCAGCTGAATAAAGTCCAATATTTTATTTGCAAAAACTCACTCAACTTACCCAAATTTAGCAGATCAGATATGTGTGAATCGTATTTCGATGTACTCCCCATTTGTGCAGAAATAGACGTCCGAAAGCTGCTATTCCTAGGCTGACTGTGTCGCATCAACCCAAAAATGTTAACAAAGAACATTTCCTAACAAAATTATTTTCAAATTTCCACGATCTCTCGACAAACCAATTGGGATTTATTACAGATATAATATATTAACATTCTTGAATTATATTATCTTAATGATCATTTGTGGACATTTCTTGACGATGTTTTTTTTTCCTGAAAAAACCTTCCTGGAGAAAAATTGTACGTGACAAAGTGATTGCATCACATGATTCCCAGCGGCAAACACGTATGTCTCACGAACATGACTTCACACTTTACACAGAACTTTATATAAACTCAAATCCGTCCTTTCTTCGGAAAATACCCGTAAACTACCGAGAAATCCAAATGTATTCCGTGCAATAATTCATTCTCCAGCGTGTTTCAACATTCTTCATGTTCCTGTCCATCCACGGCAATGATTCGCGAAAACTGCTGGGACAAGATCGTGAACTGTTTCTATGTGCAGCTCTCTGCGGAATTGTGTGGGTAATCAGTAAACGACATAATCCTTGTACTGCTGCGGCGCCATACCACTCATGAATCCGACAGTAAAGCATTTCGTATTCTGAACTTCGAACTGATACGAAGCGTGGCAGCAGAGTACTACAGATCGACTTCTGTTGTATTCCTTGTGAGGACATCATTTGCACGTGTTTATCTACAGCGTGATGATAATTTTGTATAATTATATTAGTCTTAGGCTTGATATTTCTTATTCATTTTTTCCCCTTTATTACTTGTCATATGTGTAAATGTATAGCTTTGATGTGACTCGTTAGAAACTTTACGTATGTATTATGTTCAATCTCTATGTAGAGGAAATATAGTATGAATGATTGTACCGTAATTGATATATCAATCTAAAAAGGAGGGCTAGTGTACAGTGTACCCTTAAAAAGGTTCCAATATTTTATAGAAGCATGTCATGTTATTAAATATATTAGATAGTTAAAAGACATACGCTCAGAATGAATATTGAAGCTAGACTATATACTATCAGCTATATTATAAGGCTACGTCCATTACTTTTTTGCAGAACCATTGGTAGAACTGATTTCATTTTAAATAATCCAATATATACTTCTCCCTCGATCACAAAAAGGAAAAATTATTGAGTTAATGAAAGAAAAATGACAAAAGATGTTAAAAGCGCATCGTAGCCGTTTTTGTAAGGAGTAAATTATGAAGTTGTAACAGAACGCCATGCATCCAGAAATGGCATTACTAGGGTGTATCGACTATCCTTACCTTACACTCTATTAAATATATCATCTACAGATATAGTCCTTCGATTAGATGTTGTTTCGACATGCTTGAATTGTATTTTGTACTGTTGGAGGGTGTACATATAATTTGGAATTTTAATGTTTGTTGCATAAATCAGTATTGATTTATGTTTGTTACATAAATCAGTATTGATTTATACAACAAAATTCCATGCTGTAAATTACATCTATGCGGAATTCGATTGCATTACAATTAAAGATGCATGTATTGAGTTTTAATTTATAACATATTTACTTTTTTCTGCCAGGAAAGTAAAGCCCCTTTTGAATATTAATTTATCGCATTATCACCGGTGTGAGATCAGTTTGTCCGGTGTGAGACAGCAGTGTGAGATTTTTCTGTCTTACACTGTGTATTACTACGCCGTTTTAAAACGTAAACAAACGTTGTCTGCTGTAGGGAAATGCAAAACAGTGCATTGAGATTATCCATTAAGTAATTGTGTTGCATAATTAATTACAATTTTTCATACTTTAATTGAAAAAACTGTCGTATGCTTTCATTTAACTTGCACTATTTGAAGCACGCGGAGGGATAAACCGAAAGTAATCTTTTGAACGTCACAACAGAAAGTTGTCAAACATCATTTTTTAAGCTAATATAATGCGAGAAAAATAATCATTCATTATAAACTCGTGTGGGATAGTGAAATTCCACCTCGGGGCCAAGATTCACGGTCTAGGACTCGGCATAGCCTCGTCCTAGACAGTGAATCTTGTCCCCTCAGTGGAATTTCACTATCCCACACTCGTAATAATGAATGATTCTATTATTATCACGTGACATTGATGACAGCTAACTTTAGACTAATATACATAAATGAATGGAGGGTTTACACCTTTATAATTGCTTTAAGACCTTTATATCGTTTTAAAAGGGAAATGATGCAATGTCTTCCATATTTAAGCATGCAATCAAGGACGTATATGTTTTCCCTCCAAGGGCTATTTTTAGTTTGTGTCAGACTGTTACATGTATTTCATATGAAAAAGACAGGAATCAAGGTATCGTGAATGACAAATTGCAGTTATAATACTTGATAATATTATAAATCAACATTTTTAAAGCATATTTAAGCACACAATAGATTTCACTTGGACATTCTAAACGAGTTGGTTTTGCTCCCCATCAGCAATACTCATGAAAAGCGTCGAGTTCCTACTTGAAAATTACACTTAATATGTCTTTATTATTAAAATGATTTGTTTTGCAATACTTTGTGATAGTTGTTATTTTAAATTACTCGATTTTTTTTAAGGTTTAGCAGTTCAAAACAATTCGTGGTTTCTTTTCGTGTATAGCTGTAAATTGAGTAAAACGTATTCATAGTTATATTATTTGTACAAATCATGATCCACAAGGTTAGAATGGGGCCTTAATTGATGGTCAAATATTTAGGGATTAATAAAGAAAAAATCTTTTAAAACCTTCTGATTAAAAAGACTCCGAAAAAAACAAAAGGGTTTTTAAGAATTAACAAACAAAAAGTGTCAAGAGTGTTTGAATTTTTTTATGACAAGATCTACTCTTTTCAATTGTCCAGCTAATTTATATTTGAAACCATAGCGTTTTTGCTGATCTGATCAAAATAATGGTAATTTTTCCTCAGGTGAGCGATATGACCCCTTTGCTTCTTTTTATCTGTTTTCTTTTCTTTTTTGGTTTTTTTGTTCTTGGAGGGGGGCTGTGTCATCGTATCTAATTACATCGCTACACTCCGCAGTTTTGAATCACGGAACATCGGTGCATTACATGAAGATGTGCATAATGCAAGTTGTCTCAAACGCCAATAATGAAGAAAGGATAAGACTTGCATTTGAAGACAATGGTAAAACAGGTAAAAATAATTGTAAAAAATGTTATTTGAAAATCTTACTAAAACACTGTTAATTGTTCATGGCAGAATTTTGTTTATGCCCCATTACTTTTTGCATCTTCATATCAAGAGAAAATCAGCCCCCCATTGTTGTTTAACGTTGTCTATATATAATATGTTTGCTGGTGACATCAAAATGTTTTCAGGTATTTTTTAAAACGTGATTTAAAACTAATAAGGAAAATTCCACAGATCTTGTTTTATAAGTCGTGTTTAATACGTTTAAGTACTTTGTCTGGAATTTCCTTGTTACATGTAGTGATAACGTTCATTTGTAGTTAGTTTTTATTCGCCATTTATAAATAAAAAAAATGAAGACAACAAATGCCAATATTCGTAAATGAGAATTTAGTTTTCAAGAAGTAAACAAAGAACGTTAAACTGGAATGGATAGTTTTTAGTTGAAAAAGACTTAATTGGCAAACTTAAAGAGACCAATGGATAGACAAAAAACCTAACGCTAACTTTTTCTATGTAAATCAACCGTCTAAGGGCGATAACTGCGTTAATCTTACGTAATGGAATAATCTGAAAATATTTGCGCATTTATATGTTTATTACTCTCAGCATCCATCTCAAAAAGTCTTTGCAGCAGAAAAAAGAAATTGTGAGAAATTGATCTTTTATTTTAATTTTAGAGATATAAATGCGTAACACATATTATTGAAGCAAAGTGTAATGTTTTCCCCATCTTGAAGACTGCAAGACAGTGCAATGCAAATCTGTTCAATTGTGTTTCTCATTGATGTACGTCTATTTAAATTTCAAGATCTACAAAAAAAAATATGATAATTCTAATAAATGCAGAAAAAAAGTTCTCTCTTCCAATTGTCACAAACAGCATTTATCTAAAACAAATTGATCGATTTTTGCACATACATGTATTTACCATGAACTAAAATAACTATTTCTTTTCTAAATATGAACCTATACAGTCAAATGTGGTATTACGAATCATAATTAACATCTATATAATTATATGTTGCAAAATATCTAAATAAGATTATCATATCATTAGTTGTTTCGTAGCAACAGAAAAAAAGATTCTGAAATAACAAAAAAAATAAGTGAGTAAACAGATCA
Source organism: Magallana hongkongensis (assembly GCA_015776775.1). Lineage (NCBI taxonomy): Eukaryota > Metazoa > Mollusca > Bivalvia > Ostreida > Ostreidae > Magallana > Magallana hongkongensis. Next base: position 7,025,153 of record CM027471.1, read on the forward strand.
GCCCAATAAAAATGTCTTTTTTATCGTTGCACAGCGACTTTAACAGGTGTTCTTATATATTACACAACCACTTAAATGTATTGTTGTGCATTTCAAAAACATGTAAGTAGCTACATGTTAAAGGGCAAAAACAGTCAGACATAACTTAGTTTGTATCATATCTTAACAGTCTCAACAAATACATATAAACTTAAGACATTATAAAATTCGTCTATATTTTTCTAAATAAAGTTCAGTACACTACTATGCATCAGCTTTATATGCATTCTTTTAAAAGTAGTCTTAAATATATTTGACCACGGAATAACGAAAATTATGTTTTGTTCATAAAAAGAGTAAATAAAGGAGTTTTAACCACTTTGAACAAACCCTTTATTTTAGACTGTTGACTGTGCTTAAAAGCTAATAGAACTGTCGATTTAGCATTATACAATTTGTCATGTTTTGCCGTTTTTAGGTTTCAATATCGAAAATCGCACGCATAGTCACCGATTTTTCTCAAATTTTGATATGATGCACATTAGCATATACCTATCACAAATACACCAAAAGTTGGTTGCTTAGCAACTCCGTTACCATGGATACACATACCCATCATTCTTAGGACAAATGGTCTTGTTTTTTATTGAAAAATACACTTTTCTGTTTGAATATTTATTTCAATTGGATTTATAGTAATAAATGTTCATGAACGTATCAAAGCATCACGTCTTTGCTATTGTCAATGAATAATATATTTAGCAAATAAAAATATTTATTTATCTTGATTGTAGTACATGGTTAACGACGTTGTAAAAAAAACTAGAAATGAGGCATTTTTGGTGATGCCCTGTAAATTCTTGTGGACAGGGTGATACAAACCGACACCAATCCTGAAATGACTAGGTATTCTGTTATCAGAAACAAGGAAAACATGATGGCGAAGGTACCTCAAAATTGTTGTTTCCATAGAAACAAAAGTATATATTTTACAACTTTCAAACTTTTTGAAACTCTTAATATGATTCACAAAAAGGTGTTAATTATGCCCTTTTAATAAAGTTTACATAAACAATAACTTGAGATTATTTGTAATACTGATTTACAAATAAGTAAATCTAGGTAAGAAATATAGACAACCGTTACCATGGAAACATGAAAAACGATTTTGTTCAATTCTATGTATTATAGCCAGTTTGGTTTTTTTGGGTATCTAATTTCATTATGTAATGATTACCAAAGTTTAACGAAAAAATAAGAGCATATTTAATCAAACTTATGTTTTAGCTCACCTGAGCTGAAAGCTTTTTGTCCGGCGTCCGTCTGTTTGTCCGTCCATCTGTGAACTTTTTACATTTTTAACTTCTTCTCTAGAACCACTTAACCAATTCTAACCAAACTTAGCACAAATCACCACAAGGTAAAGGAAGTTCAAATCTGTTGAAATAATCCTCTTTCAAGGGAAAGGGGTAATAAAAAAAACTAGACATCTGCTATAACCTGAACATTTGACCTTGAAACTTAATTCAAGGTCACTGCACACTTTTTACATAAAAAGTTGTTTATGTGAAATATGAGCCATGAAGGGCTAAGGAGAGCGTGTATAAGCTTAGAAAATATGATTTTTAGAGTGGCCTGACATTGACCTAGAAAAACATTCAAGGTCATTGCATACCTTTTGACCAAAGGCACTCTGTGGGTAAAAAATGATTAAAGAATTCTTAAAACCTTGTCTGAAAACTGCTACTCATCACGCATGCCAATTTTTCAGTTACCACATGTACACTTTTAATACTAAGGAAGTCCTAGTGAAAAACTGGATGTGAAACACTCTACTCCCTTTAGATCAAAATATTTACCTGGCTGCTAGTTTCATTCCATATTTCCTATTTAACTATAATCTGACAAGGATAATGAATTTTCAAGTTATCTATTTGGTTTCAACTTTGTAATCTATATTATACAAGTACCCGATATGACGTTATAATTATTAATTTACATGCATTATTTAAAAAAAAAAAAAATTTCATAATTCCTGCAGGTTACCCATGCAAAGAATTTCTAAACATTTTCATCAAAATATCCAAATGTTTAGTCAGACATGTTAAAGTAAGTTTGTATTTAATGTTAGTATACATTCCAAATGCATAATATTTCATTCCTTTCATTGTTTCATACCATTTAATAAATTTGCTCTAATTAAGGAATGGCTGAATCAGAACGGTTCATTTAGAGAGAACTCAGCACAGCAGTTATACGTGCATAAATTGTGATTTCTAAGCAGAATGTTTTTTTAATCTGTTTACGCATACAGATTCTAATGTTAGCATCATGAAAACATTCAAATAAGAAATTATCCTAATTGTCATAAATTTAATGCTAATTTCAAAGGTTTAATATATTGATAGATCTTCAGATATGAACTTCAATACTAGATAAAGTAAATTAAGGTAACTCTTATCATAATACTATGGAATCCACAGGACATTTTAAACATGATTTTTAAGTGTTTCCCTGGGGAGAATTGATTGTCATTTTTAAGTTACTTGTAGCTCATAATGAAAATTTGTAATTCTAAATACAATAAGGGAATTGACCCTGAATCCTGACACCCCTATATATCAGTGCGTATAATGGCAAATTTACTGTTTCATGTCACTTAAATTCAAATTTTTGAAGAAGTATAAACATGTTAAAAGATCTGTGTTACAGTGTATCACATTTACAATTCATATCCCAATGACAATTATTAGCATAAAGAAAAGTAAGTGCCAAGTCTACTTAAATACCTATCGTCATAGTACCTACATGCATTTTTATTCATTAACATGATTATTATGCTAGGAAAATAAAACCCATAAAACGATATAACTATTAGTTTGGTAAACATGTTTCAACTTTCTAGACCCCAAAAATCGAGAAACTGGTCGCTGACTGTTGATTTTATATCCCCCATATGCATGAATGCATTCTACATACATGTACATGTAATAAACAGTTGTAATTAATATTTCAAAAAATAGCGTAATGTACATTATAAAGTTTAAATGTGAAAACTTTTGAACTAATCAATTTTCTAATTTACAAATGATACATATGTGTTTGTGTGACTGTGTATATTTTCCAAGCCTTAATGGTGGGGGAGGGATTTCTCTATTTTCTTACATATTTAATTAATTAGGTTTTCTTTGTGTACATTAATTTTTTTAGTTTGTTTTCATACAGGGATTGAAGGTACTATGGAAGGGAAACAAACTCATTTTTTTTATATTTTAGATTATGATTGAAAGAAACATTAATACCACACGTAAAACAAGTTGCAGTGGAACACCGTATTTAATAGAACTGGTGAATTCTTTGTGAATTATGATTTACTTAGTAATTCATATGCACAACTGATATTAAACTACAAACCTTGAGTAACAAAGATTCATTCATTGTTTAAGTCCAACTGTACTAAATGAACATGATAAGGCATTGGATGAAGTTTCAGGAACACAAATAATGATTCATATTTGAGGTGTAGTAGCAATATCTTTGCGTTATAATAAAAATAAAGATAACGTCTGCAAGATTTTAGCAAATACACACTTTGTTGACATGCTGTTTCAACACTTCCCTTTTTTTAACTCTCAGCACAAAAGAGTTCTAAATTGCAAAGGGAGATAATTCATTTTCCAAAAATGTAACCATTTTTTAACTTATTATTTCACTATAATTAAATAAGATTCCCCATCAAGTTTTTTGAAAAGTTTTATATAGCTAAAGATTTAATGATTTCAATTATATGCTTTTGAAATGTTAAGCTTGCCGCATATTTTTATAACACTACTGTAAAATTGGTCAATTTTGATAAAAATTGAAGTTTGGGTCGAAATTCCATGGAAACCCGTCAGTATTTAGAAAATATGGCCCATTGTTTTTTGATATTTAAATAAGGTCTACATTTTGCGAAAATTTCAGCAAAATCGGTTTCTATGCGTGCCGAAAATGTTTAAGTGCTTACAGAAAATGGCTCTTAACTTGCCAATTTCCACAAAAACTTATGGATAATGAGACTATTAATAAAACACGGAATAGTTTATAACTGTGTGATATTTTTATTTGAGGGATATGTTACTAAAATTTAAACATGTGTATTCTGTTAATGACTGTTTGGTTGTTTCATTCTTGTTGCTTCGTACATTCAACGGAAGTTAGCAAGAGCTCCGATAAAAAGGACACGCATGGTGATTCAAAAAACCCAAAATGACATCTTTTACGTTCATTACTGAGTAGTTTCAATTAAACAGCCATGCATGATAATTGTGTTTGCCTTTGCTCGAGGCAAGCAAAACGAAATACTTGATTAGGAATAAAAAAATAAATTAATAGGTAACTGAAAGTGTTTACAAAAGTGGGGTCACAGTTAAATATGTAACATAAGAAATGATAATGCATGTACATGTCGTGTTTAATACAAGATTGACCCTTTTGAAACATATTTATAAAACAATGGAAAAATTATTTTGCATGAACATCATTGTAGGAGGACTAATCCCTAGCTAGCAGGGTGTTTCAGAATACCCCAGATGACTGTAATATGGTGTAATCAAGACGGAGAGAAATCAGTATACTGAATGCATTAAAATACAGATAACTCCATATCTAAGGCACAGTTATTGAATTTATGCTAAACAGTTGAATATTTTGCTTTGTTTTGAATATTTACATACAGTATATTTTGCATACAGAGTTAATGTATATCAAACGTTATTAGTATTGCAAAGTCACAAAGTATAATGCCATTTTTGTTTTAAATGAAGCGATACTTTTTTAACTATAATGATTTAAACGAAAGCGCCAAATGTACTACATGTAACAAATTTTGAGAGTGATATTCACTTCAAGAGCCTGTATATCGTGAAGACAATACCAGTATATTGATAAGTACATTTCAAATATAACACAATTACCTTAAAAGTTTTCTTTCTCCGTCAAAAATGTTCATAATACATGCTAGCGATTGCCGCACAAAGTAGCCAACAAACCATTGGTAGGGAAGTACTGAAATGACCAGGGCTTCCATCAATTGCATAACTATAATAACGTATAAGAGCCTTAAGGGCGAGAAAGGTATAGATATTCACATTAAAGTATTGGATAGTTTATAATTCAATTATTGTTACTTCTACCAAAGACCTGTAAATATATACCTCTCTGAATGAGATGACATATTTTTATTTGGAACAGTAGTGGAAGCTTTATGTGAAGTTTGTGTTGTTCGAGTAGTCGCCTGATTCTTTTTCTGTTTAATCAAGTCATAACAGCCAGGATCTGTGATATAAAATACATTGCGAAATAAAACAAATACTATCTATTTATCACTGAAACATTTGTATTTTAATCTTGTCCTTCTATATTTCTGTTCAAACGAGTAGACTACTTTCTGTTTTTTTCTATCCAAAATACAATGCAGATATTATTTCAAATTGTTACGTATAACCTGATAACGGTAAGTAATTAAACATAATAGTTTATGTTAAATTTGATATCCACAAAATATATCGAAGTGAATTGAAAATAAAATAACGGTATTCATACATATTCTATTTTTTACGATTTCATAAAAAGAGAATTTTTTTTCTTTAGGATAGTAGGGGACACCTGGCGATATTTATGTGGATAAAAGTGCATTATAATCAAAATACTTTGACCGGTTAAACATTTCTTAAGGATGACGTTTACTCAGAATGAAAAAAAATTCCACTGATGATAATGAAAAACCAACTATTGTGTGTTATAGATCTTACATGGTAGTGTTATTCTTCACTTTCAAAAAAGTAGGTCAATGACCTACTTTTTGAGTTAATGGCCATTGAATATTTTTTGAAAATTTAAGAAAAATCCATAAAAAAATTACACTATGATTGAGATTTTCTTAACTGTGAAAATAATACAAATTGCTGAACTTTTTAACAAATGAAAAACAGTTCATGAATGGCAGTGACATTAAATGGATACAAAGCATTAAGTTTTCATTCACAATTTTTATAGATATTTTAGTCCGAATTTCCTCTATCAGTTTTCAAATTACTACCCATTTTTGATTCAATATAACAAAAAACTGAATGATGATAACGCTAAAACATTTATAGTATTAAACTAAGTATATTGACCTTTCTCTGCTGGCATGAAATTTATATGAGGTCAATGATCAAAATTTTGTCATATGGTGTCTTTTATCATTTTTCAATATTTTTGTAGTTTGTGCCATACGATTATCTAAAGGAAAAAGCAAGATGAAACCAACAGAAAATATGCAAAATTATGTTGACTACCAGATAAAATCTTAACTTTAAAAATTATAGTACTACCAAAAATATTTCAGTGGAAAACAAAATCTGAAAAATTTAATCCGAATTTCCTCTGTTTTGCTAAAAGTCAAACTTTGTCAGAGCCTAGTTCCATAATTTAGTAAACATATCGATTGTTATGTCAATAATAATTCATTTCATAAATACTTTTTGTATTTAAAACAAATTTTACTCATGAAATTGGACTTTTTAACAATCCGGATTGGAGAACTCAAACCCTGAGTAAACAACGTCCTTAATTGTACATTATTTGTCAAAAAATTCGTTTAAAACTTTTTAGGAAAGATAAAACTTCGAAAATCTAAGGCGAGATACGAATTCATGACGTACATATCCACAACCGACGCTCTAACCTATTAAGCTACGCTGTTAGATAACAAACTTGTGAAAGAAAAAAGGCATAAAATAGAACTGAATAGTATTGTTTATTTCGATAGGAAGCACGTCACATATGGAGGTATCCCATATCACCTCAATCTATAAAAAAGTCAAGTTTGATAAGCTAAAGCCATTTCGTGATTAAATGACGTTTATTCTTAGATAATTAAGCTTATTTTTTTTTAAATTGAAGAAGAGCGTGGTTACTTTACCTTTACATTTTTTAAAGATCTGTTCACTTTAATAAAGATATATATTAGTTGAAACCAGATAAAGAAGATTGGTCAAAAGATGATAGTCATATAAGCTATAAATACTACTTACACTTGTATGCTTCAGTTGAATGGTATCCAATCGGACACGGGTTTTGTGTAAACCGACTACAGTTGGTTCTAAAACTTTCTTGAATTCGATTTCCACTTTGACTGTACTCTGTGCAGTGACCTTATAATATATATGTGATTTCTTTGATACAAGTATGGAGTTAATATGTTTGTGCACTTGCATGCTATGTAGATATTGTAAGCATTTTAATAGTGTATCACCATCATACTATGCATCTTATTATTCTTATATACATTTTGTGTATATTTCAAATAAAAATATGCCTTTCCTTGAAATAGAGTAAAAGATTAATTGGTGACGCAAATACTGGTATGCGCCCTGGACAACACTCACAATTTGAATTTTTTAAAATGAAGACGCAAAACAAAAATACTGCTAATAGATCATCAAGAATCAATATCAGAAATGATGCATTATTATGTCCTTTAGAGTCATAAGTAACACTCAGAAATCAAATAATCAGATATATTATAATTGAAACTCATTTTTAACCATGTTGTGTTGATGGTTCTAAATTTGTTGCATTATTCTTATCTTGTAAACAATGAATGTTATAGTTTAATTTCAATATTATATGTTGTCACATTGTCCTCACTTTGAACATATTTAACGAGGCCGGGTCTATTTTGTTCTGCCCTAGATTTTTGAATGACATTTTTTTCATGAATTTCTACTGATATAATTAATATCTTAAAATAAAAAAAAATAAGACATTTACTACATGCTTGTTTAAGGGGTCATCTCAAAGTTTGTTAATTTTTAACATAGGACCCTATGGGATTTTGCTAGAAATGTATCAATTTTGCACATCTTTTACATTTTTTTTTTCAATTTCTGCCCTAGGGATTTCTTTTTCTGTTAAATATATTAAAGTAATTGTTAAAAGGCATCAAATGATCAAATAAAAAAAAAACAACCTTTTACCTCCTGGTTTGTTCAAGGGGTCTTATCAAAATTATTTTTAGTATGTCCAATTTCCCAGTTTGTCAGATATTGGCTATTAGGCCTTAAATGGTGATCTTTATAGTATTACTAAAACATTCAGACATATTTAAAAAATAAATAAATATATAACATCACATATGAAGGGTCACTAATAAAAAATACATGGTTATTGGTTTACAATATATGAATTAAGCTACATTTAGGCGGGTTAAGAAAACGTGTCAGAGGGCTAGGCTTGCTGAACTCTTCACGTTTTCGAACCGAGCCCAAATATAGCTTATACATCGAAACATTTATGTTTATTCCACAATATAATATCAGTTTTAGGCATCAAACGAGCTATTTTCAACAAATTTTACTGGGATAGTTGAAACTATCACGCCATGGCGTCAACAAAGCAAAAAGATGACGTCACAATACAAATGAAACGTTGCGCGAAAGCGTGCGTACTCGTTCTGTACTCGGCCTCGTTAAGGAATAAGAAATCATTCTTTGAATATTATGAGGTGATAATTTCAGTCGGATATCAATACTGCTTCTGAAATAAGGTCCGATTCTTATACCTTAGCTTTTTCTCCCTAACTATTGCCATTGCCTTTCCAATGTCTATACTGTTGCATTCGAGCTTCACAGCCAACATACATATCGTAGGTCCAATGCTAGTTGAACTTACTTATATAGCATTTTAACAATTCACTCCAAAGATATTTCCATGTCAATTCATTTAATGGATGCGTTCAAGTTTGTTTCAACTACTTAGATTGAAGCATTCATTTTCATTGAGTAGGTTGTTCAAAACTTGAACAATGAGCAAATAGCTTGCTGCAAAAGGTATACACAGAAAACGGATGCTGAAATACAAGGCATAAATAGTGAGTTGTTTGCTATCGAAAATTTAAAAGAACAAAACTGTTTGGTACATATAAGGGAAATCTACTTTATAAATAATCTTTTAAAGATTGAAAAGGAAAACGGCTCGAGGCTCATGGGACACATCGCTCACCTTAGCAACAATAACCATAACTGAATTAAAGCTTTCCGCCGTCTTAAGAGTATCAAAGATAACAAGATAAATTGGTAGGGTAAAGCATACAAAATATCTAAACAGATTTACTCCAGATATTCTTAAATTAAACAATGAGCTCCTTTTTCTCTAATATTCTTATTAAAAATATAACCATAAATTCCCTTTTTGTGGCCATATCCTGACCCCAGGGATCATAATTGAATAAACTTAAATCTAAACTACCTGAGGATGCTTCCACACAAGCAACAGCTTTTTAAAAGAATTGGCTTTCGTAAAGATTTTTTTTAAAATTTATCTCTATTTTTTTCTTCGTAAATATTTGACATCACATTGTTGCCCCACTCTATCTCGGGGATCATGATTTTAACAAATTTTAAGCTTAAGTTAACTACCCTGTACGCTTTATAAAAAATTACAGCTTTTCTGGCTCATTGGTGTTATCACAGGAAGAATTGAAAAAAAAATTCTCAATATATTCCTACATACAAAAACATATCAAACCCGAAAATAAAGCCCCACTTTACCTCCGAGACACATGCTCTAACCAAACCTGAATCTACACTACCGGAGGGTGCTTCCACAAAAGACACAGCTTTTCTTGTTAAATAGTTTTTGTGAAGAAATCGTTTTTAAAAAATAACAACGATACAGTACAGCTCACGAGTATCCCGACAAAAACACCGACCACCGTGTTTGAAAGTCCACGCTGAGCGTGGAAGTGTCGGTACCTTTGATCTATTGTTCTCTGTTACGGCCACGAAACAAGAAAAAACACGGTGCGACACGGTGCAAGGCGATGCAACACGGACAGTAACACGGTGTAACACGCGGTATTTACCTGTGAAAAAAGGAGGATTTAGGAATAAAACTTATAAAGAATAAAATATTTATTGATGTACGAAAGAGAATTAAAGAAAAAGACAAAGAAATAAAAATAAATGAATAAAATTTTTAGGCACGCAATTTTCAGACGTATGCGATTGTTACGGTTGATTTTTGTTGATATTACGAACAAAAAAAATCGATATCGCCCACATAACGGTTTGATCAAATAAAACACTAACACTTTATTTTCCTTTTTAAAATTCAAATACACTGTTCCATAAGTTTTTGTTTTTGTTTCAGTCCGTTTTTAAACGTAGTAGTAATCGTAGTTGCTGTAGATTGGCAGTTTCAATAGTGCATAGAATCATAACTGTGATCTTCTCTCACTTATACTCTATTCAACGATAACAAATCTAACAGGTTGTTGAAAACAACTGTACTTTCTCTAAATAATATAATTATACAGCTTTATATTCATATTTTCAAATTTTCTTTCTTTTATACATATGTGTGATGTACTTGTCCATGTAGTACCGCACGGTACATATTCATAGCGCTTAGAATCCGTGGATCGGTACTTGATAATTTTTTATTTCATCTTTATAAGCAACTTGAGTTTAGAAATTATTTGTGTTCCAAGAAAGTACTCAGTATTGTAATAATTACTGTTTGATTGTTTAATGATCGTCATATGAGAGAGAGAGAGAGAGAGAGAGAGAGAGAGAGAGAGAGAGAGAGAGAGAAAAAGAGAGAGAGAGAGAGAGAGAGAGAGAGAGAGAGAGAGAGAGAGAGAGAATACTGGTATGAGTTTAATTTTAAGTACATTTCACTTGTAATTCAGTGTAATAAGTTAGATTTATAGTTTCCCTTATATTGAACCCTTTTCCCTAAAATTGCGATAGAATCTATGCAGTCAGAGTCCACGCGCTATCCCTGTCAATCAAATCCGCCCGCGAGATAGACCACGTGCTCCTTCCATGCCTTCCATGATAAGGAAAAAATGTCGTTCTATTGTTTTTTTAAGTCCGCAAAATAGACAAATGTTTAACAATGAAGTATTTAGTGTTTGAAATGTTTAGTTTTTTCATTCTTATACTGCATGTATGAGGGTTGGAATATTGCGCTGTAAAATCTCTCTCTCTCTCTCTCTCTCTCTCTCTCTCTCTCTCTCTCTGTACTTTTGTCTTTTGTGCAATCATTTTAGAATTATAAGAGTTCTATTTGTATGAATTTAATTCATTTATTTTAGATCCATGGTTTTAATAACGATTTCAACACAATGACTAGAAGTTTGTAAAGTATAGGATGTAATAAGATTTTTCGTTAAAATTTCGACGCTATTTCACATCACACATATTAGATTGGTTATAAAGTAAATAAAGTTGTGTATGTTATAAATGCTTGCAAAAAGTTACCGGTATTATCTCATTCATCTTTTTAATCAATCAGGTTTTTTCGTACATACATGTATGTATACCCGGTAAATAATTCCTTATCGCATGTTAATACTTTGTGAAATTCCCGTATTTTATAGAGTTGCTGAATTCGGAATTGTTCTCCGGATCCACGCGCCGATAGTCTTACGTGAAGTAGTTTGTGTACACATCTACAGACAATTATTTTGTTTGTTACAGATAAGGAAAAATCATGGAACTAACAAAGTAGAAGTAAAATATATTCAGACCATACACACGACGGGTTGTGATGAGTTACCAAACAGGTGTCCGTGGAAAGGTGTGAATAACGGCATCTCGAGTACACCTGTTCAGACGTCCAAATAAACACAGTTAGTTGTAAATTACAATGACACCTAACAAGACAGACAATAACACCTGTTGTGTATAGAACCCAAGATGAAAGACAATGTTGTGTATCTGATCAGCTTCCGTACAGGTGTATCGCACGAGTGATTTTTTCATGTGAAATCACGGCGCCATTACTAGCTGTACGGAAATAAAGTTGAAAGTTATTTTATGAAATGCGGGTATATTTTTAGTACATGTACAATGCTTGAATATAATTTAACAAGAGTATGTACATGTATTTATCTATAATCTAAAATATAAAAGAATTTTTTTGTTTATTTATTGCTACATAAATAGCTGAAGTCCAAATTATTCGAGTCACCGGTAATATGGGGTTGTTATTTACTACAGCACATCAACATGTTTTTAAAAAAACATGATCTGAAATGTTTTCATTTCTCATTTTTAATTAGTTTAAAGTAAGGCTGTAAATTAATTAATAATTCAGAAAGTGTTTTCAGATATAACAGAAAATAAGACGTTTAAGCTCCCGATATTTTAATCGGATCATCAGTTACAACATCAAGCGTGTTTAGAAAAAAAAACCACGATGAATTAAATTGATTTGAATTTTGATTATATATCAATTGATTATTAAATATATTTGGTGAATTTATTTCAATTCATTTAAGAACAAATGAATTAAAAGGTACCCATTTACGTCCAGTTTTTAGAGATCACAAAAAATAACTTCACGTTGACAGCCCCGACAATTTTCTGGGTCCGTGCAACTTAAGTCGACATTCATTTTGTTAAATATAAAAGGGATATATATGTTTCAACCCTTGTTTAGCCATAATTTATTTATTTCTAAACATTGGCAATTTATATCAACGTCTCAGGTATCCACGGAGTAACACAGTGTCCACGGAGTTACACGGGCAGCCACGGTGCGACACGGTGCGTTTTCTTGAATTTTCCAATACACATACACGGTGTCACACCGTGTACACGGTGCGACACAGACCGTTTTCCACCGTGTTTTTTACACGGTGGGTGTCGGGATACTCGTGAGCTGTACTGTACGTATATTATATAATTTCAATTCTTTTCACGGATAATGCTTTGTACTATTTTTTGTTGAAATTGGCCCAGTAGTTTTTGAGAAAAAAGATGAAAGTGCGAAAACTCTATGACGACAGCAATGACATCCACGACGATAGATAGCGGAAACATTTGATCAAAAAAGCAGATTTGGGCCTTTGAAAAGTACAATGTATTAAAGAAAATCGGGCGTGCGAGACGCAACTTTGCGTAGCTGAACAAAATTGATTTCACCCGTTTAAATAAAACAACTTTACTGAGCTGTTCTTAAGGTTTAAAACATTTTTGTTATGTAATCCTTTATGTTTTTGGTACATTATAAAGCGTAATATATCTAGATTTTTAAAACCTGTACATTAAGTTACCTGTAGCTGTACATTAAGCGGAAGAAACTGTCGATTCTTAACTTCGACAGCTTCTCCAACTTAATGTACAGCTACAGGTAACTTAATGTACAGGTTTTAAATGTTGAAAGCAATATATACACATGGTCCTCAACAGTGAGGAAAATTTACTTAATTCAAAGATAAACATAGATACCAACATTAGTATTAAAAATACTATTTTACAACAATCTGAATTTATCATCTTTGGAGAAAAGCACAACAAATATGCTGACCATTTCAATGAATGGTTCTGTAAATGTGACTCCAGAAACATATTAGAATGAGATAGATATATTTCCAAAGGTAATATTAATTTCACTAGGTACACTGCTATTGGATTCACATGTATAGCACATTTTCATCTTTTTTCACACTGGCCATCACTTACATTTCCCTATTTTCATCACTTGAATTTCCCCCTTTTCCATCACTTGAATTTCACCCTTTTCGAAGAATTATTTCACTCACCCTCTATTGTTGTTGTTTTTTTCATGTCTAAAATATAACTCAAAATGCCATCCGTATTTACACTTTCTATAGGATCTCTAAATTTTAATCGCGCCAAAAATATACTTTTCCCATCTGATGAAGACATCTTTTCTCATTGAGTTTTACCCAGAGAGAAGTCAGAAATCACCATAGGTATCATATAAATATAAACAAACCTGGCACTGTCCATTAAGTTCAACAATACACCATTATTTTCACCCCTTTTGCTTTTCTTTAATGGACAATCAGTAGTGTTACGTAATCTTAGCAATCATTCAAGCCAACACCTGAGACATTTATTAAGTTAACAATAGAGAACATGTTTTAAGTAGGATAAACTCCTCAAACTGTCCATTCTGTAAGAGAAAGAACTGTTCTCGGCCCCTCGGGCCTCGAACAGTTCTTTCTCTCACAGAATGGACAGTTTTCGGATTCTCTCCTTTACATAAGTCAGTGTAGCTAGTAGCGGAGCCAGACTTCCAATAAAGCACCAAGGCAACACTAAATAGTCTGAGCAAAAGCTAGAAACTGGAAATTTAACAGTGTTAGTTGAAAAAGAAAATGTTAGGGTAGGATTTGAAAATTAGTTATGTGTTATTTATAAAGACGAGGTAGGTCTGTCGAAGAAAGACACAAATGGTTCCCAATGTCATTAGGCATATATAGCCAGTGTTTACCCAGTTATGTAAAGAACCTGGTTAAACCTGATCTCATCCCTTGTTTCAAATTTAAAATAACACATCAATTGAAGCTATCAAAAATACAATATATGATTTTCAGTTTCATAAGTTGACCGATTTTAAAGTATTTAAAAACATAATTATCGTCATAAGCAGTGGGGAGATTTGATGTCAGACTTGATATATATTTAAAGTTTCTTTTCATTATTAAATGTCCATCAGCGCGTATTGCTGATAAAAAGTAACCATGTACAAATATATATGAATGAGTGCATGTTTGAACGCTGTGATAAGTCACGTGGTGTTTTTATTTTTAGCATGAATTGACCAGGTTCAAGGTTGTGGTCAAGATCGTAACTATTACGTAGGGCTACGTAGCAACTCAGCTGTTGAACGATTGAATAACCTTACCGCTGCGTAGATATTCGTAACCTTCCTATTTAATGCTTAACGTCAAATTCAAGATAGCTACCTTTGTTACCACTTTGTGACAAACAAAACTTATCTTTTTCGGTGATATTTTGTTCATGCTATAAATTATTTTTAATGTTTACATGTATATTACGGCTTGAAATCAACAAATGATGTCTTTAGTTGAATATTTCCAACTCAAAATCAGAGACATAGCGACTAAATGTAAACAAGCAGTCCGTGCAGCCGTCCTATATATCTAGGACCTAGCGGCTAGTCCAGCTGCTATGTTGTTGAACACAATTTAGTATACATTTTTATGACCAATGACAGACGACTATTTAATCATTTTGTAAGTATTACATTTTCAAGGTTTCTTTTCTTATATTTGATAAAAGCAAAAGTACCAATCCAGACTTCGTTATTTCTTTAACGACCCTGTGACACTGAGTTAAAGTAGTTTTCGGAATTTGTGTCCTAGATTCCAGTATATAGTATAATATATTCCAATGATCCCTAATTGACCTCAAACTTTTTAGCATACGAAATTGATTCTTACCTAAATGTATTGTCTTCCCATAAGCACATACTTCTAATGTCTCATTAAGAAATGTGTTGATTACACAGTGATACACAAATCTGTCAGGTTTATCACATTGGCTAGCATAAGCTGAACAGTTTTTCATTACAGCAGCTTTCCTCCATTCTTCCTCGCTGACAGGGCAGTCATCAACAATCCCAACGGTTTCTAGTGATCCTAAACAAGAAGCACGTGCTATCTGTAAAAAAAATAAGATTAAAAATTCAGTCTCTCGTGTTCCGTAGGATTCTTTTTTACATTTTGTTATATTCTTAATTTTGAAAGTAAATAATGAAAGGTCAGGGTTTGATCTAGCAGTGAAAGCACACAAAGCTAAATACAGTGAATCTAGACGTACAATACTACACGATGGCTACCCAAAAAAATGCCGTTTCTTAGATTTTAATCATACAAATAGCGTTTTAACTTGCTTGATTTACTGAACATCTCATTTTTAAGGTTTTTTTTGGCAAAGCAGGATTTTATAGGTTGACAACTAATTTACAGCTAAATCATTATTAAAATTGAATTGCAGGAAAATATATTCTTTAATGTTCCGTAGAAGAATCAAGGAAAATGAAAACGTATTTCGTAAGGTAATTCTACATATCACATCTTTGAAACACTTGTTTTTTTTTCCAACGAGAAACCGTTTTTATGAATTATTATATACATTTTTAAAACGCTAAATTAATTAAAATATCAATATAAAAATGTATTAAAAATGGTACTAAATTTTGTAATTACAGTGCTATTACTAATTCACTTTGATTATATAGTTGTAAGCCACAATAAGACTTCTCTTCACATCATGGGGAATAAATTCACTTGTTTATAGAAATGGAAACAATAAACACAAACAAACTACCATTTTGTTTGATCCTTTTTATTCAGTTTGCTCCCAATAATGCTACATGTACCATCCATAATTTGAGACTATTTTAAAATAATTATAGTTATGTAGCAGCAGATCTTATAAATGTTTGACGTATGATGTGTTTGAAATGTCCATATTTTTGTCATTTCCTATTTAAATTTGTAGCTATAAACGTGCATGATTTTGTCAGCTTATGCATATCCTAAGAGTTTTTTAACGTTTGGTTATAAAGAGGATATTTGTGCGCAATTTTAACAGAAAACATTGTTCATGGTTATTTTTTGTTTTTACGGCTTCAGTGCAATATAAACTACTTTTTAACATAAAAATTAATTCAAGTAAGCATGCATGGTTCTACTCTAATGACCAAAACGTCCACTTTTGAGGCTGCTGTTTACTCAGAGATTGAATAAAAGTATTAATGAAATGAAATATTATTGATACAACGTTCGATAGTTTTAATTCACTATATCATGTTTTTAGACTTTAAAACAAACTTAAAACAAAGACGAACAGAAGAGAATTCGGACTAAATGACTATATATGGTTTGAGCCTAAAATGCCCCCCTTAAATGAACATCGTCATTTTACTGTAACAGTTGTTCTTTGCTTTCTTTGTACAAATATACTTTTTGAGTTTTTAGATAACTTTCATTTTGATTTATTTACCTACAATTTCAAAAATATGACATCACAAGGTTTATCTGTGACCACCATTTTCCAATTTGTAGCATAAAACAGCTTGCTTTGAAACAGTTTTTCTTTAAGAAAACATTGAGCAATTGCTTGAACAAACAACATATTTTCACCAAAGATGTATCTATCGGACACTTGTAAGTGACAAAAAGTTCGCTCTTGTTCAAAACGTTGCTTTTTATTTCCCACTCGAAAAAAAGATAAGACAAACGTCAATTTTTCAATAATTTTGCTTGAATTATAAAAATAACGTTACTTCATATACTGTCAATGAGTGCAAAAAAAAAAAAAAAAAAAAAAAAACAAGGCCAAAAATATATTTAGACCAACTATTCTGACAATTAACACAACAATGCAATGTACATGAAACACTTTAAACATTGCGGATTATGGGGGCCAAATTCAACCAATATCATTATTATATAGTTCTTTTATAGATTTCTTTTTCCAAAAAGACATGTTTGGCAGTACTATAATATTAAAAGTTAAAATTTTACATGTTAGTTGAATATATATAGATTTGCATATTTTCTGTTAGTTATATTTCACTTACTCATAAAGATGATCCTGTGGTACCCAATGGAAAATGGTTGAACAATGCTTAAAAACGCTAAAAGACGTCGGCATATCACATTTTTTATCGACAAAGACAGAAGAGAATGATACAATGTATACACGTTCACACAGCTCACAATGTAACAGAATGTTTCTTAAAGTACTGTAGGCCTAAGTCGCATAAACCGTATATTACACATATAACTCATTTACAAATGTACCTGTACACTACATGTAAAAGGAAGTTGAAGTCAGTAAAAATGATATGAAAGATAGACAATTTTGAGAGAAAATTGTGTGTGTGCGGGGGTGAGGGGGGGGGGTGGTAGTTATTTATAATTTTACCTATTAAATCTCATAAATACAACTACTATGTCATATTAATTAGTCACATATTCTTTGCTAGTTCTTTTCAAACTCTAATTAAGAATTTAAAGTTTTTAAGAAATATATATTTCACTACCAATATTCTTTTCTTCATTATATTTTTAAGTGCACTGAAATTTAGATTTGCAATTTCTTTATATTTACTACCAAATAAGTATTGTTTTGTTATTAGTATGAACAGATTAAGTACTTAATACAAATTTCTTTCTTTATATTTTCCAAATAAAATTGAGTTTTTGTCAGATGTTTCTTGCATTTCAAAATTCTTTAGCAACCACTCCTCCACAGATAAGTCCTAAAAAGTCTCATTAGTTCTTTAACAAAAGGAGACTGTGGATTCTTTAACTTAAATCTTGTGAAGAAAATAATTTGTTGGTTTAATTCTATGTAAGATTTGTAATTCTTGCCAATGGAGTTTTCACTTTTAAGTAGTTTTAAATGGAAGTTCAACTATTTTGTTCCAGTCTTTATTGTTAAAAATAAAGCCACTTTCTTGTCATTAATATACAAATGTAATTGCCTCTCTTTTCTTCCTAATAAGTTCATTATGCATGCCTTTGTAACTTTTTGCATTGGTGAAGGAGATAATTATTTGACTATACTTGGGCCAGACTTGTATTTAATTTCATCAATGTTGTCTTTATTTAATCTTTTAAGTATTGCTCTCTTTAGGCTTGCATATTTAATCAATTTTGTTTTTATACTTTGATTTTTTATTGTTTCTTGACTAAGAAAAACACCCTCATTATTATCAAAAAGTATATTCATAAAACCAGTGTTTAAAAAAAGAATTATTAACTTTTATTTTTGGGTTTAGCCAGACGTTCTCAAATGGAACATTTATAAAATCTTGTCTAGTTGCGTTGACAATTAAAATCCAGCTGTTAAAAACCTCTTTCCTAAAAATATTTTTTGAATGTTTATATAGATTAGAGGTCAAGTCCATGTCACAAAATATCCCACAATTGTGATCATTAACTTCATATTAATTTTATTCCAGCAGAAAAAGGTCAATATAAATAAATTAATACTATACATGTTGGTTTTTTGTGTAGTCATTATTCAATTTTGTGTCAATCAAAAATGGATAGGGATTTAAAAACTGATAGAGAAATTCGGACTGGAATTTCTTATAAAAATTGTCAATGAAAATATAATGCTTTGTATCTATTGAGTGCCCCTACAATTCATAAACTGAAATAATTATAAATAAAGTTAATTCTTTAAAGAGTTCACAATTAAGTAAATTTTAATGGTAGTATAAAATGTTAAGAGAGTTTCTTAATTTTTGAGAAAGGATACACGGTTGCGTCGGCCCTTGTCAAACCGTGTAACAACCTATACATATGATGGGTAGTAAACCTTTCCATTTTTTGAAAAAAAATTAAGGATCGAGAAGGAACAACTTTTAAATTAAAGTTTTTAGACGGTTAAGCTTGTAAAGATAATAAAACATTAACTTCGCCAATAAAACAAATTTAATTTGTATCAAGATATAATTAGCATAGAGTGTAATACAGCAGAGAAATAATAAAATACTACTGAGTAATCTAATATTGTATTTCGCTTCCTAATTCTTTTAATAACAAATTAATTAATCTTACAGAGAGTAGATTTAGACAAATTATACTCCGCTATTGGAAACTCTCATTCCTGAATTGTTTAAATTGGAATGTAATATGTCCATTATAAAGATCAAAGATCATATCTTTCCTGGAAAAGTTCAGATAATTAAACCTTTCTATTCAGAAATATCCATACTATTTGAAAAATGTCTGTATCTAAATCTGACCATGCAGTTTGTTGTTTATTTGGTTTAATCATTTAATTTGTTTTTATTTTAAAAAAAATCTGCTCAACATTCTCACCCTCAATATCCAAAATATCACTTTGAACAGTATCAGTATTTTTAGTACTTCATTAAAATCTTTGAAGTTTGTTTGAGTCTCAAACAGCTAATGGGGTGTTCATTAGAGAAGTGAACAAATGTAAAGTGTATACAGCACATTGTTTTAAATCAAGCAGATAATTAGGTTTATCAAATAAGGATAAACCCTGTTATTTCATGCAGTTAAGCATATTGTTTGGGGCAAGAACTATAACTCTAGTAATATCAATTCAAGGGCAGTAACTCCACACTTCCTGGTCTTGGAGCGTGCGCTTTAAGCTCTTCCTTTTATATTCAACTGTTCCCTGAGTCGGTCACAAACAAATCAACAAGAGAAATATTTTAAGTCTTATCGTTATAATCGGCGAGTTTTATTACTTTATACCGTCATATTAATACAATATCATGCTTAGGGTAAGGAACCAAAGGGCATCTAAGGCGAGAAGCTCATACGCAGCCGTGCCAAATGGAACAAATGCAGTTGCATCGAATAGTGTATTGGCACGAGGTCGTCGCGGAGATCGTCGTGGAGGTCAAGTTAGACCGCCCGTTGCAAACAGCTCCAATATTACTGCTCCTCCGACACCAGCGACACAGGCGTCAACTGAAGCAGGCCAGGGAATGTCACGGAACGGGATGATTGGGATGATTTCTCACAACATGCCGCCCATAGTTCACCCCACCCCTGACGCACCAAGTGCGTTGTCGTCACATGTTCCCACCAACATGAATCAAGGTACAGAAAATTATTTGGAAAATAATATTGACACGCCAAACCCATTTAACAGTGTTACTTCTATACTGGGATCGAATGTATCCCAAGCTCTCAAAGATAAAATTTGGAATGGCGAATTTGTTCATTTAAACAAATTGTTGCTTCAAGAGCCTTGCACAGAAATTCAAAATCAAATTGTTTTCGAGGGGGGGGGGTGTTTTTCAGGTCAAACCAACAAATAAAGAAACAAAAATTACAAATTTCTCGCAATGAATGGACGCTGTTTTCATATATGCTTCTATATACTTAGAAAAACATCCAATACAAGCCATTTCACCGAGGTATTAAGGTATGTGTCAACAATTAAAAGGGGGCTGCTAGTAACAATTCAGGTTGGTTGGATTATGATGTGCAATTTCCCTTAAAGAAGTCAGTAGACTCCTCTTTATACTGGGGATTTATTGATGCTGAACTATGTTTGTTTTACATGCAAACAGTTAATAAAACCCAATTGTAAAAAACTCGTAGGTATTTGAAATGTTATGCCTACAATTATGTAAGTGTTTGTCAGAAACAATATTGCAAGTATTTGCATCATTGCATCACATGTAATGCATATCATCCCTCCATTAACTGCTTCAAGAATAATCAATCTAATCAAATTCCCAAAAACGCACCTGCTCGTTCGGAAAATTTTAATTCCAACAACAAATATTTCAGGAATCGACAACAAACCACAGGACGGCAAACCTACATGTAGCTTGTTACATAAATTATGGGATATTGGCAGCACTCCAATCAATACATCTAACTTCGATTCTTTACAAGTTAAAAAGGTTGAATTTAAAAACATGATACTGCAGAGGAACATGCTGTTGAGTTACATGAAAAAAATAAATAAAGAAATAAAATTGGGTAGAATTTTAGGCCCCTTTCCCTGTCCGCCTATTTCAAGTTTTTAAATTCATATTATGTGGACAAATTCTTTTTCAAGAACTATTTTCAATCCAAAAAATAAAGTTACTGAAGTTTTGGAAAACATTAATGATGCTTTAAGTTGTAAAAAGATCACCGTTAAAAAGTTACAGTCATTAGCAGGGTCACTAGCATTTGTGGTAAAAGCTTTGCCCTCAGGAAGAACATTTTGTCGTAACATTGGTTTTATGAGACAACAAAAGATATTACTTTTCTTAAAATTGTGCCTATTGTTTTGGGAGTTTTTATTTGGGCAGAACAACTCTATGCAAAAAAGTTATTGTTACATATTGACAATCTTTCATTAGTTCAAATCATTAATCAAAAGTCTTCAAAAAATAACAGGGTCATGGTTTTGATTCGAGCGTCGGTATTGTATACTCTTAGTTATAATATCCAGGTTAAAGCTATATATGTTCCGGGAAAAAATAACAATATAGCAGATGCTATTTCTCGCTTTCAGTGGTCAACATTCCGACAGTTGGCTCCTACAGCCGACAATTTTCCATGTCATATTCCTGCTTCGTTTTGGGAGATTATTCATCCACTATAGATCAACTGTTAGAAGCCAGTATATCTAAAAACTCAAGTAAAGTTTATAAACAAGGCATCCAAGCACTTTTTAACTTCAGAGTTCAAGCTTCCTTTGAGCATTTGTGGCCACCACCTATAGATCATATAGTAATGTTTATAGTTTATATGAAGGAATCTGGATTTGCATTTTCAACAGCAAAATCTTATATGGCTGGTTTGAGTGTTGTTGTAAATTTACAAAGTTGGCAGAGTGCTACAGAATCCTTTTTGGTCAAAAAGTTGTTACATGTAGCAGGATTTGGTCATGCAGAACTCAGGACATTAGACCACCAATTACATTGTCTTTATTAAGGTCAATATCTAGTGAATGAAAGGTGCCTACAGATTTATGAAATTCAAGATATGAATTCTTTTAATGGTGCTTCATAGCAATATCTTTGTTTCATAGGGTGTACCGGGGCTTAATTTTTTGGTAAACACAATGAAAAAAACATGTTTTAAACAACCATTTTCTATGAAATATGAAGGATAAAAATGACAAATCTCGGAGTTTTGTCCATTTTTGACTAATGAAATATATCTAAATTGCCTACAGTCTCGCCAAAAACGATATTAAATAAGCCATTGGCCTCCTTTTAGAAATGATGTCAAATTGAATAAGGTAGGTACCGGTGTTGTATAGCAGTTTTTCCCCCATAGTAGCTTCCCCCCCCGGAAAACCTACTATATAGTAGCCTTTCCCCCGGGGGAAAGGCTACTATATAGTAGCTTTTCCCCCATAGTAGGGTTTCTTCCTCACGTTTTTGGTTCAGATTTTATAAAAAATATTTATGGAAATCCAGTAGGGATTAAAATCAATGTTTCTACACTCCCAGGTTGCATACATGTATATCTGCATTCATCTGTACAGGTTAAGTTTCGTTTTGCCGATTTTTTATTTTTATAGACAATGCTGAAAGTTGAACATGTGTGTAATGGAATTACACATAGAACTTAATTTAGGTAATTTATTGAAAAAAGTTTTACAAGTTATACACTTATATGCATAATTCTGTGTTCTGAAATTGTATTAAACGAGAATGTTTTAAGAATTTCTTGATAAATTTATCAGATTGTTTGTCTGTTTGTGAAAATTTCATCCAGGCTAAACCTCTGTTTTAGAGAAATTTTGTTGCCGATGTTTCAGAGCCCGATTTTTAAAATCCTATTATAATAATTATAGTGCATATTCTTTAGGGTTCAATGTCTCATAAACTAGAGATGACCATATCACCATATTTTTAGCTCACCTGAGCTGAAAGCTCAAGTGAGCTATTCTGATCACATTTTGTCTGTCGTCCATCTGTCCGTCCGTCTGTCCGTAAACTTTCAACATTTTCAACATCTTCTCAAGAACTACTGGGCCAATTTCAACGAAACTTGGCACAAATCATTCTTAGGCAAAGGGGATTCAAAGTTGTGAAAATTAAGGGCCATGCCCATTTTCAAGGGAAGATAATTAGAAATTAATGAAAAATTTCGAGAAATTTTCAAAAATCTTCTTCTCAAGAACCATAAAGCCAGGAAAGCTGAAACTTGTGTGAAGCATCATCAGGTAGTGTAGATTCAAAGTTGTCAAATTCATGGCCCCCGGGGGTAGGATGGGGCCACAATGGGGGGTCGAAGTTTTACATAGGAATATATAGAGTAAATCTTTAAAAATCTTCTTCTCAGAAAATAATCAGCCAGGAAAGCTGAAACTTTTGTGGAATTATCCTCAAGAAGTGAAGATTCAAAGTTGTGAAAATCATGATCCCCGGGGTTAGGGTTGGGCCACAATGGGGGGGGGGGGGTTGAAGTTTTACAAAGGAATTTATAGAGTAAATCTTTAAAAATCTTCTTCTCAGAAACTAATCAGCCAGGAAAGCTGAAACTTGTTTGGAAGCATCCTCAGGTAGTGTAGATTCAAAGTTGTGAAAATCATGATCCCTGGGGGTGGGTGGGGCCACAATGGGGGGGGGGGGCTCGAAGTTTTACATAGTATTAGAAAGAGTAAATCTTTAAAAATCTTCTTCTCAGAAACTAGTCAGTCAGGAAAGCTGAAACTTGTGTGGAAGCATCCTCAGGTAGTGTAGATTCAAAGTTGTGAAATTCATGGCCATCGGGGGTAGGGTGGGGCCACAATGGGGGGGGGGGTCGAAGTTTTACATAGGAATATATATATAGTAAATCTTTTAAAATCTTCTTCTCAGAAACTAATCAGCCAGGAAAGCTTAAACTTGTGTGGAAGCATCATCAGGTAGTGTAAATTCCAAGTTGTGAAAATCATGATCCCTGGGCGTAAGGTGGGGCCACAATGGGGGTCAAAATTTTAAATAGGAATATATAGAGTAAATCTTTAAAAATCTTCTTCTCAGAAACTAATCAGCCAGGAAAGCTGAAACTTGTGTGGAAGCATCCTCAGGTAGTGTAGATTCAAAGTGGTGAAAATCATGATCCCTGGGGGTGGGTGGGCCACATGGGGGGGGGGGGGGTCGAAGTTTTACATAGGTATATATAGAGTAAATCTTTAAAATTCTTCTTCCCAAAAACAAATCAGCTAGGAAAGCTTAAACTTGTGTGGAAGCATCCTCAGGTAGTGTAGATTCAAAGTTGTGAAAATCATGATCCCTGGGGGTAGGGTGGGGCACAATGGAGGGTCGAAGTTTTACATAGGAATATATAGAGTAAATATCTAAAAATCTTCTTCTCAGAAACTAATCAGCCAGGAAAGCTGAAACTTGTGTGGAAGTATCCTCAGGTAGTGTAGATTCAAAGTTGTGAAAATCATGATCCCTGGGGGTAGGGTGGAGCCACATGGGGGAGGGTTAAAGTTTTACATAGGAATATATAGAGTAAAACTTTTAAAATCTTCTCAGAAACTAATCAGCCAGATGATTCTTTATAATCGTTAAGACTTTGGCTCCAGGACAATTCTTCGGCCTCACAATAAGGTTCAGAGTTTGATGTAGCTTTATATCCCATAGATAAACAATTATTAAGGATCTTTTTGAGAACTGCAATACTCATCATGTGATATGACTATAAAATCATCCTGTTTGAAAAGGGACTAATGATTATAAACATAAGAATATCCAGGGGGAAAATGAATTTTATTTATACAGGATCTACATGTATTATTGTACATTGTCCAGATTGTTTGTATTATGACTCCATTAAGCTGATTTTATCATACCTATTGTTCCTCAGGTGAGCGATGTGGCCCATGGGCCTCTTGTTATAGTGGCAGTGGTTTACCACTTGAAGATAACTCTGAAAATTTCAGCCCTCTGGGTAGGGGCCTTTGATGTTTCAGGGCCCGATGTTTAAAACCCCATTATAATGATTGAATAGTGTTCTATAAGTGGGAACCCGAATCTCAAATTCTAGAGATAACCAATTAACCATATTTTCACAGTGATAGTGGTATACCACTAGTAGATGACACCGAAAATTTAAGCCCCATGCAGGGTAGGAGCCTTTGTTGTTTTCGAGCCCGATGTTTGAAATCCATTTAAAAGAATATGTTTTTTTAGGGCTCCATATCTCAAAAACTATAGATGACCACATGATCATATTTTTACGGTCATTTAAAAGTAAAATCATCATTTAAAAATACACAATCACTCATTTATTTCTTTATCAAAATGATTGAAAATTACGTTTAATTCTGCTGGGTTTTTTTTTGTACGAACACAATTTTTTTTAAAGGTGCGCAGGTAAAATTCATTATTCTTCAAAACATTAATGAATTCATGAGATGACTAATGATATAATAAATAATTAGATACATAAATCAATGAACTTTTATTCATAAAAGGAGAAACCGAAAATCAAAAATAAATAACCAACCTAAGCGCATATACGACTTTTTTACTTGTTAGTTGATTAGAAGAACAAGCTTATATCTAAAAAAAAGTCAGCTCATCACAATATATGTGTTGGTTGTTTTTTTGTTTTTTTAATTACCCTTGTTTAATTGTTCGAAGAAATAATATGGTTATTATGGTACACAAGTAAATCTTTATTTCAAAAATATGAAACAAATAGTATAATTTTTTAGGTAATTGAATCGTATATCTTGATTTATATAGCATCGTTTTCAAAATTGTATACATGTAGTTATAAATCACGTTGCAAACTTAAAAGTGGAAAAATTAGCAAATAGTTAGTGACAATATAGACATAAAGTTAGTTTAGGCTCCATATCACTTTTCCAAAGTAACCAGCAAAGATACCGACATTGTTCTGGTTGTGAAGACATTTCATTGTTTTTTAAAATGTTTACATCATAATATCTCGCGTTTTGTAGAAATGTGCTTAAAAATATGAATATGCGTAACTTTAAAACGAAATGGTAAACACTAACTTTACACATGCTTTTAATACATAATTAAAATACCCCTTAACCATGATTTAGAACCCCATCAATCAAAGTAAAACTACTAGTAAAACATTTCAGTTTCTCATCATAATTGCATCCTGTCTCCCGTTTGATAATTAGAAGAAGAAATATATAATTGTTTTTAAGATCGTCAATTCTAACGGTATTAATTTAAAATTGATTGTCTTTTTGACGAAGGGAGTAATACATTTCCACTTTTTATCCCCTTCCTCTACAAAATTAAGTCAAGATTGGTCAGTTAGTTCCCTGGGAGAAGCTTATACATTGATGGTAATACATTGGAAAATTAAATTTCCAAACCGGCGTATTTTCACTCAAATGTGTTCTCAGGTGTTCATAACGTCGAAGTCAAAACTGTAGATAAGCATCGATTAGATGAAAAAGATTCGAGGTATTCCGAAATCCGTGTAAAAGGTGTTCAAAAATGGGGTGAGAACAGGTACATGTATAATAAACGATGATGACACATGCATGTTATGAAGGCGCATGCATTAGTTCATATTTGGGGTTGAAAAACCATGTATTTTATTCTATGCATTAATAAATGCCATAATTATCCTTTTTGTGAGAAATTAGTATCATATCAGTTATTGCAAATTATTGTCACGAATGGTCCGCAATAAACATGGCCGGAAAGTAAAAATGAGGGAAAATCCACTATATAGTAGGTTTTCCGTGGGGGTAATCTGGCTATAAAAAGGGGGAAAGCCCACTATATAGTCAGCTTTCCGTGGGGGAAAAACTGCTATATAGCCAATTTTCCGGGGGGAAGAACTGCTATATAGCCATTTTTCCGGGGGGAAAGATGGCTAGGGGGAAAAGGCACTATATAACACCGGGATTACTATTCCCGTGATAAAGTATAGAAAGTCAAAAAATTGTTTTATTTTCTACATGATTCCTTTAAAGCCGTAAAAAACGGGAAAAGATCCTTCAAATCAAATATGACGTCATAATGGTTCTAGCACCAAAAAGACAGTCTGGAATCATTTACTAGATCTTGACCTTAACACAAATTACCAGTATCATTCCACATTTAACTATTTCTTCGTATGAAGCACATTTATTTCAGTCAGCATTTCTCATTGCATTGTTTGCTTTATTGAGAGTAAGTGAGGTAGTGGCATAGGAAAGAAATCATGTTCAAATGTTAGAGGATGAATTTATAGTTTTTGTGGGTTGCTCAAAAACAGATCAATTTGGTAACGGTTCATCCATTAGAATACCAAAAACACCAGATTCTTTTTTGATGTTTCAAAGTTTTTCAAAAATTTCAAAGTCATAGGCAATGCATTTAAGCAACACAACTATTTGCCCACTGCAATACTAATCCATTGACTCAATATCAATTTTTATCCATGCTGTATAAATCCTTAAAATTTCTAGAAGTACCCACAAGTTAATTCAAGTCGCACTCATTTAGGCATTGGAGGTGCAACTTACCTGTACTTAAAAGGGGTGTCTGAAATACAAATCAAGCACATGGGTAGATGGAGTTCCTCAGCTTTCAAATCCTACATAAGACCATGTTAATAGTATTTTTAGTTTTATGCTGTTAAATCATACGTAAATTCAGATTCAGTTTTGATTATTGGCTCATCTATTATTCATTAGGCACAGAAATATGCCGAGACCACAAATCAGTTTAACATTCGATTAAACCACTTTACCATTAATTGGAATGGTAGAAGGGGAATGCTTAGATAGAAGGGGAGTACTTATATACAACCGTCTCAAGTATGTTAATAGCTAATAAACAACCAACTATTTTGATAATTCACTGCAGTGGTTATAATATTGGGGACCCTCAAAATACCCTAAAAGGTATCCAAAAATTCTTGAAACTAACGTTAACTTTATCTCAAATAGCAGACCTCTTGCCAAACACTCTCATTGTATGGTCACATATATTACCTAGAAGTAATTGGAGGCAGTCTTTATCAACCATTGAAGGTGAAAACTCTAGACGTAGAATAAATAGTGCAATTGAAAACATTTGTTTTGAAAAAGCTTAATATATCCAGATGTTCAGATAAATCAAAAGATATTATTTAGATTAGATGGTGTGCATTTGTCAGTTCTGGGTAACAATATATACATAAATTCCCTGAAAAATGCTATTGTGCAGTTTGTGACATCTTCCTCTCGCACCTATCCTTAAACTATACTAGCTGATATATCTCTGGCAAGTCATGGTCCGTTTTACTTATCTATCTTATTATATATCATATACATATATCTGAATCTAAAATGTCGAAGTATAGACATTCATTTGTATCATATCTACAGGTGTCATTGTTGTCAAAATTGCCGCCTGGTATTGGCGGATGGTTCACGTGACAGTGTGACAGTTAAGCTCTTCCTTTTATGTTCAACTGTTCCCTGAGTCGGTAACAAAAAATCCCCTCCCACCTAAACCCATTAGTTAGTAATAGGTTGGATGGTTATAATTTATTATAAATTTCCATTTAAACTACTTGTGAAAAGTTGCATAGGTATTGTTTTGTACACTTGTAAATTGTGAATATCTTTTTCGGGTTGAGTTTTCTTTTGCAGCGTCATGGCCATGACGTATAGAAGAAAGATGTGCTGGAAAGTGAATATGCATATGGACAAAGAATGGTTTTGCAGTTCATCTGTATTCAAGGACTCAGCAACAAAGTGCATAATTTTGATTAAAATACTGTCTCCGTGGGGCACTGTTTTTTTCAGGCTCCTGGGGTCAAGAGAGTATTTCTAATACTGTATATTACATATATATATATATATATATATATATATATATATATATATATATATATATATATATATATATATATATATATATATATATATATATATATATATATATATTGATATATGCTGCCATATTGTTTGAACGGCGCATGTCAAGTTCAATGTGCATGTATGAAATATATCTGATGTACATGTACTATATATCTGACTGATATCTATCTGATATTCATGTACTTATCAAATTTTTGCACATTTGATTAAACGGCCATGACAACTACGCAAAACAAACAAAAGTCTATTTAGTTTTGTATATACATCGGGGTAAATATCTGAATCATAATTGTCTGTAGTTTTGATATTGGTATTGGCTAGAAACATGAAAAGCATATTTATTTGGGCAAAGGTCATGTAATAACTGAAACTATTCATCATGTGAACAAAAGATATATTGCTATGCAAGGTTGGTTTATTATTAAACGTTTTTATTTATATCAACATCATCTACAGGTTTCCCTGATATTGTTCATTCATGGAAATAAGCTTATGTTTAAGTATGATATCAGTTTCAAACTGTCAATTACAGCCTCGATTAGTTATTTCACCTACAAAAATGACACTTTAAAATGATATCCTTTACTTTACAATAACCACTATGAAGCAAGGAACCGAAATTCTTACCTTGAATGCTACAGATATTCGCAGGAGGAATATGAACACCATTATGATATTGTATTTACCCATGACGTAGGAATAAACGAATCACTCCTCTCTCTCGCTTTGGAGTATTGTATTTACGTATAATAACACGTAACACCTATACAGGGAGATCTGATTTACGACCAAAAAGCGTTAGAAAACAGTTGTTTGAATTCATTTTTTGTCACTAGTTCCGGTTTCAAAACGAGTACATCGTCAAAGAATGAAACAGAGTAAATAGAAAGTAAAACAGAAGTGTATATAGCTGCATGTTTTAATTTTAAAACTATATTTTGATTACA
Source organism: Magallana hongkongensis (assembly GCA_015776775.1). Classification (NCBI taxonomy): domain Eukaryota; kingdom Metazoa; phylum Mollusca; class Bivalvia; order Ostreida; family Ostreidae; genus Magallana; species Magallana hongkongensis. The sequence continues at coordinate 7,055,187 of CM027471.1, forward strand.
ATTAATATAATAATTTAGGTAAGAAATAAGTGCGGTTGAATAATGAAGGACCGTGGTAATATAATGGGAATGTACATAACGTAAATAATATCGATCTTCTATCAATCAAAATTGTACTTGCGCATAGTTACATTCTTTAAAAAAAAAATCAACAGTTTGATTTCCATTACCGACAGTTACACAACAAATCACATATATGTAAGTCTACGATCAAGGTTGTTGTTCTTTTGTTCTTGACAAGTCATGTTGACCAAACCTGTCCGTGCAAATCAAATAAAACAAATTTAAATCTACACTACGTTATGGTGCATTATTTTAAGTATAAATTTCAACTGACCAAAATGATTTGAGGAATAAAATGTTTTTAAACATTTCATTTTTTTTCAGGGTAAACATTTGATCCCCAATTATGGTCCCACCAAACCCCGGAGATCATGGTGTCAACAAATTTAAATGCTAGTATAAACAGCCTTAGGGAGCTTCAAAACTAGTTTGAACTTGTCTAGCCATGTGGTTTTGTAAGGTAATTTTAAAAAGTGTTTCCCCATATATTAAGTAAAACTCCAATATAAAAATATACAAACATTTCACATCCAAAACTTATTCCGGGAAACTTTTCACAAGCATTCGTTATTATTTAGATGGGTATTTCCACAAACCAACATTCAAAATGTAAACAAACGCTTTCTTTACATGGCAATGAATGACACTCAAATTATGGTTGCCTATTTAAAGTGCCTTACTGAAGCATTTAAACGTTAAGTTTTGGAAAAATCATTAAGTTATACATTTGTAGTATATTAGTCTATTTTTCTAAAGTCGTCTTATCTTTTTTTCAAATTTGCAGATTCATATGCATAAGAAAAAAATCAGCATGTTTTCTCACAAAAAAACCAGCTTTACTCATAATGATGTATACCGCTCCATTGCTATAGAATTTGATATTAATATGATATTAGATTACCTTATTTTCATTAACAACACAAAGATGTATCATGGTGAATAATCCTAAAAAGATCATCAAAAAAAATATTGCCGCCATGTTTATTCTGCTTAAGTAGCTAAACACAGTTTCGGATAAAATCCAAGGGGTTTTTCTCTGGGAAAAAGAATGTTTGATTTTCTTACTATATTAATGCAGTATACATGAACATTAATTTTCTAAATTCTCAAGTGCATAATATAGTGGTTTATCTTTTGAATACATGAAAACAAATAGGTAGAAAAAATTAATTTAGTAAGACTCTAAAATAAAGGGAGGTAACTAAAACAACATCATGATTTTACACGTGCAGAATTTCATGAATTTTTTAGTGGGTAACATAGCTCTTTTTAAAGTTGGCGAATGTACCCTGAAAATGCTATAAAACGATGCATAAGGACTTGCTCTTGAAAATGTACAGAAATAAAAATAGCTGATTTGGTTGCATTCTGCTTTTACGGGGAGCCTAATATATATATATATATATATATATATATATATATATATATATATATATATATATATATATATATATATATATATATATATATATATATATATATATATAAATATTTATTTATATATAATTATATATATTTATTTATATAACTCTTTGTATAAATTTGATATTCATAACCGTGATTACTTTCAGCAAGATATAATTAATGTTACATGTGTAAGTGTAAATAGAGTATTGTTTTGTTGAAGAGACATGTTTATATTAGTGTGTACATAATCTGAATTAAACAGAAGAATTTTAAGAAAAAAATCCAGCAGATAAGATACATGTAGTTTTAACATATATTCTGATCATGCTTAAAGTGATAAGAAAAAAATAGTACTTGGTGGAAGCGATCCAGTAAATGCAAAATCAAAAACACCAACACGTAACCACTAGGCCAAGCATTTAACACTTCCTTCGGGTGTCTTATCAATATATATTGTTATTTACATGATTGTATTAGAACAGTCACTCATTGAAATATTTGACTTATTTTCAGTATGAAGACCATGTTAAACCAAATTTATTTCAATGCAAACGTGTACTACAATACTTGTACATGTAGATGTTCCTGTAGAACATTATGATATCTTAATTGGATTTTTCTATGGTTTAAAGTGGTTAAAATAATTAAATATTCAACTTTTTAATTCATACTAAATTTTTTTTTATATATCCGTAACAAAACCGGACAATTTTAATGATGTCGGGTAAATGGCTTTTGTTTAGGAAGGCAATTGTGTAATCTGCGTTTATTTGAATATATTTTAACTAAATATTGTATTATATTAAACATGTCTCATGCTTTCACGTTTTATTTTGTTTGCAAAATATAAAATAATTTTCAAAATATTCTAAAATTAATACTTACATTGATTCATTTTAATCCAATTTTATAAATCCTTGATTTGAAAACAGAGAAAACCAAGAAGAGGTTTCTGGAACATTTAACATTGTAGATAAAATATTTGGATTGTGTCATTGGTACATTTACAGTAAACCATCGTTCCCTATCACAAAAAAGGAAAAGATGGAAACTTTTTACGTTTCTCTGAGTAGAATCAATGTAAGAACAGAATCCTGCTCTATATCCATCGAAAGGAAATGCCGCTCTAAAGCTTATAATGTGACAGATTTGGCAGAGTTGTCGGATAATTCTGAATAACATCCGCTGTGGTGATGATCGCCGATTCCTGAAAATAGAAAAAAAAGAACTTCAAAAGAGGACTAGTTATTTGATTTTGTGTCGCAGTTAAAGAAACAGATAATATCAAATACGCTATGCATTTTAATGATCGGTGAAGAAATATATCTCACATCATGTAATAATGTACATATACACAGTCAGCTGATGATAGTAAAGTGTACGTTAGTTTTGGTTAGTCGTTAAGTGTATTTATAAGATTAATGGGTTTTGCAAAAAACCTCAAAACACTTATCATTCTTGTTTTCTATCACTTTAATCTAAATTACCTCGCAATTATAATTTGGACACGTTATCCAGTTACTGCTGTCAGCCTGTCCCGTCAGTCCGGTTTTTTGTTCAGCCTTATCCGTTGCACATTATTTAAAAAAAAAATGAAGGCAATTAAGACACTATATGAATATTACCAGTTTTATTATTTTCTGGAAATGTTGGCCTATTAGAAATTAGAATTTTTGTCATATTTTGAATGTAATAATGAACAGCTTGTCAGCACAACTACTTATCTTAAACCCCGGCAATGACTTTTGTGAAACTTTGCAGGAAATAAGGACAGTGTGTTAAAATGTGCATGACTAGGAAATATTTTTTTTTTTGGGGGGGGGGGGGGGTTGGAGGGGGGGATTTTGATCCTTTTAAACTTGGAATTTGGTCACATTGTGTGAATGAGCATTTAATAGGATATTTTGATTATATTAATTTCTTGTATATTGAACTTTTTAATATCAAAAGTTATGCCATTTATTGATATAATACCGGTATTATACAGTTTCTCAGCGCAACCTTTTTCAAACTGCTGCTCAAATTTTGTGAAAATATGCAACGTCTCTTAATTTCCTAAATAAAATATCCTAAGAATTTGTAGTTGTTTGAAAAGTATTAATTTGCGTATGTGCAGGAAAATTTTATATATTAATTTTTTGGGAAATTTTCCTCCATTATTAAATCATTTTGTGTATTTTATGCATAATGTGCCATTTATGATGTGCAATCAAGTAATTTAGAAGCACGAGATATTTGACCTTGCTTACTTTTCATTTCTTTTAAATCTTATGTAATAAATATTTTTAATTTTTAATGTATTTCAAAATAACAGAAAAAACCCCAACGATATAACAAACAAAAAAACCCCTAAAAACAAATTTCGAGTTATCGTCCTTCGTCTTGTAACTCAATGCATACGGAGTATAATATTTGTAGTCTTTCCAACAAAATATCGCGAAGAGATTCGAACATCGACTACTTTTATTCAATGATCAATCATTTTTCATTGTAGTTAAACGTACAGTATAAAAACATGTCTAAAATACGTAAACAGAGATGGTTATAGGAATTTCTTGGAATTTAAAAAAAGTCGAATGATGATGACTGCTTCAAAAATACATGTTTATAGCGAACTTTGATGTATCATTTAAGTTTTTAAAATCTTATCTTTGTACACAAAAATTATTACATAGTCCAAATCACTAAGAATATCTTGTTGACTTGTCTTGTCTTTTTGTATTATATTACTCATTGTTTATTAAATCAAATGGTATTTAATTGGTATTTGAATTATTTAGATAGTCATGCGTCACGTGACATTGGTAACTTAATTTGAGAGAAAATATAAAATCCCCAAGAGAGTTCAGTTGGTGAATAACGTTCAAAGAGGGAGGGAAGAATTATAGCCCCAATTTCAGGTGTGTCCTATAGGGAGACAGCACGGTGCATCTTATTGAAGAAAAAACCCTTCTAAATATATAAACTTTCAAAAAAATACTAAATTCTTCATGGAATTAATCTAACTATTTCATTAAAATTAAGAATTATTTTTAACACACACATTTTTACACCGCAATAGGTTGCGGGGTTTCGCCTTCTATACTATTACCCATAGTATTTACTATAAACAAAACACACACAGGGCTCGCAAAAAATTCTCCTGGACAGGTTTGTTGATAGAAATGTGTATTTTTTTACTTCTCCCAATGTTTTAAATTAATCAATTACAATTAATCAAATTTACGTTTGACAAGTCGAAAACCAGAAAAGACTCCTTCCTTAATCCCCTATAATTTCTGTAAGCTCATAATCAAATTAAAGAAGGAGTCTTTTCTGGCTTGTTATTCGTCAAACGTAAATTTGATTAATTGATCATTAAATCAAGATGAAAGGAAATTAGAATAGTAAATTTTTCTTTCTTTTTACCATCATACAACTTGGCATAAAAAAGTAATCAATGTTTAGAATCTAACAAAGACTATTTTTTGCGAAATATTGGCGTAGGAAAATATCATAAAAGTTAGTTTTTCTCTCTTATTAAATGGTTAATATATGAGCTTTTACGGATTTAAAGAACAATTTTGTGATGTAAAAGTTGTTTTAATTAGTCTAATAACAAAATTCAACCTCGAAAAAAAATAGAATATACGAAAATAATACAGGAAAAACTTTACTTGGAAGGTATACGACCCTTAAAATATCTATAGAAAATTTGAAGAAATGTAAAATCACAAAACAATTCACACTCCGTTTCAATGCAATATATATTTTTTTTACATCTTTTCTCATGAATATTTATATCAACCAAATGTTTAGATTCCGCACCGATTTCTTCTGTTACTATGGTACAAAGGAAAGACAACTCTTGTTCATCATCACAAGACTCAGAAGATCAAAGAATGAAGAATGATAAAACAAATTACTTTCCAAGGAAGAATTTGAGGTACTGGCTGTTCTAGTATGAAATAAACCCGTACAGAATCACTGCTTCATGAAAAATAATTATCATTATTCTTGACTTAACTTGCTGATCCGCGCCCGTCTGCGTCTGTCTACACACACTGCACAACGTCATTCACGACAAAGGCTAACAGCCATAAACAAGCTGTGTTGAAGCCATTATTTGCTTTAAACTTGTATCTTAAATCCCTTAACAAGTTATTTCTGATCTGAGTATTGAATACGCAATAGAATAAATCATTACAGACACTTTCACGGCTTTTCTATCTGTCTAGTCGGAAAACAAGAAAGATAACACAACCACATCTGCAGAAATTACTATGAGGCTCTCCGCGGCGGAAATGAATGTGAAGAATAATAGAAATTCAATTTTTATCTTCAATTTTACAATGTTATTTTTATAAGTAATGACGTTTTGTAATTTATTATTTCAAATAATGCGCTAAATCTATTGATTGACTGGATTCAAGTTGTTGGGGTATTTTTTCAATCAAAATGACAAATTTCTTTACATTCGAAATATAAAATATTCCATTTCGTTTTTAATTTTAACTGATATATAAATATTGAATTATTAAATTCTTTGTATAAGAAATAAAATATTATTTTAGTTCATCGTTTTTAGTATTTTAATTTACAATAAAACATTTTGAAGAAATTATTACATTTCGGTACGGACCTATTCTTCTGAAATCAAAGCATGAGGTTGACATGAGATATGTAATTAGAAATAGTTTGTACTAGATATATAGTTGTAAATAGCAAAAATAATTTTATGAGTTAATTTTTTTCCGTTAATTTTTTTATTAGGTAATTTATTAGGTAATTTGCAACTCCCAAATAATAACCTGCTTATTGTATTTTATGATATATGTAGATACTTTCATACTTTAAATTCTAAAAATTAAAAATTTTAATTTAAGTCACTACAAAATTTGCATTGAAAATTCAGTAAAAGAAATGTCGAGTCGAACTTGGAGGGGGGTGTTCACTATTAATTGACTTTCAATGACATTTTCAGTTGCCACATTGCTCCCGTCGAATGGGGCCTACTTATTTTGTTCAACTAAGAAGAGTACAAGTGTTTGGTGTGGGGATCGATGGGTATCCAGACAAATGAATTAGTTACTTGATGAAGATCAAAGTATAGGCAAGTCTCTACATTAAGGTTATGTTCATACGATAAATGATGTCAAAATGTATTACACTTTTTGCTTTGTGCGAACGATAAATGTTTATTTTAAAGGACAAGAAGGATCATTAACAACTGGACCAAATGCTGTCATTAGTATGCTGGACCATGCCTTCACGGAGAATGGATATGGGGAGCAAAAATGTTTTCTGCATGCTGACAATTGTTCTTGTAAGTTATCATTACATTGCAAATGACAAGCTATGCAAAACACTATGTATATAACATTCCGTCTTCACTCTTCTAAAAAAATATTTATAATGTGATATTTTGCATGGAATCAAATATATTTTTGCCATCACGAAGACAAAATTATACACACACACACACACACACACACACATATATATATATATATATATATATATATATATATATATATATATATATATATATAATCTTTTGACATATACCTGCCCATAGTGAATGATATAGATATATATAAAGCACAAGGAAATTCACTTGTTATTGGATCTACACCGCCGCCCCGAACCAGGCTTGAACTCACGACCTCTGGAACCCGTTCTCCTAGCAGTGAGCGGCTACCGCGCTAACCATTCGGCCATCTAGGCAAGACAAAAATCTTCGTTCCGATGACGAACGGAACCTAGCGCGCTGGCCGTGCACTACACAGTCGTTTGAGATACCGGTGGAATACATTTAAACGACAATTTGAGAGGAAACACATTGCAGAGATAAATGCATATATGTATTTTAATACATAATACTTCCAGGAGAATGGGTTCTAGAGGTCGTGAGTTCAAGCCTGGGTCATATATATATATATATATATATATAAATATATATATATATATATATATATATATATATATATATATATATATATATATATATATATATATATATATATATATATATATATATATATATATGTGTGTGTGTGTGTGTGTGTGTGTGTGTGTGTGTGTTAAGTATAAGTATATATACTTAATTTCATAGTCCCGATGTCTTTTTAATGTTTATAACCTTAAATATTGAAAAGGTCAATCTCGCTACATTAAAATTACGACGACATTTGCTTCGAACTGATATTTTAGGTTAACGCTTTAATTTCAATGAAAAGTTGTCAACGATAATTCATGTCGTGGCTTAACAGAAGATGATTGTTGTATATTTTGTACAGTATTAATTTCAGTATTATGAAATATATTAATTGTGATGTGGAATAGCATTCTTTGCTTCTTTATCAGTGTCGTATTTCATAAAGAGATGTTATTTTTTTCAAAAAAATTATCGTTGGTTGTCTCTATAAATCAAGCAAATGCAATGCATGACTTATTATGCAGTTGATGACAGTAAGGTAAAGGGTGACTCTGTATAATAATTAAAGTAATCTTTATATATACATGTAATGCATTGCATCTAAATTAATGGACAATTTGTTATTTGAATCAAATCTGCAATCTTTAACATGATTTAACGCGGTAAAGAATTAAATGATGGTCTCTAATGTACTTATATTAAGCGGTAATGTTACAATGGCAGGCCGTACGAAATCGATCTGATCTGCATTACAATTATTTGTAGACTTTAGTGTTAATGTCTGTATACTGTCATTTTGAGTACTAACCTAGTTAGCGTAGTCTGTAGAGCATAATGTTACAGTGTATTAATCTCGGGGCGTGGGTTTAAGGCACATGTAAAAGATAAGGGGAAAGATCGCAAGTATGAGGGTTGCTTAGAAGTTATTGAGACATTTTTCTTTTAGAAAACAAAGATAAACTTTTGAAATTTCACCCAAAACGTAAATCAGGATTGTTTTTTATTGTTAAAAAGTTCTAGTCCATGGCATGATTAGATGATTCCTGGTAAGCGGATCAACGTGACTTTGTCCAGGGACCCGGTGCAACCGCAAACTTTTCGCAACATCATTTTAACGCTGCTCACTGCTCCTGTGTTTTAAACACCTTACAAACGAACGGGAAAAGAATTATAATTCTTTATTTCTCACCTTTTGTTTTCATTTCATGATGTCATCATTCACATATTCTCTTAATTCTTGATTTGTTTTTGTTTAAAAAAAATCGAGTTATTTTTATCCATTTTTTTTCACCCGAAAATTAAATTACTGTGAATAACTCCTGCCGTCATTTCGTGCATACTTAGAAATGTAGGCAACAGTTAGTACGTAAAAAGTACTTGATATTTTATTAGTTCTTTTAGCTTAATTCTGGTTCAACAATCTGTGAAAAAAGATGATGAACTAAAGGTCTCTTTTATTACTTGCCATCGTATTGTTTTTGTTTAAACAATTGTGGGCCTTAAACAATCTCTTTGTGAGATTTTCACCAATTTGACGGATATTCGCTGAATCGCCTTGACGTTAAGTCGTTGTCAGATTTCTATTGCTTGGTTAATATATATGTACCATGTCCGTATTTCAACTCAAACATTTTTGAATCTTGATCAGAAGTAAGTCACAAAAAATAGCAAGATGAACATATTGAATTTGATTTGTAAGTCTACGGACACTTAAAAAGTAGATGTTTCAGGGTTTTTTAATATCCGAGTTTATCCTTGAAACTGTGATTTCAATTCAATCCACGAAAATTGATATTATCGAATATCAATGAAACAACAGTATTATTTTGTTTAATTATTTGTTTGCATTTATTCAATGTTTATGCCAATTACCAACGTTCGTCACTTAGAAAGGGAAATAGTCGTGCTGTCTCAAGCATTTCCGAACAACCCTCGAAGTCAACAATAACTCAAGATTATTAAACTTTAAAGAAAACCGCTTTACCAACTGACTTAAAGGGCTATCCCTCTAACTAGTACTGATTCTATTATACACACTATCACACTATAAAATAGTTAATCGATACACATTTGTATATTTGTTAAATAATTTGTGAATTTCCACAGTGTTCTAATCTATGAAGTTCTTAGTTCTATTTGAATACCTAATTTAAGTGTTTACTGTGTTTACACACGCCACGGGGAGTAGGTCGTTACCTAGCTGGAAGAAAATCTAAATCAATAATCAATATTATCGATCAACGAATCGATCAACGAGTACCTGAGTTAGATTTTTTTTAACTTTAGTAAGTGTTTCTATTAAGAAATAGGTTTTTTTTTAATTTTCATGCCCTCTTTTTTTTCCAGTGCAAATTGAAAAGTGAACTCAATGCAGTAACAATAATGAAAATGAATTAAGTAAATTGATTAACAGTATGCGTACATTACATTTCACAGTGCTAAAATATCGAAAATAAATGAGTAAAAAAAAGTACCAAGATTTTGTACATGTAATATATTAATATATTACTCATTATAATGATTTTTTTCCCAATACATGTTGTTTCTTAATTGTTACAACTCTAAAATGTCAAAATTGATTTTAAAACCAATCTAATGACAGAGCCATAAAATCAGGATGTATGGTTGATTAAACTTACATATACAAACAAAAGCTTGCAAATGGTGAATTAGTTTACCTTGCATTATATCAAGCCATTTTGTACATTCTATCAATGCTAAGGGTATTTTTTTTAAATATAGAATGCATCAGATATTGGGGAAACAGAGTATATCTTAACAGGTTATATATTATACGCACATTCAGTATATTTAAAAAGACTTCTGCTAACCAGTTACAATCATTGTACATGTATTGTCATAAAAAAATCTACATAATATTTTACATGATACTTTTCCAGCTACATAAGTTATAACATTCTTTTAAGATATAGCTGTTTTTTTAATATCCATATATAGATATTGAATTTTCAAAGGAATTGCAGCAATGTATAATCATTGACGTTTGAATTATATTTATTAAAATTATATTTTTTATCAAATTGCACTAACATTTAAAATTCTTTACTAAACTAACTTACTTTTTTTCATATTCTTCGATTGTAAAAAGCGTCGTTACTTACTAATGCTTGTAGGTTGATGTATACCTGCAGCAATACATGTAGACAAAGCATGACGACATTTAAATACTTGTAATGCATGAATAGTCAAGACAACTATAATTATCTGAGGAGGAATACCGACAAAGAAACAATGGACATTCAACACAGAGTTTAAACGATGACATGATTTTTTATCTATAAACATAAAACCATTTTATCTGGTACTTTTCGTACTTAAGAACCTATAATGAAAACAACTGTCTGCACATGTACATGTATTTCTGTACCTGAAATGCATATCAGGTCCGATTCTATCTTTAACAATATTTGAGTTTAATTTTGAGTATGATACTCATGTAAGGATTGTTTAAAGTTTTTTGTTTTTTTAAGATGGAGTTTTCGGTACTTATTTCACCTACCTGTTGCTTCCCCACACACTCATGATCATACTGATATATAATATTTTTCTTGTTTTTGTTTTTAACCTTAAATGTTCTTTAAATTTAATCGGAATAATGCATTTTAGTGGTCACGTAAACTAACATTCATTCATGGGCCAATACGTTACCTGACTTCTTTTTCTTTTGAGGACCAGTGTTTGTAACAAGCTATAATTGTTTATCTTCGATCATCAATAGGATTTCTAATTAATCATGGATCATTCGATTTTTGTGTTATTCTAAATATTTTGAATGGATTTCAAAGCTTATATTGACGATATTATTTTTGAAGAAAAAAAAAACCGACCTTTACCTAACTAGTAAATTGTAGATTTTAATCGGTTGTAAACAATGCAACAATGGCATTCCAAAGAAGTGTAAAAAGAGAAAAAAAAATAATAAACTCGTTAGATGTGCCTAATTATATTAATTAGTCTGCCTTTTTGTGAAAAACTGCATGAAGATAATACAAACGCCTAACAACTATCTTATAGATGTGTTACGAAAATTGCATGAGAGCAATGTGCAAGGAAAAGGGACTAAATGGCACAATAATTGCGCAAAAGCGAAACCAGGACTGTCGATGTCGACTCTGCTGGGTTTCCTGACATTTTATCTGTACTAATATCACATTCTTTATAAAAGGTATGTGTTCAACCTTGTGCCCATGTGACATCTAATCTACGTAGGACTTAACATAACGTTACAGTTGCATTATGCATTTTCTCCCCCAAAATTAAAATTTTATAAAGAGCTATAAAAATAAGGTGGGTGATAATTGAAATTATATTGAAACAAGTATGTTAAAGGTTAAAACCACAGCTACGTTATAATGTACATGTAGTAATGACATCATGAAGATTATCTAATTTGGATAAATAAATGTTTTGGAGCAAATTATAGGTGTTTTCCGATGGTTTTTCGACTGGGAAATATCGAGCGAATGCTTGATTAAGTACCATTTTTAAGTATAAAAACGTAAAAATTGTACTTGAGCAGACCCGCACTATATTCTTCCAAATGAAAATTATAAAGAAAAAATGATAATATCAATTGTTTGCAAAATTGCGGGAATAAGCTATTATTATCATTAGTTCCCATTTATCATTTAGGTGACGTCATAGATAAACAGTTAATGAACAATGGTATCTTATATCACAATTATAGTGATAAACATCCTCTGTAGACTGATTTTAAAGATTTGATATTTATACGATAATATTAAATTAAAAATTGGGGGCAGGTATTTTACCATATCAAATACATGTATAGTCTTTTTGCAAACGATGGTTTCGAGTTGCAAAACTTTCATTTCCACCAAAAAAGCAAACACTGACTCATTTCCAGCATTCAATCTGTAGAACTTCTGCCAGTCCGAGAACAAGACTACCCAGGATCCGAGGATATTCGGCAGAAATTACGCAACCTAATGGAGCTTATATCAATTTCCATCCGAAAAAAAAAACATCATGAAAGGAAAGGATATCAATTTAATTAACCTCCATGTTCATACAGTATTACGAAGTGAGTGCATCAGAAAAAGGAAACACTAAGAAGGAAGTTAGTAAAATTTAGATGAGCCATATTATTCCTTAATTTCTTACTATAGTTGGGAAATATAAAAGCACTATGTGTCAAGCATTCCTACCCGACGAAAAAAAACTGGATTTGTATGAAGCAAACGATATTAACATATACAACGTTAATGATGAGATATTTTACGAGTACCACGCACTATTTTACCAACCGAGCGCAAATGCATTGGTTTTGCACGAAATTAAACTGGATTGCAAATTGGTCAGACAGACAAGGATAGCTTTTCCAACTGATAGCATGCAGATCGTAATATTGATTCATATGTTGTGAGGTTTCTTATGACGCATGACACAAGTTCTTCCCCAAATCGTTAAACAGTTCTGGAAAAATTCCTACCCAAAATTAACAGGTAAGCAGGACGAGTTCTTAACACAACGGACAGGAAATCTGTAATTTGTTTTAGTATGTAATATTCTTCTGGAAAATGGGGAAGAAAAAACTTCTCCTTCTTCATAATTGTATCCTTTTTTGAAAAACAAGACACTCATTACCGACCTGCAATGTAAAATACAGCAAATCGAAGAATGCAGCCTGTTCAACTACCATTAATATAAAATAGGTATCTGCGCCAGTTTCACAATCTCCGCAATTATCATTCAAGAGATGAAATTAGAGCTTCAAATCACGAAAATAAAAACTTCATTTCATACACCATCATTACACGCGTTTAATGTTCAAAAGCGAATTGCTTGATAGAGAACGCAAGTACAAAATTTAATCTATTCCATATTGTTTGAGAACTTAGTAACGATAGACAGATAAGAATTCAAGGCTTATCGAGCAATGGCCTCATTAGCATGATCTTTAAGATTTTCAACGTTCAAATTGCTCTATTCAATACTTTAAGTCCAAATGTTGTCGTGGAATACCTTGGAATTGTATTGAATTCTTCAAAAATGCAGGCTCGACTTCATATGCCGATAAAACCTTAAAGTATGAGAATTGTTAGTAATGTTCAGTGTGCAAAGCACCTACCCTTGCAACTCTTAAGAAATATGGACTATATTTCTGTAATGATGAAATCCTGAGACTATAAAAAAAACCGAGGAAACCCAGAGAGGCACTGAGGAAATGGAATGACCCTGAAGTTTGCACTGAGGGTACTGAGTAAAGCCTGATAGTCCCCAAAGTTTGTATGATGGTACTTAGAATACCCTGAGCGGCCTTGAGGTCGGCAATAAGGCTACTGATGAAACATTGAGAGACCCTGGAGATTTATCTTAATAAAAAAATGTCTAAGAGGCCAAGATACCTTAAAGGTCATCTGAGTACCACAGCTCATACACAGACCTTTTGAGGATTTTTATATATGCATTTTATTTAACTTTATTCTGGAGTAAAATAAAATCTAACATATGGTAATGACCACAACCTTCCTACCTGAAATCTTACAACAGAGACATTGTTAGGAAATAATTGGTCCATAAATGTTAACTTTCAAGATACTTTTATGTTTATATGTTTTTATAGATAAACTGAAGTTGGCTATTATAAATGTTTTATTAAATGCAACACCCACCTTCCCATCCCCAGGGACCAGACAGACACTCTCCCCCATAAGACATTAATATGAAAACAAAAACCACAGATAAGTTATCTTGTTACATCAATTTCCATGTTTTACTTGTTCAGTTATCAACCGTTCATTCATTGAGACCATCTGCCATTTATTAAGATAAATTATTGTAAACAATCTACACTTCAAATTCTATTTTGTTTACTGAGTATTAGTTTAATCATTATAACTGACAACCACCACTGTTACGACACGACTAGTAATAACGATGCAATTCGCATTTTGAATTAACTTACAGTTTTTTCTTAGTGGTGATAAGAGTGTAATTTTCTTCTGCTAAGGGCGTACAACAACAGCAATATAATTCCCTACCTGTGATATCGCCTGAAGCACCAAATGGTCTCCCCACACTTCAAAATTTTTGGCTATCCAATTTCTACTTTACAATTAACAAGTATACTGGTTATTTGAAATCTAAAATAAAATGTTTTGGTTGTTTTATTTTAAATAAATAAGAAACTTGTTTTACTATTTTATTATTAACTTCTTAATTACATTGAATTTACAATGATTAATTATTGAATATGAGCAAGCAAGGGAAGATAACTCCATTAACTGTTACACCCCCTACCCAAACTCTTGCCAAAGGTTTTCATTATATCTCTAATTTTTATAGCTTCATTCATTCTTTTTTTTTTAAAATATGTTCCCATTTCTTTCAGTTTAATCTCGAGAGCTGAATAAAATAATTAAAATTTTAAAAATAATATGCAGCCCACCCACACCCATTATATGGATTATTTTAAATTATATGACTATTTTGGCCCCACCCTTGAGTCAAAACCCCTTCCCAGTAGGAAATGTAAAATATTGGTAGAGGGCTTCATTATTATGAATAAGTTTTTTTTACCGATGTGTAGGAGTGGAGTAGACGATTTTTGAAAGTAACGTAAGTTTCCTAAAATATAACACATATCAATTCAATATTGCCAAGTGACAATTTACCATGCAGTTTTTAAGATGAAGTTAAAATTGTTAATGGATGGAAACAAACAGCAATTACCCTTAATAAAAATACATGTTCAATGGTCATATTTATCCCCCGCCTCAATCTCTGCCCCATGGCTTGGGGACCAAGAATATCACCATTTGGCACCAGAACATTATGAACACAATAACAATGTATGACTTTATCTCTCACAACTGTGATAGTACAGAAACAATATTAAATCAATACAGTTTCACTATGTGGCGACCTTGGTCCCACTCTAGATAGGGTCTGAACCCCCGACCGAGGAACCATGAATTTCAAAATTTATATTGAGGGTTTCATGGACGTCATAACCATTCATTTAGTTTTTCTCAATGTATAAGGGGATAGAGAAAAAGATGTTCTAAGATTTAATACACTTTTAGTATATGGCAATATTAGGCCTACCCTAGGGCCTGAACCCATGAACCAGGGGCCATGTATTTCACAATTTTGGTAAAGGTTCATTGACATCATTACAAAGCATTTAGTTATTCCCACACATGTGTGGAAGTAGAGAAATAGACTTTGAAAATTTGGCTATCTTTTTATATTTGGCCCCGCCTATGGCACCACAGGGGTTGTTGAGCGACGATTATCCTAATTTAGATTTCACTTACCATAAAGATGCTCCACACCAAAAAATGTAACAACTGACCTTGTAGTTTTTAAGAAAAAGTTAAGAATGTAAAATTGTTAACGCAGACGCACACCGTACGACGCATACCGCATGACGATGGACGAAGACCAATTGTCATAGGTCACCTGAGTGACTCAGATGACCTAAACAAATTCTATTCAATTCATTTTCATCATATTGTATAAAACAACATAGAGGCAATATACAATACGGACAATGCATGTAGAATACAAAAAGCAGAATGTAATATAATTTTTAAAAAGTGAAAATATTTAATACAATGAAAAATTGGTACTTGATTTCCTGTAATGTAAGTTATTTGCAATAGTGGTAGGTTTTAAAAATATTTTTGATAAGAATTTATTTTTAATTTCGATTTCTATATGAAATAAGACGAATATGAACATAGATTTACATAGATATCTGCATGTATAAACTTACCAATTTAAAATATTATGATGAATGTTTCATATCCTTATGTGTCAAAGTCCGCTTCTGGTGCTATTAAAATTGAAAACACGTATTCTTTGTATAACATTATTTAAATACAAGTAACAATTTTAAACAAGCTTGCCCGACTAAATTAGTACATTGTAAATACTCAAGTGAAAGCATTGACACTTTTGTTCTTTTTTTAATTTTCCCCCCAATTTTAGTATGCATTGATTGAAAGTTGAAATGGATTTAAGTTAGCTTGCCGGTCTTTTGAAAGTTATATATGTCGGCTCGACAATGAGTTTCAAATATTTTAATTTCTAACTTTCTATAGATTTGTTTGTCAGGTTGTGATAGCATCGCATGTCAAAGACAGCTAGGTCTACAAACACACGATACATAATTGTTATTGCTTTTATTGTTACGGGCACATCTCACTGGTAAACGCATTTTAAAAACACTTAACTCATGAGTTTGCTCACGTTGCATTAGCATTCCTTTAAGAAAGATTTTAATTGCAATCAAAATTCAAACATTCCAAAAAATAAACATCAAAGTCTTAGTGTAGCATGTACAAATATTAGTTATCAAGTGATAGACACAGTTAATTTGTTCTAAACAGTAATGTTACCATGTTATAGTTTCTTTCCAAAACTATTTTAGACGACTGTGTGAATTGAGATTTGTGCATACTTTGCTTTTTTTCAATCAAAAATAAACCCAGAAATTAATTTCCTGATACAAAGTTAAAAAAATATAATATTTGCAAATGGAAGAAAGACCTCCTATAGTAACACGTACCTATATATGTTCTTTGAGACAGTCTACTAATTTCATTAACACATACAGCGGATGTAAGAGAGCCAGGAGGCTATCGACTCAGCTGTGTGACTGTTGGCATTCAAATAAACCTTTCTCTAAAATAAATTTTAAAACAGTTCGTATTCCGACCATCCTAATTATATGTATTCAAACTGAACGCCCATTGACAAACCGTGTGTCACATTTGAATTGAAGAAATTGTAAAGCCTACTGTGTATCGCATTGATCTTTTAGTGTTCAATAATACAAAACCTGTAAACACTTGAATAACTCTGTCGTTAAAAAAAAAAAACATTATTAGGGATGCTAAGTGTATGAACTATGTCAAAGCGCCATTACAAAGGTGTACAGAAAATATGATCCACTATGATCCACTACGATCCACATGAGCCAAACGCATTCTACTCCGAGTCTCGCTTTCAAACGAAGAAGATATTTTCTACACTGATTTCAAAAACACCATAAGATTATAGTTCTTATGATGAACGTTACTATCTATTTGTTGAATAAGATTGGAACATTTCTGAAAAAAAAATATATTTGAATCAATTAAAAAATAACAGTGCGAAAAGTCACATTTCTAAAATGAAGCAAGCTACTGAGAAACAAGTTGACAAATCAAGATTATTAGCTCGATTGAAGCCATCTTTTCGTAAGTTTTATGGTCGAAACAACGACCTTGTCAGCAAATAAAATCTTCCGCTAGGTCGAATGCTGACTGACGTATTTCATAACTATTGTTAAGTCAGTATTAATCACTGAAATGTCAACGGATTGTTCCGTTTTCCCGATTATGAAAAAGAGCACATGGCGGGTGGGGCCGGTCAGCAGAGGATTCTTACTTCTCCATAACACCCGATCCTACTGTTCGTTATTGACACATTTCATTTTCAGGACAAAGTTTAGTTTTTATCTGAGTTTTGTTCAACGTAACATTTAAACTGGTTATACACCAGACCCAAATAATTACAGTTGTCTTTATCTTAATGAGTTGTTTCTGTAAATAATACACATGAATACTTTTATTGCATTCATCAATCGAGATTGTAATAACTGATGCTTTAGTCTAGTGTCTGCCGGTTGTTGCGTCGTTTATTCTGCGACTTTAAAATTATACGTTATTATTATTTATTTATTTTATCTCTGAACATATCATTCTTTGTCACACTGTGGCTGAATAAGACATTCTGAACCTTCTTTTCTAAAATGTAACAGATCTTGAGAGCAATAAATACAAACAACGGAGTTTAAGAAAAATATAACCATTGCATCCTTTATAAATCCCAACACATCCTATGTATTGTATATATTTGGTTGTACATTTTTAGAGAATAGTGACTTTGTTTTAAGAATTCAAACAGTGTATTATTGAAGACAGATTTAAAGGTACATACTTCCTAAAGGCATCATTATAAGGTACATTTTTGATATTTATTTCTCTAACATCTTTTAGTAAAGAAATAATTTCGACTAAAACAGCGTTTATTGATTCATGTGGATCGAATAAAGCAGAACAAACGTCTCTACAAACAACCATATATATCGCAATACTAACAGAAAGAAATAGAACCAAACTTAAAATTATGGTTTCTAAATCATTATACCTGCTTGTAAATAGCAGCTAAATGTGTTCTTTCAACAAACCATACGAATTTTTTTTATACACAAAAATAGAACCCTATGTATGAAATGCTCATATATTTGTTCGTTTCAAACCTCGAAATATTAGATCGGTCCCCTGTCTCTGACAAAATTTAAAGAGCCTGTGATGAGTATTTTCGGCACTATTATGCCTACCAATCAACTTTAAAATTTTCACAAATGACTTGTGTAGGAAACACTAACAGTAAAATACCCTTTACCTGAAAATCGTTTCGGCTGTTAATGTGTACCTTTAAAAAGTACTTTTATCCTCGATTTACTTTGTAATCAACCTTTTTAAAAGAAAATACGTAGAAACCAAAGTTATGTATCAATAATAGTTTTAAAGGGAATCGAAATATCATCTTCTCAACACCATCATACACTGTATTATTAATTGTTAGGACGTACTAAAACGTCTAACAGGCAAATATACTTAGGGTATTAATAAAATACCACCAATGAAATTAACGCAACACACAGATGTAGAAACAAGGTTAATAATGATAGAAATAAAGAATATAAGAACAGTAAAACTCATTGAGTACGAACACAGATAAGCAAAACATCGGAAAAAGCGATATTTTTTTTCAGTCTCTGGAAAAAATCTTAACAGTGTTTAGCAAAATTTTATAAGTCGACTGTAGCAAATTTACGGATATAGCGAACTGATTTTGAGTCTCGTAGTGGTGTATAATGACGAAATTTAAGACTTTTATAACGAATTTCTTTATAGTTTAAAAAGTTTGCACTACCATTCAATATGCAAGTATACATGCTCCTTATTGTTACGTAAAATCTTTCATTTGCAATCCGATGATAAAAGGTATCCAAATAATGTATTTTCATACTTAGCCCCAATTAGCAAACATTCTTGGCTTGTAAAAGAAAGCATGTACCTTGTTACGAATTACGGATATAACGAAGTAAATCCATTGGTTCCTAGGACTTCGCTTTAATCGAATTTTACTGTATAAGAATAAATGTAAATGTATTACCATGTATATATCTTCATGACATTATATATGCTTACCAAAAACGTTGTTATAACGTTTGTAAATCCTTCTTTTTTTTAAAGACAGCTACATGCTACAAGAATAGCAAACCTTAATTAAAATATATAGTGCTACATGACTATCTTAACACATGTGAAATTTAATTCTAAACATGTCGATCATAAAGTGATGTACCATTAATTATGCATTGACCCCTCCATTCTTGTATATTGATTAAAAGGAAATTCACTTCCGCATCTGCAGAGTTTATTTTGGAAAGTGTATTGGAGCAAATACAAGAGGAAGTGTTATTTTCAAGGTCTTCATACAGAGTCTAAACTAGGTGTTAATCTTAATTATTGATGTATTTGCAAAATAAGCTCATCATGTTGCTTATTGATTTGATACTAACGTGTTAGAAACACAGACACTCGATCACCTGAATCTGCAGAATGCATTTTTATTTTATTAGTAGGAATATTAACCACAATGACTTGACACCATATTTGTTGGTGTTTTTTTAAGGTTGTGGCTACTCAGTATTGCTACCTAATATTGATTAATTATTACATATCGACGCATAAAGGAAATGATTAACACAAAAATGTTCAGGTCAGCGTTCACTTCCTCTGGGTTATATACAAAAGACATGTACCCCAAAATCCACCCCCTCCCCCCAAAAATAGAAAAAGAAAAGAAAAGTAAAGTAAAACTAGACACGATCTCGTTGCGAGCAACGAGGATGTCTACCGTCCGATTTTAAAACTTGAGATACATGTAAGACCTTGATTCAAGACCTTGATCGATACACAAACAGTATTTAAAATATGAATTATTCTTGACATAACGTTCGATATTATTACGACATTGTAGAAATAGGTTCAAACAAAGTTTTGCTTTTTGCAAAACAGAGGAATTACGGATTAATTTTTTTTCACAGACATATTTTTGGAAATACTATCTATACTACTTTATTAAAAAAAATAGACTCGAATTTTTTGGCTTTAATACCAATAAATCGGATAGTTCTGTCTTTTGTATTATATATTTTTAACATTATAGGTACTTGGAGATTACCAGTTCGTTTTCATTTGTTCTCATTTAAGCTAGCTAAATAATAGTTAACTAAAATTCCTCAAGAAATCCCGGAAATCATCTGGATTTTTTAGGATTTTATAATCTCATGCGTGCGCAATACATTCACACTAACGGGATATTTAGTTTATGTTTCTACAATATCATATGTCCCTGAATAAATTTAGAAACTGAAAAAAAGATTTAGACCTCTCTTGGTCCTTCATTTTAGGGGCCAACCTCTTTTTAAAGGACCTTTAAAATTAAGCACATTTTGTTTACCAAGTGTTGAGAATTTTGTTACTGTTCTTCAAATATCTGAAAAAAGAACGTTTTAGGGGCCGACCCCATATCTGCTTATCGAGACAGTTTGATGTTTAGATATTGGTAGGTACATAATTATGAGCATATTTTCGTCTGTACTACTTGTCAACATATTTTTTCCTTTACAAGATATAAGTGATCAAAGTTTTGATATCGTGACCACCAAAAACCCCTTTATTACGAAACACATGATAAAATCATTACTTTGCTTGGATATATCACTGTAGGATAAAAACTTTTGCTTCTATAACCTTTTACAAAATATCCCTCAGTGAAGGGCTATAGATGAAAACTTAAAAAGCCTTCTGACCTCCTAATTCTAGAGGTCAGCCTTTTTTCTTGATATCAAATGAAAGGTGATTTAATTCTAAACACACTTGCACTTTGTACAACCAGGAGAAAGGCATTCGTTATCGTTCTGGAGATATCCCAGAAAGAACGTTTTAGGGGTCGACCCCTAATCTCCTTACCAGGGCCGTTTAACGAAGTTTTGAAGATTAAATATTGTTGAATAAATCATTATGAACATCTCTTCATCTATATTGCTTATGAAAATATTTTTCTTTTACATAATATGGGGTCAAAGTTTGATTTTCAAGCCCCTAAAGACCCCTAATTACGTAACACAAGAAAAAGTATTAAATTGTATGGGTACATAACAGTAAGGTAAACATTTTGCGTCTATAATCTATTACAGAATATTCACCAGTAAAGAGTTATTGATAAACTACTTTAGACCCCTCTGCTTTCCTAATTATAGGGGCCAGTCCCTCGTTTCTGGTATTGATGGACACATTATTTCAGACTCAACACATTTTGTTCAACAATTATTTAGAAATTTGCTGCAGTCTGGCTGTTTCTATAGAGCTATGATTTAACTATAAGTTTCCGTAAGATATAGAGGAATTAATGCTTTGCACACGGAAATGTAAATAATGACCCATAGTTGTAAATGTATAGATTGTTGTTAAGATTCCGGTCGTCATCAGAAGCACTTCAACATTTTTTTAAATCATTACATTTATTTCACATTGAATTGAATCATAGTTTTAAATCCTCACAGGTGTCATCCATTCGATGTAAAACACAAAAAACAACAACAAAAAACAAATTTACAACCCATTTGATATCTCAAATGTATCTGATAGCCTATTTTAAACAAATAATTTACCCACGATATTTTACAGTCTTACAGGATAAAAAAAATTGATAGAAATTGCGTTTAACCGCTCTCATCTTGCCAACCGTCACTTCCGGTCCTCTGCGGAAGGGTTCAAATAAATCAAGTTGCTTCGAAGTTTAAATGGTTTTTTTTTTGACAACATTAGTAATAATGGGAAACAATACAATACAGTTGTCCAATGTTTACATGTCAGACATACTAACTTTATTTTCACTGATCACTTCCGTTGGCCCGTTTCCTGTCCGATGACAAAAAAAAAATGACTCCAAGAGATCTTAAAAACAGTGACAAGTAAACTTTCTTAGATGATAGCCCAATGCATGTAACTGTGTTGAAAATTGTTGAAACCCTGCTTTAGTATCCAATAAGAATTCAGAAGATACATATTGTACAAGTCAGGTTCGTTGATTAAATCCTAATAATTATAGTACATTTGTTTTAGTGGTAATTAACGGGCTGGGATTTTTTTGTCTGTATTTGAAGTGAATATCATATAATGTTTAATTATGATTAATTGTGCTAAAAAATATGCATGTTTTGTAAAAATTAGAAGCAGAGTCTGTGTTATTGTTATGTTTCTAGGTCCAGTTATCGACTGTTTATAGTTTTCTACAACGGGATATATTGCAATTCTTATAGTTCATCAGCATTTTATTTAGAAGCACAATTTCCTTGTACTTCCATGCGTTTGCTACGTGTAGTTGTAATACATTGCTTTAAATAGCTTTTTATTCTTTCAAATCGGCGTCTCAATTATAGATGCAACAAGGGTAACTAACAATCATTACCATTTTTGACCAAATGAGTTAAATATAAATAATATAGTTACAATAGCATCATTACCAAGTCATTTGGTAACAGCAAACATTTATTGTTCGCAATGTGAATAGTGTACTAAGTATAATCATCTACAAAAATGTACAGTTCTGTCTATATTCATTTCTTTTCATGCATCATGGGTATTTAAAGGTCCCTCTCACGGTTAACGTATATCTCGCATATCTGCATTAACAACTTTTAAAAGGATGACCTTCTGTTTTTATCAAAAGTAAAGATCAAAGTAGATTTCTTAAGGTCGTTGTTACATGTAACTCAGGGTTTTAGTTTTTAAATTCGGATTGTTATAAAGTTCAATGTCATGAGTAAAATTTGTTCTAGAAACAAAACGTATTAATGGAATGAAGTATTGACTTAACATTTGATAGTTTTACAATATTATGGAATTGAAACCAAACTAAATTGGGCTTTTAGCAAAATTGAGGTAATTTGGACTAAATGTTTCAGATTTAGTTTTTCACTAAAATATTTTTGGCAGCTATATAATATTAAATATCAATTTTTATTTCTTAGTCATTATAATTTTGCATATGTTCTATTCGGTTTTTCACACTTTTTCATTAAGTTAAACGTACGGTACATTTGTTTACATCACCAAAAAAAAATTGAAAAATGCTTATGAATGATAAAGGACACCTTACATGTATCTCAAAATTTTGATTATTGACCTCATGTAAATTAAATGCCAGTAGAATAGGGTATATAATCAGTTGATACTGTAAATGTTTTATTGCAATCATCATTCAATTTTTGTTAAATCGACTTAAAATGGATTGGGATTTGAAAACTGTTTGAGGAATTTCGGACTGGAATATTCATAACAAATGTCAATGAAAACTTAAAGCTTTACATCTATTTAGTGCCACTGCCATTCATAAACTGTATTAATTTTTCTAAAGAGTTTAGCAGTCTGTACTATTTTCACAATTAAGAAAATCACAAACAGTGCAAATTTTGTAAGGAAATTTTCTCAATTTTTCAAAAAATATTCAATGGCCATTAATTCCAAAAATAAATCAATGACCTACTTGTTGAAAAGTTAAAAATAACACTGCAATAGAAGGTTTATTACACACAATTGATGGCGTTTCATAATCAACAGTGATTTTTTTTTTATTCTGAGTAAACGTAATCCTTAAACGTCGTATCCCTTTTTATTCTGCCTATATTTGGATAAAACTGGTGCATGTATAGTAAAAAAAAAAATATCAGATTTTAGCAATTCAAACTGCTTAACATACGTTTCTTTTGATGCTCTGCTCTGCTAAATTTTAGTAGAGAAGCCCCAGTCGATGCGAAAATGCGAGCAAATGGTACTTTCCAGCTTCGTGTTTTGTTTACATGATATGTTGTAAGGACCGTATTCATGTATTACTTAATATACATGTGTATGTCCATCAGTCTTAACATTTGGATACATTAACGTTACAGATTATATTGATTTTAAATAAAAACACAATATAAGTGTATTTATGTACATGTATATAAAGGAATTTATGTGATCTAAATACTTATAGTTTAGGTATTATATAGTTTTCTACTATGTTACATTTAATTAGTCATATTTGTACAGTATGAGGATTTAAAGGGTCTTTTGGGGTTTTTATACTCATACCGGTAAGAGCATTTTCAGGCTATTAGCCTGATCCTAAATATTTCAATTTTGGCTCCAAATTAGCTTGCATCGGAAGTTTTGGCAGGTGTTGTTCTTTTTTGTGAGTATCTCAATTTTTTGGGGACATGCAGAATACAATTTTGTTTCTCGGACATTCATTCATCGTGCGCTTGCATAGGTTTTTGAATCACTCAGTGAATTTTAGAACTAACTTAGGACTTAACCGTGAACACGTTGTGTACAGAGGTTATTCGGGTTGCACGATTGATAGACTTTCTCAGAGAGGTATCCGGGAGGTGGATAAGTTTAAACCAGCTTTAGTGTGTTTGCAAATAGGCTCTAACGATCTCTGCAGTATTGATGTAGAAGTACATGATTTAGTTGATAAAATAGTTGACTTTACAGAGATGCTTCGAGGTCGGGGAGTGCGCAGAGTTTGCGTATACCAAATCCTGCACAGGAAGCCTCCCACTAAACCAGGTAGATTTGCTGTTGACTCAGAGTGGTTCAATTCTAGGATAGATTTAGTTAACAGGCTTTTGGATGAGAGGCTAGGAAGAGATTTTTTGTCAGGAGTCAGATTCTGGCGCCATGCTGGCTTTTGGTCACCTGAAAATAAAGCTATGGTTTTTTGTGAGGATGGTGTGCATTTGAATGAGACTCAGGGCTACCCTAAGTATTACAACAGTGTCAGAGCATCAGTGGTTTCAGGACTTAATAGCCTATAGCTTCATTAGCTTGTGGAAAATGAAAGCTCAGTGTTTAGTGCTGGAGAAAAATAGTATATAAAATGTCACAAACATAAAGGGTTCAAATATATAAGTTTAGATTCACAGTTGATATTCGCAGTTTGTTCTAGTACGACATACACTGAACATAGGTATTATACCAAGTAGGGTTAAATTGTAATGACTTTAATCATATTGTTCATGTTGTTGATACAAAATATTTACTATCGTTTGGACTCAGGTGTTGCGCATGGTCCATTGCTATAGGCTTGAGTGTAGGTTAGTTGTTTTGGCCAATATCTGTATGTACTAATATATGATGGACGGTTTAGCTCCTATACTATTGGGTGTTATATGGTGATATCCCCCATGGTTGGACTATGATACTTGGTAAACCAAATAGCCCCTAGTTTGTTGGGTGCTATGTTATGTAATATCCGGTATGCTTGGATCATATGGTAGCCGTTTAGCCCCTATATGGTTGGGTGCTATGTTTTCATATCCAGTCTGGTTGGATTATGATATACATATGTATGGCTTACCAAAGAGCCCCTATATGGTTGGGTGCTATGTTGTTATGTCCAGCATGCTTGGATCTTCTGGTAACCATTTAGCCCCCTTATGGTTGGGTGCTATGTTGTCATGTCCAGTACGGTTGGATTATGATATATGGCTTACCAAGGAGCCCCTTTATGGTTTAGGTGCAACGTTGTAATATCTGATGTAGTTGGATTATGTTTGGCGGTTTACCTATGATGTTATATCCAGTGTGGTGGTGTTATGATATGTTTACTTATTGGTCACCATATGGCTTAGTGATCAGTTATCATATCCAGTGTGACTAGTCTATGAGGTGTTTAGATAATTAGCTTCTACATGGTTGAGTGTTAGGTGGTTACCTTAATGTGGGGTGAGTTATACATACTTTGCATGCATATTGAGTTTGCAGTACAAGTTTGGTTAGCTTTGTGAACAAAGATGTATAGATAGGTTTAAATTTTGAGTTCTTTTATGGTAAGCTGCTAGGTCTACATGTATGGTATAGTTGTAGGTTATCAATTTCTAAAAGTTTGGTTTAATATATATGTTTGGTAACCATTATTTTGAATCATGGGATATGTGTTTAATAGCATATTTGGTTTAGCATATTTGTGCTTTGGATTGTAGGTCAGAAACTTGTGGTTAACGGAGCCAATGTACATGTACTTGCCATTACTTTTGTACTTACATTACATTTTTCAATGGTTTAAGTCATTACTGAATGACATAAAATTTTTGATGTATTATAAATTTAGGTTTGATGGTGTGATTCCAATTGTTAAAAGGCATGAATAGGCACAAATAAATCCAAAAATTTTAATCTCTGTTCACACATTGGAAGGACTCACTGGGGTTTAGGATAAAGTTCAAGTTGGGTTTTAGATCCTGTAGGAATTTACTGTTATTGATAAGGCAATGTATCAAGAATAAGGGTTGGTTACATTAAGTCATAGAAAACTTCAGCTGTAGGGTACAGTTTTTTACAGCGTGATGCCTAGACCAAAAATTGGTGTGAAAAGAAAAAGAGCTGGTTCGGCGGAAAGAAAAGGAGCAAAGTCCAAAAAAGATCAGAGCTCTGATCATCAGGAGGAAACATTGGTAGAGAGAGTAACACAGGCGGTGTTGGAAGCATTAGAGGACAGAGCTGTCCCCGCCATTCCAGACAGGAGCGAGTCCCCCCAGAGTTTGGATGGTGAGTCTGATTCAGAGATTACATTTAAAGAGATAGAAAGGTCAAATGATGAGTATGCTTCCAGTGAGGCAATAGATACTTTTACTTGGTCAACCCCTATTTCGGCTATGGTTCCTCAGAAGTTGAAACAGAAAATATGGGAGGATCAGTTTATTGATCTCGCGGTACTGCTCCCTAATAACTTGGTTCCTGGTCCAGAGAGTAGCAACTATACATTTAAACTCGAGAAGAATGACAACATATCGGTAGTACCAAAACAGGCCAAACAGTCTATTAACTCCATTTTTCAATGGACGACAGCTTTCTTGCGCTTTGTTGCCATATATGCTGAGAAATTTCCAAATGTAACACCAAATCTCATAAAACATGCAGAGACAGTACGTGACATGGCTGCATCGGGAAATGTGTCATGGCAAACATATGATAAGCAAATAAGAATGGATAGACAGATAAGGGGTACTCCATGGGGTAAAATTAATGTAGAGTTCATGCTGCAGGCCCAGAGATCCAGACAAGAAAACAAGCAGTCCTTTCGTTCCTTTCGTACAAGGCCTGGACAAAGATCAGCTTTTACAAACCAATTACCAAGAGGTATCTGCTGGTCTTACAATAGAGAGGGAGGTTGCAAGCTTGAGCGCTGCAAATTTCAGCACATCTGTACAGAATGTAAGAAAAACCACCCTAAAACAAAATGCAGAACCCAAGCAGTCGTTAAGAACCAAAGTGTCAACTCCTCTTTGGGAACAACAAAACAACAATGAAATTGTTACCCCAGTAAGACCCGAAGTTTTGAAGTATTTTTTAAAGGGCTATGATACTGCTATGGCAGATTATCTGGTGGCAGGTTTTACTTACGGGTTTGAATTTTCAGGCTATTAGCCTGATCCTAAATATTTCAATTTTGGCTCCAAATTAGCTTGCATCGGAAGTTTTCCCCACCTCCACCCCTTCTATCCTCCTTACTAAATATTATTATTATTATTTTGGTTTGATTGGTATGGATAACTTCCTTTTGTAAAAGGTGTGGGTTATTTTTTGGGCCCCACCTTCTGCTGCATTGTTGATAATTTACTAAATGTATGCAGTCTCACATTTTCATTCTTATATTCAGTATAACTTCATCTGGCATTTTTAATAAATGCTCTTCACACAAGCCATAGTTTTTCTTTATCAAGGTAGCAGCAGAACAGAGCTGCAAATGTGCTTCAGGTTATATTCAACAGTAATAGTAATGTAGGGTTACCAGGATTTAAGAGCACATAAAAAAGTAAAATCTTCCCAATTTTGTAATATAACGTAAGCAACAACATGTTTCTTGATGCTTTATTCGGGTTATGAAGGTACATGTAGCTAGCATTGCAGAAAAATAGGTGATAGTGGATGATGTTTTTTTTTAAATACACTAAGGATACTTATATTAATCAAACTTTGAGTTCCTTGTGAGGTGCAGTAATTGTCAAGTCTCAACAACTAAGAATGAACATTATGTTATGATTTTTTGGAAAAATTCTAATATTTTTACCTAGGTAAAAAATTTAACTCCCGCATTGTTGTCCTACCCTTTTCCAAGCATCATATATTAAAAATGTATACGCCCATTGTGATTCCCACCCCGTTCCTTTGAGTCATTATTTGAAAAAACTTGCATGAATGCAAAGTATCCGTTTATGTTAAAATAATCTTTTCTCTATACACTAGTAAGTAATAAATGGACCTCCCCACCATTGTAACTTCAATAAATCAAATATATATTATATATTTTATTTTGGGTTTGAATATATTATGACAAACAGTGAGCTTTAATTTAATTTGGTTTTAATTAGTGTACTATTGATTTGATTTGATTAAAATCTGATTGTTGAGGGACCTAAAGAAAAAATCAAACCAATTATGAAATATATATATTTCGATTCTAGTTAACTTTAAAGGACTTTGCGTTGAATTGGGTCAATTGTTATATTAGTAATGGAATTGATTACTACTGAATGTTGTAGTTTAATCTAAATACCAGGAAATTTGCCTTGGATCCCCATACCAGAACTGTTTTCCTTTCAGACATTTGACAAACGACCAAATCAATAGAACTCATACACCCATTTTCTGATTGGCGTATCATATCTTTAATTGCAATTTCTTTGAATGTATTCGTTTTATTTAAATAACATACACATATATGGAGGAACATAAAACAACCCAATTGGTAACCGAGTATTAACCCGAAAAATGCAAACAAACATGGACGAGTTATCTTTCGTGTAATACTACTATTATCAAATAATTTTGTATGTTGTGTATATTTTCTAAGATATCATGCATTTATATTATTAATAATTTGGCATTTTAATGTTTCCAGTATAAGTAAGCATGTGTTTGATAACAATGTACATAATGAATTTATGCCGATGTGATTAACTTGTAATTATATTTTTTTTTCTACATTCTGAAGTCATAATATGAAATCAAAAAATGTAAATATCTTTACATATTAAACCTATTTCATTTTCTTGATCCTTCATCACCTGATGAATGCAGTACCTGTGCAGTATGTTATTCTCAGGCAGATTTTCTTGGGTATTGATATATTATATGAAATTTTCATTTTATGTCTCGTTCACCATTCTAGTACTCTGGTGACCGATAAGGCCCTTTTGTCTGGTGCTTGTACGCAAAATCCTTTAAAGGCAAACATCCTAGATTTACATCTTAACATTTTACAAAATATGTTAGTTTAGAGATTATATAGTAAAATGAAATGAGTAATTCTTTTAACACAAGTAACTCCAATCATTGATCGTTCCATAATATTCTCCTGATATTTTAGGTGTATTCTCAACTTAGAGTTTTTACAATACAAAATTTCTCTCTACGTCTGTAAATGTGTAAGAATGTTTTGTATTCATGCTTGATCAAAATAAAATTGAACAGGGCTGAGAGTTTATAGCGTTTGCTATTCCATGAAACAAATTGAAATCAGTGACCTTTCACAGACGAGTACAGTGTGGCATTGTTTCTTCAGTACCACTGAACCAGGACGCGATTATGGTTATACATAGGACGTTAGGTATTATCAGTCAATAGTTGGGTATATTAGTGAAGTTTTAATTAAGTGATATACTAGTACCTAAATAAAGTTCAAAATATTTGCATAATTGAAAATGTCACAGTTTAAGCCAACATTTTTTGTTATGAAGAACTTGTTGCGTTTTTAAAACTATCCCACTTCTGACACCAATGTTGCGTTTTTAAAACCGTCCCGCTTATAAATTATATTTTAATGAACTTGGGTTTTATATATAACCCGGGATGTTGTGAAACGCAACTTGTGGGTCTCCCAAATCTGTATATTGGTACCAAAGAAAACTCAAAGTCAGGATTCAAATAAAATATAGATATTTCAGTTTATTAAACGAGGATAGTCCCAAGACTCTGGGAGTGTAAATATAACATTAATTAATTCCCAACTTGATGGGATTAAAATAAAAATATTACAAATAGTCAAAACCCTTAACAAATATAGCTCTAAATATCCCGCTTAACCGTGCGGGAGTCCCGTTCCTATACAATCTTTCCTCTGTAGCCTATATACTTAAATATAATAAATTGATTAATAACAGAAGGTTATTGCATCAGCTCCCACTGCTAAATTATTCAGCATTTACCCAACGGGATATTTCCATGGTCATTTCCAATGTGTGGATGTTGTCCAGATGTGGACTCGACCGTCTGATGATCTGCCGTGGCAGATCAAACCAACTGCCGTGCAAACAGCTGAGCTTGTTATTTAAGGCATCGGGCTCGGCCGTTATGACGTCATACCGCATGCTATACAAACCCGCCGTTATGGGGAAAGCAGTAAACAAGATGGGAGAACTGAAACACGTGAATAACGGCGTTTTGACGATATGTATTATCGAAAGGCAATAGAGGGAGTTGTGATTGAGGAATTAATGAAACGAAAGGGTTTAAATGATGCATGGAACTATAAATAAGACCAAATGAATCGTCGAGGAAACTCGGGATAATTTCTCGCCGATAATTTCGACATTGATTGGTAATTGTAAACAAAGAACACATGAATAATAAGATATCTTAGTACACAGCGAATGATCATCATACGATGTATTAAACGGAAATTCACTTCTGGATATGGTGTATATGGACCTTTTATTGCAACAGGGAATGTGTATTGGGATGTGAGAAATAAATTTCGTAACACAGCTCCCTCCCTTGAAAAGCATTCGTCCTCGAATGGAATCAACCATCTGATCTCAAGTGAATTTCTTACCTAACGTAGAAAAGGGTAATTATACTTGTTTTTAACATAACAATACATATAAAACAAATCATCAATAATATCAACACATATACAAATAGTATCACAGGTAATAATAAACATGTAATATATCATATCACCATTGTTTCATTTCACTTGCAGAATATTCCAACTCCTGGAAGATCCATCCTCAGCTGTTCCTGATGACAGACACTTCCTGATGGTACTTCACGAATACTTCAGTCCTGGTAATTTTTCTTAAAATATCAAATGGATTCATTGTTCCTGAAAAATTATCACATAGTCTTTATTCAGTTGAAATCCGCTTTTAAACGACTGGTCCGTATCTAAGGTAGATAATTTATCCTCCTTGGGGTATGCTGAAGGGAGTACTGATCAAGGCTCTCCTGAATTTGTCGAAGGCTTTATTACAGTCTTTGTTCCACACAAATTCAATGTTTTTCTCCATCAAGTTATACAATGGTCTAGCTTTATCGATAAGGTTCCGATGGTACAAGCAAGGACCTCGATGACTGGGTACTTCATTAATACTTCTATGAATAGGCTCGTGCTTGATTTCTTCTTTTTGTGGAGGGTCAGTAGCTACTACATGTATAACCCCTTCCTCACTAACAGTATCTCCTAAACAGGATACCACTTTTTGTAAAAGAATACATTTCTTTGGGTTCATTTTTAAATTTGCACCCTTTAACCTCTCAAAAACTTGTGTCAGATTCTCTAAATGTCGATCAAAAGTTTTGGACAATATAATAATGTCATCTAAATACACCAAACAGACCTTCCAGGAGAGGTTAGACAATACTCTCTCCATTAATCTTTCAAAAGTGGCTCCGGCATTACACAAGCCGAATGGCATTTTCAAAAATTGCCAATCACCACCCCCCGGGATTGAAAAAGCAGTTTTGGGCTTATCTTCAGGTTTCATCTCCACCTGCCAATACCCACTCTTTAAATCTATAGTGGAGAACCATTTTGCTCCAGACAACGCATCTAACGTAGTATCAATTCTAGGTATAGGATAGCTATCTTTAACAGTGACATCATTTATTTTTCTATAGTCTATACAGAACCGGATTGTCCCGTCCTTTTTCTTAACAAGGACTATGGGAGAACTCCATGGACTGTCTGATGTCTCAATAACTTCCCTTTCTAACATATCATCTATCTCCCTTCTCACTTCGGCCATTTTGGCTAAGGGAATACGCCTAGGGGGTTGTTTAATGGGTCTTGCATTACCCGTATTGATGGAATGTTTAACTAAGTCTGTCTTTCCCATATCTGATGATGAACATGAAAAACTTGATTGGTATTCTTTCAAAAAGTTTGCTAATTTTTGCTTCTCTTCCACACTTATGCTCTCATGAACCTTGTCAATAATCTGTTCTAAATGATCTGGTAAAGCCAAGGGATCTCCCTCATCTCTGTAACACACTGACCTAACTACTTCTGTATCAGCATTTTCTACATCTAGATCTTCAACTCTTTCAATTGTAGCTACCACACTCCCTTTGTAGAGTTTTAAACTCTCACAACTAAAATTCAAAAATCGTAATGGGACACTATCCCCTGACACCTTAACTAATGACTTTGCCACAAGTACGTTTTTCTTCTCCATAAATTTCTCTACTGGTTCAACAATAGCTGGCCCTCTATAAAAATTAGGGCTCTCTACTCTAGCGGGTGCTACAAATTCACAATTGGGAGGAACAACTAAATCCTCTGATAAAACAATTCTGCTACATTCCGTAATCTCTGATTGGTCACTAAAATAAGGAATCTCTACTCCCTGTATCCTAAATAATCTCTGCTTCATGCAAATACCACAAGCAAACTTTGACATAAAGTCAACTCCTAATATACAACTATTTTCAATTTCCGCTATGACTACATTGTGGAAATATTCCATATTTCCAAGAAAAATACTGAGTGTACACTCTCCCACTACTGGGATGTCATCTCCCTTAGCTGATTTCAATCTAAGGCTACTTTCAGTTATAACTAAATCTGATCTATTTTCTAAATCTACCTCTCTTAATAATTTGGGGTTAATAATTGTCACACTTGATCCGGTATCCACTAAAATTGTTGTATTAGCATTCCCAATCTTCCCTGTTATAAAAATTCCTTCATTGCCTTGTTTTACATCTCCCACTATTATGCTCTTGGGAACTGACTTAGGAAGTGTAGAGATGGGATTATTTTTACTCTTCTCAATACTTTCATTTTCAATTGTACACTCTGTTTTCTTATCTCTTGATACCGGATCTTCCCCTTTAGTTTTCTTTATTGACTGTTTCCGAGGCTTGTTGCCATAGGACGCCGACTTTCGCCCCTTAAACCCGACGTTTGACCGTTTGATTGGTCTCTATTTTGAGAGTGATAGCTGTCATTAAACCTATGGTTTTTCCACTGAGGGATTCCCATATTATGGTTTCTGAACTGATTATTTCCCCCATTATACCTATTTTGATAACTTCTCCCATTGTCACAATTTCTGAAACTGGGATTTCTCTGCATTTGTGGAAGTCTACCAAAATTTTGGGAGTTCTGGTTTGTTTGACTTAAGGTATCCTGAATGTTTTTCAGGAGAGATATAATTTCTTTATTTTCATCTTTTGGGGCATTGGAAGAAACAACGTTTATTGGTCTTTGCCTCTGGGCATCTGCCATTATGTACGTTTCCAATCTTATGGCCATAATTTCGGCCTCCCCTATATCTCTTACCCGGGATTCTCTGAGCCGTAACCGCATGTTAGGATCTGGGAGGGCATCTATAAAATGATCGAGTGCCAAAATGTTTAACAAGTTTGGGTCACCTGTAGGATAGGCTTGACGGACATGCTATACAAACCCGCCGTTATGGGGAAAGCAGTAAACAAGATGGGAGAACTGAAACACGTGAATAACGGCGTTTTGACGATATGTATTATCGAAAGGCAATAGAGGGAGTTGTGATTGAGGAATTAATGAAACGAAAGGGTTTAAATGATGCATGGAACTATAAATAAGACCAAATGAATCGTCGAGGAAACTCGGGATAATTTCTCGCCGATAATTTCGACATTGATTGGTAATTGTAAACAAAGAACACATGAATAATAAAATATCTTAGTACACAGCGAATGATCATCATACGATGTATTAAACGGAAATTCACTTCTGGATATGGTGTATATGGACCTTTTATTGCAACAGGGAATGTGTATTGGGATGTGAGAAATAAATTTCGTAACACACTCATCCAAAGATATGTGCAGTTTGTCTACATGCCAGTAATATATATTTGATTTAGCGTGATCTATCTTACTCCTGTGACGTAAAATTGTTCTTACTCACCTTAACAAATACTAGGAATACATAGATCTATTTTGTGTATGAGTAAGTAAAAACGTTTATAACATCAGAACTTTGATCTAGCTCTGGTTGAAAGGAACAGTCTCTATTATAAAAAAAAAATGACCAAAGCTTTTATAAATCGATACACATGCTGTTAAACAACTATTCTCGAAGGTTTTAAAATGCATTGACAAGAACGTTTAAAAGGCTTATTTTTTATTTTATTACCGTAGAAATGCAATTTCAAGGTGGAAACACGACAATGACATACGATTAGAACATTTTTCTAAGCATCCTCTGATCATTTTTCCATTTTAAAGATGTTTTCTTTTCGAATTACATTGTAGAAAAAAAAATAAAAGAAATTAAATCAAACTAGTTTTGGACAGAATAATCTTATCTATGCACAAAAACAGTTGTACAATTAAAATCCATGTGCAATGTACCACTGATATCGTCTGTATGCTTGCCTAAGACTTTCTCCAGAACAAGCTGCACACCTTGGAAAACCAAGTATGTTATCTTAACATCGAGATCGATAATCGACATATAAACAAACTGCACCACTTCATTTACGAGACTAGTGATGGTGATTAAAAGACTACCAGAGGCAAGTAAAAAGACGATATAAGTTGTAAATTACATTAAGAATTTAATTGTACTAATTGTATTCACAGAATTTGCGTATAAATAATGTTTACCTAACCAGCCCAAAACCAGCGCATGTTTTTTGTGCGCAATAAATGAACAATTCTTTCAATGGGTGACATTATAGCTCCAAAGTCGTCCATCCGAAGTTTTTCAGATCGGGAGCTACTGACTTGCAACTAGAATAAACTTTACTCTTAGTACGCAAAAGGTACTTCTGACTAATATTCCTACGCATGTACAGTTAAAACAGAAGTTTAATCATGTAAGTGTATAGATGTTTTACTATCAAGGCAAACACATTACAATACTGTTTCTATACCTAATTAACGTGCAAATAAAGATTTAAATGAAAATGTCACTGCATAGTGAATAAAGTAGTGCAAGGCGCAATGCGTGTGCAACTAGTTAATTTTGCCGGATGTCTCATATGGAAACAAACCAAATCCGATCACAAAAAGAAACTGAGGTATTCATTTATTGGTTTTCAGAAATCGATTTTTTTCATGCACTTGCACCTATGTTTTCTCATGAAACTTGGCGATACAAGCGAGGCATAATTATGTATGTCATTCATTCTTAATACCATTCCTAAAAACATACCACAGTTTACTACAAACGTACGTGCCATTTGTTAAATTGTACATGCCCCATTTAGAATTAAAAAAACAAAACAAAAAAACAAAAAAAACATATGTACGGATTATCTTTCTTAAATTGCCACTGTAAGCAAAGCAATTTTAGGTCATAGGCCTCGGAACCGGAAGGGGGTTGAAGAATTTCGGAAGGTGTAATGTTGAAATGTAGTATGAATAAGAAAGCAATGAAGAGAAAATAACAATAATAAATGAAACAAACCATTTTTACGTGGTTTTCTGTAATATGCAGGCTGTCCCATAATATCTGATACAATTTGCTCTTGGAATAACTTTTGATTGAATTTATTTAACATAAAAGTAAAGGCATACTCATAACTGTATATGATGTAAATTTTCACTCAACAAATTTTACAAACAATCATAACTTTGACAAATTGAGCATTGTTTAAAAAAAAACCCCAACAAAAACAGAGTGCGTAAAAATGACGTCCTTTTTTATTAATGACAACGTAAATTGAATGAGTAAAATTACTCTGTACCGATCCCATCCTCTTAAATCTTATCACTATTTAAAGAACCTGTTGCCTGCTGAGTTGTTTTTCCACAGGGTAACCTTATTCAATAATTCATACACCTATATCTGGAGTCTGTGTTTGAAAATACAGTTTTAAAACGGAAGTTACTTGCTCTATTGTCCGATTCATTATGAAACAGATTCAATTCAACCAAAGAAATTTGATGCAATTTTGTGACATCATAATTAAATGAGAAGCACAATTTTCCCTTAAACTTTTTTATGGAGAAATATTAAACTATTTTATGTTTCGTTTGAGTATACAAGTTTTGGCCAAGAAATAATTAATGTTCATGCATTTCAAATGGTATCAGATAATCTGGGACACCCTGTAAGTTATATAAATTAGTTTCAAGTATTTAAAGGCCATTTTGATCAGAAATAAGTCATTAATTGCCTATTTGTAATTCTATCCTATTCCTTAACTGCGGTGAATTTTATATGCAATACGTTTAGATAAAAAGTTTAGATTAAAGGACATGTCAGATGTCATTTTACTAAATGACTTATTCCTTTGTTCGAACAGAACAAAAAAGACGTGCGATTATACCATTTCAGAAATAATTTTTTTTCTTCTTTTGATTAAAAAAATGAAAGACAAGCATGCTATGCGTAATTCGAAACATTTTTTTCTTTAGGATTAATCTCTAGAAATCAGCTGTAAACTTTCAATTGTCATTTGTATATGAAATGAGTACGGTACGGATATATGATATCAGAACAAAGAGAAAAAAAACCCCACGTAAAACGTATATATTTAAATAGAAACCGACAAGTGGTTTATATGCAACATCAATAGATCGAGGTCAGTTCATGGATCATCTTCTTATGATTGAGTTCAGTACATAGAAGTCAACTGCATTACAAAATGAATCCTTACGCGTGAGACAAAATGTGCATTCTTGAATTAACAGGTCGAACTGTATTTTATGTATGTTTGCATCTCTTAAGGTAAATGAAT
Source organism: Magallana hongkongensis (assembly GCA_015776775.1). NCBI lineage: Eukaryota > Metazoa > Mollusca > Bivalvia > Ostreida > Ostreidae > Magallana > Magallana hongkongensis. The sequence goes on from CM027471.1 coordinate 7,092,695, forward strand.
TGAAATGAAACTGAGTAAAATGTTATATAAATACTAAACCAATCTTCAAGCATTTGCAGGATGCCTCATATGGACACAACAGTGATCGGCCGAAGCCGATCACAAAAAGTAGATAAACAATCAAAAATGAGGCATATTCTATGACATGGATTTTACTTGGACTCACATTTGGCCTTAACAAAACATTTTAGCCTCAGTTTTATATTTCCCTTTATATACATGTTTTTAAATATCTAATTTATTTTTTCTTTGCGTTCAATACATATGCAATATCACATTCGGTGGTAATATGTGTCATATATAGTAATAGCTCTACTAAAATGATTATAGATATAGCCTATATTACTAGTGGTATGAGGATTGATTCTTATATATTTTGATCTAGTCTGATTTTAAATTCCAAAGTACTTTTAAAGAGTATGATACTGCCGTTTTATTGCCGTAATATTTTTTTCAATGAAGTTAGTAATAATGTAGTACCACACTAGTGCCTTACTATTGACAGTGGACTTCACTGATTTTAAATGACTTTCAATTACAGAACTCCCGTTGACTTATTTTCTCTGTCCTCATTTACCTGAATTCTCCCGACGCAACTTTTGATATCGATGGTCAATCATGACAATCCCTATACTTAAACCCCCCTAGCGGTGACGCCTTTTGTCTGTCAATATGTATAGCTTTGTAGAAAAAAGTTTAATTTCTCAAAAGACTATGTATACTGTTATCAACCGACTTTCTGTTTAAATGAAATAAGCAAGTGCAGTAAGTGTGCAAGAAAATTTCCGCATTGTTAATTTCAAATACGCAAAGAAAAGATTTTATAAATCAAAACGTTAAGAACTCATTATAGTTCGAGTGGGAATTGAAAACTTCACTCTTTGTATCACGTACAATAATTTACCAATTATTTACTGTTTCGGGGGTACATGTATTCAATATATATATATTGATGCATTTGCATCTACTTATAACGAGTTCCAAAAGCAAAACAGACATTGGTTTTCTGTTTCGAACATTTTATCTCATTAAAGCACAAATATAAGCAAATCAAGACATTTACAACTTTAATTATCGCGTAACAAAAAGAGGAAATAAGTAACACGAAATCATAAAGACTCTTTAGAGAGGAAATTAACGCTAAAAATGAGCCAAGCGTCTTTATATATCATATATATAACTGACATAAACCTGCCCATAGTGAATGATATAGATATATATTTTGTTGCAGCTCCACCTCCGGCCCGACCGAGGCTTGAACTCACGACCTCTGGAACCCATTCTCCTAGTAGTGAGCGGTCACCGCGCTACATACTCGGCCATCTAGACAAGACAAAAATCTTGCTTTTGATGACGAACGGAACCTAGCGCGCTGGCCGCGCACTACACAGTCGCTTGAGATACAGGTGGAATCACTGCTAGGAGAATGGGTTTCAGAGGTCTTTAGTTCAAACCTCGGTCGGGCCGGAGGTGGAGCTCCAACAAAAGTGAATGTCCCTGTGCTTTATATATATATTTATGTATATATATTGATTAGAAATCTTAAAGGGGTGTTAGGCGAATATACGAGTAAAAGACAAGTGCTATAATGGTGGAAATGAAGCTGTGTGGCATACCCTAAACAGTTCAGAATATATTTAAATACTCCGTTCAATCAAACTATTATTTTTAAGAAAAAAATCCTATAGGTTTTCTACAGAGAAAATTGACCCCCCAAATACATCGCAGTTCAGGCAGACCTTCAGTCTAAGTACAATTTGACGATGGAATATCTGTTACTCTGTTCGGGTAAAATTATCACTAAGATTAAACATCATCGTTACAAACTTGCATCCTTAAAATCTAAATAGGAATGACTGTTGCATTTTTGGGGGGTATTTACCCCAAATACAAGTCGACATTTTTTGAAAAGTCGAAGCTTTTCGAAAGTTTCATAGCAATAAGTCAAAAAATCTTCGAGAAATGGGCTGCAACTCTGGACAAAAGACCCCCCAAATTTTCAATTAAAGGGCAATAACTCATAACCGGAAGTGAATTTTTAAATATTTGAAATAATGATTTTTAGACCTTAAATTTATCTACATACCCTGAAAGTTTCATAGCAATCAGTCAAACAATTTTCGAGAAATAGGCTGCACAAAATTTGCGGGGAAAAAAATAATAAAAAGAAACAGTAGAATAACAGAAGGGTTTTCCGTTGAAAACGAAATCCCAAAAATAATAAGAAAAGTGAAAAAGAAACAACAGAATAATAGTAGGGTCTTCCGCTGAAGAAGTTGCAATTCTTTGGGGTAAATTTCCCAAAACACAAGACGACATCTTAACAGTCTCGAAACTTTATAAAAACTAAACAAAAAAGACTGTGTTGCAATTCTTTTGGGGGTGAATTTCCTCCTAACGCAAGACGACATCTTTACAAACTTTCTCCAACACAAGATTACATCCTACAAAGTCGAATCCATAAAAATATACAGAAAAAAAAGTTTTTGTAGTTTTCTGAGATAAATTTTCTCCAATACAAAACGACGTTTTAACTAGGTGGAAGTCTTAAAAATAAACAGAAAATGACTGGGTTGCGATTCTTTTGGGTTATATTTCCTCCAACACAAGATGACAACTTTACAAAATCGAAGCCATCAATAAATAAAAAAATGACTGCGTTGCAATTTTTGTGGGTAAATTTTCCCTCAACAAAAGACTACATATTTACAGGTCTAATTCTGAGAAATAAACTTGGTAGCAATTCTTTAGGGAAAATATACCCCACATACAAAAAGGTCATTTTTACAATGTCGAAGCTACAAAATTATGCAAAAAAATGACTATGTTGCAATTCTTTGAGGCAAATTTTCTCTAACACAACATGACATCTTTATAAAGTCGAGTCCATAAAAATAAACAGAAAATGACTGTTTTACAATTGCAATTTTTTATGGAAGCGTTTCAGGGCCTAAACTTATTGTGTTATAACTTGTACATCGTTATACTTTTTATCGTCTTATCAACTTATAATCTATTATGTCGTTTTAATTATGCAAATAATTTGCATCGTATTCAGGTGAGTTAACAAAATTTAAAATAATTGAAGAGTGAGTTTTAGTTATATCGAGAAGGAATGTTGACTTAGAACAATGTAAATGTATATGTGGTAGGTATATAAATATAAATATGTTTTCATTTCTTGGAAACAAATCGAAAGATCGAAGAAATTTCGCGGGGGTTGGATTTTTTGATGTTACATCACCTCACTCTAAATCTAGCTGTAGGATACATATGTAGACTGATATTTGTGGCATCATTGGAATTCGTTTATGCTCATGGATTTCGTTAATGCTATTTTTCGTCATCCATGAACTTAAATCCACAACGAATTTTGAGTCATTGTATTAAAATATTTATTATTTGTGATACAAGTAATTCCAAGAAATGTTACTATTAACCTTTTAAAAGAAATATAGCAATCTTCGATTATTGGCTCCAAGAAATTCAAACCACAATAAAGGAATTTAATCTCTGAGATTCAGATATTTCTTTTAATTGTAATCTTAGTAAGGGCTGGTAGACATGAGCAGTCCTACCAAAACACAGTGATCAAGATATCAATAATCACGTTGTTACAACGGTCTTCAATTGATGAGGCTAAAATGTTTCACCTATCTGTTTCTATTTTCAAAGTGATACTACACGATGCCGAAACAGTTTTTTTTTATGAGTACCCATCCTTTCAACTACAATGTAATGTACATGTATCTACGATACCAAATACTATCATGCATGAACTAACTTCTTTGATGTGAGTGTTTTCTTTCTGTGCGTGGTAAGAAAATGTGCTTGTATCAAAAATTTCTTGAGAAGTTATGGCCAATTTAATCTTTTTGCACCTGATATGCAATTTCAGGCTGATAAGGATTTGTTTTCAGTATTTTTCACTAAGCAAACTTATTTAATCAAATGATGTTTATGATAATGCACAATATTCCTATCCATTTAATGCATGGGAAAAATAACATTATTGAAACCTACATTGTTCAAACTTTACGACAGCAATAGCGTTCCACACCATGATCTTATCTTAACCTCTCTGAAACGGATTGGAATACTACAGCGGGTATTTGATATTAAAACAAATAGTAATTTCATTGCTAGTTGTGTTATAAACACACTACTTGTGTTTACTTATGCATCAATTCAACCATATACATGTATGAACAATTACCATTCTACATGACTTATTCAAACGGCGTATAGACAATGACATAAAGGCTAAACAGGAAAAACTTTCAAAACGCTTATCTAATACTGACCGTATAAAATACTGCATGGGCGCTACGTGTGGATGTCAAAATATAATAGAAATTTAAAACCGATTTTATATCGTGGAACTCAAACAACTTCCGTGCTATACGTTATAAGAGGCTCAAATGATGTGTGCCAGCTTTACTCAGAAATTGTTACATAAGAACTTGATTTAGGCATCATCAATGCACCATTACATTTTAATCTCATTGTGGTTTTTTGTAATATCACCTCTTTAAAAATGCTACATAATTTATTTTTGAAATTCGAAATAAATTATGTGTTCATTTCTATAAAATATTTGTGTTGTTTTCATTTACACTAAACAGGTCAGGATTAAATTAAATGGCGACAAATTGAAGAGAATGCATGTTAATAATCGAAAGTGTACAATGTTTAACCTTTTTATCTTTATATCATTTGCAACTACAGTTGCGCGAAACTATTGCTTGAAAAAGTAAGTTTAACATATATCTGCTTTCAGTTCAAACTATTCATAGACTAATTTGATATGTCTAAGACACAACCCAAAAAATGGCTGGTTACATGTATGATATGTTTAATTTCATTTTTGAACCTCTTACATTTGGCAGACTCATGAATGGAATCATGCGATGTTGTACAGGCTTTATGTGGAACAACACTATTGGGGATTGCATAGGACTGGTATGTAAGATTTTTATATCAGATTTATCCCCCCTGACTTAACAAATACTTAAATTCAGTGGTACACTATCTATAAGTATTAAATTTGATACATTTTATGAACTTTTCTTTATCTGCTTTCCTTTATTGCACACTTTTTTGTAAAAAAAAAAATTACTGCATGTGAACTTGTTTGTGCATCATAAATCTTTATTGCTGATATTTTTCAAGTTTATCATGTATATTATTTACAAATCAGATGAATATTTAGTTTTCAGAAGACAACTAAATTATCATTGCTTATACGACTTTTATTTATGACAATTAAAGCATCGACGAATTTGTTTTTTTTTCTCAATGGTTTGATCATCGAACTAAACACGCTGTTGATATTCTAGCTTGTCTTCTCGGATATGTCGGTCTACAATGTGAAATTTCATGTGTCTACCCTCTGTACGGATTAGAGTGCCAAAGTGTATGTAACTGCTCCCGTGAGCTCTGCTTGATATCAACTGGGTGCATCAAACATTTCACGTCAACAGGTGGGGTTAAAGAAAAAAGAGGAAAGAGAAAGAAAGAGAGAGTATCTGTATATCTACATTTCAATCTAACTATTTTCAATTTTATAGACTACTACAAAACAAGCAGCCATACTAAAAGATTGACTGATTCAACCACATTGGTTAGAAACAATAAATTGACCACATATGATACCTTTTCATCAATGTTTTATCAAACATCTGAACGTAGTTTATTCACAAAAAGCGATAATTTGACACCAATATCAAGTTTCCATCAGCGACTATTGTAGTGTCCATGGGATGTATAATTGTGATCATATTCTTTTTGACGCTCTCGGTATGTTTATTGTATAGAAAACATAGAAGGTTAAGTTAATATGTTGAAGAAAATCAGTATCTCTCGTGCGCATTAAAACATACAAAACATTTGGAAAACATAGTCTTATCAGACAACGGCAATGGAGAGATAAAGATAGCATTGACAATCTTTCAAAACAAAAGAGATAGTGTTATTCATCTAGACCCACAAAGTGTTTCCCAATCGAAACGTGTTGCACTATTCTAACGTTTTACCTTCAAATATGAATCCCGAGAATCCGAGACTAAGGACGTCATTGAGTTCGGGAACTTACGTTATACCTACTGATAAATATAGCAGTAAGGCGGAGTCGGAAATTGCAGGAGAATTAAATGTGTATCATACGGTGCTAAACGATTAACAGTCTTGATAAATCTTAAACCAAAAGCAAAACTATAAGTACTATACAATTCCTTTTTGTCGGTTGAAGAGTTGACGAAAGCATTGGTTTTACATGTCGTATAAATAATGCTGACTACAAGGACTGGTCGTAAGATATTTAGATATTTAAGTTATGATGACGGTTGTCAAAGATGAAAGGGGAATAATGCGCATATCTGATTTTATGTCAGTCTCAGGGTATGTAAATTACTCTAAAATTCATTACTGAACTAAAAATGAATATGAAAACACAATGTCAAATGAACAAATTTCGACCACTCTTGGACGTATTCCTAAGATGAGTTTGACAAAAAATGAAATAAACATAATGCAGCAAAAAGTACGGCATTAACTATGAAAAATAAACACCCATACTATTTTGGTGGACTTGTTTTAAATTAAATATAATAAGGCGATGATTTTTATGCATTTAAATGCGTTTAATGTACTTTCAATGTAGGTTGCACTGCTGTACTTTTTTCTTTTGATCTTTTAAAAATTCAGCATTTTTGTTTTACATATTTTACTCATTTCCTTGTTTCTCTGTAAAAAAAATTAAACTGCTATGTATCTGAACAGATAATAAAAACATTGACAAATGATTGGTAATACGTTTTTAAAAATATTAAACAATCATAATGATAATGAATTTGATAACAATATTATTAACTCAATGAATAATAAGATTATCAAGCAGTAAACCAATGCTTTTAAAAAAATATATACCTTTTATAGAATCAAGTTTAATATCCTTGTTAGCCTCAAAAGACATCAAATTACCTCAAATCCACTTCTTTCCTCATTGTCTTATTCCAGTTGTATATAACTCAGTAGACATTTATTGCAATCACGGGACATTAAAATCAATTTTAAAAAACAAACTTGGTTGGTTAACTTGTAATTCCAGGTACATACCAATGGCTTGTGAGCTCTTATGAGATGAATTATATAATGTGAAAACTCCAAATTACATAAAAGAATAGTAACTATGCTGTGATTTTGTACAACTAAGTAACATACTTTAATTCAACACCGAATAATCATTTAAGCACAGATTTAGACTGGGTTTTCAGTGTTGAGTTCAGTTTGAAATTCGGTAGCAATTTAAGCAAATGTAAAGAGATATTTCTATCATCTCACATATTGTCATAATAAATGCCCGAACAAAAGCTTATTTTTAAGGGGTGAAATGAGCAATCTTCCCCCGTATTTTAATTATCTCATCTGAAATTACATAGGGAAAAGTTTTACTTAATACCAAATCCTACTCTAGTATGTACTACCCATGTTACCGACCCCTTTGAACCCCTGCTCTCTACGCTCGGATCAACAGCAATTCTCCCACACAGCCTCTAACGTTGCACTACTATGACACACTAATGCAGGACGGCACCGCCAAATAATATGTTGCTCTCGCTGTATTAAAAATAAAGACCACTATCTGAAATAGCGTTAAATGGTCATTGTAAAGAGTTGTTCAACTGTAAAATTCGCCAACAATAAACATAGATACGGGAAATGATTGTGTCAGTATTAATTTCCCTTTAGTAAGTATTGTTCGGTCATGTATTCAAAAGGGATCTCTGCGACGTTGCAATGATATTGTACAACTCAGTTACAGACTTTTATCCACGCCAAATAATCATTTATGCACCGAAATGGACCGGGTTTTCAGTGTTGAGTTCAGTGCAAAGTTTTGTAGCCATTCCAGCGATTGTAAACACATCAATAATTTTAAATACTTTATATACTGCCATAATAAATGCCCGAACATGGTATTAAGGGAGTGAAATGAGCAATCTATCCTCTTATCTCAATTATCTCATCTTAAAAGTCATAGCTCCTACTCTAGTATGTACTAACCATGTTACCGGCCCGTTTCACCCCCTGCGCTCTACGCCCGGATCACACCGCAATTCATGTTACTATGATAACTATGTCACGTAAAAAATAAGCATTGTTTTTTTTCTGCCTATTTTTCAAAGATATAGAGATATATGCCTTTCCGATAAAAAAAAATCGAATCATAAATTTAAAAAAGGTAAAATATTAAATTGGTTTTATTCTTAAAAATCCCACAAAATAAATGAATACAAGAGGCCTCTAGGGTACATCGCTTACCTGAAAAGCAATAGCCATAATTCAGGCAGCTTTATAAAGCCATATACAAAAATTCTAGACAATGTAGAAGAATATGTGCTTGTATAAAAGGATTTTCAAATTTCTCTTCAGATTAACCCTTAAGATAAACATATATCCCCTTTTGTAACAGGATGATTCTATAGTCATTTCACATTGCTTTTTGAGAAGAAAATTTTTTTTTTAGATTTTTCTCTATATATTCCAACGTAAAAATTCGACCCACCAATGTGACCCCACCCTACACCCGTTGATCATAACTTGAACAAACTTGAATATTCACTACACCTGGGGTTGCTTCCAAATAAGTTATTTTTTTGTTGCCAGTTAATTGAAAATATAAGATTTTTAACGAATTTTTAACACAATATTCCTATATTCAAGCTCCCATTGTCGCCCGAATATACCCTCGTGGATCATGATTTGAACAAACTTAAATCAATCTACATTACTTTCGGAAGCTTCTACACAAGATACAGCATTTCTGATTAATTAATATTTTGTTAAGAAGATTTTTCTCTATACATTCCTATGTAAAAATCGACACCCACTGTGGCCTCACCCTATTCTCGGGAGGTCAGGATTTTAATAATCTTGAATTGACTCTTTGACTCTTTCTGGGGACGCTTTCACGCAGGTTATAGCATTCCTTGTGAATTGGTTTCTAAGAAGAAGATTTTAAGATATTTTTCTTTATATATTTCTTTGTAAAATTTCGCCCGCCCCACCCCCCCCCCCCCATTGTACATGTAGCCCCGCTCTACCAGATTTGAACAAACCTAAAACTAAACACCTTGTATTGCTTTTACACAGGTTTCAGCTTTATTAGGAAAATGGCGTTTGAAAGATACCAACAGATTTTAAATAATTTCTTAATTATCTCTCCTTAAAGTGGTGTGACCTTTCGTTTTAACAAGAGGCCCATTGGCCTTAACGGCCACCTTAGTAGCATAAAACCCATTCACAAACTTGTCGTGGAGTCTCATATATGTATTTAATTAGTTTTCATTCCGGAGTAGAAGCATTATTAATCTGTAATGACGACCTCATCCCTGCCTGAAAATCTTTTAAAAAGAACTATGAAACCTATAATTTTGGTGAAAATTTTAAAGAACTTGTCTACAAAATCATGAATTTAGTTTTTTCTTTTCATGTGTGTGGGGGTGAAGAAGACAATTTTTAAACATTAAATGCATTAACACATATACATTCATTTTGGCCCTGCCCTAGAGTCAAAACCCATACTTTTTAGGTCACCTTGGTCACTCAGATGACCTTTGGAATTAATCTCCGTTCGTCGCCGTGCGCCATGTTTTGATATTTTACATTTGAAACTTCTCCTTAAAAACTACAAGGTCATCTGTTACCATTTTATTTAAAGCATACTTAGAGAAAAACGAATAAAATTTGTGATATTAATGACCTTACCAACCACTGGGCTTTACAAATGCAAAAAGGCTATATTTTTAATATTTTTTTCTACATCCATATGTATTTGAAAAAAAGAAACTAAATGGATAATTATGATGTCCACGCACCATTCTTATAAACTTGTGAAATTTATCGCCCCTATGTCAGGGGTTCGGGGCCTAGAGCGGGATCTAAATGACTATACAGTGAACATGTTATAATCATAGAAACGTTTCTATGCTTCTACAATCCTGAGAGATAAAGTGTTAACATGTTTGTCTAATTCAAAAGCCCTTTACCTTTATTGTTAAGTTCATGCTCCCTGGATTAGGGGTTATGATCGTAGGGGGGGGGGGGGGGTATTGCCATATAATGAAAATGTAATAAATTGTCTTTTTTTCTTTTCCATATATATTTTGAGAAAATTTAAATGCATGATCATATTTAAACAAACTCTTCTTCCTAAATTGTGAAATTCATGGCCCGTAAGCCAGGAGTCCATGTCATGGGGAGGGACTGATGTAAACGTATAACAACCATGAATTCATTTATAGAAAATCTTATTCTGTACTTTAACAGTCGTTGAAGATACATATGTAATTAAACTAAATGAATTGCTTTTTTTCCATGATGTCTTCTTTTTTATTTTGAAATTCTGCTGCTAATGGAGAACGGTTTGGTCTTTTTATAACTTTCTTAGAAGGGTTAAATGTAAGCCTAAATAGTGAACATGCATTCTTTCTTTAGGTCCCTTGAACCACGCCGGTAACGTATTGCCATTGGTTATGGTAATCCGGTGACTGTCAGGTCTGTATGCTTCTTGTTATATTCATAGGTAAAAAGGGCATGCATGAGAACAGGGTCTTTATGCATTTAAATGATGTCAATCTATGTTTCGTTAAAACACTTCCCTTGTAAACTTTGTAAAACTTCTTAAAGATCCTTTGCAAACATTGCTTAGTTATACATTCCTTAAATATCATTGATGATTTAATTATATCTTTGTTATTATTCTATTTTTTGTATAAATGATAAAAAAGTAAAAAACAACTAAACTATTTCAATTTACACAAAGGTATGTCAAGATTATTGTTGCATGATAATCAGGTTTGCACATAATTAGATATTGTGAATGTTATGCTTATAAAAACTTATTATTTCTTTGTTTTAGGACAATTAAGTCACACTATTGCAATTGGTTTCCGTCCGTCGGCGTGCTTTGTTCGTTAACAATTTTACATATTTAGCTCCTTTTTAAAAACGGTGTGACCAATTGTTACCTTTTTTGGTTGGAAACATCTCTAGAAATAGAAATCTAAATTATAAATTATGACCCTACCACCATGGGGCCTCAGGAGCGGGCCAAATAAAAAAAACCGGCATATTTTAAAATTCTTCTTTTCTCCCACAATTGTGTTAAAAAAATTAGTGTTAGTATTTAGTAGTGATCTTTGAAAATCATCTTCTCTACTTTCATATATATTTTAGATAAACTTGATGCACAGTTAAAATGTTCATGAAACCCTCTGCCTGATTGTGAAAATAATGGCCTTTGTTCTAGTGGTTTATGTCCGGGGCGGGGCCAATATAACATATCATATCAGTGGTCCAGACCCTTGTGCGGCGCTTAAATGAATACATGTATAAAGTGAAAGTGTCTTTAATTTTTGAATCTCTTTTTTAAACCCACAAAAGATAAAATGAACTGATTGCATGGTTATGATATCAATGAAACCCTTTACCTATATTGGAAAATTCATGACCCCAAGGTTTAGAATCAATTGCCCCTGGAGCTAGGGTATAACTAATCCGAGATTCCTTTGACTCTTGCCCCCCCCCCCCCCATCCCCGTTCTAGCTATGAATAAATGATTTTCATACAAAAAATAATTTGGGCGGTTGACCAGTCGAAGGAGTCTCGGATTAGGGAGTCTAAAATGTAGCTTAAAATGCAAACAATGAGACCCCCTGACAAGGTCAACCTATGGACTATGGTACTCACTTTACCGTCAATGACTGTGGGCCTCTTGTTCGATAAAAGTTACAATTCATTAATATTTAATTTATAAATAGATCATCCCAGAAAGAAAATAATAGCAATACTTTTTTGAGATACACGTAACACCAAGCTAATCTAATCAACGATTTAGAATATAACTTACACATACTCTACACACCCCAAACACTTTGATATACAATATAAAATAACATCAGTGTTTACTCACTGTCAATATTAGACCTAGATGATCACATTTTCTCGTAGCTATGAATATGTCCTATTCAAAATATATATTATACTTACTGATAGGACATAAGAGTAAAAGAATATTTCGTTTGGACCTTGATTTCCCAGAGCAGTCATCAATCTAGAAACTTTGTTTAAGGTCAACTTTGTCGAAAGGCTCTCTGTCGGTGAAGTATGGAACAGACGGACTTACCAATCATTATCTGGCGCCCTCAGAGTGGAGCTCTTAGACTAATAATTATTTTCTAACAAATTATCCCCATACTTCAAAGAAAAAAACCCAGGAACTATCATAATTACAAGGGTTGTTCGGAAATTATTCAGACAACACGGATATTTCCCTTTCTAAGTGACGAATTAAGGTGAAAATTGGCATGAACATTGAAGAAACCTTAACAAGTATTTAAAGAAAGTAATATTTAAAAAATGTTTAATATTTTGTTTACAACGGTAGATAAACAAATCGCTGGTCGGGGTACCCGGCGCAAGCTTAAACTCGGAGAATAAGATTACTAAAACATCGTCTATCTAAGTGTCCGCAAACTTAAAGCTTATACCAAAAGAAATCGGATTATATAAGTTCGTTTTGCTATTTTTTGTGACTAACTTTTGATCAAGTCTCACTAGTGTTTGAGTTGAAATATGGTTATAGTACAGATATATTTACAAAGCAACAGGAATTTGAAAACGACGGTATACAGACATTTGACGTCAAGGCGGTGCAGCGAATATACATCAAATTGATGGAAAGTTCATAAAAAGACTTTTTAATGTCACCCAATTGCTTTAACATCAGCTATTCGATGGCAAGGGATAAAGAACTTCAGTTTATCGTCTTTTTTCACTAATTGTTTAGCTAGAATTCAGAAAAAGTGTCTAAATATCAAGTACTTTTTACACACTAACTGATGTCAACAGTTCTAAAAAAAAATGCACACAGAATCACTGAAGCAGACATTTCATAGTAATTTGACTTTCGATTAGATATTTTTTTTTCTCACAAAAATCAAGAATGGAGGATCGAATATGCGAATGTTGACATCTTGAAATGTAAACAAAAGATGAGAAATGAAGAATTAATTCTAATTTCCCTATGTTTGTTAGGTGTTTAAAACATAGGATCAATAAGAAGCGTTAAATTGACGTTGCGGTAAGTTTGCGGTTGCGCCGCATCACTGGGCGATGGCAAATTGGTCAGTTTACCAGGAATGATCTAATCATGCTATGGACAAGAAACCTTTTACATTGATAAACTCTATCCTGGTGTACGTTTTGGTGAAATTTAAAGTGTTTATTTTTTCCCCCAAGAAAATAAGGGTAAATGTTTCAAAAATTTCCGAACAACCCTCGTAAGCCAACAAATCGCAACAACGGTAATAATGTTTTATCAGTGTTAAATCCATTGCCAAACTTTCACAGTACTTTCATTTGTTTTTGTTTTCTGTCAATTTTTAGTAGAAGCAATTTAAAATAACAACATGCAAACGTGTTATGTTACTGCGAAGTACGTTGAAGTGTTTAATAGGCATTTACTCCAGAAAAGTTGTTTCGTAAAGTTTTGGCTGACCTTTGTCCAATCAGATCGTAGAAGGCGGAGTTGAAACATTATCGCTCGTGACTTTATTTAAGAGAGAGAGAGAGAGAGAGAGAGAGAGAGAGAGAGAGAGAGAGAATGAAAAGAGAGAGAGAGAGAGACAGTTAACGCGTTAATGGAGTAAATTATAGATGACGCAGATGAGCGAACAAGCTATCAACAATAGTTATAAAATGACAAATCAAGGTGTAGTATATCTTATAAATTTATAAAACTTTGAAGTGTTTTGAAATTCTTTAACCAGAGTGACACCGATGTCTGTATGTAAATAATGGGATGAGGTAATGTCAAACATCGAAGTCTCTACGAATATATAAGAAACTGTTTTTATTACGAGAGTTACCGATAGTATTCTAATCAAAGTTTTGCCGAATCTTCCTGGAATTAAACATAGGTTCTAAATTTACTTTGTATAAAAAATTCTTCATGGTTACTCAGTTTGAAACATTTTCTGGAGTTAACCCCTATTAAACGCTTCTTTATACTTCGCTGTATAAATCTTTTTATTCTCCGCTAAGCCTGTCAAATACTTCTGTCATGCTAATATAGTTACCATGTCGGGTTTATTTTTTTTTTCGCAAACAAGCGACCCTAACATCTAAATAGTCCAAGCGCAGTTTTTAAAGTCACAAATCAAAACAATCAGATCTAGTTGCTAATGTCTTGTCATATCGATGCCACTAAAATCACTTTTCAACAGTGCGGTGCCATGAGTTAATTGAACAATATCATTTTAACACAATGTGAATTAAGATAACTGTTAATAAAAGTGTCATTTTAGATCAAATTTTACAAAGATTGCTTATATAATAATATTTAAGAATGGTTTATAGAATATATATGCATAAAAAAGTATTATTGTCAGTAGAAAACACGATTTAAAAATAAGAAGTCGAAAAGACGAATTGCCTACATTTATATCGATGAGGATAGTTAAACTAGAACATTGTGTTTCCGCTCAAGATTTTTTTTTGTATTTTTAAAACAACTGAAAACGAAGGGGAGGGGGGGGGGGGGTCAATGTACTTAGTGCCTGTTGAATCAATATTCAAGATCAATATTGGCGTCCCAATAAGCACGAAAATGTCATATCAAAAGGAAATCACTACATTTCTATACTAAATAGCAGGCGTATGTCATTTGATATTCTTTTAAATGAACAGATATCTTCAGTTGTCCTGTATAAATATACTAATTGACGACGCCACTATCATGTTTCAGGTTAAGATCTATAGTAAATGATTCCAGAGTGTCTGCAACCACTTGTCAGTTTTTTCTGTCGACTTATCAGCTAAATAAAATGAATTAAAAATTGTAGGGTTTTGTGTAATAAAAAAAATCTTTATTTTTATTTTCTTTCCCGACCTCGATAACAGAGAAATGGACAACCAATATCTATAGCTTTTACATCGACACATGAAAACCAATGTGTCATATATAATTCGGCTGCTAAAATAATGATAATGCTTTACACAAATGATGGGCGATGAATTGTTTATATAAATCGTTTGCTGTAGGACAAGTAACGTAATTTTATTGATATTCTTTGGAAAAAACCATCAATCTTTACTTGAGCAAAAGTGAAATTTCAAATTGGAGCCATATAAACGAAAATAATTGTTTAGTAGAAGGGACTTCTTTGGTAAATCTTTCATCGACAATGGACAAAAAAGAATGTTATTTATCCATTGTAACAGGCGCTTAATTAGAAGATAATAAACGTGCATTTTGTCATGTCAGAGTTATCATTCTTTATCATTCTCTCAGATAATTGTAAAATGTAAAATGATCTAAACATGAGATATTTCCAAAAAAATTGCTTGATATTTCATGCCAAAGCGATGCCAGGGTATTACGTTTATTTCACCGGTTTATTTGAACCTATAGATGTCCTTAAAAGAAGAAACACATATACCAGTCTGTACTAGTTTTATACACCAGTGGTATATTATGTATAGATTATTCGTAGTCTCATCTATGCAGCTCTAAAGATAATCGTTATCTGTATTCTGTATTTCTATTTCATAAAATAAATGTAAAATTATCTAACACAGTTGAACATAATGATTTGTGTGTATCTGATGATATGTTACTTTTTAGACAACTAATTAGAAAAAAAAAACTCTGTTTTAAAGAAATTTGCAATAAAAGCCAGTGCATTTATATGCAGCATCAATATAACAGTTGAAAAATTATAAAAAAAAATTATATGTATGCTGATTGGCTTGAAGTTTTTGTATACATTGTTTGTAAAAACAATATCGAATGTTTTGCATGCACGTGAACATATGTTTCCATCTGAAACCTGAGTGCTACAAGAGGAGTATATGCATGCACGTATCATAACGTGTCAATTGTTATCGAATCGTTGTTAATGCTTTTAAAAAAAAAAAACAAAACAAAAAAAAACAAATTAAGATAAAAGAAAACAACAACAGAAGATAAAAACAAAACGAATAAAAAAAAACAGCTTTCCATAAAAATACCTTACATGTTGTCCCACTAAGAACTACAACAGCGTACCAAGCAGGTACGAGTTAGTTTTCTTGTTCTCTTGTCCCTCGAAGATATTTTAATTTTAGAAATGAAAATATGCATTTTGACTAATTGTCATGAACATATAATCGAATTTTTTTTAAAGGACACGGAGGAAAATAAACTTGCCATCGTTCCCATAGCCAGTAAATATGTATATACCTAGTAACAGTTTTGAATGACCTTCAGGGCTTCATTAACTTTTCACCTATGTAAACAATTTCAAGCTGGGCGGTGAAGCAGCCAAAAAAATACTTTTTGAGCGTAGACATACCATCGAATTGACGGAGTAAATTATCTTGTTTAACTTAACAGAAACATTTTTAAAAATTACAATAGGTTTTACTTTTCAGAAATGGTTTTCACAGTAAAGTGCAATATCTAATTTTTTTCTTTACATATTTGAATATTTTATTGATTTTTTTTCATTGCTTTACGACCCGTTCACAGACAACATTACATTAAATGGCATTACGTGTCATATACAATGATAGTTCTAATGAAATGAAACATTCATGCGACTAAAGGCCTGAGTGGTTGAATCTTATAGATTTTGATCCAGTCGGGTTTTAAATTCTAAAGCACTATAAAAAATATGACACTTCTCTTGCATAACCATGACATTTTTGTTCAATGTGTACTTATCTTAAACTGTTCTCAGGTTCAAAAAATACTAAAATATCCATTGTTACATCAAATATTTGTTTGAGCAAAAAAGAAAAAAAATCATGGTAGAGGTCAAATTGTTTATTCTAATTAACATTTAGGTCGCAAAAATTTCTGATCTGTTCAAGTTTCACCCATGGATAAATGTATTCTAAATGTACCAATACCAATATACAATGATTGAAATTCCATTGTAATCAACAGGTGATGCGTGATTAATGAAGGGATCATAATCTATGAAAAACAATTATACCTGTAGTCATATATTTATATGCTTCAATAGAACGATCACCATCATACACAAAGCTATATAGTCTGATGATTCGTGTGTATTTAACATAAATAATTAAAAATGATGAATTTTTTAAATGTGTACTCAAAGAAATAGAAATTAAGGCCAAACTATTTTGTAGAAGTCATAATTGAGATCAAGCCAGTTTTTTTAAGCCAGTCCAATATTTTGGGACCAAGCCTTTGAGACAAAACATGGATGCTGCTTGGGAGAAAGTTGACGTCGTGAAGAATAATGTGTTTTTATGTCCCAAACTTAAAGTTATGAAAAGGGCTTTAAAAATTTAAATAAAGAAAAATTGAAATAGATTTAATTTAAATTGTTCGATCTATATCATAATAGAGATATAATATATTCATCTTGATCATAATTCACAACAAGTACGTATTTTAGTAGAAAAAAACATGCAAAGTTGCGAAGGCAAAAATGCGGAGGTGCGAATGCGCCAGAGCAAAGGTGCGAAGATGCGTCGCGAAGCGTGAAGATTTGAAGGCGAAGGGGTTGGGGGTTGGGTACTACTATCGCTCCTTCTCCTTTGCAACTTCACATTATCCTCTTTGCATTTTTGCATTCGCCCTTAATGTGTATTTGTTGGAGTTCTCAATAATTTTAACTATAAAAATGGCGTCTGCAAATATTAAACACGAAAACTTGGGATAACTTAACATCTTTGCATTTTGTGCTGTAATGAATTTACATATTTCTTTGTTAAAACCATGGTATCGAACTAAGGTAAGCAAACTAATAGGTGACAGAAGTCTAAAAAAAAACCACACATAGTATGGCGAGTATTGCATTTTATATGGAGTACATTATTATTAGGCTTAGCCAACACTGTAAAAAAGATATGTCAGATAGGCAAGTAAAATATTAATGAACTTTATATTAAGAACAATGGTCTCCTCACTGTCTAGAGCATGCATGCCAATAACATCCGAGAGCATATGGCAAACCTAGGGCAAGTATGATACCTGTATCAAACTATTTTATCAACCAAAAGAAAGCAAATAAAACTAAAGTAAGAAGGCGAGAGTTCGAATTAGTTACGAAGGCGAAAAACCGATAGTAGCATCCCTCTTTGCCTTCGCATCTTCCCACTTTCATCTTTGCATCTTCGCGCTTTGCCCTTGGACCTTTGCACTTTCGCTCCTTCGCCTTGGCACCTTTGCACTTCCGCCTTCGAAACTTCTCACTCTTGCATCTTTGCCATAAAGGCGAAAGTGCGAAGGTCGAAGTAGGTCAATAGGAACACCATAAATAAGTAACAATGTACACTGTACATGACGTACAAGTATTGTGTAAATAAAGACTTGATTTTACTTATTCACCATAAAACTGAACTAATTTAAAACATTTAAAATCTTTTGAATTTTAGTGCAAATATTAAAAGAAACTGTACCATTTCAAAAATTTACGTTTCTTACTTTTTACGATCAATTTATTAATTTGTTAAAAAACAAATGTCAGTATAAACAATAAAATGCGTTCTTTGATGATTCATGCGGGTTATGAAGGTAGCGATCATATCAGAAACAACATTACATAACCCGCTATGAAATGTTGCGAACTTCATATCCCGCATGAATTACCAAAGAAAGCATTTTATTGTTCAAATAATTACTCTATGATAAGAATATACAGTCACGTGAATATAGATATATCAACTTACCAAATCAAACAGTGACTTTTAAGTTTGCACTACCTATGTGACAATCTATTGTACATATGTCACACTTTATCAGAGTTTCAATTTACCTGGCTATCCCTAGATATCTAATATGATACTCATATACCTTATCCAAATGAGTGATTGAATTCTAGACATGCAGAAAAAATATATATTTAATGGTGTCGGCGATTATGGAGATACATGTTTAACACGACAAAAGTATTTGTAAATCACTATCCTTCTTGTGAAACAAGATAAAATTAAAAACAAAAACCAATGAAATAATTTGTTCAATTTTGGAAAGTCTAAAGAATTTGTTTTGTAGAACATTTTTGATATAATAGAGAATATATATAGTGTGTCAGAAAAAATATCATTTTCAAAGTCTTCCTACAGACTGTATGATTCTAAAATTATTTGAAATTGACGCTAATGATTTCACCTTATTAATTATGGGATCGGAGCATTTGTTTTTTTTCATGCAATGTCTAGTATGTAACTGTAAATTGATATTAAATTAGTTTAAAAAAATAATCAGATGTTGTTTTGAAACACATATCAGTTAAACACCCAGCCAATGGACTTTTGTAGGCGTTGAAGAAATTGTATATGGGAAGCCCCCCCCCCCCCCCCCACACACACACACCTTTTTTATATACAAAACTACTAACTTTGAAACTCAAATTAAAAAAAAAAATACCAAAAAATCGAAGAAAAAAAAAACAACAAACAAACTCATCAAATGATTATATATTTGTAAATATAATTAAATTTAGATTTCGTTTCTTCAATTTTCAAACAGTTTAACTAGCCCTGACACCCTACAAATGTTATAAGCAGTACTGACTGGACACAGCCTTATAGCAGAGCGGATCCGCAAAGAATAGAGTTCACTTAGCACATGGTCTGGGGTCTTACATATGGACCCCACTCTTATAGAATTACATTTTATTATAATTGAATTAATGAATGGATGGATACCATTTAATTGCCTATAATTGTAGACTCCCATACTTCCTTGTGAAGAATTCAAACAGTAGATGTCTTCAAGACCGAATCAATGTTTGTCCTTGCAGAGTATTTGTTTTTTAAGCTGTCACTATCTAATATACACGATTGACCTGTCTGCAAAGTACATGTACAAAGGGACATTACACTGTCAGTGTGGATTCTTTAAGCCAAATCATTCTTCATCTGGTTTTGGTGACACGAGTATAGGTGAATTAAGTCACAACACTATAAGTACATATGGAGTCCATGCAACAAATACATGTACATGCATATTCAAATAGAAACAGGTTGAAGTTTGAATTATGACACGATGTTAATTAATTCCTAGATCCTGATGATTTGCTTTAAGATATGATTCATCAAAGTTTTTGTTTGCTTTTAATTCACTTGACATTAGGCTTGGAGGATAGAAAACAAGAGACTTGGTGGATCAAAATCCATCTCAACACAAGTCACAGGACATCTTAATTATCTATGGTTGATGAATAATTTTAATAGTAATCATTGCCTATGGCCATGTCAATGTATTAGGACAGGAAGATCCAATATTTAAAATTTGTTTTTAAAATAATAAGTGAGCTTTTCTTATCAAAATATGTAGGGTGTTTGTTGCCATCATTTACTTTTACATTTTGATCATCTTTTCTGGAAACACTAAACTAATTTTAACCAATCTTGATTTTTAGAACTAATGAAATATGCATTGTTTTGTAAATTGCAGGATAATTCCTTTGGTCTTAAGAAGGGAGGAAAATCAAACACATATTTTATTCATATTAATAAAGGGGTTTGAATAATCACATGTGGTCATGCTGTTTTGAAAATAAACACAGCTACGCGGAGATTCCTCAGACACTAACCTCCGCTTTAAATTTCAACGAGCATGCTCAGTTTGATGTTAAACTGTAATTTAGTGGTGTATTGTTTTGTGTGAACTGTGAAGTTTTTCACGCAAACATTTTTTTAAGAATATAAATCTGTTTTAAATGGAGAGTGCTCATAAAGTTTTTTTTATATGAAGTTTCAGTACTGGAACAATCTTAAAATAAGTCAAAATAGTTTAGAATATGTAAATTCTACTGGTAGAAATTCTTAATCAACTATTAGTGATATACTCGTTATTATTTTGTTTTCTTTCTGTGCAAGTTCGACATGCATAAATTTCTCTTTTGATGATCTTAATTGACATGTTAGGTGGTTTTTTCGAATAGAAAAAATCTTGCTTTGAATACAACACTTGCCACACAATAGACTTTCTGATATTTATAAGATATTGGTTTGAAATAATGATCTACCAAACATTGTTTTATCATGTTCATCAGGTACTCTGAAGTTTACAAAACTTTAGTGTGCCAATTTTTGTTAAAGTAATTGCCCTTTAATCATGAAAAAGGCTAAGTCTCTTTTTCATAAAATATGTTAGATCCACTTGTATTAAATTAATGTTTCAAATATAAGACTTACTGCCAGTTTTAAAACATATTAAATAATTATTCATTTTATAATAAAGATATTCCCAAAATCGACTTTTTTCCAAGCTTTCAATGATTTTTTAAATTAATCTTAGTTTGTTTATATAGGAAGATTGAGAAGTAAGGTTTAAAAAGTCTTACATTATCACACTTTTTTGACAATATTACCTGGTAATAACAATATTTATTCGAACTTCATATTAAACAAGATATGAATTAAATTGTTTGGGATAAAATGCGACATGATATTAAACATATGTACATGTATTATTTAAAAATCTTAATAACAAACCAATTTATGTCATACATTTCCAGTGCTGGCATTTTTTCAAATCTGTACAGGACCTGGTGTTAAGAGCACAGTATTTTTTCATGTCCCATATGCAAGATAATTCACAATTTTTTTTAGGTGCTTTCTAATTTTGTTTTGTAGTGGAACAGATAATCTTGTTTTATTAGGTAAAAGCTGCCGTGTCTAATTTCTTGGCTATTGCAGTGTCAAATACTTTTCTAAGTAAACCAATTATCTTTATTTAACAGGTATTAAGTTATTAACCTATTAACACATGTATCATCGGTTTTCTTTAAAAGATATAAATACTTGAAGTAACTAAAAATAATCTCTGTATGGGAACACATAAAACAAAGCCAATTAAGTGCATCATAGGCATGTTTGAAAAAAGAGCTGTAATGTTTCCTATCCCGATTGATTGGGTAATTTTTTTCACCGCATATTATGCATCAATTGTAAACACAACAGTTATCAGACAGATTAAGGAGAAAATGTACATTGTTTATATTTTAATTCACAAAATCATTTTTGAATTCTTATTTTCTTTATAATTTATAGTTAATTTGAAAATTGTATTACACTCATACCTGCATTGACTTTGGGACAATATCTGGCTTAAACAACTAGTAAAACAACTTTGATGTCTATTATCATACACATAATAAATAGAGCTATCATTTTATAGTGCACATAAAATTTGATATAATATCTGACTTAGCAGATTTAATAGTCAGTATATCTCTAGTTTGAAAGGTTAACTGCCAGAGTTGTCTCTAAAAATTGAAGTAGAAGGAAGAAATTAAAAAAAGTAGAAGGGGGTCTGCAGGTCTTAGTTATAGCAACATTGTGCTAAAAATGCAATAACACCCTGGTAATTAAGGCATTATGGGTGAGTGAGTGAACTCCCCCTACCCCTGGGTCTTAGCGACAACCCTGCTAACTGTACATAGAAGTGTTATGAAAACAAGTTTCCCATCTTTATTCTCAGGGTTAAAAACTCCCTAAAACTCCCTTTCTAATTGCTAATTGTTCCCTGTCGCAACGCGGAGCGGGGACATAGAAATGCCGGGCGTCCGTCCGTCCGTGTGTCCGTGCGTCCGTGTTTCCGTCCGTCACACTTTTTTGTAAGCGCTCTCATGCCTACCAATTTTGACGGATTTATCACACTTTTTTGTAAGCGCTCTGATGCCTACAAATTTTGACGGATTTTCATTAAATTTATACCAAATCTTAAAACCACTATTACCTTGGTCAAGTTCGATAATCAGCATTGGTCGATACTTGTTGTTTGAGTACTGGGACTTTGTGACCTTGTAAGCGCTGTCATGCCTACAAATTTTGACGGATTTTCATTAAATTTATGCCAAATGTTTATACCCCTAATACTTTGGTCAAGTTCTTTTAGATTGTAGTATTTTGGATATATTTGGGACAGGAAAAATAGAAAAAAAAATGCGTGGTGGGGGTAAAAAAATGTTCCTCCCAACCTTCCCACACATTTAATTCTGGAACAGACCTGAATGTTTGAAAATATTGCAATTTCATATACAGTATATTAGTATTCTGCTTGACCGGCGGGGGACCCAGGAATTCTGTTCTTGTTTTCATTTTCAGACATTGAAGACCTGTACGAAATAAAACAATCAGCTGAGGGCTTCGAGCTATCGTAAGTTATACGATTAATATCAAAGCTATTTATAAAAAAAATGTGAATATAACTTTTTAACTTCATAATTTTGAATGAATAAATATAAAACAAAAACATTTTGTTAGTTATTCATTTATTCTAGTTTTCATTTTTGAATCAAGAAATATAAGCATATTGCAAAGATAAATCTCGTCAGCAAAGAGCTAAAGCCATTTGAATCAAAATTAATCCTAAGTTTGTAGCACCTTATATTATAGGCATTCATTGTCCTGTTTTTAAAAAATGTATTTTTTTTTTCGCCTCGACAGTGCTATTTAACACACGCGCAACATCAAACATACGATTGTCGTTATAATGGTCGAAAATTGTAAATATAACTTCTGAATCAGCATTTTCTAAATATGAATGTGCTACATTGAAGTACCTCTTTGGAACGTTCAAAACTGAAAGACATTGCAAACATGCACCTTCCAGCAATTTTTTTTTAGAGGTACAAGAGTTTGACAAATGCGTATTTTACAATATTTGAAAAAAATTGCCAACAGAGGTACTCGATTGGGACCATTGCGTTTTTACAATTTTAGAAAAAAATTGTTAACAGAAAATAAAACAGAACAATTTAACATTTACAATAAATATAAAATAAATGCGGAGACAAATGCTTTTGATACTTTGGCATTGTATATACCAAATAAAATAAAAATCTAAATGTGGTTCATCAAAGCACCAGTAATAAGTATAACACTGAATGCATGCACTGTACATAGTTGAATCAAACCAAATACATTAAATTTTATATAATTATACAGCATTTAATAAAGTTTGAAATTCAAACTGGACGCTGTGAACACATTCATATGTCAGTCTTTTCCTGACAAAACGCAGTCAGTTTATTACACATTGTCAAAATGCGTTATACGCTAAATAATGTCAAAATAAGAACATTGAATAATATTTTGTCATTTATCTACTTTTCAATTTATGAATACAAAATGTCTTGTAGAATAAATCAATAAAGAATGTAAAAAAAAAATGGAAATATTATGTAAAAAATAACTTTATCATGGAAAATTGTGTTCTTAAAAAGTTGGAAGCATTATAATACCTAATTATAATAATGATAATAATACCTATCATTATTCAATATAACGTGACATCTAATTGGTTACAGATAACCATGTTTCTGGTCAATAAAACTTTACGTTTCCCTGTCACCGTCATATTTTTCATCATACCCCATCCTTTCGGACTTTCATTCCATGCTTTTAAAATGTTTCGATGTTGAGCGTACGATATAAATTCAAAATAATTAGTTCTATTAAAGAATCGTTTTATATCCTCTTTATATCATAAAACCGGCAAAAAAAGAAACTGGTGACATTTAATACGTTATTGCTTTACTAAAATAGAAAAATGAATAGAACCCGGTGTTTCTACATGAATCATCTCTTGTTTGGTATAATAAGCAATATGCTGCATAAACGTTTGTGATATATAAAGATTAATTCCCCTAGAAAAATCACATTTACCATGGGCGTTGCCCCCGGAAAATATGATTTTTCATAGTATAAAAATATTCATATATCTCACACAATCATGCAGTCAATGTATAATATTGTATCATTTGATATTGTTTTGAATGATATTGACATTGTATCAGATGACACAATATACATGTAGTATGATACAACAATGTATCGTATTATATAATACAATATTACATGATATATCATATGTTAAAATTATATATCATATACAATTACATATTATACAATATAATATGACCCAATATTCTATTTACATTGTCATATGATAAAATTCTATGTGATACATAAATACACTTTTAAATACAATACCATATGACACCATATTGAATCATATGATACAATGTAATAATAAATACCATATTGCATCATATAATCTTCATACAATATCATGTAACACAAAACTATATCATATGATACAATATCATATTTTACAATATTGTATCAAAATACAAAATTATATTTAACAATATCATAATATACAATAAGTTTGATACAAAATTACATCGTATCATTTTTTTTTAAATACAATATTTTATGACATAACATTGTATCATACAATACAATCGTGTATCATGTCATACAACACTGTATTATAAAGAAACATGTTATATCTTTTAACAATAAACACATCTATTAAGCAAGTTTTAGTAAAGTAGGAGTTTTTTAAGCATCCTTGAAAATGAAGATTATGGAAATCAAGGTTATGCATCTGAAGCTACTTCTGCGGTTTATTTATATTACAGGTAAATCAACCATGCAAGTTTTATATAATATCATATACCTAGTAGTGTATCAGCCCTAATACACGTGTTTTTGACTACTTGAGACAGCAACCAAAAGCTAGGGCTGTATCACACTCGGGGCTGATATTTCTCTGTCTCAGCTGGTCGTAAAGGGTGTCTATTGCCCTCAAATTTAAAATCGCTAATTCTCAAATATCTTTCCTTTAAATTAAGACTAGTTTGTTAAATAACGATAGAAATAAGGAATAAGGAATCATTCTTTGAGTATTATGATGTGATAATTTTGGTCTGGGCGTGATCAAATCCATTAGATTAGATTTTTACAATTAATTTAAAGTAATGGATGCGCTTATGAACGTTCTCAAACAACTTACTACTTTATAAAAGTCTGGATTTTTATGAAAGGAATCTGACAGGAAACTAACGAAATCCAAGTGAAGGAATTTGACTCATTACGACGTTGCGAAGGATGAAATTTTCTCTTTCGATAATTTTGAATTCTAGAAGATCAAGCTTTATTTCAGACGATATTCTCTCTTCTACTGTATTTCAAACGACAATGGTTTGTCAACAAAGTCTGACAACTCTTACAGTTTTTAGCAAATATAAAACGGAATAAAAACGAACGAGTTTTGTATAAATCCGAAAAACAATCTATAGCTTCTTCATGATAAATTATATTCCTTATTTGGAATTTGAATTTAAAAAAAAAGTTTTTTATTTTAGATATATGATATGAACAACACCACACTGTTGTTTTGATCTCGGCCCTGCTATCAGCCCGAGCGGTTGGTATCGGCCCAAGCCGAGTGTGATATTCTTTATGTATTATCATCCATTAAACATGCGACCTCTTCTAAAACATTTAACCTCCTCCAGCATATGAAACCAATGACTCTGATTCATCATCCTTGCCTTTGGAGTGCATCATATTCATTAGACGCGCCATCCAAGTGTGGTGCAGTTATGACCATTGATAACTAAGATATAATCATCGGAGGGTACCTCTTCCAAAAACTGTAACCAGGCACGAAAACTTTAACCTCATTCAGTATCCGAAACCTATGACTCAGATTCAGCATTCAAGTCTATCAAGTGCATCAGTGTCATTAGACGCACCATCTATGGACGTTTGGTTAAGTTAGGATGAGTAATTACTAAGATATATTGAACAGAGGGCACCTGCTCAAAAAAACTTTAACTAGCTTCAAACACCTTAACCTCATTCAGCATTTAAAACTTATGGCCCAGATTTAGCACTATAGCTTGTCATGTGCAATAGTAGTACAAGACGCAAGTTTAGTGATGTTAGGACCAGTAGTAACTTGGAAATGGCTATCAAAGGGCACCCACAACAAAACTTTAACCTGCTTCTAAAACCTTAACCTTCTACAACATCTGAAATTTATGGCTGAGATTCAGCCTCCAAGTCTATTATGTTCATAAGTAGGTTCAGATTCATCATCCATGCAAGTTTGGTAAAAATAAGACAAGTAACAACTTAGATACAGGATCTGCAACTAATACATTAAGCAGGTCCGGAAGCTGACACCATAAAGCATAAGCTCCCCCAACTTCGTTTTGGTGAGCTTAAAATGACAATATCTAGCGAACCTATAGATTGCGAGCCTACTTGTATGAATAATATAAACTTGTTGAAAGAAAACACAAAATGAGTGTACTCTTGTGTATCTAGTATGATAACTGTTGTGCAAAAAAGGTCCTTTAATATACTGAAATACACAAATGTTTGTTATTTCGAAGACAAATTCAATTTAAAAAAAAAAAGGTGCCTCGTTTTCTGACCTTGTCTCGATGACAATCAATTATAAAATCTTAAAAGTAACTTTATTTTAATTCAAGGTGCATGATAAGGTGTTTGTAAACTTTACATGTAAAATTTCTTTATATAAAACCGGACACTGATATTTTTTTGATTCAACTATATATATATATATATATATATAGAGAGAGAGAGAGAGAGAGAGAGAGAGAGAGAGAGAGAGAGAGAGAGAGAGAAAGTTACATTTTCAGATTTTAGTTTTCAAAAAATAAATTTTGTGAGGGCTTTAATTCATGTATCACTCATTACAATCATTACATATCATAGACTGGATTCAATTATCTCTTCTGATGGGACCGTCACTGAAACAGAAACATCTTTGACACAGAAGCATCTTTTACACCGACAGAAAATATTACATATAATCACTACAATCACAACAATCACTAATATTACTCCTCCAAGAGCATATAATGCTATTTGGAGCTTTTCTTGTGAGTCATTTTCATTTGAAAAGTCATTATCTGCTGGCTCTCTACAAAACATAAGAATTTTTTTTAGGTTCAATCAATTTTCCTATCTAGCTAGGAAGCAGTTATAAAGAAAAGTTATCTTATAATCTTTCCAAATAGTTGTTGCTAAAACGTGATATAATAACCATGATTTGAATACTTTCAAGCAATGTTAGCCGAATCAAATTTTAAACTAGCCCTAATTTTCTATGAAGAATATGTGCAATTTTTCTACTAATCCACTTTTCACTAACTTTAAGTTACTGACTTCCATTATGAAATTCCGTCTTGTTGTAATATTTGCAGACTATTTTACTTCGGTAGAAAACTAATGTATTTTAATGAAGAATATATAACAGAGAACATTTAGAGAATGGACGTTATTTTTCTAACTTATATAGATATAGCAAGCATAATTATATATATTTATTTACAGTAAATGATTTGAAAAATCGGATTTACAATGAAAAGGGATAAGTTCACAGAGAATACAGACATACTTCGTAAAAAATGTTGATAAAAAAATAATGTAAAAATATATCTACCTTTCTGTCCGAGTTATATTTTTGGCCGAAATATCTGTAGAAGTTTCCAAAGATTTGTGTTCTGTTAAAATCGTTTTAGCATAGAAACATCCCTGACCTGTATTAAGAGTGTCGAATAGAGAAAGGATGTAATGATTCCGACAAACAAATGCCTTGTATAATAAGATAAAACGAATGTTAAGAAAGATATGTAAGCGACTTGTTAATATTTACATGTATGTACTTAGCTAGTTTGTATCTTCTCTAAGATCGATATGAAAAACATATGTCATCTTTTTCGATTTTGATTAATAAAATTATATCAACGAATCAATAAAATTGTCAATGAAATTACATAGACATGCATACTAAAAAACAGGTGGGCTGAAAAAATTCAAGTTCTTTGACTCTTGTTTGGATTAAAAACAAGAGGCCCATGGGCCACATCGCTCACCTGAGGAACAATAGGTATGATAAAATCAGCTTAATGGAGTCATAATACAAAGAATCTGGACAATGTACAATAATACATGTAGATCCTGTATAATTAAAATTAATTTTTTCCCCTGGATATTCTTATGTTTATAATCATTAGTCCCTTTTCTAACAGGATGATTTTATAGTCATATCACATGATGAGTATTGCAGTTTTCAAAAAGATCCTTAATAATTGTTTATATATGGGATATAAACCTACATCAAACTCTGAACCTTCTTGTGAGGCCGAAGAATTGTCCTGGAGCCAAATTATTAACAATTATAAAGAATCATCTGGCTGATTAGTTTCTGAGAAGAAGATTTTTAAAGATTTACTCAATAAATTTCTATGTAAAACTTTAACACCCTCCCCCCAAATGTGGCCTCATCCTACCCCCAGGGATCATGATTTTCATAACTTTGAATCTACACTACCTAAGGATACTTCCACACAAGTTTCAGCTTTCCTGTCTGATTAGTTTCTGAGAAGAAGATTTTTAAAGATTTACTCTATATATTCCTATGTAAAACTTCGAACCCCTCCCCCCCTTGTGGCGCCACCCTACCCGAGGGGTCATAATGTTCACAACTTGGAATCTACACTACCTGAGGATGCTTCCACACAAGTTTCCGCTCTCCTGGCTGATTAGTTTCTGAGAAGAAGATTTTTAAAAAATTACTCTACAGCTATATTCCTACGTAAAACTTTGACCCCCCATTGTGGCCCCACCTTACCCCAGGGTCATGACTTTCACAACTTGGAATCTACACTTTCTGAGGATGCATCCACATAAGTTTCAGCTTTCCTGTCTGATTAGTTTCTGAGAAGAAGATTTTTAAAGATTTACTCTATATATTCCTATGTAAAATTTCGAGCCCCCATTGTGGCGCCACCCTACCCCCGGGGTTCATGATTTTCACAACTTTGAATCTACACATCTAGAGAATGCTTCAACACAAGTTTCAGCTTTTCTGGCAGATTAGTTTATGAGAAGAAGATTTTTAAAAATTGACTCTATATATTCCTATGTGAGAAATGTTGAAAATGTACAAAGTTTACGGACAGACGGACAGACAGACAGACGGACGACAGACAAAATGTGATCAGAATAGCTCACTTGAGCTTTCATCTCAAATGAGCTAAACAGTCTGAATAATGTTAAATCAGAAACGGTCTGATATTAGGTATACTACCACACTGATACCTTACAATCTTAATTTCGGACTGTCTTAGGTAAACTTTAAAATCTTAAGAATATGTAAGAACATAGAAATGATTCTTACATATTCTTAAAGGACATATCGCATGTTTCTAAAGAATGGGACATTTTACACTTTTGGGCTTCCTTGTGTATCTAATAATTGCATCTAACAGTTACGGTATAAAAGCGGCAATTAGCCATAATATCAATTTAAATTATAGCCCCGATCGTTTAAAAACTCGTTAATTAGATAGCGGGTCATGTGGTACAGTGACGTCACATGCGACTTCTTCGAACAGCTGATTGTAAACAAATTGTAGGATAAGCATTATCTTCTTTAAATTTTGACATTAATTCACCATGTACGGTGTTTTTTTATATGCTGACTAAATCAAAAGAACCTTTTAATTCAGTCGTACATGTTTAAGCTACCAGTACAAATAAAAAACGATGATATTACCGAAGAAGCGACAATGAAGTCGGCAATAACGATCAAATTGATCGACGTGTAAACATTGTAAACACAACTTAGTAAAGATTATAGTTTAAATAAATCGGTTAAAGGTGTTTATCTATTAAAATCTATAACAGCCTTGTTTTTTGGCGTTCCTAACGACTCAGAATGTTCATTATTGTACAACTGTGGTGCAGAGGAATGTTGTTTCTTCGGCCGTTACTGGTCACAACTTTCTAAGGTTGTTTACTCCATTTTACACTGGATTACAAAAGCAGGCAAGAACGTTTTCCTTAATTATTGTGTTTTCTGTAAGATTGCATCTCCGTATTTTTTTTTATCCATTTACTTATAAATGTATATCAACAAACTTTGTCTATTTCTCGCGTAAACATTCAATATCGTCAACTCGATCCTTGACTTCTTCCACAAAAAATAAAAAATAAAAATAAAACTCACAGAAATATCACCTATACCGTACTTAGATTATGATTTCTGCAGAGGTGAGCTATGAATGAAGAAATTATTTATACAAAACCGACGCATACATGAACGTATTGTTTAACAATAACAGTAAGAAAACGGCTAGTGAAGCGAGGTGGTATCTAAAATGGCGTCCCCTCTTGTTATTTTTCTCCGATGAACTTGCGTTTTGTATACAGGCCCATGTGCATAATTTTCTTTTTTTCTCTTTGAAAAATAAATACAATTTATTCATGAAACTATAATTACAAAAATATACCATATAATTAATAATTTATGTATTGAATGTTTATTTATAAATCCTCTCGTCGACAGATATACCCTTATTTGTCGCGAGATTTCCGCATACTTTCGTAAGGGAAACTTAAAAAAAAACCCAGTCCAAATCCCCATTTTTGACGGCTAGAACACTCACAAGAGGCACAAAACACCATCATGTCCCGTTATCGGTATATGTGATAATTACAAAGATGGCTCACAACACCTTCTCGCTCGGGGTTGCATATGCCGTCACTGACACTTATACTGACAGTTCATATACACATGCGGATCATTTCTTTAGAAGGAATTCTTTGTTTCTATACTGTTTACCGACAACTTTACAGTGTAGATGCTTAGTTTGTTAACAATATATACATTACATTTACATGTACAATATGGGATTCGAAAAAAAGGACGTCTTGGAAAAGCTATTAACAATACATTCTGTGTAGTATTTAAACTGATAAGGAATTCTTAAAAGAAAAAAAGGTAAATATATAATGATGAATATTACTTACATTTGAATGCATCACTTGAGTTATAAACATTAGGACACTTGCTTCCTCTCTTCGAATGGCTTGGCACAATCAAATTTCCACTAAAACTGTAGACTGTACAATAACCTGCAAGAAATAAAGTGGCATGAGAACGATAATTGTCAAATTATATTTTGCTGTTTTTTATTTACAATGCTTTACGAAAGGATTTATAATAATCAAATGAAATTTGAGAGTCAGTTCCTAAGTCAAAAGGAAAATACAGAGCTCACAATTCTTTGTCATGTAAACACGGCTGGTATCCTCATTTTATTTACAAAGGTTCAATATAACAGTTAACAATCTGTTTTTAGCTGATTTGTATATCCTTTTATTCATTTTAAGCATAAATAAACAGTCCATAACCTTTAACACATTCATTTGGGGGCTATACTTGCAATTTTCACTTCAACATTCGGAATGTAAACAAAAGCTTTGTTTATATAGCAAAAAATTTTAAGCTTTGTAACTCTGTTTTGGTTGCCTATTCAAAATACATTACTGAAGCTTTGTAAACATTAAAATCGGAAGAATAATTTTTGGCCAAAAATCGTGACCTTGTCCCTTTCAGTAAGAATGTAAAAACTAACACATGCATATACATGCATCTAGTTTTTTAAATACTTGATATGGTTGGCATACGATTTTTTAAAAAAGAAAACACCAATAGGCATACTCTCACAAAATAATTATGACCTATTAAATATTGGGTGTTCGATAAAAAATTGCGATTAATATAAAAATCATCTGTACATTGCAGTTATCGATGATTTTCCGTTTGATTTTTAGTAAGATGGTTAAATCAAAACAAAAATTATTCATATGTACCTGCATTTAGATATATATTGCTTATTGCAGCCCTGTGCTTTTTCTTCGCCCTATAACATTTGCAAACGCTGTCACTCCGTCTTAAAATCTGATGTATATTAAATACTTTTTTTTAGAGTCACCAAGTAATTTGTAAATTGTTTTAATTTCGTCCGCCAGCAACGAGGGCGAAAGGGGCAAAAAGAAAAAAAAACACCACAGAAATAAAAAAACCAAACAAAAAACGGGCAGATATTACCCTGTATATATTAATTGTATATAAAATTTTATTTGCTACTCTTTAATGCCCACATTAAACCAAAAAATAATGATTTTATTGTTCACTGACAACAAGTAGGTTACTTTTTAAATCTCAGAAAGGAAGCATTATTCTGTAAACGAGTGTGAAGGAAGTAAATGGTTACCCTTGGATAAAAAAAAGAGTTTTTCTAGTCTAACACTTTGTTTTACTGTTTCTTAAACATAAAGGACGAGTGCACTTATGGGCCCCGGTGAAAAGTGCAAAAATGAAGAATCAAATTAAGCATATTTTTTTCCTTAACATTATATATTGATATCTATTCCATAAGAATTAACAAGTTTTAGCACTGACATTATTGTTTATGAAAAGCACGAAGCTTTAAAACATAGTAGGGGTCAGCAGACATTCGTGATTTTGTATAGTAAATCGAGGACAGGCATTCATTTTAAAGCCTTTGTTTACTGTCAGCCTAACCGAGTACAAACTTGTGGAAAAGACAATATACGCATTATACATTTAGTAAACTCCTGTGAAAGTAAGAAGATTGTACTCGGTTAGGCTGGTACCTAAAAAATGAAAAACGTATGAAAATTTCAAGGTTTTTCCTATAGCAAGCGAAATTTATTACCTGCGTGACCCATGTTTGAACTCACGCATGGAATAAATTATTTCAAACAATCACGTGGTTTCTATCCAGGTAAACGTTTGTCAAATGTGCTCACTGTAAAACATTGACACGTTTTAGATCGCTTTCCTTCATCTTTGTATGGTCAGGAATATTTGTTTGTCACTATGGTAATATGCGACTTCAAAGCTTCATTCGATTTTTTTTCAGACGTAAAATAATGCATAAAGTATAATTCAGCAAACGCGCCAATCGATCCACCAACAGAGCAATGTTGATTTAAATGTCTCCTCCCTCTGATTTAAATAGACACAATTCAAGTAGGTTCGGCTCGATTTTTCCGGATTTAGATTATTTATAGGCATTTAAAAATCCTCAATTATTTTAATTGTATTCTAATTTTGGTAAATTTAAGCGTGCATATAAATCAGAAGTATCCATGAGTGCTTAACTATTATGAGAAAAAAGCAATTTGATGATATTTTCTACATATAAACGGCACTGAAAAAGGGCCCATTCTCTATAGCTTAAGTGCACTTGTTCTTTCAACTGATATAATTATTATTTTAAGATTAAAAAATAAGACATTTACCACACCGTTTGTTTAGGAGGTCATCTCAAAGTTTGTTAATTTTTAACATAGGACCCTATGGGATTTTGCTTGAAATGTATAAATTTAGCACTTTTTTTTTTTTTTTTTACATTTTTTAAAAATCTTTTTATAAACATTTGTTTTTATTTTTTTTTTCTCTACATATTAAAGTTATTGCTAAAAGGCATCAAATGGTCAAATAAAAAAAAAACCTTTTACCTTCTGGTTTGTTCCAGGGGTCTTATCAAAGTTGTTTTTGTATGCCCAATTTCCCAGATTTGTTAGATAATGGCTATTTTTTATTTGACAAAGGCGGAAATGGTGATCTTTAAAGATTCAGTAACATTCAGACTTATTTAAGTAATAAATAAATATATAACATCACATATTTAGGGGCCATTAATATAAAATACATGGTATATTTAGGCGGGTTAAGAAAACGTGACAGAGGGCTAGGCTTGCTGAACCTCTTCACGTTTTCGATCCGAGCCTAAATATAGCTTATACTTCGAGACATTTATGTTTATTCCACAATATAACATTAGTTTTACACATCAAACGAGCTATTTGTAACAAATTTCGCTGAATATCTGCAGTTGAAACTATCACGCCATGGCGTCACCAACCAAAAAGATGACGTCACTCGTTCTGTACTCGGCCTCGTTAAACAGAAAAGGATGCCGCTGCTATCCCAAATAGTACATGTAAGTATCGTTAAAACTGACCACATTTCTAGCAGACATAAAATGTTTTTTATATTTCAATTCATTTCTTTAAAACAAACAAACGTTTAATTCATCAAAGCATAGGTTTTAACAAGACTAATAATGATAATCCGCAATGACTATCAATGTAGTTTTTACAAATGTAACGGTCCTTTTAACAAAGGTTGTTCACTTTATGAATGCAGACTCTGCTTATAGATTTGATCATATTAAAGTTTGTTTGAAATATACACCAAAACAATATTTTAATTTGAAATAAAATTGAAATTGATTTGCCAACAGACAAGGGACTTAGATATATACATAAGAAGATAACTCAAATATTACAACAAATATAAATTTTCTAACTTCAAATAGTTTAAATTCTTATTCGATTTTTTCTTTAAGTCAACATTTTCTTATTTTTATACAAAATACTTTAATGATACACTGTAGTTTGAATGTTGTTTTTGTTAATTTAAAATGTCAAAATAAATCCTAAAGTACACCCCCAGTACCACCAGAACAACCAAGAAACTCTAATCAAATCATTACCTTAGTAAAGATCCCCGTGGAACAACTACTTCACTGACTGGTTAAGCTTTTATTAACAGTTGTCTGAAGAACTAAGAGAGCGGTTAGACTATCAAATGCTCTAAAAATTAAAGATGTGTCTACAAAGTACCCAAACGATTTCTGTAGGAAAATACAAATACTGTGCCCAAAGATTAGCACCTCTGTGCCAATATAAGTTGCTAATTGACATTTAGTAATCCAACAAGAAACCAGAATGTACCACAAGTATAAAGAGGACATTAAACATGGATAACATGCATGTTGACAGCTATCACATTTTTTTTTCTGAATCCAGACGGTCTAAATTAGTACTTTAATATTTTACCTTGTCAACCAACCATAGATAGAACCTTTACCATAAGGAAATAAGACAGCACTGAGACAGCCATCCTGCGAAATAAGGCAGACATAGAAGAGGTTCTTGATGAAGGTGACGCCATACTCCTAGTCCGTCTTGACCTTAGTGCCGCATTCCACACCAAAGATCATTCTCTCTTGTTAGAGAGACTGCAAAGAGAGGTTGGATTTACGGAAACAGCACTCTCATGGATGCAGTCATATCTCAATGGTCGAACTCGGGCAGTAAAAATCAATAACAGTGTATCCTCAGATGCGCCACTGTCCACTGGAGTGCCCCAAGGATCTGTCCTTTGCCCTCTTCTTTTCCAGGTGTACCTTCTACCACTTAGA
This sequence comes from Magallana hongkongensis, assembly GCA_015776775.1. NCBI lineage: Eukaryota > Metazoa > Mollusca > Bivalvia > Ostreida > Ostreidae > Magallana > Magallana hongkongensis. The sequence continues at coordinate 7,128,646 of CM027471.1, forward strand.
AAAGTTATCAACAAGTATGCAATTAACCGCCATGGCTTTGCAGATGACACACAAAATTACAGCCGATTGAGTGTTAAAGAAACAACCGTGCGTAACTTTCAAGTGAAAGCCATTAAAAACTGCATTGCAACTGTTCGATCTTGGATGACTGTGAACAAACTCAAACTAAACGACGCAAAAACTAAGGTAATGGTGCTTGCTAGTTCCCACAACAAGTGCCGTCTGAGAGATATCAGCATTAAGATTAGCGGGGCAATAGTAACACCTAAGCCAAATGTAAAAAACCTTGGTGCTGTCCTAGACACTACCCTATTAATGGAGAACAAGTAAGCTTTTTCGCCAGAAAGATGTACTTTATCATCCGGAGAATCTCGAAGATGAAACACCATCTCAACCAAAAAGTTCGTGCAAATGTCATCAATGCAACAGTCATATCCCATCTTGACTATCACAATGCCCTCCTCCTTGGCATAACCGATCGTCAGATGCACCAGTTACAAGTCGCTCAAAACAGCGCTGCACGTTGTCTAACAAAAACACATTACAGACAACACATTACGCCAGTACTTCAAGAACTACACTGGCTGCCTGAAAAACAACGTGTTATATTCAAAGTACTGACAACCATCCACAAATCACAACATTCCTCTACAGCACCAACATACTCGTACGAACTATGTTCTGTCTAAAACAACGTGTTATATTCAAAGTACTGACAGCCATCCACAAATCCTAACACTCCTCTACAGCACCAACATACTCGAGCGAACTATGTTCTGTCTACCATCCACACAGGACAATGAGATCATCATCTGACCAGTGGAAACTAGTAGTGAAGAAGTCATTAAATAAATACGGTGCAAGAGCTATAAACATTCTATATGCCAAATTGTGGGCATATAGAAACTACCATTAAACTACCATTGGAACTTCGCAAGCTTGAAACACACAGAGAATTCCGCAAGACCCTCAAAACACTCTTCAAGCGTGAATATAAAACCTAGACGAGTAGTATGTAATAACTACGTATGTATATATCCTGCTCATCCTTTAATTATGTTTTAGATAAGCTTCTGTTGTTTGATCATTACTCTACCAATATTTTTAAAGTATCTCTAACATAGCATTTATAAACACACCCCTTTTATTTACACAGCGTACAACGGTATATTTTGTGTTATATAAGTCAAAATATTAATAATAAATAGGGCAGCGAGCGCCGCCCTTGTTCCGACGCCCTAAGAACCCATTGATGTACATAAGAAAACTGCGATAAACGGAACTTAAGAAATTATTCCAGTTGAATTTATTTTAATACTAGTAGATCCATTTAGATTGAGTCAAGCTATTAATGTCATACTGAAGGACCACAGCTTTGGATTTGTGATCAAATTGCGTTAATTGTGAGAAAATACAAAACCCTTTTGGTGTTGTTATGGTCGTAATTGAATGCATCAATTTATTCTTGCAATATTTATTGCATTACGTCACGTCTATGGATAGTTCAATCGTCTACTTACAAGAGCCTTTTGAACATACAGTCATTTAATGCATATCTTCTATTACAATTTAATGCTATAAAATGATATATGTATGCTATGATATGAAATGTGTATGCTATGCGATGAGAAGTTTGAACAAAATGTTTGATGATATGCTATGCTATGCTATGGGATGCTATGAGATATGAACAAAATCGCAATCGTACACAGAAGAGTTTTAACATTTCAAAGAAGAATGGTAAGAAGACAACATTTATCACACATCTGAAATGTTAACATTTATTCTTTAAAATATAATCTTTACAAATCGAGTTAAAATTATTAAAAGGTATTAAAATTATTCTGTATGCTACAGTGTATGATATGGTATGATTTGACGAATGAGAATGTATGAAATTGTACACTATGGTATGAGATTCCAATTCTATGCTATGCTAAGGTGCATGTTTATAAAACGGTGCTTGAACTGACTGTATAACTCTAGAAAAACTTTCATTCGTTTTATTCTATTTTGAAAGAATTTATTTAAGCAATCGATTTACTTTCCTCATCAGTGAATTTTATTCTATATAGATAATATCACTTAGCATTATATAGCAAGGGGGTAAACCCCATGTGCTCAAAGACACAGAAAAAAGGAAAGTAAATTGGATAAAAAATGATTTCTAAAGCTTAGAAACATACAGAATAAAAGGCGACATTACAATATTAAATTATTTTAAAATCTTAGACTTTTAATTTTCGTGTATCTTTTAGAAGATATTATGCTTTATGTACTTTGATCTAATAATACATTAATTAATATGACAGTGTTGAAAAAAAAATCTTCACGTATGTATGGAATCATCTTAAGAAGTTATTTTTTATGAAGAATCAGAAAGGTTGTGTCGTACTGAATGGTTAGAAATGTTGTCATGATACACTATTTGGCAAATTGGAAATTTTATGCATCAAACTACATTACTTTTACGCAGTAGTCATAATATTGTAATGGTTAAAGTTGTTATAATACTTGTTTAATAACAATTACAACCTCCAAATTCTTAATCATTTTCTCAATATAAATCAAATCTCATTTAAAAACCACCGGGCAGATTTCAACCAAATTTAGCACAAAGCACCACTAGGTGAAGGGGATTCAAGTTTGTTCAAATGAAGGGCCACACCCTCTTTAAAAGGGGAGATAATTGAGAATTATTGAAAATTTGTTGGTACTTTTCAAAAATCTTCTTCTCAAAAACTATTCGGCCAGAACAGCTTAAACTTGTGTGGAAGCATTCTTAGGTAGTGTAGATTCAAGTTTGTTAAAATCATGGTCCCCAGGGGTAGGGAGGGGCCACAATGGGGGGAACATGTTTTACATAGGAATATATAGAGAAAATCTTTAAAAATCTTCTTCTCAAAAGCTATTCGGCCAGGAAAGTTAAATTTTAAGTGGAAGCATCATCAGATAGTGCAGATTCGAGTTTGTTCAAATCATGGTCCCCGGGGGTAGGGTGGGGCCACAATTGGGGGATCAAGTTTTACATTGGAATATATAGAGAAAATCTTTAAAAATCTTCTTCTCAACAACTATTAGGCCAGAAAAGCTCAAATTAAAATGGAAGCATCCTCAGGTATTGCAGATTTAAGTTTGTTCAAATCATGGTCTCCAGAGGTAGGGTGGGGCCACAATTGGGGGATCAAGTTTTACATAGGAATATATAGAGAAAATCTTTAAAAATCTTCTTCTCAACAACTACTAGGCCAGAAAAGCTAAAATTAAAATGGAAGTATCCTCAAGTAGTGTTAATTCAAGTTTGTTCAAATTATAGTCCCTGTTGGTAGGGTGGGGCAACAATAGGGTGATCAAGTTTTACATAGGAATATATAGAGAAAATCTTTAAAAATCTTCTTCTCAAAAGCTATTCGGCCAGAAAAGTTAAAATTTGGGTGCAATCATCCTCAGATAGTGCAGATTCGAGTTTGTTCAAATCATGGTTTCCGGGGGTAGGGTTGGGCCACAATTGGGGGATCAAGTTTTTCATAGGAATATATAGAGAAAATCATTAAAAATCTTCTTCTCAACAACTATTAGGCCAGAAAAGCTCAAATTAAAATGGAACATCCTCAGGTAGTGTAGATTCCAAGTTTGTTCAATTCATGGTCCCCGGGGGTAGGGTGGGGCCACAATTGGGGGATCAAGTTTTACATAGGAATATATATAGAAAATCTTTAAAAATCTTCTTCTCAATAACGATTAGGCCAGAAAAGCTAAAATTAAAATGGAAGCATCCTCAGGTAGTGTAGATTCAAGTTTGTTCAAATTATAGTCCCTGTTGGTAGGGTGGGGCCACAATGGGGTGATCAAGTTTTACATAGGAATATATAGGGAAAATCTTTAAAAATCTTCTTCTCAAAAACTATTAGGCCAGGAAAACAAAAATTTGAGTGGAAGCATTCTCAGATAGTGTAGATTCAAGTTTGTTCAAATCATGGTCCCTGGGGGTAGGGTGCGGCCACAATTAGGGCATAAATTTTTTAACAGGAATATAAAGAGAACATCTTTAAAAAAATTCTTTTAAAAACTATTTGGCCAAGAGAGCTCAAATTGGCGTGAAACCATCCTCAGATAATGTAGATTTAAGTTTGTTCAATTCATGGTCCCCGGGGGTAGGGCGGGGCCACAATGGGGGATAAAGTTTTATACATAGAGACAATCTTTAAAATCTTCTTCTCAAAACTATTTGGCCAGGAAAGCATTTGAGTGGAAGCATCCCGAGATCGTATAGATTCAAGTTTGTTTAAATAACAGTCCAGGGGTATGGTGAGGCCACAATGGGGGATGAATTTTTACATATGAATATATAGAGAAAATCTTTAAAAATCTTCTTTTTAAAGACTGTTTGGCCAGAAAAGCTTAAACTTGTGTAGAGGCATCCTCGGGTAGTGTAAATTCAAGTTTGCAAAATCACAGTCCCTAGTTATAGGGCGGGACCGTGATGGCGGTTTGAATTTTTACATAGGAATATATTGAGAAAATCTTTAAAAATATTCTGGGAATGTTTTCGGTCCAAAACTCAGTACTTAGTGTGACAGCACAGGTTATGCAGATTTAAGTTTGATGAAACCATGATTCCCTAGAGAAAAGTGGGGCCACGAAATGGGGGGGGGGGTATATAGGAATAGAGAAAAATCTTCTTACAGGTACAACAACAAAAAGGGCTTGGTATTTACCAACAAAAAAGAGGTGGATAAAAATTGGCAGATTTTCATTTTTTTAGCAAGATCGATTGTACTTAGTTGTCAAGATATTTTGATACTGTAATGCTAATTTGATCAGAATTAAGGCAATTGTTGCTCAGGTGAGCGATGTGGCCTTGGGCCTCTTGTTACAATCCACATCATGAAATCAGCACTGTAACTAAGGCTTTAATTTTGCTGGGAAATTCATCGAGATGGACAAAAAATTCCTAAGCATCAACTACAGTATTGCTACAGTTTATCTTAGACTAGTTTCAGAGAACATGCATTATTTGTTACTTAAATTATGTTTTTGTTTTGAGATTTAAAAGGTTAAATTATGCCCGAAAAAAGGAAAGATATAAAATATGGATCATAGAGCATGTCTTTTACCTTTTAAAATTATTTTGATTTTAAGCTACATGTAATTGCAAACCTACATTGCTAACTAAAAGACATTTTGGAGATTCCTTACATTTGTATATCAGCTAAGTCACTCGAAGGACAATTGATTTTTGTCCGTTGTCTTTCGTGCGTTAACGTTGTTATCTTCCTCAGGAAAAAATAAATAAGCATTTTTTTTTTAATGTTCAAATGTGATATGATACATTCTATGACTCTTGTCCCAAAGTGGTCCTTTGAGAAGGGGCCAAAATTGTCCATATTTGACCATTTTTTAAGAAAAGAATTCTTTACTTCTTCACATCAACCAGGAAACACTTCCCATAGGGCATGGATTCTTACTACTGAAGGGGATAAACTGGTCATTAAGTGTTAATGTATGTATTGTTTAAAAAATCTTAAATTTCTACTGAAACTGAATAAAAATGCATATGTGAAAGATTATAAAGCCCTTTTTACCCAAAAGTGGAGGTATCAAATATTCAAAATTCTTCTTTAATTTTACAGAAAATGAATAAATGCTGATTGCGCATTGTGAAGACTATAAAGTGATTTTAAAGGCGATACAGTGTTAATGAACAACTTCTTATTTATTTGATGGAAAAAAAAGAGAAAAAGATAAAGTAAAAATCGACATGTTTCTAATTAAAGTATAACGTCAAACTGCTTACTGTGACCAGAGGAATTTTTTTCTCAGTCAATCGCTGAGAGTTGCCTTATCATACCCGCTTAGTATGTACCGAGTTCAAGATTTTCGAAGAATTAATGCATTTTCTTATACAATCATTAGAACCACGCCCAAACACAAGAACCCTCGCCATAACACTAGAACCCTCGCCATAACACTAGAACCCTCGCCATAACACTAACACCCCTGATCCAAGGGCCATGAAATTCACAAGTTTAAGAAGAAGCAACCTCCCTCTTCATAAAATGAACTGAATTCATCATTACTATGTACTTTTTTATTTGCTTTTTTATTTGCTTAAAGTAAAAACGTCCTCGCATGACGTCATAGTATTAATTCCGTTTTTCCGACTGTTTTTTGGTTCTCTTTTTACCATACGACTTTAATTTTCGGTTTGACGTCGTGATAGGGTGCCGAAAAACATGGGTTTGTTAAAAAAGGACACAGTAAACAAGTTAGCGCTCTCTCTAAAGGAAGAAATACGCGATGGAATTCAGAGTGCCATTCAGTTTCAAATGCAGAGGCAATTTTATCAACAGAACATGATCACAGTTACAACTTATCTAGTGAAAACCAAGACCCGGTCTATAATGTTTCCAGGCAAGATTGTACTAGCAATGTAGAATTAGAATGGCGAACAGGTAGGCAGGTTGTTGAGTTAGGTACTTTAGCAAACGGCCTGAAAGCTTGTCAACTTTGCAGTCAGCCTTTACACTTGATTAACACTGTTGGCAAGAGGATATTTGGACTTGCGCAAATTCTAGAGGTAAAGTGCATGTATTCAGAATGTGGCCTTGTAAATGGTGTTAATAATAAGTTAGCTGCAGGTATGATAACAATGCAATATTGTATGCATATATTTAGAATTTCTACAATAACTTGTATACAGTGTTTATTAAGAATTTCTATTATACGGTACGTTTTAAAAAAACTAAAATAATGAAAAAAAAAAATCATCACATTTTTTGTACTCATGTGTAAATTTCAAGACAAATACATAAAGCATGTATGATTGAATTAAAAATCAACAATTGTATCAAAAAAAATTATGCTGAAGCACTACAATTGCAGGAATGATAAATGGAGGTTTTGGGGAAACACACATTAACAGTATTATTGCTGCCTTGAACATTCCAAGTATAACCCAAAAACCACAGAAGAAGAGGGAGAGAGAAGTCGGACATCAGCTTAACTCTATGGCAGAAGAATCATGCAAAAAGCAGTTAAATAAAGAATTAGAGATGTATGTATTGAAAATGTAAATAAAATTGCTTTATTTCTTGCTCAAATACTTGAAGGTATATGTTAAATTAGAATAATACAAAAACACATAATCATTTTTTAAAGGAGGGATGGAAAACTGACAGTATCTTTTGAAGGTGCTTGGCAAAAACGTGAAACTGGTCATACTTATAACAGTCTTCTAGGTACGTGTACTACGTGGTCTATAGATACCTAACAATTTTTTTACAATTATAAATATTTTCAATTGAAATTAGATGTACAATAGTGAGTGTTTCGCACGACATGCCACATTATTTGGCAAGAATACCAAGAAATAGATATGCTGTAAAATGAAAGAGATGCAAAATATTTGATGTAGCAAACGAAAAAGGAGTGTGTCCAAGAAAACATGACTGCTCACGAAATTGGCATGGAACCAGCCATGGCATGTGAAATAATCCAGAGCATTTATGATGATGGAGCAAAGGTACAAACATATTCATAAATTTAGATATACAAAGTTGCTATGTATAAAGTTTCACAAGATTCCTTGGATGTTGATCTGACATAAAATATGTCCTAAATTGTTTTTGTTTTAGGTTGATACCCTTGTCATGGACAACGATTCCACAACAATTGCTCGATTGAAGGCTACAGTAGACAGTACCATATCCAAGCAGGCGGATAAGAACCATACCAAAAAGGGTTTTACAAATACAAATACCTTGTTTGAGCTTAGTAATAGCTACAAAATCCTAAAAAACACAAAAGTGCCTAGCCACATTGAGAAATGTTTCATTTACGGCATTATTATTATTATAATTCAAAACAGGGGCCGGCCAAAAGCAATAGCTGATGAATTGCAGAAAATGGTTCCGCACTTATATGGTAAGGAAAGAAGACAGAATATATGTAAAAAAAATGAAAATTAATTTTTCTTCATGATGTTTTATTTCATATTCTTTGACCAAATCAGCTTGTTTTTGAAAAAAAAAATGTTTCTATTGTTGAGAGCACAATGCCTGTGGATTGTGGTGTAAGAATAAAAAGAAGGACTACAAACCAGAAAATTTACCTTATGGTAAACCGTTAAGCTGTAAAGATTTTCGACGTGCCTTAGAAAATCTATTCCTAAACTATGCTGCTAAGGCAGATGAGCTTGCAGATCTTGGTTCGACGCAGGTCAATAAAAATTTCAACCATATGGTGTCATCAAAAGCTCCGAAACGATTGTAAGTCTAAATTACGTTGGAGAGAGTTTTAAATGTTTAAGGAGGTGCTGCTAATGAGACTATCTGCATACCATACAAAATTACATATCTTCATATATCTTCATAATCAGGAGATTGATAAACATAACAGGTTTTATGGAGGCTCAGACAGTCTCAAAACTAGACTATCAACTACAGTCTGTCAGAAAATTGATGGTTATAACTACATTACAGAGGTGATATAAAGTTGTATTGCTGAGAAGTTTCAGTTGATATTGTTGACAAGTTAAAGTTGATTTTAAATATTTTTGTGTTTATGATTTCAGCAATGTTAATCTTTCCTTTCAATGTTCATTAACCCTCTATTCAATTTAACATTTGATAGATATTTATTTTAAAAAATAGAACATTTCATTTCTTTTGATGGATTTTTGTATGATTTCTTGAAATATATTTTAAAACTGTTGAATATAAAAAAAAAGCAGAATATGGTAAGTTGGTAAGTTGGTTTTGACATAGCAATTATTAATGATTTTGTTACATGTACTCATGTTTTATTTTTCAGTTCCAGAAGTTTTTTTTTTTTTGTCACTTTGATATATAATTTTTATGACTAAACAAAGATTGTATCTTTCATGATAATAAATATTAAGCTTTCCAAAAAATTATATTTATCATTTTTGTAAAATTTTATTTATATTCTATATTCAGTTAAACAAGAAGTGTTCTGTATCCCCTGGAGGATTTACACTGAAACATGCTCAAAAGATGGAGAAGAAATTGAAAAATCAACGCCTTCGCCAAAATCGTTTCAGTTCCAAAAGGAGACGATTGGAATTAAAGTCCCTGAGGGCAATGAAAAACTGCACACAATCAGTGTTAGAAGGTATATACAATGATATCATTTATATGTATAAATTAGTAATTTGCTTTTTATTGTAACACATGTTTAGTATAAATTGCTCTTTTGCATATAAGTTTCTTTGTGTTTGTAGGTGACACATACCAGTCAAAGATTGGTATTGAGGAAGATTTAGATCTTGAGGACATTGATCCTACTCCAGTAACTTTACATAGGATGGAAATGAAATTATTTTTTACTTTGAAACTACTGGTCGGGGTAAGTAACCATTTCATTTGATTGATAATCCAGAATTCAGTGTCATAAAGTTTTGTCTGTCTTTACTTTACTGTCTGTACCTTCTTTATTGTCTGACATGATTTTTGTTATAGCTCGGACATCAGATATTATTCAGATTGCAGCAGTCTCTGGAGGCGAGGAAATGAACATATACATGACCCCAACGACAGAAACTAGCATCGGGGTTTCTTCTGCCACAGGTTTGACGTATGTTGGAGGTGTCTTAAAACACAAAAGCCAGGCTGTGAGTTGTGTCGATCCCCAAGACGGACTTTCCCAGTTTATAACTTTTATCAACAAGTTTTCCAACCCTATTCTGGTGGGGCATAACATTCAGAGTTTTGATTTGCCAGTCTTGATAAACCAACTGTCCAGGTACAATTTATACACAGATTTCCAGGAAACAGTATATGGATTCATTGGCACATTAAAGGTAGCAAAGAGAACATGGAAAAAGCCAAATGTTGAGAACTACAAGCAAGAAACATTGGTCAAAACGTTCCTGAACCTGAAATATGATGCCCATAATGCTTTAGCAGATGTACAGTCCCTGCAAACACTGTATCAGAAGATGATGGCAGACTTCCTTCTTTCAAGTGATCTATTTACCCTTAATTACTGTGCATTTAAGAAATCACTTGATACATTAGTGAAAGACAAAGTAATTTCAAGCCAAACAATGAAGAAACTCCTTTAGTGCTCGTTTAGTTTGTCTAAACATAGAAATATTCACAAACGTGATACATTTAATGGAATTAGAAATGTGTTTATGGAGCAATGTGAGAGGTCAAAGGTCCCTAGAATCTCAAAGTCAAAGGCAGTTATAGACAAACTAATTGCATATTTATATGCATGATATGTTTTATGTGGCTGACAACCGGTAGTATATTAGTATACTATCATATAATAAAAGTGTACATGTCTTGTTGTTTAAGTTTTTCCAATCAATATTTTATTCACAGGTAAGCAATGTGGCTCATGGACCTCTACATTGTATTGTTTAAGGTGTAGAATTAAAAAAAAATGGTTTACCTTGTGTATAGAATTTAGATTACTGAACCATGGAAACATTTTTTACCATCTAATTCAATAAATGATAAAGATGTTGAAATTTCGCGATTTTTTGGTTGGGGTGTGGTTGTTAAAATAATTGTACAAAATTTATTTCTATGGAAAGGTATCATTTTCTTTTAATTTATGAAATTCTAAGACTCAAAATTACTCAGTTCGCGGGTATGATAAGGCAACTCTCAGCGATCAAATTCCTCTGATCGATATGACGTCACAATAAGCAGCATGATGTCATATTTTACTCAGAAATAAGTCGATTTTTACTTTATCTCTGGTTTAAATTATAAAAACTACAGGCATAAAATATCACTAGAAACTCTTCTAACTGAATATAGCTTCGATTTCTCTCTATTGCGTATAATTATCATTGATGACGTCACAAGCATGTTTAATAGAGAAGATCATGTCGGGAGACAAATCATCGGAATGCAGTGTAAACAATGCCGAAATAAGACTTATTTAATACAGATATCTAAGATTAAGATGAGTGTCAGTTAGGATATAATCAGGATAATACAGGCATGAATATTTTGTTTTATCAGCGAGTGTTTTAAGGTAAGCAGATCGACATTTATATGGCTTGACCATCCTTTCCTCTGTCAATGTGTACAAAAAAGGCAAAAGTGTAACACTACCCCGGATATTATGAAAGATGACTTAGGTAAATATCAACGGTATATGACCTAAACTACTCGAAAAATGCTGCTAGAATCCTGTGCTTCGTTGTTTTAAATGAAAAATACGTAGTATTTTCAATGAAATTATAGAAGTTGAGAGGGTTTCCGATAAATATTTACAATATCTTTTTTATGCGATTAACAATAGGATTCTAGCAGTAATACCAATAAACATGAACTAATTGCCAATCGAATTATAGTAGCAAACATACAAATAAACTTCGGGGTAGTGTAACACTTTTTGATTTTTTGTTAAGGTACAAAAGTGATCTATTTTAACTGTCACGTGATACCATGGCTCGGCAGCTTCAAAGATCGAGTCGATTCCGAAGTAGAAAAATGATATCTTTAGGAACACATTCACTTGGTATTCATATTCAGCACTGTTTTCATTGAAATTAAGTTTTTAAATTGATCATAATTTAGACGGTCATTAAACTCGGAGTTGCCTTAACCTACCCGCGTTATAAATCTTTTTCTCTTGATTGAAACCATGGATTTGAAATAGTAATGCATTATTTTGAGAAAATTGTGTAAAATTCAATGCCGCTTTTCATAGCAATAGGATGTAAAATGTCTAATATATGAATCTATGTTGGTTTAATGATAACAATATTAATTTCAGTGTTAATGTGAATGATTTGTCATATAAAAGTGATACATACATTCGTATGTTTTTGATTTTATCCATGATATATTCGTTATAAATTTCTAGTTCGAATTTTGAATGAATTACATTTCGGTTATATGTATATATAAGTGGTGATCTTCAAATTGTTATGGAAGACTGGCAACTTTTTGTAATTTTTGAAACACTTACATGTAAGACTTGTGAATTATAATGAAAATTTAAGTTTGAACCCATAATTACAAAGGGCTGGAGATACCTTAATATCAAAGGAGCAGACAATATGATTTCTTGAAGAATTAATGCGTTTTCACTATACAATAACTAGAGCCCCGCCTTAATACAAGAACCTCTGACCCAGTGTTCATGTAATTCTCAAATTTGGAAGAATTCTTTCTCATCAATACTATGTACTGAGTTCATCTGCTAAATATTTGGAGCAATGGAGAAGATTTTCAAAGAATCAATGCATTCATTTAGGACCCCCCCCCCAACACAAAAACCACCGATCCAAGGGGTCTCAAAGTTCGAAATCTTGGAGGGGACATTATAACCCGCGATAATTTTGTACTTACAGTTCACTTGCTTAATTTCAGGGGGTTTATTTGCTTAATATTCAGGGGGAGAGAAGAAATTTCAATGAATTTCTGAATTGATTTAAAGCTCAACCCCATCACAATAACCCCTGACCCAAGGGCCATGAACTTTATAATTTTAGTGAAGGCATTTCTTGTCATCATAACCTTGTACTTACATTTTAAGTGTATTTGCTTAATAGTCAGAAGCAAAGAAGAAAATTTTCCAAGAATCAATGCATGTTCCCTAGATAATCACCAAAGCCCCGCTCTAACACCAGAATTTCTTACCCCGGGGCCATAAAATTCACAATTTTGAAAGAGGCTTTCTTCCTCATCATAGCTCTGTACTGAGATCTTGGGTTTAATACCAAGTAGCAGAGGAGAAGATTTTAAAAGAGTAAATGTATTTTCCTTTTGTAATTATTCGATCCCCGATGATCCAAGGGCCATGAAATTCATAGTTTTGAAAGAGCCATTCATTCTTATTATTTATATGTACTTATTTTATCTGCTTAATAATTCAGGAACTAATTAATTTATGCATTTTTCTTCATCATTACTATGTACGTATAGTACATCTGCATAAAATTCAGGGGCAGAGGATAAGATTTTTGAAAAATTAATGCATTTTCTCTATACAATCATTAGGGCCAAGCTCTAGCACCAGAACCTCTCTTTCAAGTGCAATGAAATTCACAATTTTGAAAGAAGCAATCTTCCTCTTTATAACTATGTACTGAATTCATAGGCATTATATCCAGGAGCAGAGGAGATAATTTTCAAAGAATTAATGCATTTTCACCATGTATTCATTTAAGTCCTACCCTAAAACAAAAACCTCTTACCCAGGGATCATGAAATTCACATTTTTTGATGAGGCATTCTTCTTAATCATTACTATGTACTTATTTTATCTGCCCAATATCATGGGAAGATTTTTGAAGAATTAATGCATTTTCTTTTAATAATTACTAGAGCCTATCCCTAACACCAAAACCCCTGGCCCAGAGGCCATGAAAATTCCAATTAAAGAAACAGCATTCTTCCCATTCATAACTTTGTCCTTAATTCATGAGCATAATATCCAGGAGCAGAGGAGAAGATTTTCGAAGTATTAATGTATTTTCACGATAAATTCATTTGAGCCCCGCCCCAACACCAGAACCCCTGACATAGGGGCTATGAAATTCACAGTTCTGGAAGATGCATTCTTCCTCATCACCCTTGCATTAGAACCCCTGAGCCTGGGAACATGAATTTCAGAATGTTGGTAGAGAGCTCAATACTTATTACAATTATGCCAGCAGTTTGACTGCTTGATGTCCAGGAGTAAAAAAAATTTAAAATATTGCATTAATTTTGATGGATGTAGCCTTACCCCTTAGTCCTTAAGTGGGCAGGGACCATTACTTTTAGAATTTATCTTTACTCCCGCTCACCCATAGATGCTATATTCAAATTTGGTTGAAAGTGGTTCAGTGGTTCCAGAGAAGAAGCTGAACATTTTTAAAAGTTTTGGACTTACGTACGACGAACTACGACAAACAAAAACAGATAGCAATATGTCACCCGAGTGACTAGATGACCTAAAAATGCTTTATTAGAAACTCCTTTAAACATAGTTTATTTTTCTAGTCCAGGTCAGGTACTTAAAGTTTTTAGTTGTCGTACATGTTAAGCTACCAGTACAAATAAAAAACGATGATATTACCGAAGAAGCGACGATGAAGTCGGCAATAACGATCAAACTGATCGACGTGTAAACATTGTAAACACAACTTAGTAAAGATTATAGATCAAATAAATCGGTTAAAGGTGTTTATCTATTAAAATCTAAAACAGCCTTGTTTTTTGGTCTACACTACCGGGAAAGACACATATACCGTTTGAATGATATTTTAGACTTGCAAGGAGAAAGGACAAATCAGAAATTTGACGAAAATTAACATACGATGATTTGTTAAAAATTTGGTAGGAGTCTTATGAAGTCATAGTGCGACAATATTCCTTATATTGTAAAAACTAAGGAAAAGGAGTGTTATGGTTCAAGGTTCAAAGAGGAAGTCTAAAAGTGTTTATGGAAGTGATTTATATGTGATCTCAAATCTATGAAAACTAAGAAAAGGAGATATTTCTGCTGAAATTTCATTCGTGGCTTATCGGATATACATTTATGGATGACAAGATTCTGTGTTAATTATAAATTTGGATTTATGTTGGAAATATACGTTTCAACATTTTGTCATTTTTATTTGTTTTATGCACTGTTGGATATTTGAATATCCAACTGATGGGCGGTTGGATATAAAAAATATCCAACTGCCAATCAGTTGGATATTTATATATCCAACAACTGTTGATTGAATAGTGAAAATAAACGTTGTCTAAATACAATGGGTGATATCATAGAAGTTTTTTAATTGGATATAAAAACCTTATGAATATTGTAAAATCAGAAAACAACCACTTACTGTTGCATTCATAGTAATCTTTTGAAAATTATAAATGCTTTAGTCTTTAAATAACATAACTTTTACCGTTATCAATAATTGGATTTTAATCAGCTAAGCTATGTCTTAAGATGTTAAAACTATTTAGAACAAAAATACCTTCAAAAATATATTTTCCATACGCACAAACCAGTGATTGATTTGAAAATTCATTTATTGTACAATGGTACACAAGTCTCTGAGGTTCATCACACTGGTTGGCATAGGCTGCACAGTTCTTCCTTTCTGCAGCCACCCTCCATTTCTCCTCACTGTCAGGGCAGTCATCAACAACCTCCACTGTTGATGGAGATACTGGACAAGCTGTCTGTTGAAGAAAAACAATTGTTCATCATCATTTAAAATACTTTTATAAGTTGATCTGTTTCTTTAGTCCTCTTTCAAATGTGGAAGAAAGTCATTATTTTAAATACGTTAAAAATTGTATTTGTTTCTTTAGTCCTCTTTCATATAATTTTAACGGCACATAACTTATTAATCATCCTTTTGTATTGTTCAAATAAAAAGATTATCCTCATTTTTTGGACCTTAGTCAATTTATGTCCATCAATGATTGTTTTAGTTAAAAAAAACTAGCTTTTTATTTCGTTATTTTAAAGGTTTTTCTTGGTATTTCCCAACAAGCAAGTTTTTTCTAGTTCCAAATATTTGCAAAGTTTCCTATCATCCAATTTGTAAGGTTCGTATATATTACTTTCTTAAGACATCATTTTATTTTGTGTACAACTATGTTTTTCTTATGTCGATGATATATTTTTTCAGATAAGGTAATTATAGAAATTCAGATTGTATTATTTTTTCAAATTAATATTAGGTTATGAAAATTTTTTAATTGTTTTGTGAAGCCAACAATATTCGGTAAGGTCTCTTTACATTAAAGTTTCATTTTTTGAAAACAACTATCAGTCATTGTATGTATATATCGTTTGATCTACTGGCTACTGTTGTCTTGATTGATTAGTGATAAAATCGAATTCTAGTCATAGAAAAGTAACAATATTTATAAATCCACATTAAATAGACCTTTAAATATAAACTGTATGACAATTAACTAGCAATACACATTTGGAAGATTCCAAAAACATACACGAATCTACTTAAATAAAAGTTTAAAACTATTTGATATTGTGTGTAATTTACTCAGCGTGATAAATTTTCGTTGAATAACTTAATTGATTTGGCTTTTTGTTTTGGTTTTGTTTCTTATTATAACCAATTGGTAGGAATGCAGTTGATATGTGACGTTAACGAATACATTGGTTTCCTTTTGAAAGTGTACAGTTAATGATGTTCATTGATGATCAAAGCTTGTGGAAGGATAGTTTATGTGCAAGAAACTTCAGCATTTACCTTCAGAGACGTTCCAAGCACATGAAAATGTAGGACTGTGTGGGTGGTTAAGATTAAAATAACCATGAACGATTTTGACGCCATTGCTAGCATTGTATTGATAATTGTAACCAGGACGTTTCAGCCACAATCTATTTTGGCACGCTTTACATCAGGAATGATATTCGTTAACGTAAGTGTTTACATAGTTGTTTGCATCATCAATGTGTAGCTAGAATATGAATAATATAATTATAAGCTTAAAAAACAAATAATGTAGATTGTTGATGACCTCTTGTGATTTTCGCCCTGTTTAAATATAAAGTATGTAATCTCTTATCAAGATAAAAGCAACTTCTTGCAGCTTCAGCACCAATGCCCCCATTTTCGGAGGAGTAAAATTGCTTATTATAATTTCTAATTTACAAAAAAAAATCATCTTTTTTATAGTTTTAGTTTAAAAATATTGGTTTCATAGCTTGTATAAACGTTCATTATGTTTACAAAAATATTATACGTTTAATTTATACTTTAAACTTTATTGGATTATCAATACAAACAAAACGAAATTGTATCTTCTGTTAAAATAATTCAAAGTTCTCTTTCTTACTCCAAATAACTGTAAATTATCTTGCGAGGATATACAGATTTACAATATTGCAAACTCTTTTAAAATTATTGGGCGCGAATTGAAGTGACCCCGCTCCACGCAATAACGAAAACGAGGCTATGTCTGCAATAACAACTCGTGGTCTTATCGATGGGGGAGGAGGAGGAAGAAACTACGAAATAAGAACTGTTCAAGAATTTTATCAAATTGTTTTTGTTAATGATATTTAATGAAGAAGCCAACAATGACAGTGCACTTAACAACCCAGATACAAAAGACTAATGCCCCCACTTTGTAGAAACGGAACCTTTTACATCATGTTACTAAAACGTTTGTCATTTGTTTTATTCACAGAAAATAATATATATAGAAAACAGAAATAACTTTGAGTCGAAGAACGTTGTCTTTATTCGATGATATTATCACATTGAATGCACACACTTTGAATACAAGAATAAAATTTGTGTTTACAGATAGTAATTCAGAACTTTAAAGGCCACGTGAAAGAATTATACATTGCACCCCATAACCTAAATTCGCGATGGTTATAGACCAATGGTAATGAAAAATGAAAACATGATTTTTTAAAGGCGGTATGGCATCAATGCAACGGAAGGAAAACTCCTAATATTTATTTAATAAACAAATAATAAATATATCTTCATTTTAAATAGTCTCAGTTATAACTTTTATAATCTCCTTACACATTATTTATAGATATTAGTATATGCTTTCAACTCCAGGTTTTAATGCACGGCGTACTAATAAAGAATAATTATATTTAATGATTTCTGATTGACACATATTTTGACGGCATGATTGCTACAAATGGCTAGATATATTTTAGCGGGTTGAAATATAATTTTTGTAGAAAAAATATGATATTCAAAAGCGTCACAGTAATTCACATTATTGTTGTATTTATAGAAATAGAAATATCGTTTCTCAAAACTGAAGAAATGGTGTTTTTTTTATTGTTTCCTTGTTGTCAATCAGTAATTGCTACATTTTACAGTTTCCTCGTGTAAACCTTGTTCTATAAACTTTATGGTATCGTTACAGTTACACTTGATGTATGAAAGTATAATACTTTGTAACCTGAAAAAAGTGGTACATGTATACACTGATTTTTTATAGGCATTGAAAACTAAAATTAGGACCATGGAAAAATGTAAGTTTCAATAAGTTCATCTCATCGCAGTTAAAAACCATACTGAACTCTTCTGTTCAAATTTTGTCTGTCGTCCAACTGATTGTCTGTTTATCTGTTTGCAAACGTTTAACATTATTAACTTTACTTTTAAACCAGACTTAAAAATAAAACATTGCAAAATGAAATACAATTAACATTGTTTTTATTATTGGCATTAAAACAACCATCTTCACAAAATTAATATGGCAAGAACTAACTGAAACCTGTCTCAAATGAAGCACTCTCAGGTAGTGTAAATTACAGTTTTTTTAATCCTGATCCCTAAACAAGAGGCCAATAGGCCTTAACGGTCATCTGAGTAGATTATAACCCATACACAAACTTGTCGAGGAGTCTCATATATGCATTTAATAAGGTTTCATTCTGGAGTACAACAATTATAAATTTGTAATGACAACCACATCCTTGCCTGAAATCTTTCAAAAAAAACTATGAAGCCTATAATATTGGCGAAAAAATTAAAGATCTGGTCTACAAAATCATGAATTCAGGTTTTTTTTTCAGGTGTGTGGGTGTAAAGAAGATAATATTTTTAACATTATTTGCATTAACAACATTCATTTTGGCCCTGCCCTAGAGTCAAAGCCCATACGTCAGGGGACATAAAATTAAAAACTTTAGTAGAGGACTTCCTGGAAACATAATTATGAAGTCAGGTTTTTATACAGATGTTTGGGAATAGAGAAGAACATTTTTAAACATTATATGCATTTACACTAGATATTGCCATATTGCCCCCCCCCCCCAATCCTAAACTACTGATCCAGGGGCTATGAATTTCACAATCTAGGTAGAAGAGTTAGTGGACATCATAATCACGTATTCAGTTTTTAGGGAACATGTGTAAGAGTAAAGTAGACATTTTTACTATGTTGCCATATTGGCCCACCCTGGAGCCTAAACCCCTGACACATGGGTCACGAATTTCACAATTCTGGAAGAGGGCCTCATGGACATTATATCCAACCATTTAGTTTTTAACAAATATATATGGGAGGAGAGATGTTCTAAGATTTAATACATTTTTACTATATGGCCATATTGGCCCCACCCTAGAGCCAGAACCCCCCTGATCCAGGGGTAATGAATTCACAAGTTTGGTAAAGGGCTTCGTGAACATCATAATAATGCATTTAGTTTTTAACAAATATATATAGGAGTAGTGAAGAAGATTTTCTAAGATTTAATACATTTTAACTGTATGGACATATTGGACCCACCCTGGAACTTAAACCTCTGACACATGGGTCATGAATTTCACAATTTTGGTAGAGGGCTCTATGGACATCATGATCATGCATTCAGTTTTTAACAAATATATATAGGAGTAGAGAATTTTTTCTAAGATTTTATACATTTTAAATATATAGCCATATCGAGCCCACCCTGGAGCCTGAACCCGTGACACAAGGGTCATGAATTTCACAATTTTGGTAGAGGCTTCATGGACATCATTATCATGAATTTAGTTTTTAACAAATATATATGGGAGTAGAGAAGAAGATTCTCTAAGATTTAATATATCATAACATAATGGCCATAATGGTCCCACCATAGAGCCAGAACCCCTGACCCATGAATTCTGGTAGAGGGCTTCACACACATGGTTTTTTTTCTCACATGTTTGGGAGTATAGAAGAAGATTTTTGTAAATTTGGCTTCTTTGCTTATTTGGCCCCACCTGTGGTGCCCCGGGTGTGGCAGAGCCATGAATTTCACAATTTATATTTCTCTAACCACAGAGATGTCTCACATCAAAAATGGTAACAATTAGCCTTGTAGTTTATAAGGAAAAGTTAAAAATGTAAAATTGAGTTTACTCAGGTGACCTAGATATATCCTCTCAAAAATCGTTGGAACAGAAAAATTAAATATTGAAAATTGTTTGGAACCATACAAGGAAAAGTAGATACCAATTCCTTTTCTCTTTAATCATTAGAGCCCCCAAAAATGAAATTTGTTTTAGAGCATTCTCCAGTAGTGGGGATTTAAGTTTGTCTATATGTTGAAGTTGAGTACAAGTATCCTTAAATTGTGTTTAGTTAAATTTGTTCAACTCATTATCTCTGTGAATAAGGTTGACCGTCTTGAAGGAGAAAAGGTTCAGAATATTCAACATAGAAATAAATACAGTAAATGAAATTGAAATTTTCTCAAAGACTAGTTGTTAATTGTACGAAAGCATGAAGCAAATTTCAGGAAGTGTAGGTTGCTGTTTGTACAATTTATGATCCTATGGCCAGGGCAGGAAACACCGGCGAGTCACGTTTAATAAAATGAGTCTAAAGGCCCCCCATGTTTTTAGATGTTCATCTCTAAATCTATATATCAAAAATATAAGTTGGATAAGTCTAAACCTGTCTGGAAGCATGTTAGGTAGTGTCGAGTCAAGTTTGACCAAGTCATGATCCGTAGATGTAGAGCAAAGCAAAACTTGAAAGGTTTTTTTTTAAATGTATATGAATTCAAAAATTCAAAACTCGTGTTAAAGCATCCGCAAAAGAACAATTAAAATCGTTTAAATTCCTTTATTTTAATCCGTTGGGCCCCCCAAAAAGATGATGGGGTTGAAATTGGTAAAAAAAAAAATCATATATATTTATTTACACGTGCTTTTTTAAAATTTCTTTATTCCAAGATTACAATACTGTCATTTATCGTGACAAACTTTTTCAATTTTTCAAACTATTAAATGTAATACCCTCCTTTATCAAAGATAAACTTACAAGTAAATTGCCCAGATGGCTTTGTAATAGATTTTCTGAATATCTCTGGGCCATTTATGATTTTTAATCTACAAATATTGTGAAATCTGAAAGTTTTAGAATGGTGAAAGTATTTTGATTATAACGTACTTATATCCATATTCTTAACGACAGGGGTGTTAGTTTTGCAATATTTGAATCAACAAATGATTAAAATTATTAAATTGTGAATAATCATTGAGTTACATTTCTAATATCAGCAACGGATTTTTTTTTATAAATCATTCCATTTGTAAATATGTTTAGATAAAAGTATGAAATATGTGACTGTAAAGGTGATTGTTTTATTCTCCAGACATCATTTACCCAAATCAGTTCCTCAACAGTTTACTAACTTAATTTTCATAAAGCGACTTTTTAAATATATCACTTTTTGGTGAAAAGAGGGATACTGTTGACATGCACCATATTAGTATTGGTTTTGTATCATGTCATTAATTGTTTTAGCTATATTTTGCAGATACATGTAGTATACATTTTTAAAAAGTGTAAAAATGTTACTCGTAAAAAAAGTTCAAATTTATATGATAAATAAGCTACTACCAGAGAGACAAAAAAAAAACAAACCCCGAAACTCACCTTAAACCGAGTTGAAAATGGCAATTTTAACTGCGAAACATAACCTGATCTTGATTCAATATTCTAATGTTATTTGGTATAATAGTTAAATTTTAAAGAACAGTAATATTAACTAGAGCAAAGCTCGTTGCAAAGCAACGAGTGGGTCTTCCGGTGGTGTCGAGAGTAAAGATAGAAGCTCCTGTAAGAAGCAGAGTTCTAAAACCAACTACAAAGAAAATTTAAAAAAAATTAAAAAAAAAAATCGAATAATTCTTAGTACGACTTTACAATGTCTGAATGATTTCAAGAACGAATTAACAAAAACCTTTACAATTTCTAGAACGACTTAATAAAAAAGTCCCGAATGTCTTCAAGTACGAATTAACAATTTCCGAATTATTTTAGGTATGAGTTAATTTAACTTTTAAAATAACACTATTTTCTTAACCAAGAACGTGGAAACAAAATTTCCGGAAAACTCAATTTTTAAATCCAAATATTTTTGTAATGTATCGTCCGATTTTAAAACGGATTTCAGTATTAAATTAAGCTTAATTAAAGCTCCTTTGTTGCTTTATGATTTTTATCAAATTGTTGGTCAGAAAAGAGTTATTATAAAAAGACTTAATATCCCTTCTGGTTCCAAATTTGAGGGGTCAGCCCTTTTTTTTAATATCAAATAAAAGGTCTCGCTAATATAAACATATTTTGTTCTACAAATGTTAACGAATGGTTAACCGTTATCGAGATATCTAAACAACTGTATTTTAGGGGCCGACCCTTTAACTCTTTACCGGGGCCACTAATAACAACATTTATGGTATCATATTGTTCAGAACATTATTTTGTTCTACATTGCTTTTAAAAAATATTTCTGCTTTTTCAGATATTTCAAAATGATCAAAGTTTTGAACTAATGGCCCCTTGAAACCACTAATTACGTAATATATGACTAAGGTATGATACTGTATAGATAAACAATTGTACAATGAAAATTTTTGCTTCTATAATTAATAACAAATTATTGTTCAGTAAACAGTTCTTGTAAGAAGATTTAAGACCCCTCTTGACCCCTAATTGGAGGGGCCAGCCCCTTTTTCTTGATATCAAATGAAAGGTCTTGCAAATATAAACATATTTTGTTCAACAAGTGTTCACGAAATGTTAACCCTTCTTAGGATATCTTTACAAATGTGTTTTAGGGGCCGGCCCTTTATCTCCTAAATGGGGTCATGAACAAAAAAATTTAAGAAAGCATATTGTTCAGAACATTATTTTAAGCAACTTTTGTTCTACAATGCTTTTCAAAATATTTCTCCTTTTTCAGATATTAATGATCGAAATTTTGAAATTCTGGCCCCTTGGAACCCCTTATTACGTAACATATGACTTAGGTATGGTACTGTATAGATAAACAGCCGAACAATGAACATTTTTGCTTCATAATTAATAACAAATTATTATTCAAGAAAGAGTTATTGTAAGAAGACTTTACAGCCCTCTTGGCCCCTAATTTGAGGGACCAGTCCCTATTTCTTGATACCAAACAAAAGCCCGTGTAATTTGAAACAACTTTTGCATTACATCTTATAACAAAATATTTATACATCAAAAGATATCACAGAAAATGTGCAAAAATTTCGTGAAAAAATTTGGTGCCAATTTTCAGGTTCAGGCGAGCTTGGAGGCCTTTAGCAATTTTCATCATTGGAAGCATGTGGGTACATCTACATACATTCATCTACAATCCCTGAAAATTTCAAGCTTCTATCTTGATTAGTTTCGGAGAAGATGCGTGGACAAAATGACCCTAAACAATTTACAAAATCGTCAATATCTGAAACCGGAAGTGACGTCATCATTTACAAATTTTACTAAATGTAGCGCCGATCATGCTTTATCCATCCTGAAAATTTTGTGCGAATCGGTTGGATAGTTTTTGAGAAATAGCGCTCCAAAAAAGTCAGAAAAAGAAAAAAAAGAATAATAAAGAAAAAGAAACCGTAGAATAACAAGAGGGTCTTCCGTTGGAAACGGAAGACCCTAATTAAGTTGATATATTATCTTAAGACTAATGTGGACATCAATCAGCAAAGGCAATTTAAAAAGATAGAGTGTGTAATCTCTTAATCGTCAATCAATATAATGGAACAAAAACTATTTAATTCATATCTACAGATGAGCATTTACTATGTCGAAACATAAGAAACCAGTGCCTAATATAAGATAAAAGGGTTAAACAGCAGAAGAACCTAATTTATATATCAGATTTACTTAGTGTTTAATCTAAGTTTAATTAAATATTAACCTTTTGGGCTATTCTTGATAAAAGATCTCGACCTCAGCATTGACAATGTTTTAATATCAAATCATTTTTCAATGTATTAAATACACTTGAGCATTCATGTTAACTGATTAAAGCTTAGAGTTAAACCACACAACTGGATGCCATCTTTAGCAACTACATGAACTTTAAATATAAAGGTCGTCATAAATCAGCTCATACAATACATGAAAATGCAGTAAATGTAAATGTAAGTATTTGTTACATTGGAATCAATGTAGGAATGTATCGATTAATCGTCTCTGAACCCATGTAGATGCACAATTGTTAAAAATATTTATTTGATTAATACAAACATTAATCTTCCATGATAAGTAAATACTTAATTGTTTTACAAGTTAAATTGATCAAATAAATGTCTGCACTAAAGATTGTCTATGTAAAGAATGTAAATGCCTCAATAGAAATAAGTTGCTTGACATTAATATCAATCTATTTCTTACTTTAATAATTTCGCATTTTAGGAAAATAAGTTACTTGTTGAAATTGATATCACGTTAACATCAAAGCTTACAAGCAATCCTTTTGAAAGAGTTTTGAAGTTGAACATGGATGTACTATTTTAATAAGTACTAAATAAAACTTACATTGTTCTGCTATATCCCTTTTTAAATTCAAAGACAAATTTCATCCGGTTTAATGTCTGATGATGAAATAAGTGTATGTTTGCTGAACAAAACAGGAACATTCGGCTTAGTACGGAAAATCGCAATTTACATGCACAGAAAAGGCACTCAAACCCAAGAGTCATCCAAAGGATTAGATGTAATCATTCTGTCTTGGATGTTTTCTGGGTATTTACACTCGTTGATGTTGACAAAAGGAGATACACGTATGTCCATATTAATAGCAATCCTAAGCGATAAGCTTGAAATCGTTTGCTGAAGCAAGTGATATCATTCTGTCCAATTGATGAATTAATACATATCATCCTAAAGTTTTTTGCTAAAAATAAAAATATTTTTTTTTTATATTAAATACAAAACAATTGTGTAAAATATGTAAACAGAATATACTAAAATGTAACGTAGATATTATTTTATTTCAAGTTTATCCATCATTCATATTTCATTATTAAAATTTTAGCCGTTTAAAGTAAGTTTTAAAAGCTTTAAAATGGATTTTTTCACATGTAGATCCTTTTAGATAAAAACGCCATTAGTTGTTATGATTATGTATACTTTTAAAGAAAAAAATTGAGACAATCAGAAGGCAACAAATACCAGCCATAATTCATTCTTTTAAATTTCATACAGTTGTTGTATTATAATTTATTCTTGTTATTTTTTTAAATAGACAACTGATAAAATGATTATATAATCATGACTATTTTTATAACGACTATGTTTCGGATTTTATGGTATTCTTTAAAAAAAAAAAATCCCCATTTTATTGTTGTTAATTCATTTTATCCCAAAAAGTAATATCCAGCTTACATCATTTTGACAATTACGTAGAGAGTATAGAATAATAGTTAATCATATCGACAAAGACATTTTGAGAACAATAACAATGTATACATGTTCTATCAATATATATTTGAACATATTAAGGAAATACTGTTTTCGAGACACACAATTTCAGTAAAAACATTAAATTACACGTTACTAAAATGTTTTAACGAAATATATTTCAGACACAACATATGTAGTACACTATATAAATTGACGTCTGCTTTATTTACAAACGTTAATTAAATATTAATATTTTTTCAACAACATTGACCTTGTAATATCACATATTTGTTTCAGTTAAAAAGTACTTTCGATGCATTACAATATTATATAAATTATATATTGGAGAGTTACTTGCACTCAACAACCCAATAAATAATTTTGCGCTTAACGAGCACGTATATTATATCATTAAGTATCATTAAGTAGGCCTATATGACTCTCTCTATTCCTAATGAAAATTGATTGTAATTAACAGATGTATAGAAACTAACAGGGCAAAATATGAAGGTGGCGATCAATGAAAAAAAGTAATGAATACAAAATTCATTAACGCTAGTTTGTATTTATTCATTTTATGTAACAACATCTTACGATATCATCCGAAAACGAAAGTGTTACATGTACACACAGACAGACAGATATAAACAGTTAGACGGACGGACGTACATACACTATAAGAGAAAGTAGAGGCATTATTTATTTAAAAAGTAGTTATGTTTTAATATTGGTTAAAAAGTAATATTAGTTATGAAATCAATTTACAATTACTATTATTATTTCCATCGTGGTTATATTTGAATAATGATTGTAAAGTGACTCTAATAATGAAATATATCCTCAATCACTATTGAAATAATTTATATCAATAGTGGTTGTTTTTCAATAGTGGTTGCAACAGGCCTTTTGAATTCTAGGTATAAGTGTTGTGCATAAAAGATAATGGTGTATCCAAACATGATGTTTTAGAGTTATCTTTCGTTGGGTCTTTAAAGCGCTGTTGTTGTTATTTGACCATGTGACTGGTTTAAAACACATGCTTTAAAAACTTTGTTACTTAACAACAAAAATGATGGACATAAAAAATAGAATTTTAAAACAAGAATTAGGTCAATAACAGTTGAAAAACTATTTCCTTTTAATGAAGACCTGAAAGAGACATGGTGACGCACAAACCAATGATTAATCGAATATCGAATTTTTGCACAATTTCCTCATATTTTATTTCGTTTCTTAATACTTTTTAGATCATCATCTGTACATCGGTCTTACTACGGTTTCTTCCATTTTCATGATCATTACAATGAGCACACTGCTGGTGCGATAGGTTGGCAGGGGATGCTTACTCTTCCTACGCAGCTGATCTCACCTCTATCCGACCGTGTTTGCTCTGCTTTGAATTTTTATAGGATATATAGATATTCATATGTATTGTATAAAAAGAATAACTTTTGAAAAATCACGATGCTAAAAAGTAAATAAATCAAATTAAAAAGAAAAACATTAAGCGTTGGGCCAGGATACAACTATTGAGTTTCTCTTCCGATTTGTAGCCACGCAAGCGCAGGAGAATGTAAATACTGCAGTTGGTATTTATCATGAGCCTCTCTTTGAAACTTGATGTCTTAAAGAACTATATATTTATTAAGATGAACTCTCTATAAATCCATATTTCTTATTTTAGACATAAAAAAAAAATTCGAAGGTTTCTACTTCTTTCCGTTCTCAAAAAAAAAGTAAAACATCTTTTTTTGAGTCACCATGTCACTTTAACCGGTCTCGTCTAGTTAAATCTTTTTTTTTAAATCTAGCTTTCACTTTTTTACGTGATAGGTTTCTTAATTACTGGATTTGCAATAAAAGTGGGGTTTTTCCCTGTTAAGTTTGTACTCAGTCGAGAGCTTTGTAGTTGTCTATAAGATATTTTGATAGAATTAGTCAGTGATGTTTACAAACATGAATATTAAGCATCGACTGTTTTTTGTTGGAAGTTGTCGATCCTACACCAGGCCGTGCATACAAATTAAAACCGCGCATTATTATTTTTTTTAATAAGCTCATATTGTACATTACAAATTGGTTGAATAAGTGTGGTCGTTTCATTTAATCTAACAATAATAAATCTATTTAAATAGAGTGGTGACGTTTACTTTTGCTAATTCACCGTGATCAGGTTTAGAGTAATTGAAAATTGAACTTTAAAAATTTCCAATGCAAACATAAAGTGTGAATATTTAACTCTGTACAGATGAGTATAATAATCTGTAAGAAGTATTGCATTTTATAAGCATTTTCCGCAAAGATTAAACTTGATAAAACCACGAAAATAGCAAGGTAAAAACTGATTAAACAAATAAATGTATCTGACACTCATTTGACCACTAATGGTAATAATTCATTAACTTATAAAATAAAATTTGAATTATTAAAGGTCAAAGACTTATGTTGCCTTCTTATCTTTTATCTATAGTACATATGAATTTTTACCCATAATGATACAATTTTTAAATTGTATCATTAATGGGCGGTAATACTAGTACAAGTCCGTTACTAGAAATAGAAATTATAACGAAATTTAACACTTTGATAACGAATGTCTTTACAGGGAAAAACAAAATGCACTACCCGTTAACATAATAGATTGAATGAATTTATTTTCATATGAATTGTTCGACTTACAATCAAATTATTCAAGGGATCAAAGTAATGTATTTTTTCTTCCAATCCTCAATTAGTAAAAATTATAGTCGTGTCTAAGGATACATGTAAATAGTGAATAAATGTATAAATTATTATTAAGAGTTCGTTATAGGGATATAGCAAATTAGGGATATAACGAAATAAATCCATCGGTCCCTAGAACTTCGCTATAACCGAGTTTTACTGTATTTGTAAATAAATAAGAATAATTGATTACCATTGTATCAAATTATATGTCCACAATTTAAAGGTATCTCGTTTCCTCATTACCTTAATCCTGTAATTTCTTTGAGAAATTTCACGACTCGATACCGGAAGAGAAAAAAGAACAGACTATTCTTATACTTGCATAGTAGGTAGAATTATCATGAACATTAGAAGCTAAATAAAAAAAAGTTAATATATAAACGACAAGCGCGTGCTATGATTATTTGGACGTCATAAAAAAGTTTTCGGTCAGGTTGGGTCTGATTGGAACTGTATATTATACGGCTATCAATAGGATGAATGTAAAAATCATCTGCGAAAGAAGCAATATTCAGCCTGTTGTTGTTGCGTCTTTAATTCTGGGGCAATTGTTGCAAACAAATCTGCTTTAGTAACACATTTATAAAAAAAGACATCCTGGGTCAGGCTTTCTTAAATCTAACAGAGCAATGTAAAAGACTGCGCACAATGGACTTTTAGAACAAAAGCTTGAGAATCTATTGTATTTTATTATTTACTCGCATCTTAGTTTTCTGTACATTTTTTGAGCTTGATAGGTGATTTGTGTTTGACAAAAATTAAACTATTTTACATAAAAAAAACAAATACTATGTGCGTATACATTGATAATTTTGGGATACACTTTTGATTTATTTGTGTAATTTTTTTTTTTTAGAAATAATTTAAGTTACAGCTTTCGTTGATTTGTGTATTTATTTAATTACATAAAGTAGAACAAATATCTCTACCAAAAATGTATCTATCGATTGATATTAATGCAATGCCCTATTAAATCAAACAATAATAGAATAATACATTGGTAGAACCAAACCTATACAATTCTTGTCATTTGTAAACCATAAAATAATAAAAAAAATGATTATACTGTACCTTGCCACTCTTAGATACATGTGTTCTGTAAAAAATGTATGAGAAGTTTGAAATGCTCAAATATTCGTTATTTTTCTTACCTCGGAATACCAAATCCGTTTCCTGTCATTGTCAGTAACAGCATTGTAAAATTTGAATCGGCATCTATTATCAAGAACAGCCAAAATTTAAAGAACCCAGGATGAGTATTGTCGGCCCTTTTATACCTATAGGTAACTGTCAACGCTATTTTTCATCAACAATATATATATAAAAAAAAACTTAAAGTCATACTTCCTTTAGCGGTAAATCGTTGCGGCTGTCATGTGTAGTTAAAAACGTATGTTTAAAATCTTACAGCGGATTCCCCGATCCACATTACGTGTCGATGCTACATATAATGAAAGGGGGGTGCATTAAGTGTCATAGTCACGATTCTGGTCATTTTTTCTGTTTACAGTATTAATAAAAGTTATGTATTTATCATAGCTTAGTTGGATCGAAATATCACTCTGCTCAAAACAATTATATACTGTTTCATCAATTTTACTAAGTCCGACGAACTTCAACGTCCTCCTTGCGACTTTACTCAGGTGCATATGCACTATAATTAATCAAATGAAATAAACATACGTGAAAAGCAATGTTGTCTTTGTTGGGTGAAAAAATAGCGATAAAAATAAAATATAAGCAAACAAAAAATAAATGTTTATACATGTATATACATGTATCTACATTACATTACAGAATTATCAGAAAATGTGTCATATCGTTCGCAAATCATTCTGTTTTGAAAGAAACCACTTTTTATTAGAAATGTTACACTTTGCTAGAAAGGTGTATGACTATTATTATGCATTGGGCATTTCATTCCAAACATGCAGATACATGAATAACTATTGATTTCGCTGATCATGAAGAGATTAAATAGTAGTCATGTATGTATCCTAGCGATTCGTGTATAACAATTAAAGCATAATTCACTAAAGGTAACTGTAAGACTTTTACAAAGTTTATTTTGCAATGATTGTTTGACAATAAAATCGAATATCAGAGGAAGTATCATTTTCAAGGTTTCATGAAGAATTTAACAAAAAAGGTGTAAAATTTTACACTTTAACGATATAATCTTAATTATTTATGGATTCACAATATGATACTTTTAATGTAACATACTGTGTTGATACTAAAGTGAATAATAACCTGTTTGAAAACACAGGCACTGGATCACCTGAATTATGTGCAGTACGCTTTTTTTTGCATTATTTGCATATCTATCTATTCCTTTCTAATATGCATGTGATCAGTTACATTTTTTTTGTGTATTAAATTACAGCGCTGGCATACATTTTTTATTTATGAAAAACGTCAGTCAGCATGCGACCCATGGACGATTGTATTCGCTGACAGGGTCGTATCGACCATAGAACTTATGACTTCAGACAAGACTTTGTCAGTAGCTTGCCTCGCCTTAGAAACTGTTCATATAAAGAGCATGCCCTTGTGTATTGAATTAACTGAGAGACAAAAACACCATTGGCATGTGATGAAGGTATATTGCTACATAAGTAAGGAAAACTGACTATAGAAAAATTAAAGTCATCACAATTATCAAAAATTTTGTTGTTAGGTTACCATTAATATCCAGTAAATATCCAAATATTAAACAGATGACGCATACTATGTGTTATCTTTTATTTCAAGTTCACTGGGATATATCGAGTCGACATAAGTATGGAAATAACAATTGTTAATTAATAATACTTCGTCGATATACCAGAATGTTGAGTTGAAGTCCACATCGAGTGATTTTTTTTTCACGTACAAGTTTTTGAATAAATTCTGCTTCATAAGAATACAAAAAAAAATATGCAAACAATGGGTCACAATTGGTATCATAGGAATTCCAACAGATTGTTGGAAAACTTGATTTCCAATAACTACATAGATGTTGTCTATCAGAAACTCAAGCATCTTTTAAATGTCAACTTCAAGGTATTTGTATGTACAATCAAATTTGTTTTCAACAAACATTTTCTTTTTTTATATTTCCAGTGACAAGTTAAGCATTTTTTCAATTTCCATTTTTATTGAAGAAACGACTGTCGATGATATCAAAAAGCCTAGATTTTAATTTGTCATTGGTAATGGTTGTATACAGCGTTGAAAAATCGTACGTTTTGATGCTATTGATTTTGGTAAGATTTTGTAACCTCAAAGTTTCTAATAATTCTTTAAAGTTTTTTAGTATCCACATCTGATTCACGCCACTTCTGGAGTATAGTGTTGCACAGTACTCTTGAAGCTATTCCTTCACTACTGTAAGAATTTTCGTAAGGAGTAAAGAGAGAGGTTTTGTAGAACATTTACTGAACTTGTTATCTGTGTCTATTTGTCTTGTCATTTGTGTCGATTCAGTGAAGATTGTATAATTAGCAATTTTCATGTCTTTCTGTATAAGAAAAAGATATATATCTTTCAACAACGACCAAAGCTTGGTTTAATTCTACGCCGGCCACTTTCATGTATTTGTAGAAGCGTTTATCATAATGTTGTCATAATCACTTTACATCGTAATCATTACTCTATGCTAAAGGTAGTGGCTACTCAGTATTGCTACTAAATTCTGATTAATGTTGATTATTTAATACAGATATCAATGCATTTAGGAGCTGATTGTTACAACAAAGTATAGGTCAGCATTCATTTTATCTAGACAATATGTAAAAGATCGTGTACTCATAAGTGTCCCCTCATAAATAAAAAAAACAGCCCCCCCCCTCCACAAAAAAAAATAACCTACAAAAACACAGGAATTGGGAGATCTCAGAGAAGTGCAAGTGATCAAGACAGAAAATAACATGATGACAGACATTTGATAGAAATTGTGTTTAACCGCTTTAATTTTGTCAACGTCACTTCCAGTCCCAAACAGAAGGATTAAAAAAAATCAAGTTGTTTGAAAGTTAAACTTGTTTTTTTTTTTGATAATTTTTGTTAAGTTGATAAACAATTAATTAAGTATAGTTGCCTAAATTTAAAAAAAATACTAACTTTAATTTTCACTCAGCACTTCCGTTTGTCCATTCCTGTCAAGAGACAAAAAACATGGACTCTACAAGATCTAAAAAATTATGACGACTTGAACAGAAAACGTTGTAGGATAATAGCCCTAAGTATGTATCTGTGTTAATCATATTTTGTTTGATTCGTTGTAATTTACGGTCGTCACCGGAAGCACTTCAAAATTATTATTTTCTCTTATTTTATTTGTTTTGTACATGGAAAGAACTAAGAAACAAACAAAACGAACCATATAAATAAAACCAGAAGCAAGGATCAGTAGTTGTATTTCTAATTACCTCCAACAAAATCTTACATAAGAACAAACATTATTTGATATAACTACAAAATTACATCCATGTTAATCGGAATTGACATTTTACAGAACAATGCCTATCGAGAATAACAAAAATCTTTATCCTTTTTAATTTTTTTTTTGAAAGTGAATACAAAATGTAGATAATTTTTTTTCATCTACCAACCTATTCAAAAACGGGTTAAGTAAGATTTTTCCTATATTTTCCAAAATGATGATTTATTTATTTTACGTCCAAGAAGGAGAGGGGGTGCTCATATTATCACTTTCTTTGCTTAAGAATGTTGTTTCCAACAAAGACTTAAATAATTCGAATGCTACATTATGCGACTATAAATAATGCAGGTACATGAATAAGGATCAATTATGTGTTTCATCTTTGAAAAAAGAAGACTTCAGTTTGTTGATTGTCGATTTGTGCATCTGTTATTTACCGACTATAATATCTTAAGGGTTTGGGTTGTTTCTATATAAATCGGCCTTTGTCACAAAATTCTTAAAGCAAAACAAATTTTAAACCAGGTTTTTGTGCATCTTATGTTCATGAAGTCTTTACATTTAAAGAATTGAAGTTTTTGTTTTAAAAAATTTAAAACACCCTTCATTGCAAACAAAGTTAAAGATACCCTTCATTGCAAGCAAAATTAAAGACACACACTGCGTACGTATACTTTGAAACACAAGGTAAATTCTTTAATTTTTTTTATGAAAATGTCTCCAAAGAAGATTTTAAATGGTGCGGATAATTTATAATTTTTTTGTAGTCCTATGTATTCTTAAGCCAGAGTTCAATATTGCTTAGATACAATTTTCCAAAATATTTTTGACTACGGATTCATAATGCATCGTAGAGTTTGATGAAGTTATCATTATATATTACACAATATGATTCATATGGGGTTTTTCGTCTATAGCTCGGAACTATTGTCGCAAAAGTATGTTAAATCATTTCAGAAAAAAATGTGTCTAATTATTTAAATACAGGTGAGAAACAACTTGCCATGCGAAATTACAACATTATCCTTGATTTTAACTCATGTCAAAAGTTCAGTACTTTGATTTTATTGTTGATTTTGATAAGGAATACTTCACAATAAGGAAGTGATCTACATCATTATCTATTTATTACTGGATTTTAATAAAATTAGTCTTAAAGATCGACATATTCAGCATCATTCAAACATTAACTAAAATAAATTTCTAATATTATTTTTTTAATCTCTAGACTATAAGGATACGTGATCTTATTTCTCATACGGTTATAGATAATGACAACTTTAATCATTCAATAACAACTGAATAAAATATTTCAATTTGCATCTGAGTCATCAGAGTGCATTCATTGAACGCATGGATGTCGGAAAATCATATAATGATACTAATTTAAACAGATAGTCTATCAAAGTATCAAACAACTTTCGTGCTATACGTTATAAGAGAGGTCACAAATGGCGTGTGCCAGCCTAACAATACATTTCTTTCTTTTTTTTTTTTTTTTTTTTTTTTTACATCAAAACATGGTTTAGATATAAGCAGTGTTCCGTTGCATTTTCATCTAAAATTATCTGAGTGTTTCTCATTGTAATAACAGTTTTAAAATACTGCATAATTTATTTGGAAATTCTAGATAAATGATGTATTAATTTTTGTACAATACTTACATCTTTCTGTACACATACATGTTTAGATTGTAAAAAGTTGAACAAAATGTATATCAATAATCTATTGTGTACGTTGTTCAACGTTTGTATCTTAATATCATTCGCAACTACACGTTCACTACGGAACTATTGTGTGAAGAGGACCTTTTTATTGCCAACTTGTGTTTCTGGTTACATACGTTTGTGATATCACATACATCTTTTTTTTCAGTTCAAACTCTTCATATGTCTAATATGATACGTCTAAGACACATCCATTAAAATGGTTAATTATGTAAAAGTTAAAAATATGTTTCATTACATTATTGAACCGCTTACATTTAACAGACTTGTGAATGGAAGCATACGATGTTGCAAAGGCTATATGTGGAATAGCACTATTGAGGATTGCATCGGTACGAAAGGTTTTCATATCAGATTTATTCTCCCCGACTTGACAATTAGTTTAGTTTAAACTTTATTTCATTTGAATTGTACATCAATACTTTATTGCACAGTTTGTTGTAAAATAATCTTCTTTACTTATATTATGTATATTATACCATATGAGTATCTAGTGTTTAGAAGATACCTAAATTATTCATTAATACATAAACATTTATGATCGTCAACTAAAGAATCGACAAGTTTGGCATTTTTTTCTCATTGGTTTGATCATCAAAACTAATCTTGCTGATGATATATCAGCTTGCCCTCTCGGATATGTTGGTCTACAATGTGAAATTCCCTGTGTCTACCCTCTGTACGGCTGAGAGTGCCAAACTGTCTGTAACTGCTCCCATGAGTTCTGCTTGATATCATCTGGGCGCAACAGACATTTCACGTCAACAGGAGAGAGAGAGAGAGAGAGAGAGAGAGACGTTAATAAAAAAAATCAAATAAACAGTCTTTATATTTACAGAATACAACAAAACAGGCGAACAGTCAGAGAGACAGATTGATTTAACAACATTTGTTACGAACAACAAATCGACCAGTGTCTCATCTGAATCATTTTATCAAATGTTTATCATACCTCTGAACGTAATTTATTTACTGAAATCGATAATATGACTCCAATATTAAAGCAAGAATTGTTAAACGTTTCTATTATTGACTATTGTAGTCCATGGTATGTCTAATTGTAATCATATTCTTTCTGACGCTCTCGGTATGTTTACTGTATAGAAAACATAAAAGGTTAATGTAATATGTTGAAGAAATTCGTTATCTCTCATGCGCATTAAAACACACCAATGATTTAGGAAATAAAACCTCATTAGACAACGAGGGTGGAGAGATAAAGATAGCATTGACAATATTTCAAAAGAAAAAGGACAGTGTTATTCATCTAGAACCACAAAGTGTTTCCCAATCATCCAATCAAGAGGCGTCACACATTCTCATATTTTATCTTCAAATATGAATCCCGAGAATCCCTAACTAAGGACGTCATTCGGGAACTTACGTTATACCTACTGATAAATATAGCAGCAAGGCGGAGTCGGGAAATGCAGGAGAGTCAAATGTGTATCTCACAGTGCTAAACAATTAACTTTCTTGATCAATCCTAAACCAAAAGCAAAACTATAAGTACTACACAATTCATTTTTGTCAGTCGAAGAGTTGACGAAAGCATTGTTTTTACATGTCGTATATATAATGCTGACTACAAGGGCTGGTCGGAAGCTATTTAGATATTTAAATTATGTTGACTGTCGTCAGAGATGAAAGGGGAATAATGCGTATATCTGATTTCATGTCAGTCTAAGGGTATGTAGTACTACTCTAAAATTCATTACTGAACTAAAAATGAATATGAAAACGCAATGTCACGTGAACAAGTGTCGACCTCTCTTGGGTGTATTACTGCCATAATAAATTTCCGAACATGAGCTTATTTTTAGGGATTTAGCGATTTGTCCCCTATTGTGACCTCTTGTTTTGACCAATCAGAGAATGCGTCACAAACAAACAATATAGCAACATGGCTGCTCCCATGAACAAAATCAAATGTAGAAAAAGTGGATTCACTCGGACAAAATACCGATAGCAGTAAGTCAAATACTTACTAGGCCGTCTCAAAGGACTGCGAACGATCGCATTGTCTAGCCGCCTACCTAAAAGTCATTTTTTGAAAATTGTCCAATCAAAGTTATTTTTTTATTATAATGTAACATTTATGTATGTTTTCATTAAATATAAATGATTTGGTCAAACAAAGAGAGATAACTTTGTATTTTGGGTTAAAATAGCTTATCTCATAAAAGAAAATAACGGAAAACGGAAATGTTTTTAAAACATCCCCCCCCCGTGAAACAAAAATTCCTTTTGAGAGGTTTTAATTATTGTTATTTAGCATATTTTACCTAAGGGTTTGTTTTTTTTTAAACGGGGTGGGGGGGGGGACATATGTCTACAGACCGAAATACATTCCAAAAAAAGAATTTTGCTTTGTAAACTTTCGAAAAATGATTAACAGATATGAATTAAAATAAAATTTTATTTTAATATATATCGTAAATATGTTATAATTAAGTTTTTATATATTTACATATTGGCCGCTAAAAATA
Source organism: Magallana hongkongensis (assembly GCA_015776775.1). NCBI lineage: Eukaryota > Metazoa > Mollusca > Bivalvia > Ostreida > Ostreidae > Magallana > Magallana hongkongensis. The sequence goes on from CM027471.1 coordinate 7,165,145, forward strand.
TTTTCCTCACTCATAGCGTTAGCGTTAGCAAAACTTTTGTTAAAGATAATTAATTTGATTACAAATTTTATTTTGATATAAATTGATTAGGATTTGATTATACTTTTTTGTAGAAAACTTAGTTTTTGAATATCTGACAGAAATTACGAAATATTTGGATGTAAAATGTAGGCGGGAAACGGGCGTTAGCGTTCGCAGTTCTTTATTTGACAACGGTTCAACATTGATCGATTTACAATTAACATCATTATTGAAACAACGTTTCTTATTGGATCATGCAAACTTGTATGATACCAACCAGCGTGCGAGGTTTTCTAACCCCGTTAAATTCTGCCTTTACGGTCAAGAGTTTGTGTAGAGCGGAGCGGATCGAAACCCTTTACTTAAGACGATGACGCATTTCCGAAAAAAAAAGCCGAATCATAGATTTAAAAAATGTGAAATGTTAAGTTGATTTGTTCTTAAAAATCACCCAAAATAAATGAATACAAGAGCCCCTGGGGTACATCGCTCACCTGAAAAGCAATAGCCATAATTCAAACAGCTTTATAAAGCCATGTACAAAATTTCTGGATAATGTCATAGTAAAGGTGCTTGTAAGGATTTTCAAATTTTTCCTTAGATACCCTTATGATAAACATATATCCCCTTTTGTTACAGGCTGATTCTATAGTGATTTCTAATTGTTTTTTGAGAAGAATATTTTTTAAAGATTTTTCTCTAAATATTCCAATGTAAAAATTCGACCCACCACTGTGACCCCACGCTACATCCGTGGATCATAACTTGAACAGACTTGAATCTTCCTTAAACCTTGGGTTGCTTCCAAAGAAGTTATTGTTTTTGTTGCCAGTTCATTGAAAATATAAGGTTTTTAAAGATCTTTTTTTTCAAAATATTCCTAAGATGTAAAAATTCAAGCTCTCATTGTGGCAGGAACTTATCCTTGTGGATTATGATTTGAACAAACTTGAATCAATCTACACTATATTTGGATGCTTCTACACAATTTACAGCATTTCGATTCGACTCTATCTAGATAGAGGTACGAGCAGGTGCCTAGGAGCAGTGAGCATCCTCTGCTGACTGGTCACACTCGCCGTGTGCTCTTTGTCTTAATTGGGAAAAAGCCCGGAAAAGTCCATGACAAGTAGGTGATTATTTAACAATTAGTATGAAAAACGTCAGTCAGTACTCTTCTTCTTAGAAACCACTTCGCCGGGAATGCTGTAACCTGTGTTGAAGCGTTCTCAGAAAGTGTCGATTCAGATATATTCAAATCATTATCCCCGAAAGTGGGGCGAGGCCACAGTGGGGGTCGAATTTTTACATGGGAGTGTAAAGAGAAAAATCTTTAGAAATCTTCTTAACAAAAAACTAATTCGTCAGAATCGAAATGCTGTAAATTGTGTAGAAGCATCCAAATATAGTGTAGATTGATTCAAGTTTGTTCAAATCATAATCCACAAGGATAAGTTCCTGCCACAATGAGAGCTTGAATTTTTACATCTTAGGAATATTTTGAAAAAAAAGATCTTTAAAAACCTTATATTTTCAATGAACTGGCAACAAAAACAATAACTTCTTTGGAAGCAACCCAAGGTTTAAGGAAGATTCAAGTCTGTTCAAGTTATGATCCACGGATGTAGCGTGGGGTCACAGTGGTGGGTCGAATTTTTACATTGGAATATTTAGAGAAAAATCTTTAAAAAATATTCTTCTCAAAAAACAATTAGAAATCACTATAGAATCAGCCTGTAACAAAAGGGGATATATGTTTATCATAAGGGTATCTAAGGAAAAATTTGAAAATCCTTACAAGCACCTTTACTATGACATTATCCAGAAATTTTGTACATGGCTTTATAAAGCTGTTTGAATTATGGCTATTGCTTTTCAGGTGAGCGATGTACCCCAGGGGCTCTTGTATTCATTTATTTTGGGTGATTTTTAAGAACAAATCAACTTAACATTTCACATTTTTTAAATCTATGATTCGGCTTTTTTTTTCGGAAATGCGTCATCGTCTTAAGTCAAGGGTTTCGATCCGCTCCGCTCTACACAAACTCTTGACCGTAAAGGCAGAATTTAACGGGGTTAGAAAACCTCGCACGCTGGTTGGTATCATACAAGTTTGCATGATCCAATAAGAAACGTTGTTTCAATAATGATGTTAATTGTAAATCGATCAATGTTGAACCGTTGTCAAATAAAGAACTGCGAACGCTAACGCCCGTTTCCCGCCTACATTTTACATCCAAATATTTCGTAATTTCTGTCAGATATTCAAAAACTAAGTTTTCTACAAAAAAGTATAATCAAATCCTAATCAATTTATATCAAAATAAAATTTGTAATCAAATTAATTATCTTTAAACAAAAGTTTTGCTAACGCGGGGTCTTAAAACAATTTCATTGAAATCGGTCTCTATGAGTGAGGAAAATATTTTTAGCGGCCAATATGTAAATATATAAAAACTTAATTATAACATATTTACGATATATATTAAAATAAAATTTTATTTTAATTCATATCTGTTAATCATTTTTCGAAAGTTTACAAAGCAAAATTCTTTTTTTGGAATGTATTTCGGTCTGTAGACATATGTCCCCCCCCCCACCCCGTTTAAAAAAAAACAAACCCTTAGGTAAAATATGCTAAATAACAATAATTAAAACCTCTCAAAAGGAATTTTTGTTTCACGGGGGGGGGGGGGGATGTTTTAAAAACATTTCCGTTTTCCGTTATTTTCTTTTATGAGATAAGCTATTTTAACCCAAAATACAAAGTTATCTCTCTTTGTTTGACCAAATCATTTATATTTAATGAAAACATACATAAATGTTACATTATAATAAAAAAATAACTTTGATTGGACAATTTTCAAAAAATGACTTTTAGGTAGGCGGCTAGACAATGCGATCGTTCGCAGTCCTTTGAGACGGCCTAGTAAGTATTTGACTTACTGCTATCGGTATTTTGTCCGAGTGAATCCACTTTTTCTACATTTGATTTTGTTCATGGGAGCAGCCATGTTGCTATATTGTTTGTTTGTGACGCATTCTCTGATTGGTCAAAACAAGAGGTCACAATAGGGGACAAATCGCTAAATCCCTAAAAATAAGCTCATGTTCGGAAATTTATTATGGCAGTAATACACCCAAGAGAGGTCGACACTTGTTCACGTGACATTGCGTTTTCATATTCATTTTTAGTTCAGTAATGAATTTTAGAGTAGTACTACATACCCTTAGACTGACATGAAATCAGATATACGCATTATTCCCCTTTCATCTCTGACGACAGTCAACATAATTTAAATATCTAAATAGCTTCCGACCAGCCCTTGTAGTCAGCATTATATATACGACATGTAAAAACAATGCTTTCGTCAACTCTTCGACTGACAAAAATGAATTGTGTAGTACTTATAGTTTTGCTTTTGGTTTAGGATTGATCAACAAAGTTAATTGTTTAGCACTGTGAGATACACATTTGACTCTCCTGCATTTCCCGACTCCGCCTTGCTGCTATATTTATCAGTAGGTATAACGTAAGTTCCCGAATGACGTCCTTAGTTAGGGATTCTCGGGATTCATATTTGAAGATAAAATATGAGAATGTGTGACGCCTCTTGATTGGATGATTGGGAAACACTTTGTGGTTCTAGATGAATAACACTGTCCTTTTTCTTTTGAAATATTGTCAATGCTATCTTTATCTCTCCACCCTCGTTGTCTAATGAGGTTTTATTTCCTAAATCATTGGTGTGTTTTAATGCGCATGAGAGATAACGAATTTCTTCAACATATTACATTAACCTTTTATGTTTTCTATACAGTAAACATACCGAGAGCGTCAGAAAGAATATGATTACAATTAGACATACCATGGACTACAATAGTCAATAATAGAAACGTTTAACAATTCTTGCTTTAATATTGGAGTCATATTATCGATTTCAGTAAATAAATTACGTTCAGAGGTATGATAAACATTTGATAAAATGATTCAGATGAGACACTGGTCGATTTGTTGTTCGTAACAAATGTTGTTAAATCAATCTGTCTCTCTGACTGTTCGCCTGTTTTGTTGTATTCTGTAAATATAAAGACTGTTTATTTGATTTTTTTTATTAACGTCTCTCTCTCTCTCTCTCTCTCTCTCTCTCTCTCCTGTTGACGTGAAATGTCTGTTGCGCCCAGATGATATCAAGCAGAACTCATGGGAGCAGTTACAGACAGTTTGGCACTCTCAGCCGTACAGAGGGTAGACACAGGGAATTTCACATTGTAGACCAACATATCCGAGAGGGCAAGCTGATATATCATCAGCAAGATTAGTTTTGATGATCAAACCAATGAGAAAAAAATGCCAAACTTGTCGATTCTTTAGTTGACGATCATAAATGTTTATGTATTAATGAATAATTTAGGTATCTTCTAAACACTAGATACTCATATGGTATAATATACATAATATAAGTAAAGAAGATTATTTTACAACAAACTGTGCAATAAAGTATTGATGTACAATTCAAATGAAATAAAGTTTAAACTAAACTAATTGTCAAGTCGGGGAGAATAAATCTGATATGAAAACCTTTCGTACCGATGCAATCCTCAATAGTGCTATTCCACATATAGCCTTTGCAACATCGTATGCTTCCATTCACAAGTCTGTTAAATGTAAGCGGTTCAATAATGTAATGAAACATATTTTTAACTTTTACATAATTAACCATTTTAATGGATGTGTCTTAGACGTATCATATTAGACATATGAAGAGTTTGAACTGAAAAAAAAGATGTATGTGATATCACAAACGTATGTAACCAGAAACACAAGTTGGCAATAAAAAGGTCCTCTTCACACAATAGTTCCGTAGTGAACGTGTAGTTGCGAATGATATTAAGATACAAACGTTGAACAACGTACACAATAGATTATTGATATACATTTTGTTCAACTTTTTACAATCTAAACATGTATGTGTACAGAAAGATGTAAGTATTGTACAAAAATTAATACATCATTTATCTAGAATTTCCAAATAAATTATGCAGTATTTTAAAACTGTTATTACAATGAGAAACACTCAGATAATTTTAGATGAAAATGCAACGGAACACTGCTTATATCTAAACCATGTTTTGATGTAAAAAAAAAAAAAAAAAAAAAAAAGAAAGAAATGTATTGTTAGGCTGGCACACGCCATTTGTGACCTCTCTTATAACGTATAGCACGAAAGTTGTTTGATACTTTGATAGACTATCTGTTTAAATTAGTATCATTATATGATTTTCCGACATCCATGCGTTCAATGAATGCACTCTGATGACTCAGATGCAAATTGAAATATTTTATTCAGTTGTTATTGAATGATTAAAGTTGTCATTATCTATAACCGTATGAGAAATAAGATCACGTATCCTTATAGTCTAGAGATTAAAAAAATAATATTAGAAATTTATTTTAGTTAATGTTTGAATGATGCTGAATATGTCGATCTTTAAGACTAATTTTATTAAAATCCAGTAATAAATAGATAATGATGTAGATCACTTCCTTATTGTGAAGTATTCCTTATCAAAATCAACAATAAAATCAAAGTACTGAACTTTTGACATGAGTTAAAATCAAGGATAATGTTGTAATTTCGCATGGCAAGTTGTTTCTCACCTGTATTTAAATAATTAGACACATTTTTTTCTGAAATGATTTAACATACTTTTGCGACAATAGTTCCGAGCTATAGACGGAAAACCCCATATGAATCATATTGTGTAATATATAATGATAACTTCATCAAACTCTACGATGCATTATGAATCCGTAGTCAAAAATATTTTGGAAAATTGTATCTAAGCAATATTGAACTCTGGCTTAAGAATACATAGGACTACAAAAAAATTATAAATTATCCGCACCATTTAAAATCTTCTTTGGAGACATTTTTATAAAAAAAATTAAAGAATTTACCTTGTGTTTCAAAGTATACGTACGCAGTGTGTGTCTTTAATTTTGCTTGCAATGAAGGGTATCTTTAACTTTGTTTGCAATGAAGGGTGTTTTAAATTTTTTAAAACAAAAACTTCAATTCTTTAAATGTAAAGACTTCATGAACATAAGATGCACAAAAACCTGGTTTAAAATTTGTTTTGCTTTAAGAATTTTGTGACAAAGGCCGATTTATATAGAAACAACCCAAACCCTTAAGATATTATAGTCGGTAAATAACAGATGCACAAATCGACAATCAACAAACTGAAGTCTTCTTTTTTCAAAGATGAAACACATAATTGATCCTTATTCATGTACCTGCATTATTTATAGTCGCATAATGTAGCATTCGAATTATTTAAGTCTTTGTTGGAAACAACATTCTTAAGCAAAGAAAGTGATAATATGAGCACCCCCTCTCCTTCTTGGACGTAAAATAAATAAATCATCATTTTGGAAAATATAGGAAAAATCTTACTTAACCCGTTTTTGAATAGGTTGGTAGATGAAAAAAAATTATCTACATTTTGTATTCACTTTCAAAAAAAAAAATTAAAAAGGATAAAGATTTTTGTTATTCTCGATAGGCATTGTTCTGTAAAATGTCAATTCCGATTAACATGGATGTAATTTTGTAGTTATATCAAATAATGTTTGTTCTTATGTAAGATTTTGTTGGAGGTAATTAGAAATACAACTACTGATCCTTGCTTCTGGTTTTATTTATATGGTTCGTTTTGTTTGTTTCTTAGTTCTTTCCATGTACAAAACAAATAAAATAAGAGAAAATAATAATTTTGAAGTGCTTCCGGTGACGACCGTAAATTACAACGAATCAAACAAAATATGATTAACACAGATACATACTTAGGGCTATTATCCTACAACGTTTTCTGTTCAAGTCGTCATAATTTTTTAGATCTTGTAGAGTCCATGTTTTTTGTCTCTTGACAGGAATGGACAAACGGAAGTGCTGAGTGAAAATTAAAGTTAGTATTTTTTTTAAATTTAGGCAACTATACTTAATTAATTGTTTATCAACTTAACAAAAATTATCAAAAAAAAAAACAAGTTTAACTTTCAAACAACTTGATTTTTTTTAATCCTTCTGTTTGGGACTGGAAGTGACGTTGACAAAATTAAAGCGGTTAAACACAATTTCTATCAAATGTCTGTCATCATGTTATTTTCTGTCTTGATCACTTGCACTTCTCTGAGATCTCCCAATTCCTGTGTTTTTGTAGGTTATTTTTTTTTGTGGAGGGGGGGGGGGGGCTGTTTTTTTTATTTATGAGGGGACACTTATGAGTACACGATCTTTTACATATTGTCTAGATAAAATGAATGCTGACCTATACTTTGTTGTAACAATCAGCTCCTAAATGCATTGATATCTGTATTAAATAATCAACATTAATCAGAATTTAGTAGCAATACTGAGTAGCCACTACCTTTAGCATAGAGTAATGATTACGATGTAAAGTGATTATGACAACATTATGATAAACGCTTCTACAAATACATGAAAGTGGCCGGCGTAGAATTAAACCAAGCTTTGGTCGTTGTTGAAAGATATATATCTTTTAGGTACGTTTTTTTCTGCTTTGAATTTGTATTTCGTTTTATGGATTTTTGAGATGGTTGACGGTTTGTTATTGGCATTTTTTTCATTTTAAAAATGTGAATGTAATTAAAAAACGTTATGCATTAATAATATGTTATATTAGATCATTGATAATTCAATCTGAGCCCCTTGTACACGTACAATGCCAAATAAAGGGGCATTTTGAGGGGTTCAAAGATTGACAACAAAACTACAATACTCACTCTAAGATACTTCCTCTTTAAGGAAATATTTCCCAGCCTGTGCGATTCAACCACCTGTTTAGCAGGAAACTAAAATGTAATACGCAGTATACCTTGCCTAAAAACGAACATTGCCAACACTTTTTAGGTCACTCAGATAACCTTTTTAAACTAATCTCCGTCCGTCGCTGTGCGCCATGTTTTGATATTTTTACATTTTAGATTTCTTCTTAAAACCTACAAGGTCATCTGTTATCTTTTTTTATATGAAGCATACCTAGAAAACGAGGAAAAACATTTGTGAACCCTACCAACCACTGGGCTTTATAAATGGAAAAAAGTGTTTTTTTCTACATCAATATATATTTAAAAAAGCAACTAAATGTATAATTATGATGTTCGCGCACCACAATTATTAACTTGTGAAATTTATTGCCCAAATGTCAGGGGTTCAGGATCTAAATGGCCATAAAGTGAACATGTTATAATCATAGAAAAGTTTCTATGCGTCTAAAATCCTGGGATATAAAGTGTATACATGTTTATCTAATTCAAAATCCCTGAGCCTTTATTATTATGTTTATGGTCGCTGGGTTAGGGGTTAAGATCATAGGGAAGGGGGGAAATGGACATATAATGAAAATGTAATAAATTGTCTTCTTCCATTTCCATATATATTTGAAAAAAAAATTAAATGTATGATTATGATTTCAACAAACTATTTTACCTAAATTGTGAAATTCATTACCTGTAGGCTAAGGGTTCTGTCTTAGGGTGAGACTAAAATAACCAATTAGTGACCATCAATTCAATTATAGAAAATCTTATTATGTACTTTAACAGTCGATGAAGATACATATGTAAACTATATTGATTGCTATTATTTCCCCGATGTCCTCTTTTTTAATTTTGAAATTTTGCTGCTAGTGGAGAAAGGTTTGGGCTTTTTATAACTTTCTTGGGGGGGGGGGGTGTAATGTAAGCTTAAATAGTGAACATTCATTTTTTCTTTAGGTCGCTTGAACCGCGCGGGTAAGGTATTGCCGTTGGTTATGGTACTCGGGTGACTGTCAGGTCTGTATGCCTCCTGTTATATTCATAGGTAAAAAGGGCATGCATGAGAACAGGGTCTTTATTCATTTAACGAGGCCGAGTACAGAACGAGTACGCACGCTTTCGCGCAGCGTTTCATTTGTATTGTGACGTCATCTTTTTGCTTGGTTAACGCCATGGCGTGATAGTTTCAACTGCAGATATTCAGCGAAATTTGTTGAAAATAGCTCGTTTGATGCGTAAAATTAATGTTATATTGTGGAATAAACATAAATGTCTCGAAGTGTAAGCTATATCTGGGCTTGGGTCGAAAACGTGAAGAGGGTTCTGCAAGCCTAGTCCTCTGTCACGTTTTCTTAATCCACCTAAATATAGCTTAATTCATATATTTCAAGACAGTAACCATGTATTTTATATTAATGACCCTTATTATGTTATGTTATATATTTATTTATTACTTAAATATATCTGAATGTTCTAATAATACTATAAAGATCACCATTTCCGCCTTTATCAAATAAAAAATAGCCATTATCTAACAAATCTGGGAAATTGGGCATACAAAAATCAACTTTGATAAGACCCCTGGAACAAACCAGGAGGTAAAAGGTTTTTTTTATTTCTCCATTTGATGCCTTTTAGCAATAACTTTAATGTGTAGAACAGATAAAGAAATCCCTAGGGCAGAAGTTTAAAAAAATTGTAAAAAATGTGCAAAATTGATACATTTCAAGCAAAATCCCATAGGGTCCTATGTTAAAGATTATCAAACTTTGAGATGACCCCATAAACAAACGATATGGTAAATGTCTTATTTTTTTATCTTAAAATAATAATTATATCAGTAGAAATTCATGTAAAAAAATTCATTCAAAAATCTAGGGCAGAAAAAATTAGACCCGGCCTCGTTAAATGATGTCAATCTATGTTGCATAATAACAATTTCCTTGTAAGCTTTGTAAAACTTCTTAAAGATCCTTTGCAAACATTGCTTAGTTATACATGTCGATCAATAAAGTTCCTTAAATATCAATTATAATTGAATTTATCTTTTTGTTATTATTCTATTTTTTGTATAAAAGATAAAAATGTAAAAAATAACAAAAATATGTCAATTTAAAAAAAGGTATGTCGAGATTATTGTTGCATGATAATCAGGTTTGCACATACATAGACATTGTGAATGTTATGCTTATAAAATCGTTTTATTTCTTTGTTTTATGACAACTGAGTTACTCTATTGCAATTGGTTTCCGTCCGTCGCTGTGCTTCGTCCCTTAACAATATTACATGTTCAGCTTCTTTTTAAAAACGTCGTGACAATAGGTTAACATTTTTGGTTGAAAACATCTCTAGAATTAGAAATCTAAATTATAATCTTATGACTCTACCACACTGGGGCCTCAGGAGCGGGCCAAGTTAACAAAAAAGAAACGGCGATTTTTTTCTAATTCTTCTTTTCTCCCACACGTGTTAAAAAAACAAAAAAAATTGTGCTAGTATTTACTAGTAATCTTTGAAAATCATCTCTACTGTCATATTTATTTGAGATAATGTTAATGCAAAGTTATAATGTTCATAAAACCCTCTGTCTAAACTGTGAAAATAAGGGCCTTTGTTCTAGTGGTTTATGCCTATAATCATAACGCAAATATGTATTAAATCTTAGAAAATCATCTCCTCTACTTTTTAATGATGAAAAGTGAACTAAGTTCACCTAAATTGTGAAATTCATGGGTACTGGATCAGGGGTCAGCCGCTTGTGCGGCGTGTTAATTACTATAAAGTGAAAGTGTCTTTAATTTTTTAATCTTCATTTTTACACCCACAAATGATAAAATAAACTGAATGCATGGCTATAATATCAATGAAACCCTTTACCTATATTTGAAAATGCATGCAACTTGGTTAGAGTTCAGAGGTTTAGAATCAATTGCCCCTGGAGCTAGGGTATAAATAATCCGAGATTCCTTTGATTCTTGCACCACCCTCCCTTCTCCATTCCCTTTCTATAAATAAATGACTTACAAACAAAAAATAACTTAGGGCGGTTGACCAGTCAGAGGAGTCTCGGATTAGGGAGTCTAGAATGAAGCCTAAAATGCAAACAATGAGACCCCCTGACAAGGTCAAACTAAGGACTATGGTACTCACGTTACCATCAAAGACTGTTGGCCTCTTGTTCGATAAATTTCTTGGCTACAAATCGTTCAATATTATATATATATATTAATATTATATATTAATAATTTGTAAATAAATCATCCCAGAAAGATAATAACAGCAATACTTTTTCGAGATACACAAAACACCAAGCTAATCTAATCAACGATTTAGAATATAACTTGCACATACTCCACACACCTCAATACACTTTGATATATAATATAAAATAACATCAGTGTTTACTCAGTCAATTTAAGACCTATACTATCGCATTTTCTCGAGGCAATGAATATGTCCTATTCAAAAGATATATCATTTTTTACTGTTTACCAATGAAGCACATACTTATACAGTCAGTTCAAGCATATCTTTTACAACATACACCATAGCATAGCATAGCATTGAAATCTCAAAGCATAGCATTTGAATCTCATAGCATAGCATTGGAATCTCATACCATAGCAAACAATCCCATAGAATCGCATTCGTCATATCATACCATAGCATAGCATACAAAATTATTTTAACTCGGTTTTAAATGTTTTTATTTGAAAAAATAAATGTTTAGATGATATATTTGTGGTAAACTTTGGCTTCTTATTATTTCACTTCGAAATCTGTGGAACTCTTCTGTGTATGGAGGCGTTTTTGTTCAAATCTCATAGCATACCATAGCATAGCATAGCATACCATATCATTAAGTACTTCATTTCAATTTCTCATAGCATAGGATACAAATCTCATACCATAGCATACAAATCTCATAGCATATCATTAAAATCGCATACCATAGCATAGCATTAAATTGTAAAAGATATGCATGAAATGACTGTATATGTTTTTAATCTTAAGCTTTTATTGTTGGAGTGACGGTCAGAATTGTATTACTGCTTGCTTAAGCATTTCCCTTGCGAAATACTTTAAAAACTTTTTATACTAAATTATGCGACTATCAATTGTATATGTACATGTAATATAATCATTTGTTTCATCTGTGAAAAAGAGCAGCTATTTAGCCTAAGGTTTTTTGTTTGTTGCATCTTTTATTACAGGACTTTAACATTTTAGATATTGTTTTTGTAAAAAAAAATACGTCTTTGTAACACATTTTTTTTAAAGAAAGAATAACATGATTGACCAGTTGTTCTTAATTCTAACAAAGCGATGACATTAAATGTACGCAATTGAGTTTAAAACAACAGAAGAAAACAATTGCATTTAATTCCTAATTCTAGCTCATATTACGTTCCATTAGATATGCACTTTTATGGAATGGTGATTTGTGTTTAAAGAATTCAAACCATCTTTTTTAATGATAAAAAGACACTGCGTAGAAATATTCTGAACACCATTTACCAACAAACTTTCTTAATAAATAGTTATTGACAGATAGGACATAAGAGTAAAAAATAATATTTCGTTTGGAATGGGATTTCCCAGAGCAGTCATCAATCTAGACACTTTCTTTAAAGGAAGTGAACATGAAAAAATTATCAAGGGCTCAAATTTGTCTGTTTGATGTATATAATGATATCTGAAAACTATTTGGACAGAGCTTTCGCCAGTAAGAAGACACAACACAACAGAATAACTAATTCTTGCAATCTATGAGTGATGCCATATTGTTAAAATCATTACCTCCCTGCTTGGTTATCTCTTAGCATTTAGGAGGGGGCAGCACTAATGCCGACGTCAGTGAAACACATTGCATTTTTACACACGCTTAGTTACAGATATCAAATGTCATCATCAGAACTTAAAATGGATGTAAAGAGTTTTCATTTTTTAAAAACAGTGTTTATGGAGAAAGATTTTGGATCTCAGAATGGTGCATTCCCACTAACAGTTATTGTTACATGAAACTAGAATGGAATGTCCCTGGATCGGTGTTAAAGTGACCTATTTTTTTCTTGCACTCAGGAAATTCTTAATTTGTTGTTATGAGTTTGAACATTATGTGTGTTACATAAATGAGCCCACAAGGTGCATTGCTCAGCATCCTGATTTTTCAAATGTTAATTAGTTATGTTATTCTTCCGACAGCATAAACGGATCCGGTATACGTATCATCAAGATCTAATCTAAGACAAAACAAATCAGAGAGGATATTTCTAGAGCTATATTTAAATAAAAAAAGTAACGGTAAGAAACCCTTCAAAGTAAAAGAAATTACATCTTTACTTTTATTTGAAATTACATAGCAAGAGCATTTTATTTATGTAAACACCGACTGCCACATATCTGTAAAAACATTTGGAATGCCATGGTTTCATATTTCACAAATTAATCTATCTATTCATTTTTTGCACAAATCATGTATAGTTAATTACCGAGGGTTCAGTTATAAAAATATACTGAATCCTAGTCCTCTCATGATAGCACTAAATTTTGCCGCACATCAGGCATAATCTTTTTCTATCATTTATCAAATCTGTATAAACATTAACCCAGTTCTAACATCGACCCACTAGTATCAATGTTGCTTATCTACCTCAGAGAACTGATGCATGCTGGGGAAAAATTGATTACCTCCATAAAACTCTCACTGAGAGTGTTAAATTGATAAAATCTCATAATAGAAATAAACAAAAAAGTCACAGACCTCATTTCTAAGTTTCAAAGGGCTTTTAAAGCTTTTAAAATTTATTAAGCAACAATTAATTTTTCATGTTCACTTCCTTTAAGGTCACCTTTGTCGAGAGGCTCTCTGTTGGTGAAGTATGGAACGGACGGGCTTACCGACCAATATCTGGCGCCCTTAGTGGGAGCTCTAATAATTATTTTCTAACAAATAATCCCCATTCTTTAGAGACCCACCCTCCAGGATCCATCATAATTAAGCCAATAAATGTCAATAACGGTAATACTGTTTTATCAATGCTAAATCCATAGCCAGACTTTGCAGTACTTTCATTTGTTTTCTGTCAATAGAAGCAATTAAAAATAACAAAATACAAACGTGTAACGTTACAGCGAAGTACGTTGACGCGTTTAATAGGCATTGTTGGAGTGACGGTCAGATTTGTATTACTGCTTGTTTAAGCATGCCTCTAGCGTAATACCTTAAAAAACTTTGTATACTACATTGTGCGACTATCAATAGTATACGTACATGTAAAATTATCATTTGTTTTATCTGTGAAACAGAGCAGCTATGCAGCCTAGGGTTTGTTGTTTGGTGCATCTTTTATAACATGACTTAAAATTTTTACATATTGTTTTGTAAAAAAAAAAATACGCCTTTGTAACATATTTTTGAAAAGAAAATATATCATGATTGACCAGTTGTTTTTAATTTTACCAAAGCAATGGCGATAAATGTATGCAATGGAGTTTGAGAACAATAGAAGAAAACACTTGCATTTATAATTCTAGTCCATATTACGTTCAATTAGATGTACACTTTTATAGAATTCAAACCTTTTTTTTTAATGAAAGAAAAAGACACACTGGGTAGAAATATTGTATACACCCTTTACCACCAAACTTTTTATAATGAAGAATATTTGACCGATAGGACATAAGTGTAAAAAAAAATCGTTTGGACCTAGATTTCTCAGAGCGGTCGGCAATCTAGAAACTTTGTTTAAGGTCAACTTCGTCAAAAGGCTCTCTGTTGGTGAAGTATGGAACAGACGGACTTACCAATAATTATCTGGCGCCCTCAGAGTGGAGCTCTTATAATTATTTTCTAACAAATTATCCTCAAACTTCAGAAAAAAAACCCTAGAAACCATCATAATTAAGCCAAGAAATCGCAACAACGGTAAATACTGTTTTATCAATGTTAAATCCATAGCCAAACTTTTTCCGTACTTCCATTTGTTTTTGTTTCTTGTCAATTTTCAGTAGAAGCAATTTAAAATAACAACATGCAAACGTGTTACGTTGCAGCGAAGTGCATTGAAATGTTTAAAAGGCATTTACTCCAGAAAAGTTCTTACCTAATGTTCTGGCTGACCTTTGTCCAATCAGATCCTAGAAGGCGGAGTTGAGACATTATCGCTCGTGACTTTATTTGAGAGAGAGAGAGAAAGAAAGAGAGAGAGAGAAAGGAAGAGAGAGACAGTTGACTGGTTAATAAAGTAAATTAAAGATGACGCAGATGAGCGAACTAGCTGTCAACAATAGTTATAAAGTGACAAATCATGGTGTAGTATATCTTATGAATTTATGAAAATTTTAAGTGTTTTGAAATTCTTCAATAAGGGGTCTATATGTAGATAATGGAATGAGGTAATGCCAAACATGGAAGACTGTACAAATATATAACAAACTGTTTGTATTACAAGTGTTACCGATAGTATTCTAATCAAAGTTTTGCCGAATCTTCCTGAAATTAAACATAGGTTCTAAATTCGCTTTGTATAAAAACCTTTCTTCATGGTTACTCAGTGTGAAACATTCCTTACCTAAGGACGAATTTGTCCGCCATTGTTTTATTTTTCCAATAAGCATCCGCCTGTGTTGCCTTTCCTTTTCATTACATCTACATTCATAAGTGATCATTCGTTCGCATTTCAAAATATTTAATGGCCGTATTCTCGGACTCCATGCTAGGAAATTTAGTTGGTTAGCTACGTTATTCTTATACATGTACATTTTGTCAACGGCGTGGGGCCAAAGAAATTTTTACAATCGTTCTTTAAAACGCTTTAAAGTTATACCAATATAGGATATACATGTAATTTTTATAGACATTGTACAGATCTGAATGTATCTGTTGGCAAGTTTATAACTAATGATTATTTCGTCATCGGCACCACTTATGATTTACTCAACTCACTTTCTCTCTCTCTCTCTCTCTCTCTCTCTCTCTCTCTCTCTCTCTCTCTCTCTCTCTCTCTCTCTCTCTCTCTCTCTCGTCACGAGCGGCAATGTCTTAATTCCGCCCAGCTACGATCTGATTGGACAAAGGTCAGTCAAAACATTACGTAGAATATTTTCTTGAGTTAAACGCTTCTTTATACTTCGCTTTATAAATATTTTTTGTTTAACCTTTTAATTTTTTTTCTCCGCTAAGCCTGTCAAGATACTTCTGTCATGCCAATATAGTTACCGTGTTGGGTTCATTTTTTTTTTATTTTCGCAAACAAGCGACCCTAACATCTAAATTGTCCAAGCGCAGTTTTTAAAGTCACAAATCAAGACAATCAAAACTAGTTACTAACGTCTAGTCATATCGATACCACTAAAATCACTTTTCAACGGTGCGGTGCCATGAGTTAATTGAACACTATCATTTTAACACAAAGTTGATTAAGATAACTGTTAATAAAAGCTTCATTTAAGATCAAATTAAGATCAAATTAAGAATCGTTTATAGGATATATATGCATAAAAAGTATTATTGTCAGTAGAATACACGATTTAAATTTTTTGGTGTTGCAAATTAGGATAGTTAAAATAAAAAAAAATTTTTTTTGTATTTTCAAAACAATTGAAGACAAAGGGGTGAAGGGGAGGGGAGGGGGGTCAATGTACTTAGTGCCTGTGGAATCAATATTCAAGATCAATATTGGCGTCCCAATAAGCAAGAAAGTCTCACATCAAAAGGAAATCACTACATTTCTATAATAAATATCAGGCGTATGTCATTTGATATTCTCCTGAGTGAATATATATCTTCAGTTGTCCTGTATAACTATACTAATTGGCGACGTCACTATCATGTTTCAGGTTAAGATCTATAGTAAATGATTCAAGAGTGTCTGCAACCACTGGTCCGATTACTATGTCAACTTGTCAGCTAAAAAAAGCGAATGAAAAATTTTAGGGTTTTGCTTAATAAAAAAATCTGTTCCGACCTCGATAACAGAGAAATGGACAACCAATATCTATAGCATATACAGCGACACATGAAAACCAATGTGTCATCTATAATTCGGCTGCTACATGTTGTAAAATAATAATAATACTTTACACAAGTAATGGGCGATGAATTGTTTATATAAATTATTTGCTGTAGAACATGTAACGTAACTTTATCGATATTCTTTGGAAAAAACCACCAATTTTAACTTGAGCAAAAGTGATATTTCTAATTGGAGCCATATAAACGAAAATAAATGTTTATTAGAAGGGACTTCTGTGGTAATTCTTTCATCGACAATGGACAAAAAAGGATGCTATTAATCCATTGTAACAGGCGCTAAATTAGATGATAATAAACGTGCATTTTGTCATGTCAGAGTTATCATTCTTTATCATTCTCTGCAAGCAGATAATTGTAAAATGTAAAATGATCGAAACATGGGATATTAAAAAAGAATTTCTTGATATTTCATGTCTAAACGATGATATTTACGGCAGGGATAACTTAAGTTATCAGTATAAAGCCAACTACTGTACAACAATATGACTTTAACATTTACCGTGCCACAAAGTGCTGCTTTTGATCATAGCGGTAGATAAAAGCGTCGTGGGCTTATCCGGGTTCCTTTATTTGTTTTTTTTTTTGTTTTTCGAGAAGCCCTGATGCAAACAGACTCAAGAAAACAAACCCAGATTTCATTAATTGTTTTTTAGAGATCGAACTACATGTATTTAATAAGAGAGATGTGTTACATGTACATTATAATGCACTAAAATCTTTGAAATATAAACAAAGAAAGCTTAGTAAATATAATTGTGATATATAGTAATGCTATATACATGTACCCTGAACACTTAGCAAGGGTATTACATGTACATTTACGTTTATATCACCGCTTTAGTTCGACTTATAAATGTCCTTAAAAGAAGACAGATATATACTAGTATGTACTAGTTTTATACACCAGTGTTATATTATGTATAGATTATACGTAGTCCTATTTAGGAAGCTCTAAAGATAATCGTTATCTGTATTTTTATTTCATAAAATAAATGTAAAATTATCTAACACAGTTGAATATAATAATTTGTGTGTATATGATGATATGTTGCTT
Organism: Magallana hongkongensis; assembly: GCA_015776775.1. Classification (NCBI taxonomy): domain Eukaryota; kingdom Metazoa; phylum Mollusca; class Bivalvia; order Ostreida; family Ostreidae; genus Magallana; species Magallana hongkongensis. Next base: position 7,183,103 of record CM027471.1, read on the forward strand.
TTTAGACAACTAATTAGAAAATAGTCTTTTTTATAAAGTAATTCGCAATGAGAGCCGGTACAGTTACATGCAGCATCAATACAAAAAATGAAGAATTATAAAAAAAAACACCTATGTATGCTGATTGGCTTGAAGTTTTTGTATACATTGTTTGTAAAAAAAAAATATCGAATGTGTTGCATGTACGTGCACATATGTTTCCACCTGAAATCGGATTGCTACAAGAGGAGTATATACATGTCCGTATCAAAAAGTGTCATTTATATCGAATCGTTGTTAATGCTTAAAAAAATAAAACCAAACAAACTAAAAAACACAGCTTTCCATAAAAATACCTTACATGCTGTCCCATGACTATAACAGCGTACCAAGCATGTACGAGTTATTTTTCTTGTTTCTTGTCCCTCTAAGATATTTTAATTTTAGCAATAAAAATATACATGTTGACTATTTGTCATGAACATATAATCGATTTTTTTGTAAATGACACGGTGGCCATCGTTCCTATTGGCAATAAATATGTATATTTCAAGTAACAGTTTTGAATGACTTTCCCATATTAAACAAAAGCTTCATAAACTTTTCACCCATGTAAAACATTCTGAGCTGGTCGGTGAAGCAGCCCAATAAATACTTTTTGTAGAGTAGGCATGCCATCCAAAAGGTGACGGAGTAAATAATCTTGTTTAACTTAACAGAAACATTTTAAAGAAATGAAATTGTTTTACGTTTTAGAAATGGTTTTCACAGAAGAGAACCATATCTATTTTTTCTTTACATATAAAACATTTTATTGATTTGTCATTGCTTTACGGCCCGTTCACAGGCAACTTTACATTAAATGGCGTTACGTGACATATACAATGATACATGTAGTTCTAATGAAATGAAACATATATGTGACTAAAGGCATGACTGGTTGAACCTTATAAATTTTGATCCAGTCGGATTTTAAGTTCCAAAGCACTATAAAAAAGAATATGACACTGCTGTTGCATTACCATGACATTTTTGTTAAATGTGTACTTATCTTAAACTGTTCTCAGGTTCAGAAAATACTAAAATATCGATTGTTACATCAAATATTTGTGTGAGCAAAACAATCGTAGTAGAGTTCAAATTGTTTATTCTAACTAACATTCGGATCGCAAAAAGTTCTGAACTGCTCAAGTTTTACCCATAGATAAATGTACTCTAAATATACCAATACCATGCATGAAACTCCATTTTAATCAAGAGGTGATGCGTGATAAATGAACGGATCATAATCTATGAGAAGCACCTACAGTGTATCCCTTTAGTCATATAATTATATGCTTCAATAGAACTATCAGTATAATACACAAAGCTATATAGTCTGATGATTCGTGTGTATTTAACATAAATCATTAAAATGAAAAATGCATTAAATATGTAAAGAACACAGAGAAATAAAAATTAAGGCCAAACTATTTTGAAGAGGTCATAATTGAGATCAAGACAGTTTTTTGAAGCCAGTCCAATATTTTGGGACCAAACCTTTGAGGCAAAACATGGATGCTGCTTGGGAGGAAATTGACTATGTGCAGAACAATGTGTTTTATGTCCCAAACTTAAAGATATGAGTAGGGCTTTAGAAATTTAAATAAGGAAAGATTAAAATAAATTTAATTTAAATTTCACAAGATTAATTGCCTGATCGATGTCATAATAGAGATATAATATATTCACGTTGATCCTTATTCACAACAAATACGTTTTTAAGTAAAAAAAAAAAATGAATAAAAAAACCAGCTTTCAATAAAAATACCTTACATGCTGTCCAACTAAGAACTACAACAGCGTACCAAGCATGTAAGAGTTATTTTTCTTGTTCTCTTGTCCCTCTAATATATTTTATTTTTAGCAATTAAAATGTGCATTTTGACTAATTGTCATGAACATATAATCAATTTTTTTTAAAAATGACACGGGGGACAATAAACTTGCCATCGTTCCCATAGCTGTAAATATGTATACACCCAGTAACAGTTTTGAATGACATTCCCATGTTAAACAAGAGGTTCATTAACTTTTTACTAATGTAAAGAAATTCGAGCTGGTCGGTGAAGCAGCCCAAAAAATACCTTTTGAGCGGAGACATACCATACAAAAGTATCGTGTTTAACTTAACAGTCAAATTTAAAAGAAAATTTAATACAATCAGTTTTACGTTTCAGAAATGGTTTTCACAGTAGAGTACAATGTCTATTTTTTCTTTACATATTTAAACATTTTATTGATTTTTTCATTGCTTTACGACCCGTTCACAGGTAACATTACATTAAATGGCGTTATGTGTCATATATAATGATAGTTCTAATGAAATGAAACATTCATGCGACTAAAGGCATGAGTGGTTGAATCTTATAGATTTTGATCTAGTCGGATTTTAAATTCCAAAGCACTAAAAAAGAATAATGACACCGCTGCTGCATTACCATGACATTTTTGTTCAATGTGTACTTATCTTAAACTGTTCTCAGGTTCAGAAAATACTAAAATATCTATTGTTATATCAAATATTTGTTTGAGCAAAAAAGAAAAAAAAATCATGGTAGAGTTCAAATTGTTTATTCTAACTAACATTACAGGTCGCGAAAAGTTCTGATCTGTTCAAGTTTCACCCATGGATAAATGTATTCTAAATATACCAATACCAATATACAATGCATAAAATTCTATTGTAATCAACAGGTGATGCGTGGTTAATGAACGGATCATAATATATGAAAAACAATTATACCTGTAGTCATATATTTATATGCTTCAAGAGAACTATCACCATAATACACAAAAATATTAAGTCTGATAATTCATGTGTATTTAAAATAAATCATGAAAAATGATGAATTTTTTTAAATATATAAAAAACTCAAAGAAATAGAAATTAAGGCCAAACTATTTGGTAGAGGTCATAATTGAGATCAAGACAGTTTTTTGAAGCCAGTCCAATATTTTGGGACCAAGCCTTTGAGACAAAACATGGATGCTGCTTGGGGGAAAGTTGACGTCGTGCAGGAAAATGTCTTTTTCTGTCCCAAACTTAAAATTATGAAAAGGACATTAAAAATTTAAATAAAGAAATATGAAATAAATCTAATTTAAATTGTTCGATCTATGTCATAATAGAGATATAATATATTCATGATAATCCTAATTCACAACAAGTACGTATTGTAGTAGATTAAAAAAAAACATGCAAAGATGCGAGGTTGCGAAGGCAAAAATGCGGAGGTGCTAAGGCGCCAGAGCAAAGGTGCGAGAATGCGTCGTGAAGCGTGAAGATGTGAAGGCAAAGGGGTTGGGGGGTTGGGCACTACTATCACTCCTTCTCCTTTGCAACTTCACATTATCCTCTTTGCATTTTCGCATTCGCCCTTAATGTGTATTTGTGGAAGCTCTTAATAATTTCAACTATAAAAATGGCGTCTGCAAATATTAAACACGAAAACTTCGGATAACTAAACATTTATGCATTTTGTGCCAGAATGAATTTACATGTTTATTTGTTTTAACCATGGTATCGATCTTAGGTAAGCAAACTGGTAGGTGACAGAAGTCTGGAAATACACACAATGTATGGCGATTATTGCATTTTATATGGAGTACAGCATTATTAGGCTTAGCCAACATTGTATAAAAGATATGTCAGATAGCCAAGTAAAATTTAAATGAACTTTATGATAAGCACAGTGGTCTCCACACTGTCTAGAGCATGCATGCCAATAACATCCGAGAGCATATGGCAAACCTAGGACAAGTACGATACCTGTATCAAACTATGTTATCAACCAAAAGAAAGCAAATAAAACTAAAGTGAGAAGGCGTGAGTTCGAATTAGTTACGAAGGCGAAAAACCGATAGTAGCATCCCTCTTTGCCTTCTCATCTTCCCACTTTCACCTTTGCATCTTCGCGCTATGCCCTTGCAACTTCGCACATTCGCTCCTTGCCTTGGCACCCTTGCACTTCCGCCTTCGAAACTACTCGCATCTTCGCCCTAAAGGTGTAAGAATATACAGTCACGTGAATATTGATACATAAACTTACCAAAGCGAACAGTGACTTTGATGTGCACTACCTATGTGACAATCTACTGTACATATGACACACTTTATCAGAGTTTAATTTACCTGGCTATCCCTAGATATCTAATATGATACTCATAAACATTATCCAAATGAGTGGTTTAATTCTAGATACGCAGATTATATATACATGTAATGGTGCATGTCAGTGATCATGGAAATACATATTTAACACGACAAAAGTATTTGTAAATCACAGTCCTTCTTGTACAAGGGATTAAAGTTAAAAAGAAATTCAATGAAATGATTTTTTTTAACTTTAAAATATCTAGAGAATTTGTTTTGTAGAATATTTTTGATATTAAATCGAAAATATATAAAATATCAGAAGAAATATCATTTTCAAGGTCTTTGTACAGAATGTATAACGCTAATTTTTTTGAAATTGATGCTGATGACTAAACACTTTAATTATTTATTGGATCGCAATATTTGTTTTCAAATTGCATGCAATGTCTAATATGTAATTGTAAACTGATATGAAATATAATCAGTTGTTGTTTTTAACACATATCAGTTAAACACCCAGCCCCTGGACTTTTGTAGGCTTTAAACGAATTTTATATGGGAAGCCCCCCCCCCCCCCCCTTTTTTTTTAACAAAATATACCTACTCAGAAACTCCAATTAAAAAAACAAAAACACAAAATACAAAATAAAAGAAAGAACCAACAACAAACAAACACATCGAATAATCATATATTTTTAAATGTTTCTTAGCTAGAACCCCCCCTCCCCCCCCCCCCCCCCCCGCGTCATTAATACTGTTAATATGAGTTTGATTTTTTAATCCATATTTCCGATGTTTCCCTCTGTTGCTCAGTTGGTATAGCACTTGACGATATTAAAAGGGCCTTGGTTCAAATTATGGTATAATCCGTCATTATTTCTCCCATACCGTTGCATTTTGAACGGACAGATTAAAATCTAGCTGAAAGCATCTGGGATGATCTTCAATGGACACAGATCATTTAAGAGAAGGGATGCGCCTGTTGGTAGAGCAACTGACTTGAGATTTAGAGGGGGCGAGTTTAGGTTCTGGTTTAGTCTTTCATTTATTTCTTTAATCCAGTCATGCGTCGAACATCTGTTAAGTGTAGCATTGATTAATCATTGATTTATTGATAGTTATTAAAGTTAGAATTTTTTCAATCAATTTTCAAACAGTTTAATTAGCCCTGACAGCCTACATATGTCATAAGCAGTACTGACTGAACACAATTTTATAGCAGAGCGGATCCGCAAAGAATAGAGTTCATTTAGCACCTGGTGGGGGTCTGACATATGGACCCCACTCTTATAGAATTACATTTTATTATTATTGAATTAAATTTAATGAATGGATGGATACCATTTAATTGCCTATACTTGTAGACTCCCATACTTCCTTGAAATGGATTCAAACAGTAGATGTCTCCAAAACCGAATCAATGTTTGCCCTTGCAGAGTGTTTCTGTTTTAAGCTGTCACTATCTGATACATACACGATTGACCAGTCTGCAAAGTACATGTACAAAAGGACATTACTCTATCAGTGTAGATTATGTAGGCCAAGCATGCTTAATCTGGTTTAGGTGACACAATTATAGGATAGTTAAGTCAGAACACTATAGGTACATATGGAGTACATGTAACAAATACATGTATATGCATATTCACATAGAAACAGGTTAAGTTTAAATTATGACACGATGTTAGTTAATCCCTGAATCTTGATGATTTGCTTTAAGATATGATTCATCTATTTTTTGTTTGCTTTTTATTCAGTTGACTTTAGGCTTGAAGGATAAAAACAAGAGACGTGATGGATCAAAATCTATCTCAAAACAAATCACAGGACATCTTAATTATCTATGGTTCATGAATAATTGTAATAGTTATCATTGCCTCTAGCCATGTCAATGTATTAGGACAGGAAGATCCAATATTTAAAATACATTTTTGAAAGTAATAAGTGAGCTTCTCTTATCAAAATATGTATGGTGTTTGTTTCCATCATTTACTTTTACATTTTGATCACCTTTTCCCGAAAGACTGAACTAATTTTCAACCAATCTTGATTTTTAGGCATAATGAAGTATGCATTGTTTTGTAAGTTGCAGGATAATTCCCTTGGTCTTAAACAGGAGGGAAAGTCAAAAACAAATATTTCATTAATATTAATAAAGTGGTTTGAATAATTACTTGTGGTCATACTGTTTTGTTAAAAAAAAACTAGCTACGCAGAGATTCCTCAGACACTAACGTTCGCCTTGAGATTTCAACGAGCATGCTCAGCTTGATGTTAAACTGTAATTTAGTGGTTTGTTGTTTTGTGTGAACTGTGAAGTATGTCATGCAAACATTTATTAAAGAATATAAATCTGTTTTAAATGGAGAGTGCTTATAATTTTTTTTAAAGTTTCTGTACTGGAACAATTGTATAAAAAGGTCATTTTTTTAATATTGTTTGCAGAATGTAAATTCTACAGCTAGAAATTCTAAATTGACTACTAGAAATATACTCGTCATTGATTTGTTTCTTCTGTGTAAGTTCGACATGCATACATTTCTATTCTGATTATCTTGATTGACATGTTAGGTGGTGTTTTCGATAAATAAAGATCTTGCTTTGAATACAACACTTGCATACAGTAGACTTTCTGATATTCACAATATATTGGTTTGAAATAATTATTTACCAAACATTGGTTTATCATGTTTATCTTTAGTGTGCCAATTTTTGTTAGAGTAATTGCCCTTTAATCATGAAAAACACTAAGCCTTTGTTCATAAAATATGTTAGATCCACTTGTATTTAATTCATGTTTCAAATATAAGACTTACTGCTTGTTTCAAAACATATTCATTGATTTTCCATTTTATAATAAAGATATTCCCAAATCGGCATTTCTCCAAGCTTTTAATGATTTTTTTAATGATAATTTTAGTTTATTTAGAAAGATTGAGAAGTTAGGTTAAAAAATCTTACATTATCGCACATTTTTGACAATATTACCTGGTTTTATGTCTTCGAACTTCATATTAAACAAGATATGAGTTACTTTTTTCGGGATAAAATGCGACATGATATAAAGTATGTGTACATGTATCATTTAAAAATCTGAATAACAAACCAATTTGTCATACTTGTCCAGTGCTGGAATTTTCTGAAATCTGTACAGGGCCTGGTGTTAAATGCACAGTATTTTTTCATGTCCCATATACAAGATAATTCACAATTTTTTTTAGGTGCTTTCTAATTTTGTTTTGTAGTAAAACAGACAATCTTGTTTTGTTAGGTTAAAGCTGCCTGGTTCGATGTCTTGGTTCTTACTGGTCGAATATTTTTCTAAGCAAACCAATTAACTTTAATTAACAAGTGATAAATTGTTCACCTACTTATACCAGCAGAATTGGTTTCTTTTCAAAGATATGAATTTTGAAGCAAAACAATATCATTTTTTTTCAGGGATAAAAACAAAGCCAAGTGCATCATAGGCATGTTTGAAAAAAGAGCTGTATTGTTTCCTATCTCGATCGATTGGGTTTTTCACCACATATCATGCATCAATTGTAAACATAACAAATTTCAGACAGATTAACGAAAAAATGTACATAGTTTATTTCTTAGTTCACAAAAACATTTTTGAAATCTTATTTACTTATATAATATATAACGATCTGAAAGGTGAATTACAATCATACCTGCATTGACCTTGGAGAGAGAGAGAGAGAGAGAGAGAGAGAGAGAGAGAGAGAGAGAGAGAGAGAGAGAGAATAGAGTTTTTTTTAAACTTATGTTTGTAATTATTAGAATATTTAGCTTGAGGGAAATTTGTTGATATCTTACATATTTCAGAAATGCTGAAGTTCACTATTAAAAGCAATTTTGAAAATGACCTATCCTGACGCATTTTTTTGGCTCTTGAAACTTTTTTTTTTCAAATAATCTATTGTTGATATGCTAACTAAAATCATTTTTAATTTAAACAACTATTATAATAAAAAGTAATGTTTTCATCTTCATTAATGTTTACTTTTCTGGTTGATTTAAAGTAAATCAATTCTTCATTAAAGAGCACGGACTTGAAGGGGCGGACTTCAGATTGTCAATTAGAATTTAGTTTAAATATTTAATCTTCGCATACATGAAATACTAGACGTTTCTTTCTGTCTGAGTGACAGTAATGATCATTCAAGGAGGCAGGATGGTCAACAAATTAGCCATCAGATCTACCTAAAATTTCAAGATATGGTTTGTTTGGCAATAAATTATTATTTAGTAAATAAATACATAAACTTAACTTTTTTTCAATTTTGGTATTTTCATATCTTTATTTATAGCTCATTTTGTAAGGAGATCAATAAAGTCTAAAAATAGCCACGACCATCCAGCCCTCATAGGTACATGTAATTTTACTTGATTACAATCTACACTTTCAGATTTTAAGCTCATCTGAACCGAAGGCTCAAGTGAGCTTTTCTGATCAAAATTTGTCCGCTGTCTGTCGTCGTCGTTGTTGTCGTAACCTTTTCACTCTTTCACCTTTTTGTGTGATAGTGTCACATGTAAATAAAGGCTCAGTACTGAGCAGGCTTGGGGGATTAGATTTTAAAGTAATGCATTACATTATAATTACTTCATGAATTAGGGCATTAAATTACCATTACTATTACTTGAAGTAATGCAATGGGTTATAATGCTGGAAGTAATTTTTAAGCTTCAAGAGATCATGGTTGGACAGTGTATTCTTTTTAGTGCATTCTTTTTGCTTTGTATATCTGTTCTCTCTTCAATTGGAACACAGCCAAAAGAAGGGTGGTGATTGGGGTGTTTAGCACCTCTTAAAACAATATATTGTTTTGATACTTAGATTATCCTTGGTGCACTGTGTCTTGTTGACATATTCTTTACAGTACGGAATTCATTGAATGTACTACCCACTGTGTGTTCTTGACACATTCTGTACAGTAAATAATTTTATTGAATGTACAATTAATTACAGTACATTTTTAAATGATTTGAAATCCTTAATAACAACACTTTTAAATGTTATGAAATTGTGTTGATATAGCCAATTATTTTTACAATTAAAAAATGGATTGTTAATTTGTTTTCAACATGCTTAATCATACAACTAAAATATTTTTAGCTCTTTTTCTTCTTTAATACAATTTTAATCAAATACAGTTTCAGTTATTCAATGTATCACGATTTTACAAATGAACATGCATAGAAAAGCATAGGAATGCAAAGTAATTACACGTAATGCCAGCATTGCACTAGATTTTTGGAAGTAATTGTGGTATTACATATTACTAGAATTACTTTGAAAATATATGTAATGCATTGCAATTCATTACCATTACATTTAGCATGTAACCCCAAGCCTGGTACCGAGAGCGGCAGTACTGAAGAATAAGAATCACTTGGCCGATTTCAACCAAACTTAATACAAAACATCGCAAAGTAAAGGGGATTCAAGTTTGTTCAAATGAAGGGCCACACCTTTTTAAAGGGATAGATAATTTGGAATTTTTAAAAATTTAATGGTATTTTTCAAAATCTTCCTCTCAAAAACATTATGGCTGAAAAAGCTTGAACTTGTGTGAAAGCATTTACTAGTGTAAATTCAGGTTTATTCAAACTTTGGTATAACCGGGGTGAGAATAATAGAAATTGAAGGATGTGTACTTGTAGACTTGTAGACCACGAGGTCTAATTGTATACATAATCATTTGTATAAATTAAGTTTGGTCAAAGCATCCAAGATTGTACATTTTTTAGAATATTTTTAAAGTAAAGGTTATAATATTCTATTCAAAGTACAACGAATCTTCCAGGAATTTAACACAGGTAGTAGTTTGCTAATACACACGTCGGTACAGATGTGACTTACATAAGTTCTGTCTTCATGGTTACTCGGTGTGAAACATCTTTATATCAGGACAAATTTGTCCTCTATTGTTTTATTTTTTTTCCTCTTAGCTGGTTTGAACATATTCCCAGACTCTAGGACATTTTGTTTTACTCCATTGACTTTCTCCTCTTTTCTCACCCTCACTCAAGTCACAAGAGGCATTTTCTTAACTCCGCCCTACTACATATTCGATATGATTGAACAAAGGCCAGTCAAAATATTACATTGCAACTTTTCTGGTGTTAACGCCTATGAAAACTTCTACGTACTTAACTTAAAGCTCTACATAGGCGTGAATCTACAGGATTGAATTTTATGTCATGCAACATAAGTTTTCCAAAATATCAAGATTGATAGCAATAAGTTATTATGATGTATGATGCCATTCAACTAGAATGTTTTATTATTGTTCAAATTTATTTCATATTCAAATATAATACAATCACATTACCTAGTTAAATCGGGGGGGGGGGGGGGGGATTATTTGAATTGCTTATACGTTATTACATTTGTATCTTTTTCGAATATATAATATCTTTGTAATTGAATATGTAATAACTACGTGAAATATTTCTGTGAATTATTAATATGTCACAAAATTAGATAAATTATATATTATCTATTCGGATAGCGCTGCCACCTATATTATGAATCAAAACTTTTTTTTTTTTTTTTGGTTCGGTGGTTTTGACTTTGAGAACATTTGTACAGTTTTTGTTGAAAATTTTGCAAAATGTCATTATGTTGAAAGTGTTTGCAGCTTTTTTTGAGTGGCACAGGCTAGGGGCAACCACGTACTAAATACAACTAACGAGAGCAAATGTTAGATAAATAAATAATTTATTGTTTAATCAAATATATTGTCACACATACACGTAGATCATGTATTTTCTCTACAAATTGATTTATACTTTTTGTTTTAGAAACCTAAAAAAAACATATACTATAAAAACTAAAAATAAACGAAACAAATTTTGACAAAAAAGAAATTAATATACATGGAATGATACAAACAATTCCAAAAATAAACACTGCATATAGTTACTAGGTCATTTTGCCAATAAACTATAAAATGCCTGCTGGATAGTAATAAGCTGCTTACACCTTTCGTATTTCAACACATGTGATATGATGTCCGTAAACTAGAATTGTTTTTACCCGATAAGTAATTATCGTAAAACTAATGAAAATGTTAACATGTGAAACATGTTTCATTTTTGATACACGGACATTGTGCGCCAAAAATATGTGTATATATGTGTGTGTTGATTGAATTATGCTGACTATTTGATTTAAGTACTGATTTAAATCATTTCCCTTTATCGGATGACCATGGATCTTTATAAAATTTATTTATAGTTTCACTAAATGATATCCCGCACAAGGGCGAAAATTTACACCCTAGACTTAAAACCCGAGTTTACCATAGAGACAATACGGGGTTTAAAGTAATATATTTAATACCACGACAGATTGGTAGAAAACCTTTAACATTAATTTGTATATTATTAAGATATGAGCAGTTACTCTAGTGCAGGCTTTTTTTTAATCTATTGGCAAAATATCTTAATTTATCAGTATAGATCTCATCTAAACGTGTGTATTTCTATCAACAACATTAAGTAACAATAAGGAATCACGAAAACACAAACATTGGTAACATCTGTCAAAACGGGTCTGACGCATTAAAACACAATACGAGGAGAAAAACGAGGAGGAAATGCAACTGTCCATCGACGTGGAAGAACTTCTGAACATTAGAACACTGTTCAAGCCACGTTAGGTCAACACAATGAACACTCACTGGTTAATCTAAATAATTCAAAACGAGTACAAACGGAACTAACACTGTACACATGCTACAACGCATCACTTTTTCTACGAGGTAAACGTTAAAAAAAGTTATATTGGCCTTACAATTACAATGTAATTGACATCATCTTTGCGTAACTGTGTTGTCTTATACATGTAATATATGTTATGATAATTAAAAAGCGCCGTGTAATTATGTTATAATTATATTTAATACCGAATATTAGAAAATGACCCGGGTTTTTTTCTACACATTACTATGTATAAAGAAATAAAAAGCAATTTTAGATCAGATTGCAGAAAGATTTTCAAGAAAAAACAAGTTATGCATTAAAACCTAAAAAGATGTACATTTCACAATGTATCAAAAAGCTTGGAATCGAATGGGCACCTTAAATATGCTACAATATTTAGAAGACAAAATGGGATAAAATTATTTGAACAAAGCACCATGTCAATATAATAATATGTATAACATTGTACAAAACGGTGAATTTTAACTTCTAACTGAATGTAAATCTTACTACCATTATTGCATTCTGATTTTAAATCCCACGTGTCCAACATGTAATGTGACAAGAACAGAACACGTTGGTTGTATAACTATTTGCTCTTATCCTTGGTTTATACACTTCTGTATATATTGATAAATACGAGGAGTCAAAAAATAAAAAATAAAATGAATCCTGAAACGTAATATAAGATCTTGATTCAACATGAAGCAAATTATACACTCGCATGTGACGTGTGTCAAACATTCTTCAGGATCACGCATTTCAATTAATGATAATTATTATTGAGTAATCGTTACGCATTACCAATAAAATAGGCAAATCTTTCAAATGACGACATTTTCAAACAAAATAGGCAATATTTACAGCAAGCATATATATGATAGCTTCCTTACAAAATATAAAAAAAATGGAAAAAAAATAGCCAAAGAGCGATTAATATCATTTCATACTTTTTGCTAATTTGATACATGCAATTATTTTTTTTGTTGATCCATACATGTTATGCCATATTAATCGGAGTTTTTCTAAACATTCTAAGTTACAACATGTACATATGCAGCAAAAATCAATTGACAAACATAAACTTGCAATCTTAGGTTTTTTTTCAAACACAACTTTGAATCATCCTTAAAAATACACTTTGTTGACTTTCAAAATTTTGAAAAAAAATTATGGGTCCCTCGTTGAACGTAAAAAGGACTCCATATATAGTCTATAGGTTTGATGATCGGTCTTTTAATGAGAAATAAACGCGACAGTCTGGTTGTCCCGAAACATTACAGTCAGTTCGAGCATATATTTTACAACATACATAATAGCATAGCTTAGCATTGTAAATTGCATATCATAGCATTGAAATCTTATAACATTGCATTGGAATCTCATAACATAGCAGATAATCTCATTGAATCTCATTCATCATATCATACCATTGCATAGCATACAACATGATTTCAACTCGGTTTTAAATGTTTATATTTGGAAGAATAAATGCTCACATTGCAGATTAATAGAACACTTTCGCTTCTTTTAATTTTACTTTTAAATGTGTGGAACTCTTCTGTGTATGGAAGCGTTCTTGATCAAATCTCATAGCATACCATAGCATAGGATACCATACGAAATTATTAAGCCCTTCATTTCAATTGCTCGTAGCATAGCCTACAAATCTCATAGCATAGTATTGAAATCTCATAGCATATCACAAAAATCGCATACCAAAGCATAGGATTAAATTGTAAAATATATGCATAAAATGACTGTGTGAGTTAATGTATAATTAAATCACAGATTATGTAAATCACCTCAATCTGCAAGCTCATGTAACGGAGTAAAATATACTTTTATACAATTTTTTACTGCATATTACGACACTTTTCTCATGATGATCATCATTCTGTTGAGAATCTATCAATACAAAAAAGAGGGAACAAGTACTTTAAACAAACGTAAAGTGTATTAGTAATTAAAGGATATGTAATTTTAAAGAAATGTAAAATTTAACTTATTTTATCTATAAAAAAAAAAGTAGAGATGTGAGTTGCATATTTTCCAACTGTCTTGAAACTAGATGTTTATGATTTATAAAGGATTGTTGATTTTTTTTTTAATTTTCAGGGAAAAAGCAACATTGAATGACTATAACAAGTTATGAAATTAAAATTATCATTAGTTCTTAAAAGATATGTTAAGGTCAATGCCTTTCTCAAGTTATTTTAAATTTAGAACATAAACTATTCAAATGCTATTTGTTATAATTCCCATAGTTGTTTAAAACTTCCACATAAATGACCGACCACACTCTGGTGGCGATTAATAACTTATCTTAACACGACAAAGTTACCTTTTCTTCTAATTAACCAGGTATACAGCATTACTATTCCAAATCGCAAAAATAGCTGTGATACATATACCAATTGCCACGTGCATGCCTTCTGCTGACGTTTGACGTTTTCCGTCTGATTTCCTAGAAAAAAGTGGGAAAAAATGATTGTGTCATGAAATGGTTGAACAATACATATAGCACAGAAGACTCTGTAGCACATGGTGATACTTACTTCGAATGAGTCTTTATTTAAATACTTGTGTATAATGCGCAACTTTAAAATTCTGATCACAGTTTGAATGGGAATGGTACGTGAATTTACATATCAAATATGCACAGGCTTCTGAGTTTGAATTTTTTTTCTGATAATAAAAATCTCTTATACTATAATTCATGCATGAGACCATGTACATGTATATTGCTTACTTTACCATGAATTGCATTAAATACTTGACAATGTAAAATGCGCAAGTTAAAAACTCTAATCATATTTTGACTGTGAATGCTAGTTAAATTTTGATATCAAATATATGCACAGGCGTCTGAGTTTTGAAGTCTTTTCACGATGAAATTTCCTATACTATAAATTATGCAATAACCGATCGTCACGGGTGAGATTAATATTCTAATATTTTTTAGACCGGTGCTTTTTCCCACTAGCCACACACCACTCCCCCCCCCCCCCCCCCTGCGAAAGATGGTTATATAGCAATGTTTCCCTCGAAAAATGACTATCTAGTAGAATTTTCCCCCTGAAAACTAGTTACCTAGTATATAGTGGTGATTCCCCCTTTATGTAACTAGAATACTCATATGGAAAGTCTCTGTAATGTTTATGGCGGACCATTCATTGCAATATTTCACAATATCTTACATGATAGTGAGTACTTATAGCGGAAGTAGTGAATGGTTTTAATTAGCTTTATCATCAGACAGCTCTAATCAAGAATCTTCTTCTACAGTTAATAACATAAAGTTCACGTTGGAGGCCTTAGTATTGAGAAAATTATTCAGCTAAGAAATAAAATCCCTGGGGAGTTTTTACCATGACACTAACTATAAACATCCAACGTTTGTAAGTGTGTACGACGTTTTAACCGAAAAACAAATGTCAAAATTCCAGAACAAAAAAGTACCATTATGAAGACCACGCAGCCTGAAACTATTATTAATTCCGATGCGAGTACGATATGTACATTTAGTAAAACTTCGCTTGCACACTTGCATGCAGAGGTTTATTGATGTACTTAGGCCTGGAAACAGCTAGAGATGCATAGATCCTCATCCAATCAAATATTTAGATATATACATGTACAATACATTGTTGGGCTGTTCGAATTAAATTCAAACCATCGATTTAAAAAAAAGTCCCAATTACAATAAGATGACTTTTTTAAAACTCAAATATGGTATACGTAATTTTTTGAAGCCTTGTTTTGATTTACCTATGTTTGGTTCCATAAACGTAAAAAATATGATCCATTTATGGTTAGGTCATTAAATGATGAAGATATGACGCAATTTTAAATTTTGTTGTTGTTCGGTAGCAATTTAAAAGGAATATACATTTGATTGTATAAAGTATATTGCAAAAACAAAAACAACAACTATTCAAAAATATGAATTATTGTATTGTTAAACAATACAAAAATAAAAGTTGTGAACTATAAGTTGATAAATTTTTTAAGAAAGGTGTTTACACTAAATGATGATCAATGACAATAATGCGATAAGGAATTCAAGCAACACAGATATGATATGTGAAATGTATTTAGGAGTTTTAGAATTATAATATTGATATACTATCAATTGAGACTCCTTTTACATGTAAATGAAATAATCTAAATGTTCAATAAAAATAGTAGCAAAATAACTTAAATCCATACCCATTTTGAGTGGAATTTATTTTTGAAAAAGTATCAGTCTTATTTGTTGTTGGTTCTTCTTTCCTTCTGTTTTCTTTCGCCATCTTGTAGCAAACAGGATCTATTGCAGGGAAAAAATATTCTGTTACAAATAAGCGTGTTTTTTTTATATTATTTTTCAAAAATAAAAATAAACTATGTGAAAATAGTTTATGCATGTCTTTTATGTGTAAATTTATGTTCTCTTCAGTGTATATCTAAACAGATATGAACAAACATATCAATATCAAACTGGTTTAGACAGAAGTTTATTAATTTCATGATGACGACTGATTGTACATTGTAGCATTGTTGTTTGGGTAAATACTATATGTTAAATGGACAAAAACTATTATAAAAAAGGTCTTTTGAACCTGTTGGAGCCGTCAATTGGTATTTTCTTGTTGGGAACCTTAGGGCAGTAGTTGCTACATGATTTTTTTTATAATTTATTTATTTATGGAATACAAGCATACACAATTACACCCACAAAAACCACACACAAACACACCAACTCACACGCTCGCCTGCATATTTAAGTAATAAACTCTATGTATAGATGCACTTTAATAGCGCTATGCAGTGGTTACTTGCATGAAAAAAAAACCCAGTAAAAACAAATAACAACCAAAAAAGTAAGAAAAATGAAAAAATAAAATAGCTGTTAAGTTAATAATACAAAAGAGGGAAAAAAAAAACATAAAACAAACAAGAAACAGAGAGAAAAGTTATCAGTCAAATATTTCTTTCCAACTATTTCACTGTTTTTCAAATTTATGCATTTTAGAACTTTGAATTGCAGCATATCTTTCAACATTAAATTTTATCTTTAAATGACGAAGAACACCAATCAATGTTGGCACCTTGTTCAACGTCAGACAAGAAAATAAGTATTGTTTCATAGATAGAATGATAAAATTAATACATTTGTTATGACATGTCAATGGAACTTCACCGAATGTGATATTTAATACATTAAACCCAATCTTTCAGAAGTTTTTCTGTAAATATGAATACTCAGTTCACTCCACAGAGTATGAATTATATCACAAGAAAAAAAACATGGATTATGGTTTCTATATTTTTCTTACAAATCCCACAGCTGTCAAACGACTTGATATTAATTTTTTTAAGGTAATACCCAACTGAAATAATTCTGTGTAAAATTATAAACTGTAACCACTGAACAGAAGAATCATGAATTGTTTTTTAAACAAATCTTAAAAACATCATTTACTGAAATATCATCAACACCATATGCAGTTATTTCTGTCCTCCATTGTTTTATAGCAGTTGGGACATCCTCTTTCTCGTTCAAATGGTTGTAAATAAATTTCGTACATTTATCTGATATTAAAACAGGTTGCAAAAAAACTGACATACATGGATTAGGATTTCTTTTGATAGGACTCCTGTCAATAGATAATAATCTCAAATATTTAAAAATGGATGTTATAATGCGATCATTTTGCATAATACATATACCATTGAGGTTATATATGCGTTTAAATACATCAAAAACTAAAAAAAATTACAATCCTCATCAAGAAAATCTTGCACTACCTTTACCCAACTTTTATACTAGGATTTATAAAAAATTGTTTTGTTGTTTTCTTTTATATCGGAATTATACCATACTGGAACATTTAAAATGTTGTCTTTAATTGTTGGGTGGCTATTGATAGTTTTTATATAACATGACCAAGAATAGAGAACATCTTTCCAAAAAGCATTGTTTTCTTTACGTAGGCATTCCAATACAAAAGTGTCTCCAAAATCATATAATTTCTGTATAAACTCATGTCCATTGATAGTGTTAAAAATAACCATCCAAGATTTATATGATTTTGTTAACCTTTTTATCCATGAACATTTAAGTGATATAATAAAGTTGGATATATCAACCATAATTCATACCCCCTGAAAAATAGTCTTGTGTTATAATCGATCTCTTTGCTTTAACTACCTAAGATTTCCACAAAAATTCATACATTTATAAAGGTATACATTTGTCTCCCTTTTTGGAGTAGGCAGTGAAATAAACAAGTGATTTAATTTTGGGATAAGCAAACTTTTAATAACAGTAACACTGCCAAAAGGAGTAAGAATTCTTCGTTTCCACTTTTCAATGAGTGCAATAATTATTTGGATTTGAAGCCCAAAATAAATATATATAATTTCGTTAAGATCAACTGAATACCTAAAATATTAAAAGTTGTAGATCCCCAATCTAATTTCCGTCTTGTATAATGATAAACTTGATCAGAAAATTTTTTGGAACCAATCCAAATTATTTTTGTCTTACTACTATTTATCTTCAAGCCGAAAACTGGAATAAAAATCAATAGTATCTAAAGCTGCAAAAAGAGATTTAGGTGAACCATCAAGGACTAGTGAAATGTCATTTGCATATTGTGATATTTTGTGCTCTTTATTATTTATACAAATACCCTTTATGTCCTTATTTTGCTAAATCAGTGCTGCAAGGATCTTAGCACATAGGATAAATAAATATGGAGCAACAGGGTCCCCTTTGTCTACAGCCCCTCTGTATATGAAATTGTTTTGATAAAAAGCCACTCTGTAATATAGTAGCCCTAAAGTTGGTGTTTAAAATCTTTATCCAGTGTATAATATTGTCTCCAAAACAAAAAAGCTCTAGAACTTTATATATAAACGACCAAGACACTGAGTCAAAGGCTTTTTCAAAATCTATATGTACTAAAAGACCTGGATTATTTTTTAATTCAGTATAAGACATTATATCATAGATAAATCTAGTGTTCTCCCCTAGTAGTTGCTACATGATTGATTATAAGACAGTGTCGGTTGAAACGAGTATACACAAAGGAAGAAGGGGAAGAAAGATACAATGTTTTTTTTTAATCCTTCCACCTCCAGATAAACTTATTTTGTTTTAAACTGAGGATTTACTATTTTTTTTAACTGGTCTGTCAGTCTCAAAAGTTTTCACCTGAAATTTATTGTTACATTAAATAAATTCATACGTATTTATACCAAAAAATTACACTATTCAAAACATATCTTGTGTGTCTTTGGAGATTAAATTCTTGGAATTAATTAGCATTAAAACTAAAGGAAGAAGCATACATTCCATTACAGAACACAGAACAAGATTTCAACCATTTCAACCCGATATTTACGAGGCTAAACATGAAATGTAATCGAAATGAAAAACGTATTGCAGTGCTTTTTTTATCTGTTTGTATTTTTTGGTTTTTGTTTTGTTTTTGCTTTTCTATACTTGCAAAAGGGTTCGCCCCGTCTTGAGTTCGCCAAGACACAGTTGGAAATATATACTATTAAAAAAAACGCACTGTTACAGCTAATAGAGAATGTTTTGAATAAGTCACGTTCTAAATATGTCTACTGATAACGAGGTCGAAATTGAAAAATAAACCAAGGATGACAATTTCCCAGTAAAATTAAATTTATTTGCGATGACTTGATATCAAAGTTCTTATAAATATATATAACGCTGTGCAAAATCATTATACCTCTGCCAAGGTGGAATTTGTGAACTCGGGTAACATGCAGGTTCAGTGTTAAGTGTGTAAATGTTATGTTCTAGTGATGTTTGAGTGATATATATCCTAAAACAAAAACTTACATTTGTATGCAGCGGTTGAATTATATCCTGTTAGACATGGTGTAGAACCAGTGTTAGAACAGTTTATTTTATTCGGTTGTATCCTGTTTCCACTTAAACTATACTCAGTGCAGGCACCTGTAAATAATTGTTAAATTTATATATTACATACCATTCTATGATGCATACCTTTTATAACTTAGAATGTTAAAAAAAAGCAAATTAAGCAAAGCTTGAAGATAATGTCGATTCTGTGTGCAAATTCCTAAATATTAATTTTAATTGTTATAACACTGAGTAAACAAGTAAATGATGCCACCCCCCCCCCCCCCAAAAAAAAAGGGGGGGGGGTGAATTGTCAGCATCAACGCTACAATACTGCACAAAGACATGTAGCATCTTCTTGGCGTTGCATTTAATTACAATTTTAAGAATCAGCAATATGTCAAAATACCTGCATGTAAGTAAAACCATGTTTTATGAAATTTTAGTTTTTGTGAATAATTAAAATGTTTTCCTTTGTAAAATTGGTTCCCCACTGTGGTCCCACCCTACTCCGCAAGATTTTGATTTGACTGCATTTGAATCTACAATATCTGAGGTTTCTTTTGCTAAAACTAAAGCTTTTCTAGGCAAATGGTTTTGTAGAAGAAGGGTTCTAAAATTGTCTATATACATTCCTATGTAAATTGTGTTCCCCATGTGTCATCCCATCCTACCCCCGGGGAATATGATTTGAACAAATTAAACCCTACCTGAGTATGCTTTCCACACAAGTTTCAGCTTTTCTGGCTGATTGGTTTCTGGGAAGAGGATTTTGAAAGATTTACCCAATATAATCCTATGAAAAAAATCGACCTCCTATTGAGAACCCCATCCTACCCATGGCGGTCATGATTTAGAAAACAAGAGGCCCATGGGCCACATCGCTCACCTGAGGAACAACAGGTATGATAAAATCAGCTTAATGGAGTCATAATACAAACTATCTGGGCACTGTACACTAATACATGTAGATCCTGTATAAATAAAATCCATTTTCCCCCTGGATATTCTTATATTTATAATCATTAGTCCCTTTTCTAACAGGATGATTTTATATTCATATCACATGTTGAGTATTGCAGTTCTCAAAAAGATCCTTCACAACTGTTTATATATGGGTTATAAACCTACATCAAACTCTGAACCTTCTTGTGAGGCTGAAGAATTGTCCTGGGGCCAAAGTCTTAACAATTATAGATAATCATCTGGCTGATTAGTTTCTGAGAAGAAGATTTTTAAAGATTTACTCTACATATTCCTATGTAAAACTTTGACCCCCCATCCATTGTGGCCCCACCCTACTCCCGGGGGTGTCATAATTTTCGCAACTTTGAATCTACACTACCTGAGGATGCTTCCACACAAGTTTCAGCTTTCCTGGCTGATTAGTTTCTGAGAACAAAATTTTTAAAGATTTACTCTATATATTATTATGTAAAACTTCGACATCCCTTCCCCATTGTGGCCCCATTCTACCCCCGGGGGGTATGATTTTCACAACTTTGAATCTTCACTACCTGAGGATGCTTCCACACAAGTTTCAGCTTTCCTGGCTGATTATTTTCTGAGAACAATTTTTTGAAAGATTTACTCCATATATTCCTATGTAAATCTTCGATATTCCTTCCCAATTGTGGCTCCATTCTACCCTCGGGGGTCATGATTTTCACAAATTTAAATCTATACTACTTGAGGATGATTCCACACAAGTTTCAGATTTCCTGGCTGATTAGTTTCTGAGAAAAATATCTTTAAATATTTACTCTATATATTCCCATATAAAACTTCGACCGCCCATTGTGCCCCACTCTACCCCCAGGGGATCATGATTTTCACAGCTGTCAATTTACAGTACCTAAGGATGCTTGCACACAAGTTTCAGCTTTCCTGGCTGATTAGTTTCTGAGAAGAAGATGTTTAAAGATTTACTCTATATTCCTTTGCTTAACTTTGACCCCCCATTGTGGCCTCACCCTACCCCCGGAGATCATGATTTTAACAACTTTCAATCTACACTACCTGATGATGCTTTCACACAAGTTTCAGCTTTCCTGGCTGATTAGTTTCTGAGAAGAAGATTTTTAAAGAGTTGCTCTATATATTCCTTTGTTAAACTTTGACCCCCATTGTGGCCTAAACCTACCCCTGGGGATCATGATTTTCACAACTTTGAATTAACACTACCTGATGATGCTTTCACACAAGTTTAAGCTTTCCTGGCTGATTAGTTTCTGAGAAGAAGATGTTTAAAGATTTACTTCATATGTTCCTATGTTAAACCTCGGCCCCCCATTGTGGCCCCACCCTACCCCTTGGTATCATGATTTTCACAACTTATCCACTGAATATACACTGCTACCTGTGGATGCTTTACACACGTTTCATCTTTCCTTGTCTTGTTGTTCGTGAGAAGAAGATTTTTGAAAATGTCTCGTACATTTTCATAAACTCCTAATTATCTCCCTTTGAGAAATTGCGTAGTTCTTAATTTTCACAACTTGGCTGAGGATGCTCTGTGTCAAGTTTAGTTGAAATTGGCGCAGTGGTTCTTGGGAAGATGTTGAAAATGTGAAATGTTTACAGACACAGACAGACGGACAGACGGACGGACGACAGACAAAATGTGATCAGAATAGCTCATTTGAGCATTCATCTCAGGTAAACTAAAAACTAAATCCTCTTTACACGAGGATACTTCTTTCCAAGTTTTAGCTTTATTGGCTGAATAGTTTCTAAGAGGAAGATTTTTTAAAGATTTACTCAATTTATTCCTTTTATAAATTCGACCCCTATTGTGGCCCCATCATACCCCTGGTGATCATGATTTTTACAATTTTGATTCTTCCCTACCTGAGGATGCTTCCATATAAGTTTCAGCTTTCCTGGACAAATTGTTATTGGTACGAAGTTTTTTTTAACATTTCCCAAACATTTTCAATAATTCCTAATTATCTCCCTTTCAAAAAGGGTGATTTATGCTAAGTTTTGGTAGATTTGACCCAGTAGTTCTAATGAAGATGTTGAAAATGTGAAAAGTTTACAGACAGTTTGACGGACAGACAGTCGAACGACAGACAAAATGTGATCAGAAAAGCTTACTTGAGCTTTTAACTCAGGCGAGCTAAAAAGTTATTTATATAATGAGATAAGGTTATCACGTAATCATATAATTCTTTTTTAGGCACATAGTTCTACTGTCTGGTTCGCAAATGAGAAAAAAAGTTGTATTATATATAGCGTCTTACATAATCAAATCTTACCTAACACTATGATTTTGCTATAGGCGCAGACTTCTAGTGTTTGATTGGCAAATGAATTGATGACACAGTGGTACACAAGTCTCCCAGGTTCATCACATTGACTGGCGTAAGCTGCACAGTTCTTTCTCGCTGCAGCCTCCTTCCATTTCTCCACACTGTCAGGACAGTCATCAACATCTTCAACGGTTTGTCTTGATACAGGACAAGCATCATTTGTAGCTGTTGGTAGCTAAGTAGAAAATATGACGAGTATTTGTCTTGTAAATAAAGAAACATGGATCAAATCGAAATCTGGAATCCATTAACTGTTAAACACAAGAAAGGCTGTTCATACGCCAGTGTTAAATGAAACCAAGAAAACAAATAAGGATAAAAAAAATGCATCCACAGGTACTAGAGCAACTACACTGATGATTAATTAGTTTAGACATACACGAGAAGGAGGAAGACAAATCTATTTTTTTATTAAACCGACATACATGTATTTGGTGATAGGACATATTTTCCATCATGGCAACAACACTTTGATAATTACCAAACATTTTGCCCGACTTTAAAGATTTTTATTTCGATGAGTTTTATTGACAATGAAAGTAAAGAAAAAAAGCACATTTCATATTTTAAATCTCTCTCTCTCTCTCTCTCTCTCTCTCTCTCTCTCTCTCTCTCTTTCTGTCTCTCTCTGTCTCTCGCTCTCTCTCTCTCTCTCTTCATATTTGAAAAAAAACTATCAATCCTTTTGTCGGTCGGTCGGTCGGTCGGTCTCTCTCTCTCTCTCTCTCTCTCTCTCTCTCTCTCTCTCTCTCTCTCTCTCTCTCAAAAGTCTTCTATGAAATCAAATTCAATTGGGTTTAAATTTTACTGGTGTCATCTGACTACGGTAAATTCTGATATTTTCTGTTGAAATCTACTAATTTAAAGAAAAAGTTGTTATCTCATCATTGTGCTGTTAAATTAGTTCATTTGGATCAAGTAAATTTATGTTTTAATTTGAATGGACTCACTATTTCATAACCAAATATGAAGTTTAATTAGACTTATGGGAAAAAATAACAGTTATGAAATTTAACAATATGAACTGCATACAACTGTTTCTATTAAGAAAGAGGATTTTCTATTCGTGTCCTCTTTTTTTCAGTGCAAAATGAAAAATGAACACAATGCAAAAACAGAAATGAACATGAATTTTATTCATTTTGGTCGTTGAACACAACATAAATTGGTGAACCCACCATCTTTTTTACACAAAAGCACATTTTACAGTATCTTTAAACCTTCAATTCCACAATGACAGTCATAATATTGGTGATTCCACCAATTTCATTCATCGATTGTTTCACTTACGAAAAAACTTGGTGGGTCCACCAATAATAAGATAAAGGCGATTCTGTTATTTAAAACAGCATCAAATATATCAAATTCACAGGACCCTGGTGATTCCACCAATTTTTCTCATCGACTATCTCACTTTCAAATAAACTTGGTGGGTCCACCAATAATAAGATATTGGCAATTCTATTATTTTGAAAAGCATAAAATATCTCATTCACACTGGAAACTAGAACCCTGGTGGTTCCACCAAAAATCAATTGTGAATTTGTATACAGTTTTGTATTTCATTCAAAGAATTGGTGAACCCACCAACAAAGCAATGATAGAACATTTGACAAAAACAATTTTCTAATATGTCAATAATATGTCAATATATAAATACTACACTGAACAAATTTTAGGAACTTGTCCAAATTGAAAAATGCTGTCGCTATTTCAATACTTGGTGGATCCACCAATATAAAATTGTGCGAAATGTGAAATGAAACTAGAGTTCCAAATTGGTGGACTCACCAAGAATTTTTAAAAGATTAAAAGCTGTTAATAAATCGCTGTGTTAAATAGAGCAGGTTTGGCAACCAAAAAAGATGAAAATTTTAGCTTCTATACAAGACAAGAAAGTTGGTGAATCCACCAAAAAGATCACATTAACATATTTTTAGTTTTCGCTGATGCAGACTAGTGGAATGAATTTACCTTGTTGGACTCACCATAAACAAGCACATTTCACTTTAGATTTACATACTTGGTGGATCTACGATGACTTATTAAACAACATAGATTACAAAGCTGGTGCATGCACACAAAAAAATAAAATCCATCAAAAACACTTTGTTTATCACTGTCAAATAAAAATATAGATTTGTCGGAGTCTGTTCTTTCTGTGGGTCAAAATACGTTTTCCTTTTTAACGGGATTATCAATGACAGAAAAGAATTATATTATAAAAGATAAAAGCAAAAATTATCATCACTAGGTGCAACTTATAAGGATTTCCACCGATGGTAGGTGTTGTAAATAAACTAGTCACCGTCACTGCTCATCATTTCAATAATTCGTTGATTATTATCCCTTAGAAAATCACCGATACTACTCTCTGGTCATGTTTTAAAAAGTTCTCGAATCATCGACATACGCATAGTGTGTCTTTCCTCCTCAGGCTTCCATGTCGAGGTGGTGTCACAGGGATTGTATGTGTAAACCAACACAGCGATCTGTAAAAAAGTACAAAACTAATTACTTTCCTGGATAGTTATGAAAATGGAAAGAAATTTTCAACTTTCTTTTTGATATGATAAACTTTCACAAAGATGATTTTACTTGATTTTCAGCTCAAGTACAGAAAAAATGAAAGAAAATATAATCACATAGAGTCAATGTAGAGGTCATGCGTTGAAGTTTGAAATAATCAACAAAATGTTGATATCACGAACAAAATTGCATAAAGAAAACTAGGTACTCAGTTTCAGTTTCGTATATAAATAATGACAATAAATAATAATCAATATGTAATCAATAAATGTTTTAACAAGTTCTAGTATCTCATGATTGTAAATAATATTTCCTAATTTGTTTGCTGGAAAGATAGTTTTACATATGTATTGTTTCATGAAGATGGCTTTAGAATACATATTTTAACTAAACAGCCCCTTCAATTATCCAGGGGCCGGAGAGCAATTGTACCGGATTAAATGAAAATAAAAATGGTATAATGCTTCATATTTCACTTAATTTGCATGACTTCTTGTATCAACATATCTAAGAACAGAATTCGGCTCTTCCTTAGCACATTGTATTGTATTAAACCATGACCAGGCGTCTCAGTCCGTACCCGCTTCACCCGACTTTTATACGAAATGCAAGAAAGAATTACGTAATAATGGCAGCTACCGAGTGCCTCTTGGACACACGAAAAAGCTTTCATTCGATACATACAAATATTCCGTTTGCCTCGTGGTTAGTTTAACGTCAACAGACCTTGCAACCGACAAGGCAACTCGTCATCTAACGCCTGGCTATTCTACTTGGCGATGTCACTTATTCAAACAAAAAGATATTGCAACTTATCACTGCACAGTTCTCTACCTAATGTTACATTGTAATCAAATTATACATATTATACCACAGTGATACTCTTTTTCTGCGTACATGTACTTCTTCTGTATCTTATATTCAGTTTATTGAATATTAGACAACAAAGCTTAAGCTTTTAGTATTCATTCTTACACTTTAATAGAAATACGAACAACCATATATGTATATTGGTGAAAATATCTGGCATTTAAGTCCAAAAATCTTTTTATAACATATTATGCAGTGTTTTGGGGTAGGAAATTGTTAATTTTCTATATTTACAACCACCAAGTATGATTACCTCAAATTTTAACAGAAAGGATGATTGCACTTAAGGACATGCGATATTTGCGAAAAAATAAACTTTAAAACAAGAAGTTTCTTTCAATTGCAGAAATGGTCAACATCTAAACTGCAACTTTACGTAATTGCGTTAAATAAAAGTATGTGTTAACAAGTACGAATCTGTTTTTATAGGCGGGGGTCATCACGATTTCTTGAATATCCATACGATAATGAGGACCCCCACTTTTACACTGACTTCATACAAAATCAGCGCATGTTTGTCTATTGTTTTACGTTTAACAGTAGTTGTATATTTGCAACATCAAAGTTATGTCAAAAGGGAGATTAATAAACAAACATGCGCTCATGGTTTAAATGAGAAAAAACTGCTCCTTCTTACTTCCGCTTTCCCCGTTGTAACAAAGGGTTGATGCATGTTGTATATTATATAATCATCACGTGATTTCTCACCTCAGGTAACTTTGTGAATACAAAATTCTATCACATGACGTGTAAGATAGCATGTTGTGTGCTTACGAGGACAATATTTTCAAGAACGTTAAGTTG
Organism: Magallana hongkongensis; assembly: GCA_015776775.1. NCBI lineage: Eukaryota > Metazoa > Mollusca > Bivalvia > Ostreida > Ostreidae > Magallana > Magallana hongkongensis. The sequence goes on from CM027471.1 coordinate 7,210,341, forward strand.
TCAAGCATTGACTTAAAGGGACTTGGACACGATTTAAGCTCAAATTTCACAAAATTTATTTTGTCATATTTAATGTCTAAAATAATCAGTATGGGTGTTTTTAATACTTTGTCAAAACTTGAAAGTCCAATATCGAGTTACAAGCGAGTTACAGAGGTGAACATGTTTTGTAAACAAAGCTTAAGCCTTGTTATTGTTTACATATGTGTTATAATGATTTGTTATACTTTCATGTTAAATACTGAAATCTGATTGGTTAAGACGCAGTTAATAATATTTACTATTACCCTCAGCGTTAGCAACGCACTTGGCAACGGGTAACATTAAAAAATGTTACATGCGCGAAAATTATGCGCGTACGGTTCGCTGTAGAATTCACGTTATTCCTATATAAAAGCAGTAAAATTTTCTTAAAATTTTTAAAAAAGACATTCAGTATAACAAAATAAATAGTGCCTGTTTGGGAGGATAACAGTTGAAATTGACACCCCTCGAAAACCATTGTCAACCTCCGCTTCGCGTCGGTTGACAATGGTTTTCTCGGGGTGTCAATTTCAACTGTTACCCTCCCAAACAGGCACTATTTATATAATGTTTCAATCTAATGTTACTTTTTGTTGTTGGTAAAATTATTTATGAGCCAATTGAATGAGTTTATCTTGTTTCCACAAGTTATTTTGTCAAAGAAATTGTAATTTCTTTACTTTACATTATTTGTAAGCAAATATAAGAGTCGAGCTTTGTTTACATAACAACGATTTCTTTCCTCTGTCTCTCGCTTGTAACATGACTTCTAACATTAAAATCTGGGTAAATCGTTCAAAATACACAACAAAACTTATTATGTATACAAATCAAAAATAAAATTTTCATCTGAAATTGTGTTTAAGTCCTTTTAAAGTCTTCTGTACTTGCATAGGCGTGATCTAATTGTTGAAACCATATTAAGTAGTATACTTGTACCATATAGAATAGATAGGGTTATGCTGAAAGAGTGATCACATAAATTTTATACATGGCATTGTTATTCATGCTAGTCTAATTTTAGTACCATTCTGATAATGTCAGCTCCACCTCTTACGGATATTAATATCAATCGTATGTTTGGTCAAGGGCAGATAAGCAAAAAATCTACTTTTTTCGAAAGTTGTAAGGAGAAAAACATAAAAAGAGCTTAATGTATAACAGTCATGTTGGAAATTGACTAGACTCTTCAAAAATTTTAACAAAAGTGGAACTAGGTAAAGAAAAAAACGCAACAGAAGCGACCAAAAAGGGCCCAAAACCCGGCACCAAGTGCAGTCATCCTTTATGAAATATATAGCTATGTAGACACTCACATAACTGAAATCTACTCAACCCTCTTCATTACTTACTGATGTATATGAATTGTAATTAAAATAGTTTTTAATTACTTTTGACAATCATTTGATCAATTTGTTAAAAGAATGATGTTTATACAAACAGAAACGAGGGTATGCTTACTTTGATGATTCATACAGGTTATATGAAGATAGCAAAAATTGCAGAAAAATTTACTAAACCCGATAACGCGAATTCTGGCCACACCCTGCGATAAGAAACCCTACCCTGTGGTTGTTGAATTCATAATTTTGGACTTTATAGTCTTTCTTAAAATTCATTCAGTTTCAGTAGAGATAAAGAAGAAGAGTTTCAATCATTTTTACGTGTATATTAACACTGCATGACCATATTGGCCTACTGACTGCATCAGGTGACAAAACAAAATCATATTTGCGCGTATGTTAATTTTAAATCTGCTAAAGAAAGTGGGCGCTTAAGATGTCAGTTCGGCGGGAATCTGGGCGCACACGATGAATGAAAATTCCATCGATCAATTTTGCACATTTTCCGAATTAAACGGTTATTTGGTTTTTGTTGGACGTGAAATGGGTAGAAAAATGTTTGTAATGCAAAGGTTTTCTCATAATATGGGTCTACATGTTAATATAGCAACACGATTCAATTCATGCAAAATCCTACTTATTTATTGTTGTCTTTGAATGATTTTGTCGTCTCTTGGTCTTCTCTTTTAGTAATGATAGTTATAGTTGTTTACGTGCTGAAAAGTTGCAATTCACGTGGCTTAATAGCTAAAGCTAATTTTTGAACTCATTAAGCTTACTTTCACAAAGTCTGTGGATATGATTAGTACCATCGATATCTCTAGACAAGTTTTTGCTTTAAAAGCCTCGTAATATTCTAAAAACCGTTAACCGACCTCTGAAAAAAGTAAACTGATTTCGCGTGCAGATCAAGAGTCGTCATTTATACGTGTGAACAAACTACAATACTTCACTTACATATAAGTTATTTTGGCTAAGGGAACATAGTGGTTAAAATATAATGATTTAGTTTGATTGATCATTCCTGTATCCTTTTGTATTTTCCCATCATTTTCCTGATTATTTTTGTTTCAAAGTATAGTGAATGAGAAAATATTTTTTAGGCATATTATATTTAAATTTCACTGCACTGAAACTAAAAGAATTATAAAAATTGCTATGTATACTTACACTAGTGATTAACTATTCTTTTTCAATGGAAATCCCTACATATTTTTTCCATTGGTCACCACTATGCATATGGTCAGTGAATTTAAATTGTACATAAATCTTATTTTTTGAATTAAACTTCCTATTCATTGAAACTTTTATCTCCTCTTTGATAACGTATTGGATCCCGAAGTGACATCCAGATGCTGAAATCATTCAATTATGTTTAAGGAAATTATCAAGGAGAGCATATCGCTGAATATATTTTTTGATATCATATATTAAACCCAACCCATTTATTACGTCAGGCGAAGGGATAGATTAGTGCACCTTCCTTTGCACCTTCTCGTTCTTTTCTCTTTGAAGAAAGGTGGTTTTGAGACATTATTATGTCATCTATAGGCCCAGATAGCATGACTACGTAGGGCCAACGTTGGCTTATGGTTGTACTGTTGGTAGATGGTTGGCGTTGGGCATACAACGTTGGGCCTTTGTTGGGCCAATGTAAGCATATGTTTGTAAGTGATGCTATATCGTTATGTTGTGTGTACAACAATGGCTCAACGTTGGCCCAACGGAAGCAAACTGATGTAAATCAATAGTTCAATGAAGTTGAGAATTCTTAGTTGGGCCATTGTTGGCCCAGCATTGACCAACCGATATTAATACACATCAATATAACGTTGGGAGTTAAACAAAGGCCCAACGTTGGCCTAACGTAGACCAACCAATGTTAATATCTATCAATATGAAGTTGGGAGTTAAACAAAGGCCCAACGTTGGCTTAACGTATATCAACCAATATTAATACCTATCAATATGAAGTTGGGAGTTTAACAAAGGCCCAACGTTGGCCTAACATAGATCAACCGAGATTAATACCTATCAATGATAAGGTTGCCCCAACGGAGATCAACAGATATATTGTTCTAGAAAAAAAAGTGTTGAGTATTCACCGATGGGCCAATTTGGCGCTGGTCTAGCGTTGGCCAAACGACATATCATCTAATATTGTGGTATATTATGCGTATTATAGCTTGGGGACAGAGAAAATTTAATACTAGCCCCATGAATATGTTTTTAAAATTTAATGAATTGTAATTAAATGTTCAAATGTTAGTTGTCCCATATTCGGTTGATTCATTTTTTACATCTTTTAAAAATGTTTAATTTTAAATTAGTTAGAACGGCTGAAAACCATAAGATTTGCCTTCTTGACTTATAGTTAAAAATACTTTTTTAAAAGATTTTTTATAGTACAAAAATGCAATATTTAATGTCAGTGCTTGGTAAACAGACAAGTTGAAGTTGTATTTCACCCCAAAGTTTACATCAGTAATAAGATAAGAGCACACTTTCAGCCAAATGCAATTAGGCAGTGAGATTATCAGCGGGAGACTGGTCAGTTTCTGGAGAAAAGTGTGAAATTTGATCCAGAGATAAGGATGGTCAAACTAAAGACAAAACATTCACTTGCTTTACAACATTTTCCCGCCTGTTAGAGAGAACAGAGCAGAACAAAGAAAACTGTGAATACTGGAGGAAAAACATTCAACAACAATGTAAGTATATACATTATAATGTATATTTTTACATGTAGTTTATGAAGTATGTTGATCTATAGACGCATATAGGGGTACCGGTATATGTATGATTATTTACTGGTGCATTTGATATAATTGATTTCTACTTATCTGTTGTTTTAAAAACATTTTGAATTATCATGATGTAAAGATACAGTGCATTTATTTCTCCATCTTTTTATATTTTGCATTATGCAGGTGAGATCATTATCAACAATTGGTGGGGAAAATACAAAGGCAACAGTTAGGAAACAGCTCTTATCACATATGATAAAAAATCCACTAGCGACCAAAATCAACTGGGTCGGAAAAGGGGGAAAATTGCTTTCTCTTCCTTGAAATTAAAGGAAGTATTGAAAGGTATGTAAATAGAGAGAAGTGGAAAGAAAGAGATAGACTTGATAAATCAGGCTAGGAGAAAAACATATATATTTTATTTATTCCTCTTTTTTTAGAAACAGTGATGAAAAATCATCCCTGTCCCAAGGCTACCGATGCAGAAATATATTCTATTGTCAAATACTGGTTAAGATTTGCCAGTGATCGGGAGGGAGGGAGAAAGAAGAGGGCAGAGAAAGAGGCTTTCCGCAGCACAAAACGAAACCGATCGGGAACAGGAGGGGAGTGAGCCAGAGGATGCCTCTCAAGATTAAATTCTTCATAACATGAACTTTTTAATGTCCTAGCTACTTTGAAAAATTCAATATTAGAAAATGAATCGTTTTTTTTAATTTATGTCAGATATATCAGGGTTTTGTTTACATTTTGTTTTTAAAAAACTTACAATTGAACAAATTGATTAAAAATAGAATTTTTCCACTTAATTATATGCATTATTTTTCTGTCTCATACCAAGTTAATTTGATTGTTTTTATGGTTATAATAGCATTGAAAAATACATTTTAAATGGTGAATTGATTTTATCCAGAAAAACAAAATGTTGAGTTACATTGCATTAGTGGCCAGGTAATAATAGGTCACATATGGCCACAGGACCAACGTAGGTTCACCATAAAGGGTCATGCAGTGAAGTTTATCAAAAAATTACAATGGCCTTTGTGTTGAACCAACGTAGGTCCAACATTATTTGCTATTGTGGACCATTGCGGTTTCGTATGTTGGGCCAACGTTATTATAACATGCTGGGTCAATGTTGGACCAACACGTTGGGCCAGTGTTAGACCAACGTGGTGGGCCATAGTTAGATCAATGCATTGGACCAACGTAGGCCCAACATGTTGGGCCAATGTTGGCCCTACACGTTGGCCCAACGTAGAGCCGATGAGCAAAATAACATTGGGCCAACAAAGTTTGCCAACATTGGCCCGACGTAAACAACATTGTTGGGCCTAAGTTGGCCCAACGTAGTCATGCTATCTGGGGGTCTTGTATTTATTTCGCGCGTGTTAAAGCTTTACATTTAGAACAAATAAAATCAAAAACACTTAATATTTTTAAAAAAAAACATTATGACAGCAGTTACAGGCACGTATCATCGTTATTGAAAGTGTGTAGGGGCAAACTCATCCAAAAAATCTTGACAAGCAAAAAAAAAAGGAACTTTCAAAATCATAACAATCCTAATCCGTGGGAAAGGGGGGGGGGGGGGGTGTCAGAACATAGCATATCTATATCTTCATATAACATCAACTTCCTTCAATTAATTTTTTACATTCTCCCAAAAAGGGGAAGACAACTCCATTTTAATTTCCCTCTTTATATGTAGATTTAAAAAAAAATGTTTACTGCGCAAAAAAGCAAGGGGGGGGATGCTGCCACCCTCATCTCTACTCCACCCTCACCCCCGATGCTACGTGCCTTAGCTACAAGGTACTTGTATAAAGGCCAGGTCAATGATACAGATATAGCTGTTTACTTCCATAACTTTAGCAATCGTCATAACTTCGCATTTTTTTCTGCAGTTAATTGTGGACACGGTTAAGTAACATATTCACAAAAATTCCAAGTACTCATGTTGATGTAGTGTATTACTTACCATAACTAGGCCGACTTCATTTGTTGCTTTATTTCTTTTTTTCTTTCTTCATTTATCCAACCGTCGGCATCCATATATATAATTCTTTTCTTCTCTTTCACACAGAATATCAAATATTTCGGTCATTATTCAAACAGATGAATCATTATATTTCGTGGTAATTCAAAATTCTGTTGTTGTTAATCCGTATGTCCTATCATTCGTACTGTAAACTGTTCTGTGCAAGCCCCATTCACCCAGCCTTCCATTGGTTGATGGTATAATGTTTCAGAGGAAGGCACAGCAGGAAGTCTTTATGCAACCGTTATTTGTTGACTGTGCCGTCCATTTCAAATTCAAAGTAAATAAAATACTATATCCAGCTACTTTTAACTGTATTTATTTGTTGAATAGTGCTAAAACTAACCGCAATATTTTTCAATTATGCGATAAATTGGTTCCTGTTTTACAAGTTTTTCCGACCCACTTTTATGAACCACGCTAGTCCATAATACATCATTCTATTCATAATGATAAACTACATGTAACCTTAAAGGGAAACTTGTTAATCTTAATCTAGGATTAAGTCGTTACAAACAATTAATTGTCCTAAATTTTCTAAACACTCTTCTCCTTAAATAAACAGAAATTTGATTAGATCAATACTCTCTCTCTCTCTCTCTCTCTCTCTCTCTCTCTCTCTCTCTCTCTCTCTCTCTCTCTCTCTCTCTCTCTGTGCAAATTATCTATGCACTTTATTTTTCTTTTCTTTATCTAACTCGCCGATCTTGCTAACTTTGACATGTGTCTATGTGGGAATTATTCTCTCTCTCTCTCTCTCTCTCTCTCTCTCTCTCTCTCTCTCTCTCTCTCTCTCTCTCTGGGGAGGGTTAACTATTACCATGACCTTACATACAGACTCAGGGAAGCCGCCCCTCTCTACTGTTGGCCGCCCCGATTACGACACCGAGTGCTGATTTTGAAGCGAAGAATTTCATCGGATAAAGTTCGGTTTCTCCGCTTCACAGGCGGGCCCGATTTTTTAAAATAGTTTTCGTTTCGTTAAAATACATTTTGTTACCGTTCAAATGAAAACTTGTCAGAGTTGAAAGATTTGAATGCATCAAAGAGAAAAAAAAACTGAGGATGGGGGTGTATAAATTTTACTTATTGTTTGATGATGAAGAGTTTGGGGGACAGTCATCATATCGTACATAAATGGAGTGGGTTCTTTCATATCAATCGGATTGTTCATCTATTTTGAGTACAAAGTATCATAACAAAGAGACATGTTTTGAAGGGCACTGTTTAAATCAACATTTTTTGTATTTATTTGAATTAATCAGTTAGCAATGTTTAAGCGTTCTTTCGCTTTTTGTTGAGACACTCATATCACATTGCTGAAAAATGCCACTAAGAAAACATATGCATGTATATAACAAAAATACATACTTAGTATTCTTAGCACTTTCTTCAAATATCATTAGAAAAAAACTCCAAGGTGGATTTAGGTCATATAATATTTTTCAAATTGTAAACACACAAGATAAGGTCGCTAGGATATAGAGGATATTTTGAATTGAGATAAGGAGACACAAAACGCGGTTCCTTTTGTCCTGCACAAGGTCAGCAATGTTTATCCTCCCGCTGGTGTGAAGACCCAGCGAATTCAACAGAATGTAGCCTCCCGCTGTGCCGACCAAGAAAGTGATCTTACAGGTGTTTGTAATTATTTAATCAAAGACCTCACTCTTTGCTGAGCTTCTAGCACGGAATTATTCTGAAATTGTCAGATATTGCTGAATTTTACGTAATTTACATTACGTTGCGATGTTCTAATGAAACATGCTCCTGGAAGGTGACTTATAACTCAATGAATATAAATATATATCTTTTCAGTTGAATAATTGTCAAAACTTAGAAGCAATTATTAAAAAGTCTTTACGTAAAAAAAAGTATGTACCTTACAAAAATACCATTGAGATGAACTGACTGAGCACCCACATGAATGTTTATGAAGCTATATCTTATAAATAATAAACTTTCGAGAGGCGGGTATGACGCATCTTACATGGAAGTCCATGTGCTGCTGAATATCTGTCTATTCTTAGGACAACTTCTGATACTCTATGTACATGAATGATGTACTTATTTCTTTTTTATGTATTCGCCGTCGCATCAAATCCAACAGTTTGAGTAAAATATCAAATTTGAAAATAAATTATTGGATTAATTTTTATTCATTTAATGAAAATGATGTTTATTTTAAGATATGCATTAAACGGATGCATAATCTTTTCCCCACGCAAAAAACAGAATTGTTTCTGATGCTTTTAATAAAAATTCGCACATACGAACGCGTTCTGTCCGCCGCCACTGTATTTTCCAGAGTTACATGTATACGTATGTCCGCCGGTGGACATACCGTGACGATTTTTTTTAGGTAAAAAGGCAACGGCGAACATAATGTGACGGCGGACAAAACGTGACTGACCCACCTCATATGTAATAAGAAATATGCAAGTACGTGATAAGTTTATAATACAGAATACACTGCATTAAAAAGTGCAGTCTGCCTCCAAAAGACAATGCAGTTTTATAGAATGATATAGAGGGTTGTTATAGTGGTATGTCCACTCCCTCTCCCAATTCATCCGAGCTTGCAGAGATATAAGGAGTACATACATGAACAGTATGTAGTATTGAATTAGAACCCCCCCCCCCCCCCCCCCCCAACATCCTTGGGAATATAGGAACATACCAGTATAGTATACAACGCTTTCTCCTACCGTTGCCACCACAAATGTTTAGTTCTATATACATGCACATTTTTCACATACATGTACATGTGTATTTCCCTTTTTAAAACCAAAAATCATGCATTCGCGCCTGAATATTGAGAGAGAGAGAGAGAGAGAGAGAGAGAGAGAGAGAGAGAGAGAGAGAGAGAGAGAGAGAGAGAGAGAGAGAGAGAGAGAGTTCACATAATTCTGTTACTTTCGCTGCTAGTTAACTACTGTATGACGTGCTGATCATTTATCTATACTTATTAATTTAGACATTTTGCCAATAGCAAAAAAAAAACACCAGTGTCAATGTTCATGAAAGTATAACTTAAAATTTATATTACGACATGTCCTAGATGAAGGATGTCTTAAGACATATCTTATGACCACTCTAAGACGAATCATAAGAAGTAAACCGAAGCAGTCTTATGTATACTAAATCAATTATTCTTAGATTGACCAAATTTCGTATTAAGCAATGAAATATCAATAAGATATAATGTGAAAAAGTATTTGAGCATTGTGAATGTTTATCATAAGCATACTTGAATATTAACCAATTTCACTTTCAAAGATTTCTAATGTGTTATTTTATTCACCAATGACGATTAGAACCATTTTAATAACAGCTTGGACTTTGGGTAGCTGTGTCAAACGATGATGTGACGTAGGCCTGATTATTTCAATGTAGGGCTCTTTGAAATTGACAAGATTTGCCTGGCTTTTCATCTAAGACTACGCGATCGGTGTGTATTTCGCGTGAAACCGGTGTCATTTTTTAACTTGTTTTGACGCAAGAAATAAATAGTTTCGTCCTATACTGAAAGTCCAAGGCCTATTAAAATGGTTCTGTTTACTTTTTTGGCTTTGTTTTTGATCACCCATTACATTTACAACGTTTATACGTTTAGTTAAATACGTGCATCATCGCTAATTTTAAAATATCAGCGAGCCATGGTCACATTACTTAGAATCAAATTCTCCGACAGATAGTTTCAAACATCATAGAAGGTAATGGTACAAAATCGAACTCATGTAACTCCATCGTGGGGATGGGAGGGGATATATAGGGGTTTTCAAGACAGAAAAATGGGAATGGTCTCTGCATAGTGTATAAACTTTCAATTCTTCACGTGAATCTGAAACCCAGGTAAATGTAGACAATGGTGTGTACATGCATATACATGTATATATGAATACATGTCATAATACTTATCATGTTTATATCAAATTTAAATTGCATGTATTGTTTTCTCGCATCATAAGATTATTTGGACCTATAAATGTAATATTATTTTCGATCAGATATAATTTGCCGCATATTAGTTTTTTTTTTATAAAATGGAAATTGCAAAAGGCTTACTTAGATCTACATATAAATATTAGACGGGGAATGTTCTTAAAATATAGAAAACGGATTTTGTACTCAATGTATGTAACACAAGTCATGCGTGGATTGGGAAGAATGAATTTAATTTGAATACAATCACATAGTAAAGTTACTGAAACTAGCGCTCGGAACCTCCACCCACCTTTTGCAGACATGCAAATCTATATATGATCAAAAAATTGTCCTTGTTACAAACCCTGAAACGTTCTACTTTCCCATTTTTTCGGGTGTTCACCGTGCGCTCATAGTGCGCTCATAGTGCGTTCACTTGCGCTCTCCGCTCCGCTCCGTTCGCGCTCACCGTTCACAAAGCTCTCATAGTGCGTTCACTGTGCGTTCACAAAGCGTTCACCGTTCGTTCAGCGTTCACTTATCGTTCAGTCAGTTTTCATTCGGAACTCCAAAATGAAAGAAACGGTCTTTGCATGCGATACACAGCAAAATGCAGAGGTTGTTGAAATTAAATTCTAAAAAGTTCGTATTCTGCCTCAAATGACATTTTATACAGCTAAAATTGTCTTTACACGATAGAGAGCTCCACAATTTTAAAAAGGCTAGGGCGAAAGTGCGAAGGCGAGAGTGCGAAGTTGCGAAGGCGAAGAGCGATAGTAGTATCGCTCCTTCGCCTTCGCAACTTCGCATTTTCGCCTTTGCATCTTCGCGCTTCGCCATCGCATCTTCGCACTTTCGCTCCTTCGCCATTGCACCTTCGCACTTTCGCCTACGCAACTTTGCACTCTCCCATCTTCGCCTTATAGGCGAAAGTGCGAAGGTCGATGTGGCCCCATCGGAACAACATAATTTTGTCCTTATTACCGACGAAATACAATGTAAAGAAAATCTCCGAGGCGCTCCAAATATATCGTTTCTCTTGCGTTCACAAAGCGTTCACGTATCGTTCATCGCGCGTTCACCGCTCACTTTCCGCTCCGTTTGCGCTCTGCGTTAGCTCATCGTTCATTGACGTTCAACAAATTCCGTTCAGTGTGCGCTTACCGTTCGCTCAGAGTGCGCCCACCGTTCAAGTGGGAAAGTAGAAAGTTTCAGGGACTGTACCCCCCCCCCCCCCCCCCCGCTATGAAAATATGGTGTAGATACGTCTTTATGCATATGGATAAACTATATATGCACAAAACGGGGAAGATGAAGGGGAGGGGGTTACCCCATATCCTAAATTTTTTTTTTCAAAACAGTATTTTATCTGAAAATCTTATTTGGGTGAATGATAAAAATAAAAGGGACCTAAATCACAACATTTTGAGATACAATGCACAAAATATATATATACCTACTTACTGGTTTGATCTAAAAAAGAAAAAAAAATTTTCAGTCAGCTGCATAAAAAGAATTATGGCCACGTACAATATACATAAATCATGAGTTTAGATTTTCAACCCTATCCTCTCCTATAACTTTTCATTTTGCAATTGCGTTAATTTTATTTTAATTTTAAGAAATATGTTAAGAAAGTTATTTAAAAAAATTGGACACGATATGTACAAAATTAACTAAATATTCAAGAAATTAAGATATTAAGCATTTCATCATATCAAAGTGTAAGTGATACATGAAATATTCGAGCTTGTGCGGGATATCATCTAGTTTTAATGCAGGGACTTAATATCGGGGGGGGGGGGGGGGGGGGGGGGGGAGGGGGGGGGTGGGAAGGGGGGGGGGCGTTTTTGTCGCATCAATGATTTTTCTTAAATTTACATATAAAAAATGGAATTTTGGGACCAAGTAAAAAATAATATTGATAATAAGGAAATGAACAGTAAAATCCACGGATTTGTATTTTAATGATTATGGAAAGGTGTCTTTTTTCTTTTTTCCTTCCGTTTTTTTTTTCGGGGGGGGGGGGTGCTTGTCAGGATTTTTTGGATGAGTCTGCCCCCCCCCCCACCCACACTTTTAAAAACGATGCTACGTTCCTGTTAATGATGGAGACGGGGCCTCTTAATCATAAATTTTTCTTCTCTTTAGTAAATTGCCGTGAATCATATCCTCGGTACTCTTTGCTGCTGTGGAAACATTCACTTTTTTAATAGGTTCTGTTTGTGGATACTGTCCTTTACAAAAAAAAAAGGTCATTGGGAATCAATTCCAGTGCAAGATTTTCATTATCAGGATCAGGATTATTTCTCGAAACTTCTTTACAATTGCTTTTAAATCTGTCATACATGTCAAAAGGATTTCAGGAAGTCGCTGGAAATCTCAGTGTCATTTGATTTCATTTTTACAAAAAGCACAGGATCCATTATTTCTGCCAAAATACCCCTGTTTTCCATAAAAAAGAAAAGTTGCGTGCGCTGTAATGCCGTCAATTACTTTTGCATCTACACTTAGCGACCTAGAGCACACCGGCGCTGAAAACTACCATGCACTGTAATTGTGGTTGGAACTGCATGCTAGTCTAGGTCCTGATACATGATTGTACATGTAAGTTGAAGTTAAGGGAAATCGGTAGACCGGAATGGGCGTGAATCGTATACCCGGTACACATATCTGCACCAATAATCCGTTCGGAATTTCTTTAACATTTGCTAGTAATGCCCAGTGTAGAAAGGATTTATTTGGAACGATTATCGACATAAAGTTACATGCAGCACCACCAATGAGGACCACTGTACAACTCGATCGATCCGGCTGTACTAAAACCCGATTGACACTCGATCGAATGGTGGTCCTCCAAATGTAAATTCACCAAGTAAAATCCAATTAGCGCTTCATCATTTATCATAGATCTGAGATAAATTTTGATTCAGATCGGTGATATCCGGACGACTGTCCGATTCCGGCTGATGTTAAGAGTTTCAACAATTTTTCAAACAAACAACTACATGTATATGTACATGTAACATGTGAAAAATGACAAATGGATAATAAATGTAGTACAGACTATGGAAGCTAAGTAAATCCCACTGTAAAATGTAAATATACATGTACAGGCACATGTAGCAAATTAACCCCCTTGGAACAACAAGCAATATAAAGATGACAAGTGATAAAACCCAATTTTTGTTCACCAGCTTATTATATTTCCCGTTCCTGTGCATCGTTGAACTTCCTCATATAGAAACGAAGTTGAGCCTCTCTCTCTCTCTCTCTCTCTCTCTCTCTCTCTCTCTGAAATATAATTAAACATGATAATGTTCGGTAAGTAATAAAACAAAATATCCACACACAAAAATCCTTGGATATATATTTCATCTGACTTCATGGCCTCATGTAAATGGGTAAATTGCAAATCCTGGTTGCATTTATTCACACCAAAGCCAGATATCCCATCCCTTACACGCGGCAGGTGTTACGTGTGGATACATGTATATGTGTTTTACTATGATAAAAATATTGGTTGTTGTCATCCCGTGTACAATAAATTGTAATTGATTGAATAGAATTTAGCGAACGCGAATAACTTAATGTAATTTTTTTTAACCTGACCTTGAAAAAAAGTTTTCCAGATTTAGCAAATCAATTTAACCCTCACCCTAATCCTGACTCTGTGGAAGTTTGCTTCAGTCTGAACGGACCGGGAACACAAAGACAGTGCTGTTTTGGGCCCGGCTCCGGGTGCGGTGGCCCGCCTCCGAAGCGAACACAGAACGTTCCCGTTGACGCCCGACTCCGCATAGGCTCTGTGGTGATGCTCGTCTTGTCCGACCCGGCGCTACGGATACGGCGGCAGACGGAGAAGAATGGCCTGTCAGCAGAGGCTTTGCGGCTATGGTTCGGCAAGTCTGCTCCGGTTCTCGAAGCGAAGACTTACTCGCAGCACGGATCCACAGACCTTTCGGACGAAATGACAATACCCGGCGCTCGGTGGGTAGATACATGAACATGTATCAAGCAGGGGCCTTCCCCGTGAAATGGAGAAATCGCACTTTCCCTGATGAAATTCTCCACTACAAAATTGGCACTCATCAAAATCGGAGGGGGGGGGGACCAAGCAGAAGACAGAAGCGATTTCCCTGTGTCTGCATGGTCGGTTTGGGTTAGGGTTAACCATCATCGATCCAGACTCAGAGAGAGAGAGAGATAGAGAGAGAGAATTCAAATGAGGCATCTACATGTCGTAAGATAATTATATAGGCATATCAAAATCTGTAAGTTTTGGGTGAGATAAAAAAAGAAAAAAACAAAGAGGTAAATATTTGTCTAGTAAGTAAAGCGTTATAATTCAGATAGAGTGGCCAAAAAGGGACGTCTTCAAATTCAAGTATCTTGACATCTTTTTGATACGGAAATTGTTTCTGTTTTGAATCATTCATCAAATTTAGGAGATTGCAATAATTATTGCTGTTCAATTAAGAAATACAATTGTTACAATGTAGAAAATGGTTTGCGCTCACGCGATAACCATTGGGACTTAAAAAAAAGATTTCTAAGCCTACGTTTTGCTCTTTTGTAGCTTGATTTAAGGGAAATCAAATACATTTACAAATATTTATACTTACATATAATTAATGATTTTACATTGTTCATACGTTCACAATTGTGTGTATGTAAAATAAATGAGATGGAGATAAGTAAATATTTCCGGTATCAATAAAAATGTTTTCTTCTATAAAATCACGGACTGTGTTGACTCTATGAACAAATGAAAGCCTTCCAACCGTAAACCATGTTTGATTCGTAAAACCTCTGCCTATTCCCTGGTCATCGTCGGCACCATCTGACATAGGTATGCCGACAGACCTTCCATATATAGAAGAATTGTTGTTCCTCTAAATCACCGCCAGGATCAACAATACTGCACGTACTTTTGCTTATTTATTGTGTTTAGAGAGAGAGAGAGAGAGAGAGAGAGAGAGAGAGAGAGAGAGAGAGAGAGAGAGAGAGAGATTACATCCTTACAATTATTAGGCTTATAATTCAGATCAATTATAAACGTATAAGTCATCAATTATTATTGTATAACGTCTGTCCATCGCTGGAGGTTTTTTTTCCACATTATGTCATCTTACTCGTAAGACAACTTTCTTTGTTGCTTGACTATTTGATCACAAATTTCATTTCTAAGCAATTATGTAAATTTTATATACTTTTATATCGCCTTAAGATCTGATAAAAGATCATTACAAAAGTTGATATTTTTTCGTCGCCTCAAACGCTGACGTCGCCATTTTACTACGAAATGAAACAATTTTTTATGGGTGAAAAAAATGAACATGAACAAGTTTTATCCTCTTTTTAATTTCTTTATTATTTAATTTGAAAAGTACTTTTCGTCACGATATTCATTTCTTTATGCTAATTTTAACTTTTCATTTTTTATTTTCATTATTGAGTGAATAACGCTACTTATCTACGCAATTTTGGGACAATCCTCGTATAACATTGTGAGTTAGTTTTTGATATTAATAAGAAATATTATGTGAACAACCCTGTTAGCGTTGCAAAGTTTTACAAACCCGAGAGTCAAATGTCATGACTTATTTTATGGCTGTATGCTTACAAATTACAAACAGTGTCTATTTGTCCGTTTGTTTGCCTACATGTAAATGTACCTGTCCGTCTCTCTCTCTCTCTCTCTCTCTCTCTCTCTCTCTGATATAAAAGTGTGTGACATAAAGTAACATCTCTTCCGTTTACCAAAACACATGAATAAAATGAGAGAGAGAGAGAGAGAGAGAGAGAGAGAGAGAGACTTTGATAGATCGTAAAGCCTGTTACATATCGAAAGAAGACACGTCTGTTGTTCATTGGGAAATAAATCTAGACTGAGTGGTCTAAGGTGCGGCCTAATTAGTGTAGAACGGTTGCCGTGGAGCCATGCTGTGTCGTTTTTGTATTAGAATAAACAGGTCGGTCCGCGCTATAGAATTGTGTCAGATGTTTACAAGCTTTGCATTTCGAGGATGCAAACAACGTATTTGATTACTGCATGTAAACCATGGATGAAGAGGAGAAAAATCATAAGTCAAAGGTACGTTTTTAATTTTTGAAGTTAAAATATAAAGAGAAAAATAAATAAAATAAAGACTACTTTGAGTACAAATTTTACGTCACGAATAATTTCCTTTTTTTCGAACCAATAAAAACATAATCTAAAGAATTCCATTTATACTAACGATGTGGACGCTGAAAATATGGGTCAAGGAACAGACGATTGTGAAGATTACTTTTGACGTTTCTCTTTTGGATAGCGGGTCATGCCGAGAACAATCCGATTGTGTCAGAACATCGGAAGGCTTCGAAAACCTATCATGCCTGTTGGCAAATAACTCTATAGTTAAATTTGGAATTTCTATTTCATGCAGTGCATTTTTAGGAAAAATATCTCAATAACATTGGTGGTAATCTCGGCATTTCTCTCGGCGATTTGTCAAATACGTCTCCATTGGCCATGTTGAGAGATGGATCAACATCACTGCCAAATTATTATAATGTTCCTTTTTTCCGTTTAGAAGACTCTTACAAAGCCTCCTCTGTTATGTGCCGTGATTTTGTGGAACACCACGTAAAAGGCTACACGCTCAGACTCGGAAGTTGCTGAGATCATAATCCTACGTTTGAATCAGATGTCACAATCTTATTCAAGCGCCTGTTAATGAATCTACTGGCTGAAAGGATCCATTCAAAAGCATTACCGGAGGGTAGGTTGTCATACACTAAACGTTTATAAAATATATCCTTTTATATAGTAATGATTATGTTTATAGTCTTCCTTTAAAAAATCACAATATTGCATCAATATTGGGACATGAAGCTACCGAACTTCGAGCTAGATAAATTCGTCGTAGTCTTCAAAGGTCTGTCAAAGAAACACAAGTACATGTAGAACGGTTTGATTTTCATAAACTAAAAAAAACATTTAGTACAGGCTACATGAAAATTCAGAACATTTTCGCAAATTCGAAAAGAGCACACATTTAGTTTAATGTGATGGATACCGGTATTTATAATGATATATTTGCCTCTAAGATTATAACACATGTTTTGATGTTGGTGTCTTTTACGGTAGATTGCTTTGTCTATATTTATGAAAGAAATGAATTGCAAATATTATTTGCAAAATTTGTTTTTCATATTTTGATTCATAAAACATGGATCTCGAATCAAACTTTAAAATGCCCTCCCTCGTCCCCCACAAATTAAGTGTCTTGTTTATATAAACATGTACATGAAGTTGGGATAAAGGCAAAACCGTTGTATGGATTAAGTGAACATAGCTTTTTCTATTTACGTATGACCACTGTTCTCTATCATTTAAATAGTATTGCCATACAGAAAAATGTTATTTATGTAAAGTTTATATACAAAAAAACTGCATTTATGTATAAAACTCAACGTCACTGAGGATCCCATATTCTACAATAATGTATGACAGATAATGATCACATGTTAAGTAATTCAAGGTCACGAAGTATTAATGAAATTTAGAATTGAACAACATGAATTTACAATCTCCCAGAGCTCTGATGCAAAACAAAGAACTGATTTTGTATGCATCATATAGATCAAGTTTTGTGAACAGCGATATTCATTTTTTTTGTCTGTAAAAACACCTGATATACAAGGCAAATCCCTGTTGAAAATCAAATAAATGAAAAAAAAACATATGTCCAATTATATGAAAGTTGCAATAAAAGAAACATTTTAGAACTTGTAGTATACAATGTCCTTATAGTAAGTAAGTAACAAATCCCTAAAATAACTACTGGTCTATTAACTAAATTAATAATCTGTCGAAATGAGAAGTTAATTTTTGTCATCCAAACAAATATCGGACTTTTATGTTATTTTAAGTGCCTTGCCCAGATCAGCCGAGATACACACTGCGCATTATCTCATTATTTCATCTAAATTCAAGTTGAACATTGATTTAGATACTTCTTAATATTAACTTAAGTCACAAACTTAAATTGAAATAATTAAGATTAGCTGGACTAGAAAAGAAATAAAATTATTTATGCAGACGACCAACTTGAACTTCATAACGATTGTTAATTGTTGAAATTTGTGCTGGGGGATAATCATGACAATAATGTATATCTGGTCATTTTTGCGATAATCAAATAGTCGCTTTTTCGCAACAATTATATTCAAATTTGAATGCTACTGCCTAGTTTTTTTAAATCGTAGAAAATGGCTGACGATAATACAAGAAGTTACAAAATTTTCACGTTTTTTGCAAATTTTGTGACAGACGAAAACGGTTGGGATATAAGGTATAAATATAGCTTCGAAAAAATCTCCAATTTAACAGAATGGCTAAAGTTATTCATATAATCGTTTAGGTCGTGTGGCCTCATGTAAATAAAAACGTTGTTTCCCCAGCTTAGTTTTTTTATAACAGAAAATAAATATGACGTGTACACAAAACAATGAAATTTCATTTCAAATTGCTTTTTATGAATCAAACTTTGCGACATTTTGATGTTTAAAGTTAAACGCTAAATTTTAATCAATGCATCAGCTGTTTGTAAAAGTTTTTACATTATAAAATTGTGTCCTATTCAAGATTTGATTTTCATCGAAAAATTGATAACAACTGATAAAGAATCTGTTTGAACTATATTAATTAGGTTTCTGCTGATTTGCGTTAGTTAAGGAAAAAATATTCTTGACAGTCTCTATGTATTCTGATTATTAAAGTCATCTGTATCCAAATTGACCGCAGCTGAATTGAAATTCAGATTTTATTGATTTACCCAAATTATTTTATTTCAAGTATATATTTTTTATGGTAACTACCACTGACATGGATACGCCAAAGCGTAACCACTACCTCACTTCCATTTATACTATTGCAAAAATGATAGTAGGTTTTCTTTAATTAATTTTACAATAATTACATGTATTGATCAAGCAAAATTGAAATTATAGCTGAAGGACATTTTCTAACACGACTTAAAATACTGAAGGTGTAAGCAGTTACTTCATTATTTTATTGGCCAAATGTATTCATTAGTAAGGATAGAAATGCATTTTCACTTTTGATATATGAAACATAGATTTGTTGCCTTTATCGAAGATCTAATTAAAAAGATTGAAAAAAAATTATGTATTTTCAGGTGCATATATTCTTATGCACATGAGGATGTCAATGCATGATTCAGCAACAAGGCTAAAAAACTGAGGAGTAAATGATGCCGAAACGTTCGATGATCCCATTGAGCTACTTCTTAACGTCAACATGATTATTAATTTAATTATGACATTAACACCCTGATGCAAAACAGTATGTGTGAATTAAGAAAATTTCCTCGTCCACTTCACTACAGGATTACAAACAACGATTAGATAGTGAAAACGTTCTACATAAGGATGGATGACTCTCCTACATGTTACAAGAAACCCAAAGGAGGTAAACAAACATGGTTTAAGTGCCGCAAACTTCGTAGCATTAGAGGAATACCAAAACTTTTCCTATTTACCTTTAACGGCATTTTTGAAGAAAGAAGTTTAATACACTTGACTGATTGGAAATGGTCAATAAGTGTCATATTGATTACTACAAATCATGTTATCATCTGTGAAAAAACTAAGCTATATAAGAACAATAAGAAACAATGCTGTGAATAGATAGAGACATTTTTTTCGCACAGGAAGGAAATATGTCAAATGTTTTCTAAATAGTCAACTCTTCATGAAAAAGAGAAAATACGTGCAGACACAATACAAAACGTGATCATGGATGATGAAAAAGTTACAAGTAAACCCTTTGTTTAAAGCAAGTAATAAAATGTTTCATTACTGTAATTCAAAAATACTTCATGATATTTCAATATTCTTTGAAATTTCTTTCTACACGCCTTTCTCTTTTTTTTGATGGCAAAAGGCAATTATGAGTTATGATGATATGTTGATCTTTCTGGTGGATTCACCAACTTTCTGATCTTTTATGTAAACTGAACATAGCATTTATACTGGTGGGCCCACCAATTATGTATTCAATAGCAGCAATAAACTTATTGTTACCGGCAGGGGGTTTCTTTGGTGAATTCACCAACTTTGTAATCTGTTTTTTAATAATTCGTATAACTTTATATCTGGTGGATCCACCAAGTAGGGGTATTTTGAATTTTGTCAATCTTTTTGGTGGCTTCACCAACTTTCTTGTTTTGTATATAAACTGACATGTGTTGCGGTGTTTTTGTTTATCTAGTGCCATCGATGAATGTTTAGAAACTTTTGGTGAATGCACCAACTTTGTACTCTATATTTGTTTGTTTAATTCATTTTGGTGGATCCACCAAATATTTGGATAATGAAAGTTTGTATTTAGGTGGAATCACCAATTAAGGTTTCTTTAAAACTGAAATGTTTGATAACATGTGTTGCTCTCATTGCTTTGTTGGTGGGTTCACCAAATCTTTGAGTGATATACAAAACTGAATGCTGACAAATTTACAATTGAATTTTGGTGGAACCACCAGGGCCCTGGGTGAATGAGATATTTGATGCTGTTTAAAAAAATAGAACCGCCAATATTTTATCATTGGTGGACCCACCAAGTTTATTTGTAAGTGAGATATTCGATGAAATAAGTTGGTGGAGTCACCAATATTTTGACTGTTATTGTGGAATATGAAGGTTTAAAGGTACTGTAAAATGTGCTTTTGTGTGAAAAAGATGGTGGGTTCACCAATTTATGTTGTGTTCAACAACAAAAATGAATAAAATTTATGTTCATTTCTGTTATTGCATTGCGTTCATTTTTCATTTTGCACTGAAAAAAAGAGGACACGAATAGAAAATCCTCTTTCTTAATAGAAACAGTTATACTTAACAGGCAAGAATATATTTTCATTGTTGAATGCCTTTTCCCAATGTTACTCCTCTGTTATGACCTAATAGTAATGGAGACAATGATTTTGTAAATTGAGAGGTATCGACATTTGCTTAGAGACATGTAATTCTAACCTGTAATAACTTGTTTTAAATGTGAAATTGTAAAACAGAAAGTATTAAGTATTGTATAATCGTATTTATCAATTTTATCTCGATTTATTAATGATGACATTAACAAAAGGGAACCATTCGCATTAAGGAACATTTTCACAATGAAAGATTTGACCAAAAATGTAGTAATATATCCGTTTGCAACATATATTTTATTTTTTACAAAGTTAACGGGTACGTAATTCTATGTAAATAGAGGTATAGCCTATGACACACACATCTTCCTGAAAGCATAATTAAAATGCAGGCTTATGTCTATGAAGCTGATAAGACGTTTTAACTAAATAATTTCCCAATTAAAGTTTATACTTCTTCATTTGGATGAATGAGAATACCTCTAATTTGAGAAATATCCAAATAATCACTATAAACATATACGTTTTTAATAAACACGTTCTAGTGTCAGCCATGTTTGGAACCTTGCCACTCGCAAACTCTCGGGCATTTGCACTAGAGCTCGGAAAGAACATCGAATGTAATAATATTACCGAATGACATACTAAATGAAGTCGCTTCTCATTAAAATATGTGTCAGATAGACTGTCTGCATATCGCGTTCTTTGGTATATTTTAGAGTAAATCATAGACTATAATGAAGTCTAGCTTACGTCTTAAAAGAGCATAATGTGTATTGTATTTATATCAAGGTTTATGAAAGGGGGACTATTCAGTGACGTCTATATAACATCGTCATTGTGCTGTTCTAATTCTGTCTGAGAGGTCCAAGAAGATGCGGTTGGAAACTTAACACATTCACATTTTCAATGCATATGTAAAATACATATGTGTTAACATTTAGATATAGGAAACATATAATTAGTTGGTTATATTTATAAACATACATATTGTGTATGCATATATACATATGCTTAACTCTTGTTCCCTTGACATGATTCGCATCTGGTTTTAGATGATAAAGTTATTAAAGGATACTAAAGGTTCGCTTTCGAACATGGTTTTATGTAACTGTGTCAAAAATATTAATGATATTAAGGTTTCAGTGTTCCAAAGTAGGGTTATGGAGTATTTTAATTAATTTCTTCTCCATTTTTCATATACATACTTCTTTTATTTCTATAATTCATTTCAAAGAGTATATCATAAACTAATTATTAATCCGCTCTAGAATGATGGTTATAAAAGTTGTCTAGAATTATTGAATAGTATATTTATAAAATGAAATGAATATCAATGAAATAAGGTAACTAAAAATTAGTTTTCAGGTATAAAAAATAAAACTTACCTTTTTTTGCTCTCCTTCTAATTAAGTATTATCCGTCATTTATTTTGGCCATGAAAGACGTTTAATACGATACCTAAATAAATGCAGTTTTAAAGACATATTTATGATTGATTGCTAAAGACAAATAATCTAAAACACACTGCACGTTACCGGATCAATAGAAACATTTGAATTGTTATCTTATCTTTGTATCAAACCAATGAAGAACCACTAAGAGTAACTTTTAAAAACATATATAATTACACGTATTTTTAACAGAGTATATAAAAGACTCTATGAGAACAATCAAATTTTAAATCTAGTCATTAACAGGGCTCAAAAGGTTAAATGTTTGTATTGTTCATTTAAAAATTCACAATCAAATGGTCCTGTGCAATTATGTCAGTTCTAGTTCCATGCTTTGTGTTTTCTTTATTACTACGTGTATAAACTTATTTCTACTTCAAATTTTCAAACAAAAAGGGAAAGACTCTCTAGGACTATAATGGTTTCTTTTATAATTAGTGTATTTGTAAGAAAGCTAATATTCAAATTAAGGACAACGAAGGAGTTTCTCAATGTTCCTTATTAAAGCATGCACAATTCAATTGAATACATATAAATAAAGCCATTGTATATATTTTCAATTGACTTTTTATCTAAATAGAAAAAAAATATCGAATGAAATACAACCTTCACATTTCTAGCAATTAATGTGAGATAAGACGAGTATGACTTTAAATAAAATAAGATGCAATTTCATTGTTTAGGGGACATGCATTCATGGAACTTTGTCCAATATAACTATTTTATAATGATTAGATATGAAGTAGGGTATTTGAATTGGGATGACAAATGACATGTTTGTTATACTTGTCAAACGTATTATAGCTTCATATCGACACAACACTAAAAACCATTTCCTAAGTAAAGAGGTTTTTAAATGAGCTTTTTTCAGTTTAAATACATCAAATTTTTTAACAACTCAAACATTAAATCTAAAAAACAAACACTGTTTAGCGTATATCAGGTCTCATATTAATTAAAGATTTTTTTTAAAAAGATTAGTTACGTTCACAGGTGTTAGAACATCGTTTACAGTTCAAATC
Organism: Magallana hongkongensis; assembly: GCA_015776775.1. Taxonomy (NCBI): domain Eukaryota; kingdom Metazoa; phylum Mollusca; class Bivalvia; order Ostreida; family Ostreidae; genus Magallana; species Magallana hongkongensis. The sequence continues at coordinate 7,233,833 of CM027471.1, forward strand.
TTTGTAAAAATCAATACGATGCTTTATAAAGCACGAGATATTAATCTATTTATTCTTATGCATCATTTTTGTTAAGAAAATGCATCGTTAAGTAACAAACATTTTTTAAAAACATATTTACATATACATACATGGATACGATTATACTTTCGTTCAAATTACATTTAAGTTAGAGGTGCACTTAATATTGTGAAGAATCATAACATAGTTACATTTCTCATAACATTTTTTTTTTAGTAAAACGAATCGAAGTTTTAAAAATAGTAGCACATAGTGTGGTGATATCAATTATTGTTCTCATAATGAATGATATATAATTTACAATTAAAGCTAGTTTAATTTCAGTTTATTGGGTGTGTCAGAAAGTGAAATGACGGAAAGGTAACACTTTTTTTATTTTGTAAATATCACTTTATTTCTGTTTAGCCTACTCAGCCATGTTATTTCTTTTACATCATTTATTCAAATATTCTCCAAATGCTGCCACTTTTTCAGCAATATATTCTTTCAGTCGTATATTAATCAAAATCGCTTTACCTTTATGTATAATAAACACTAATTTCGTTGTTGTTATGGAGACATGGTTTCTACAAGGTTTGTGATTAAAAGGTCTGTTTATTAAGTGAAAAAGCATCTTAATTATAGCAATCTGTATTCTATTTTAAAATACATGTTTTAAATGCTTTGTTTTCTATCCAGCTGCAACTCAACCATGAAAAAAGTGTTGTTTACAAATCGAAGAGTTCTGAGTTCTTGACAAATTAAATTGACTTCAAGTAATATCATCTAATTTGATTTAATATGATTTTAGTGTAACTTCAAACTTTAGTTGACCATTAGATATACTTAAGCTTATATTTCTTACCATCAAATGATAAACTATCTAAGGTCATTTCTTTAACAAGGCATGCATGTTTTATGAATAGCTATTGATATTCATATTTACATGTATATCACATAATACACATTGAAAAGTAAACTAATTTTTGTCAATATTTTTTAAAACATCTAACATTTCAGAACGCTCTACATTAGCAGAGTTCTCTCTTTTGCTGTCTACCTCAGCAAAATGATATAAAGTGTGAAAAAAACTTGATATAATATGGAATTCAACCAAACCGTTGAATTTTATTTCAATAACACTTAACCTGTGTTTACCGAGTGCAGTAAAGTGGTTGTTAAGCTATAGAGTGACGTTAGAAAGATTGATTATTTTATGTTGACAAGCAATGATATCCTTACTTTGGAATTTGGAATTCAAACAAACAAACAAATTAAAGACATTTAAAATATATTGCGTTTCATCGTATGTTGTATTCTGAAATAATTAATCGGAAACTTGTTTTATTAAACCTTTCTGTTTGATCTTATTTTTGACATCTTTACATTTAAATGTTTAACCAATCCATTTAAATGCATATCTATAGCTCTACAGAAAAAATCAGGTTGACAGACCGTTGAACTATTGTTACATACAAAAACAGTTTTCAATTTACGGCGCACAAAAACCTGCACCGTAAGGGCCGAATAACTGAATGTTAAGCTGTTTGTTTTAGGCGGTTTGTTTACGTGTACAAATATAAAAGTGACGACTCGCGGTCTGCACGTGAATTATAAATTCTTCCATTCGGAGTTTAGATAGAGGGTTCAAACGACAGTTATTATAGAATTTATAGTAATAGGAAATAAACGTCGTTTGAATCATATGTATATTCCCTTGATTTAATTAGGGCAAGCCATCTCTTTTTGGATTTGTGACCTATAAAACTACTAATGTTTAGTTCTCTAAGAGTAAGCTAATATAATCTGATGGATTGTTAAGTTTAAAGGGACTTGGACTCGATTAAAATAAAATTTTAAAATTTTATTTTTTCATTTTCAATGCTTATACTGATAAATATAGAAGTTTATAATGCTATATGTCAACATTTGAAGGTCAAATATCAAATTATAAGCAAGATACAGAGTATCATAATTCATTGTTTTGTAAACAAAGCTCGAATAATGTCATTTTTACATATGTGTTGTATTTGTGTAAGTTTCAATCAAATGTATATTTCTTTTGTTGATAATAGTATTTATGAAGATATTGAACAAGTTTAAAATGTTTCTTACCTGTCAATTTGTCTTAGAAATGGTAATTCTCTACATTACATTTTTTGTAAACAACTATAAGACTCGAGCTTTGTTTACATAACAATCAATTCCTTACCTCTGTATCTCAATTGTAATTTGACTTTAAAATTCAATATTTTGGTAAATCATTTAAAATGCACCAGTCAATAATTTTAAACATAAAAAAATAAAAATAAATTTTTGGATCTCAAATCGTGTCCAAGTCCCTTTAACAGATGACTGCACTTAAAGCTGTATTTTTGGTTTCTTTTCGATCACCATTTTTACGTTTATTCCTTGCTCACTATTTACTCCTAGTCATTAGTTATAGAGATTTGTCAATTTCCACTTGAAATTAATGTCATGATGGTTCTGAACTGTGTTGCAATAATAGAACAAGTCTTGTTTTCTTATACTTACTGGTGTACAAATATTTGAAATTTTGAATTGTATGCCCTTGATTGAAGATCAGATTCATTAATATGCATGGAGGGTGGAACTAATATTGTAATGAAAGGTCTAAAATTAGAGTAGCGGAACTATATATAAACTAACACCTCTCTCTCTCTCTCTCTCTCTCTCTCTCTCTCTCTCTCTCTCTCTCTCATTAATTGTATGTTGCCATATTTAAAGGTTTCCAAACAAAATCATCACTCGATTGGAATGAATTGAAATAGATATGGACAATCAATATCGCCTACCAGAATGTAGGCCACCTTACACGTCACGTGACATAAGTTTAATAGTTCACAAAGGTGTTGCCTGTGGTTAGAAATCACGTAGTGAATTATAATATTTTACAATACGGTTTATAACAGAGAACGCAAACGCAAGAAGAATATTTTCTCTCTGTTCAACTATAAACGCACATTTGTCTTTTGATCTCCTTTTAAATCAAGCTTATATTATATATTTATATAAGTATTCAACTTCTATAAAATGGAGAATTGCTGACTATGTATTAGGTCTGTAATAACGTTGGCGCCCCCTTATCCTATGGAGATTCAAGAAAATGTAAACTCCCCTACTTATGAAAACGACTTCGTACTTTGTAAATATGAAGTTTATATTACCAATTTACATAAAGTTGCAATCAAGACATTGACAGTTACTACAATTATACTCATTTTTAAAATTCATTTGTCGGAATTGTTGTCCTTTCAGGGTACCTGCAGCCCAGCCGATGTGGAACATGTCAACGAGTTTATTTACCAAAACTTAATGCAAAAAACCGCATCGAAATCGATACAAAAATAACGGAGTTACACCGCTTAGTTGCTATTTTTACTTGTTTTGGGACATCCAATCAAGAGAAAACAGAATGAAACGATAACGAGGCTTCAGCGGAAGTGACGTCATGAAGTCAACAGGGGGGGGGGGGGCATTTCTTTACAAAGCTATACCAATTAAATTCGATTTTTCAGCCAAATGATTGATATAGGTCTGATGTTTTGAGTTATTTGAAGTATTGCAGATTTGGAAATTTGTATCCGTAATTATTCATTACAGTCAGATTTCTTTTTAAAGTTAAAGTTTTAAAATGTGCTATTCTTGTCGCCTCTTTACCGATGAATACGATATTTTAAAAAGGTTGCATAGGCAAATTTGTGTTCATTATTCATTATTTGATCACATAATATCGTTTCAAACAGAGGTGATCCGATCGCTGTAAAATTTTCAGGATGATGTTTTTACACATAGATCTCCATTATATCAAAATGACCGGCACTGCAGGTACCCTTTAAGTGCAGCAATCCTTTGAAAATAACGTACATACAATTAAAAGAAAACGAACTGAACAGCGATTGAACAATATATATATATATATATATATATATATATATATATATATATATATATATATATATATATATTTATATATTGTATACGTTTAACATGTCCCAATGACCTTTTTTTAGATGTTGTTTGTCTAAAAAATCTAGTAATAATTATTTTTCTTTTCTTTTCAGCAAAAAACGCTGTATTTCATTTCGTGAAAGTTTCCATAAAACAAATTACATATTGACGTCTAATAGCATTTTTTTCACTTTCGCAAACTTAAAAAAAATTAAAATGGATAACGTTTAGTAAGTGTAAACTGTTATACGTACATCGAGTGAAATTATCCATTTTCCATAATGGTATTTATCCATGGGTATATAATTTATCACCGATCACTTCCATCTTCGAACACTCACAACTATTTGAATTCCATAAAAGATAGTTTTCAATGAAAGTACTAGGTATGCTTTAGCAGAAACTTTCAGCTTTAAGTATCGGTAAAATTAATATGTGATGTATTACTTTGTTAGTACGATCTCCGAGATAATGAATACAAAATCGTATTCACACTTTCGAATTTACAAAGCGTTTAAAAAGTTTTAAGACACCTTTAACGTCAAAGTATCTGAATGAGCGTAAATATTTATATCAATATTTATATCAATATTCGAATTTGAAAAACCTTTTCAAACATTTCTTTGCACAACTGGCAACCACAAATAGCATTGCTTCAAGAGTTTAGGCTTAACAGGATTTACTATAAAAATTTTGTATAGAAAACTTACTTCGATGAGTGTTGACATATATCAGTGAAGCTTGATCTTTCAATTTTGAAAACAGACACGACGAAATACATTTCCGCCCATTTTTTAAATAAAATATTTTGGCCTGAATATGTGAATTGTGGTTTGACGTTTGATAGAATGCAAAGATTGAAAAAAGTATATAATTTCAACTGCATCAATAAACTGCATACGGATATCATCGGTAGAAATATAATAGAAAACGGCAAAACGAAAAAAAAAATAATAATGAAAAAACCTATGGGTATTGCATTCAATGTAAGCAGAGCTTTAAATTGAAAGGATCTATTCATAATATACATTTTTAGACGTGCTTGTAAATGCGTCGATAGGGCTTGGATTTTTCTTTGTCGTGAATAAATATCCATTGGCCAAATTGCACTATCTCAAATCTAAAAAAAAAAGATGTTCCTGTTTCAAGGCGACAATAATCAATATTTATTCAATATAAATATTGAGCCGAGACGGATAGAAATCGACCTTGTCTCATGTCATAATGAGAAATACGAAGACATAAAACATTACATTTTTAGCGTACTTTGTGTGTGTTGAAATGACATGTAAACACGTGTGTGAATTCATGAATCGTTAAAAACACAACTTCTTAAAGATCATATGAGTCTTAGAGACTTCAGACGTGTCAACTGGTAAATGCTGCGTATGATTTTATGATTTCCCCGTACTGAGCCCCTGCAAAAAAGCTGTCTCCATGGCTGATGTAACAGAAGCTAACGGAACACCGAATCCGACGTTAAATAAAATAGCAGTTCTAAGATACATGACTATGAACAATATGATTAACAGCGATAACGAATTTTACATCTATAACATTTATTAGGTAAGTAGAATTACATATTCCATAGCATACATAACGATACTTTTCCTTTGTTTGTGAAATTTAGTCTAATGACGTATAATAATTGTCGCAGTTGTCATATAAAAGTTTTATATTTTGCGTATTTATATTTGGCGCGCATTGCCAATCGGAGCGTGTATGAGAGATGACTGAGTGAACAGTGAACGTATGAATGAGTTTTGGGTTAGTCACGTGAGGATTTGGTTTACAGGTGTATGTTGACCACGTGTTTATTCTTTACTATTATATTACAGCTGACCAATAGAAATTTACGACTGAATTCATTAATATGCATGACTTTCCTAACTCACTATAAATAGCGAACATCCCGCCAATTCCCCAACCCCACGACTTTTACCTTCATGGTAGACACAGTGAAGTGTATCTTTACCTTACCTGTACAAGATATTTCATATATTTTGTTAACTCATAGTTCTGGATACCTGGTAAGCTTCCGTTTACCTTGTAATTGAAATATATTAATTGTAAATTACTTTAATTCATTTTATTCAAATATTCTAAATAACCGTGCGATGTTGCGTATGAATTGTGAGTGTGAATGTGTTTGTACTTATAGGTTTATTTGATAATATACAATACTCGAAATAAAGAACCAGTGAATACATGTAGCTGAAATCAGTACCAGCGTTATTTATTCATACAAGACCCCGCGACATAATCACAGACTGCATGAACCTGTAGACGAACAATAAACATCTGTGAATGAGTTAGTTACTACAATATATAGACATTATTTGTTTTTTTGTTTTCGTGAATTTCTGATGATTTCACGAAAAAAAAAAAAGCAAATGCAATTGCTATTATTCATTATGATATATAATACGCACGACATTTATTTATACAATGTTCCACAATAACAATACCAAAAAAAAATTGTTCACCCTTTCAATTCCAGAACTTTGAACTACAAAATACGAATACGAAGTTAAAGGGAACGTTCACGATTTCTGGTGTTTATCAATAATAAAGTGATTTCCGCAGTCAAATGAATTAATAACAAATTATTTAAATATAAAACAATAAAGGACGCCGAGTCCGATAAAATTACACTGGAAAGTTAACCCCCAAATTCAATACACCCCCTCCCTTTTTTGGAGGAATGTCCCAACTACGACCAAGAGAAACCACTGAAGTTACTAAGTTAAATATTATACAATATGCACATTAACAAAACAGTATACAAGACAATTAACACAGTTCATATAAAAACTCTAGGATGGTTCCTCAAATTCCCTTCTTGTAGAGGTCCTTGCTCGTCTTCCGCCACACTGGTGTTCCCTGGTGTTCCTCCGGGTGGCATTCCTGGATCACGGCACTGGAGCGTCCAATAATTGTTGACCAAACAGAGCAGTAAAGCTAGGTTTAACCTTTTCCGCCAATCTCGCCAAACTCACCTGGCGGATATCCGTCACTCGGCGGTACAAATACCCTATTTTCCCCGAGGTAATTTTCCATTGGCCCTACCCTCAAGTAATGGCTATATACCTAACCTTAATGCTGACGATTCTACCTACTCTATGACCAAGATGCAGTCAGCGCAGTAGTATGTTGACAATTCCCTGACCTCCTTATCTCCCCATCCCACACAGATGGGGTGAAACCAATCTTTACACTGCTCACACTGTACCATAAGACCCACGGAAGTTTTGGTTTTAAACACACAATATTCGTGCCGTTTGCGTTTGCCACTTGGTCTCTTGCGCTACTGGCTCTCCGGTGTCTGAAGCTGTTGCGAAGTTTCTGGGACAACCCGAGTCCGGCTCCAAGTCCCAATGAACACAATCTGATTAAAATCAGATCCTCGATGCTCCCGTTTTAATGATGTGTCGCTATGAGGATCTGCAGAAGCCCGGTAAAGGGTCCACTCCTGGTGACCTTTACGGTATAAATATTCATTTAAAAACTAACCAATCAGAAAGCTTGTCTGTTATCGACATTCTGATATACAGAAAAATGGCGGATAAAGAAGTGAAAGTTGGTCTGGAGAAAGTATTGCCGTTCTTTCACATAAATGAGCTGAAAACACAGCAATTGCAAATATTAGAGGCATTGTTACAAAGAAAAGACTGTGTTGCTGTATTCCATACTGGCAATAGAAAGTCTTTGTCGTTTCAAATAGCTATTTCCGTGAAAAGATTACTGCAATGTGATGATGCAGAAAAAAAATCATCGTGTGCTGTTCTCTTGTCGCATTAATGAAGGACCAGGTGATAAAATTTAACAGTCTCCCGGGAATTATAGCAAAATTCAAAGGTAAGTTCTTATTCTATTGATCGTTAAATTGTCAAAACCCACGCCAATTTCTAGTCTTACGGGAGGAAATTCGGGTCGACATGTCAACCTGCATTTAACCAGGCTGAAGCTAGCAGCCACTAACAGCAGCCACTAAGCCCGTAGAAGCTAGCAGCCAATAAGGAAATTCATCAAAGGACTGAGAGTACTCGAACAGAAAAATTATATTTCACCTAATTATCGACATATTTTAATTAATATCAAAATTATTAATGCTCAATAATTTGTACGAGCATTGCCGACTTCCAAAGCAGTAAAGCTCGCCTGGATAACAGTTATAAATGATTCTATGTTGGATAGAAATGAAATACGTCCATACGGGTCATAAGTTATGAAAATAATGTTATCCTAAGTGTAGACTTATTGATACAAATAGAAAAACTATATGCATCGTATTGAGTGATATGCAAGCGTATTGTGATATAAAAGAAATGATAAATTAAAGTAAATTAAAAGGCATAAAACGATACAAATACAATAAAAACTCAAAGCCAACTCAGTGTGGCAAGATAATTTGTTTACATCGACGTTGAACATGTGCGTGTTTAAAAATTTATCCTCGGGCCTTTTTACTCCTCCGGAAACAACATCAATCAAAAATTGAAAAGACATCGTATTATTACAAATATGAGACAGTAGAACGCCCAGCATTGTGGTTTTATTCTCATAAGTAAATTATTATATGTCGCAGTCAAAAAGCAGCGAAAATCATCAGGTGAAATTGGGATTATTTTGTATCGGCCATGTTTTGACGTTAACCTTCGAATACAACATTGACAATGAAAAGGGTCGGGTTAGCTCACCCGAACTTTGTCATATTTTAGCATTTCACAATGATATAGGGGTTAAAAGTGGCCCATTATCTTCCTTATCTTTGAAGTGTGCATCAAACGAATAACAGGGTAGTGTAGGGGGCATATGGGGCTAATATTTCCCGGTCTCAGATTTGGGCTGTAGGGGTACCACCAAGTGGCTCCCAGGGGTTCTGGCTCATTTCAGGGATTTATATCTCACTTGAGATTGGCCACAGGAACTTGCAAACACTTCGATTAAGTAGAGGACCTCAAGAGGTATTCATAATAAGCGTTAGAGGGCACCTATGACCCCTACAAGGGTTCGGTTAGCTCACCCGAACTTTGTCATATTTTAGCATTTCACAATGATATAGGGGTTAAAAGTGGCCCATTATCTTCCTTATCTTTGAAGTGTGCATCAAACGAATAACAGGGTAGTGTAGGGGGCATATGGGGCTAATATTTCCCGGTCTCAGATTTGGGCTGTAGGGGTACCACCAAGTGGCTCCCAGGGGTTCTGGCTCATTTCAGGGATTTATATCTCACTTGAGATTGGCCACAGGAACTTGCAAACACTTGGATTAAGTAGAGGACCTCAAGAGGTATTCATAATAAGCGTTAGAGGGCACCTATGACCCCAACAAGGGTTCGGTTAGCTCACCCAAACTTTGTCATATTTTAGCATTTCACAATGATATAGGGGTTAAAAGTGGCCCATTATCTTCCTTATCTTTGAAGTGTGCATCAAACGAATAACAGGGTAGTGTAGGGGGCATATGGGGCTAATATTTCCCGGTCTCAGATTTGGGCTGTAGGGGTACCACCAAGTGGCTCCCAGGGGTTCTGGCTCATTTCAGGGATTTATATCTCACTTGAGATTGGCCACAGGAACATGCAAACACTTGGATTAAGTAGAGGACCTCAAGAGGTATTCATAATAAGCGTTAGAGGGCACCTATGACCCCTACAAGGGTTCAGTTAGCTCACCCAAACTTTGTCATATTTTAGCATTTCACAATGATATAGGGGTTAAAAGTGGCCCATTATCTTCCTTATCTTTGAAGTGTGCATCAAACGAATAACAGGGTAGTGTAGGGGGCATATGGGGCTAATATTTCCCGGTCTCAGATTTGGGCTGTAGGGGTACCACCAAGTGGCTCCCAGGGGTTCTGGCTCATTTCAGGGATTTATATCTCACTTGACATTGGCCACAGGAACTTGCAAACACTTGGATTAAGTAGAGGACCTCAAGAGGTATTCATAATAAGCGGTAGAGGGCACCTATGACCCTTACAAGGGTTCAGTTAGCTCACCCAAACTTTGTCATATTTTAGCATTTCACAATGATATAGGGGTTAAAAGTGGCCCATTATCTTCCTTATCTTTGAAGTGTGCATCAAACGAATAACAGGGTAGTGTAGGGGGCATATGGGGCTAATATTTCCCGGTCTCAGATTTGGGCTGTAGGGGTACCACCAATCGGCTCCCAGGGGTTCTTGCTCATTTCAGGGATTTATATCTCACTTGAGATTGGCCACAGGAACTTGCAAACACTTGGATTTAGTAGAGAACCTCAAGAGGTATTCATAATAAGCGTTAGAGGGCACCTATGACCCCTACAAGGGTTCGGTTAGCTCACCCAAACTTTGTCATATTTTAGCATTTCACAATGATATAGGGGTTAAAAGTGGCCCATTATCTTCCTTATCTTTGAAGTGTGCATCAAACGAATAACAGGGTAGTGTAGGGGGCATATGGGGCTAATATTTCCCGGTCTCAGATTTGGGCTGTAGGGGTACCACCAATCGGCTCCCAGGGGTTCTTGCTCATTTCAGGGATTTATATCTCACTTGAGATTGGCCACAGGAACTTGCAAACACTTGGATTTAGTAGAGGACCTCAAGAGGTATTCATAATAAGCGTTAGAGGGCACCTATGACCCCTACAAGGGTTCGGTTAGCTCACCCGAACTTTGTCATATTTTAGCATTTCACAATGATATAGGGGTTAAAAGTGGCCCATTATCTTCCTTATCTTTGAAGTGTGCATCAAACGAATAACAGGGTAGTGTAGGGGGCATATGGGGCTAATATTTCCCGGTCTCAGATTTGGGCTGTAGGGGTACCACCAATCGGCTCCCAGGGGTTCTTGCTCATTTCAGGGATTTATATCTCACTTGAGATTGGCCACAGGAACTTGCAAACACTTGGATTTAGTAGAGGACCTCAAGAGGTATTCATAATAAGCGTTAGAGGGCACCTATGACCCCTACAAGGGTTCGGTTAGCTCACCCAAACTTTGTCATATTTTAGCATTTCACAATGATATAGGGGTTAAAAGTGGCCCATTATCTTCCTTATCTTTGAAGTGTGCATCAAACGAATAACAGGGTAGTGTAGGGGGCATATGGGGCTAATATTTCCCGGTCTCAGATTTGGGCTGTAGGGGTACCACCAATCGGCTCCCAGGGGTTCTTGCTCATTTCAGGGATTTATATCTCACTTGAGATTGGCCACAGGAACTTGCAAACACTTGGATTTAGTAGAGGACCTCAAGAGGTATTCATAATAAGCGTTAGAGGGCACCTATGACCCCTACAAGGGTTCGGTTAGCTCACCCGAACTTTGTCATATTTTAGCATTTCACAATGATATAGGGGTTAAAAGTGGCCCATTATCTTCCTTATCTTTGAAGTGTGCATCAAACGAATAACAGGGTAGTGTAGGGGGCATATGGGGCTAATATTTCCCGGTCTCAGATTTGGGCTGTAGGGGTACCACCAAGTGGCTCCCAGGGGTTCTGGCTCATTTCAGGGATTTATATCTCACTTGACATTGGCCACAGGAACTTGCAAACACTTGGATTAAGTAGAGGACCTCAAGAGGTATTCATAATAAGCGTTAGAGGGCACCTATGACCCCAACAAGGGTTCGGTTAGCTCACCCAAACTTTGTCATATTTTAGCATTTCACAATGATATAGGGGTTAAAAGTGGCCCATTATCTTCCTTATCTTTGAAGTGTGCATCAAACGAATAACAGGGTAGTGTAGGGGGCATATGGGGCTAATATTTCCCGGTCTCAGATTTGGGCTGTAGGGGTACCACCAAGTGGCTCCCAGGGGTTCTGGCTCATTTCAGGGATTTATATCATTTGAGATTGGCCACAGGAACATGCAAACACTTGGATTAAGTAGAGGACCTCAAGAGGTATTCATAATAAGCGTTAGAGGGCACCTATGACCCCTACAAGGGTTCAGTTAGCTCACCCAAACTTTGTCATATTTTAGCATTTCACAATGATATAGGGGTTAAAAGTGGCCCATTATCTTCCTTATCTTTGAAGTGTGCATCAAACGAATAACAGGGTAGTGTAGGGGGCATATGGGGCTAATATTTCCCGGTCTCAGATTTGGGCTGTAGGGGTACCACCAAGTGGCTCCCAGGGGTTCTGGCTCATTTCAGGGATTTATATCTCACTTGAGATTGGCCACAGGAACTTGCAAACACTTGGATTAAGTAGAGGACCTCAAGAGGTATTCATAATAAGCGTTAGAGGGCACCTATGACCCCTACAAGGGTTCGGTTAGCTCACCCGAACTTTGTCATATTTTAGCATTTCACAATGATATAGGGGTTAAAAGTGGCCCATTATCTTCCTTATCTTTGAAGTGTGCATCAAACGAATAACAGGGTAGTGTAGGGGGCATATGGGGCTAATATTTCCCGGTCTCAGATTTGGGCTGTAGGGGTACCACCAAGTGGCTCCCAGGGGTTCAGGCTCATTTCAGGGATTTATATCTCACTTGAGATTGGCCACAGGAACTTGCAAACACTTGGATTAAGTAGAGGACCTCAAGAGGTATTCATAATAAGCGTTAGAGGGCACCTATGACCCCAACAAGGGTTCGGTTAGGTCACCCAAACTTTGTCATATTTTAGCATTTCACAATGATATAGGGGTTAAAAGTGGCCCATTATCTTCCTTATCTTTGAAGTGTGCATCAAACGAATAACAGGGTAGTGTAGGGGGCATATGGGGCTAATATTTCCCGGTCTCAGATTTGGGCTGTAGGGGTACCACCAATCGGCTCCCAGAGGTTCTGGCTCATTTCAGGGATTTATATCTCACTTGAGATTGGCCACAGGAACATGCAAACACTTGGATTAAGTAGAGGACCTCAAGAGGTATTCATAATAAGCGTTAGAGGGCACCTATGACCCCTACAAGGGTTCAGTTAGCTCACCCAAACTTTGTCATATTTTAGCATTTCACAATGATATAGGGGTTAAAAGTGGCCCATTATCTTCCTTATCTTTGAAGTGTGCATCAAACGAATAACAGGGTAGTGTAGGGGGCATATGGGGCTAATATTTCCCGGTCTCAGATTTGGGCTGTAGGGGTACCACCAAGTGGCTCCCAGGGGTTCTTGCTCATTTCAGGGATTTATATCTCACTTGAGATTGGCCACAGGAACTTGCAAACACTTGGATTTAGTAGAGGACCTCAAGAGGTATTCATAATAAGCGTTAGAGGGCACCTATGACCCCTACAAGGGTTCGGTTAGCTCACCCAAACTTTGTCATATTTTAGCATTTCACAATGATATAGGGGTTAAAAGTGGTCCATTATCTTCCTTATCTTTGAAGTGTGCATCAAACGAATAACAGGGTAGTGTAGGGGGCATATGGGGCTAATATTTCCCGGTCTCAGATTTGGGCTGTAGGGGTACCACCAAGTGGCTCCCAGGGGTTCTGGCTCATTTCAGGGATTTATATCTCACTTGACATTGGCCACAGGAACTTGCAAACACTTGGATTAAGTAGAGGACCTCAAGAGGTATTCATAATAAGCGGTAGAGGGCACCTATGACCCTTACAAGGGTTCAGTTAGCTCACCCAAACTTTGTCATATTTTAGCATTTCACAATGATATAGGGGTTAAAAGTGGCCCATTATCTTCCTTATCTTTGAAGTGTGCATCAAACGAATAACAGGGTAGTGTAGGGGGCATATGGGGCTAATATTTCCCGGTCTCAGATTTGGGCTGTAGGGGTACCACCAAGTGGCTCCCAGGGGTTCTGGCTCATTTCAGGGATTTATATCTCACTTGAGATTGGCCACAGGAACTTGCAAACACTTGGATTAAGTAGAGGACCTCAAGAGGTATTCATAATAAGCGTTAGAGGGCACCTATGACCCCTACAAGGGTTCGGTTAGCTCACCCAAACTTTGTCATATTTTAGCATTTCACAATGATATAGGGGTTAAAAGTGGTCCATTATCTTCCTTATCTTTGAAGTGTGCATCAAACGAATAACAGGGTAGTGTAGGGGGCATATGGGGCTAATATTTCCCGGTCTCAGATTTGGGCTGTAGGGGTACCACCAAGTGGCTCCCAGGGGTTCTGGCACATTTCAGGGATTTATATCTCACTTGAGATTGGCCACGGGAACTTGCAAACACTTGGATTTAGTAGAGGACCTCAAGAGGTATTCATAATAAGCGTTAGAGGGCACCTATGACCCCTACAAGGGTTCGGTTAGGTCACCCAAACTTTGTCATATTTTAGCATTTCACAATGATATAGGGGTTAAAAGTGGCCCATTATCTTCCTTATCTTTGAAGTGTGCATCAAACGAATAACAGGGTAGTGTAGGGGGCATATGGGGCTAATATTTCCCGGTCTCAGATTTGGGCTGTAGGGGTACCACCAAGTGGCTCCCAGAGGTTCTGGCTCATTTCAGGGATTTATATCTCACTTGAGATTGGCCACAGGAACTTGCAAACACTTGGATTTAGTAGAGGACCTCAAGAGGTATTCATAATAAGCGTTAGAGGGCACCTATGACCCCTACAAGGGTTCAGTTAGCTCACCCAAACTTTGTCATATTTTAGCATTTCACAATGATATAGGGGTTAAAAGTGGTCCATTATCTTCCTTATCTTTGAAGTGTGCATCAAACGAATAACAGGGTAGTGTAGGGGGCATATGGGGCTAATATTTCCCGGTCTCAGATTTGGGCTGTAGGGGTACCACCAAGTGGCTCCCAGGGCTTCTTGCTCATTTCAGGGATTTATATCTCACTTGAGATTGGCCACAGGAACTTGCAAACACTTGGATTTAGTAGAGGACCTCAAGAGGTATTCATAATAAGCGTTAGAGGGCACCTATGACCCCTACAAGGGTTCGGTTAGCTCACCCAAACTTTGTCATATTTTAGCATTTCACAATGATATAGGGGTTAAAAGTGGTCCATTATCTTCCTTATCTTTGAAGTGTGCATCAAACGAATAACAGGGTAGTGTAGGGGGCATATGGGGCTAATATTTCCCGGTCTCAGATTTGGGCTGTAGGGGTACCACCAAGTGGCTCCCAGGGGTTCTGGCTCATTTCAGGGATTTATATCTCACTTGACATTGGCCACAGGAACTTGCAAACACTTGGATTAAGTAGAGGACCTCAAGAGGTATTCATAATAAGCGGTAGAGGGCACCTATGACCCTTACAAGGGTTCAGTTAGCTCACCCAAACTTTGTCATATTTTAGCATTTCACAATGATATAGGGGTTAAAAGTGGCCCATTATCTTCCTTATCTTTGAAGTGTGCATCAAACGAATAACAGGGTAGTGTAGGGGGCATATGGGGCTAATATTTCCCGGTCTCAGATTTGGGCTGTAGGGGTACCACCAAGTGGCTCCCAGGGGTTCTGGCTCATTTCAGGGATTTATATCTCACTTGAGATTGGCCACAGGAACTTGCAAACACTTGGATTAAGTAGAGGACCTCAAGAGGTATTCATAATAAGCGTTAGAGGGCACCTATGACCCCTACAAGGGTTCGGTTAGCTCACCCAAACTTTGTCATATTTTAGCATTTCACAATGATATAGGGGTTAAAAGTGGTCCATTATCTTCCTTATCTTTGAAGTGTGCATCAAACGAATAACAGGGTAGTGTAGGGGGCATATGGGGCTAATATTTCCCGGTCTCAGATTTGGGCTGTAGGGGTACCACCAAGTGGCTCCCAGGGGTTCTGGCACATTTCAGGGATTTATATCTCACTTGAGATTGGCCACAGGAACTTGCAAACACTTGGATTTAGTAGAGGACCTCAAGAGGTATTCATAATAAGCGTTAGAGGGCACCTATGACCCCTACAAGGGTTCGGTTAGCTCACCCGAACTTTTTCATATTTTAGCATTTCACAATGATATAGGGGTTAAAAGTGGCCCATTATCTTCCTTATCTTTGAAGTGTGCATCAAACGAATAACAGGGTAGTGTAGGGGGCATATGGGGCTAATATTTCCCGGTCTCAGATTTGGGCTGTAGGGGTACCACCAAGTGGCTCCCAGGGGTTCTTGCTCATTTCAGGGATTTATATCTCACTTGAGATTGGCCACAGGAACTTGCAAACACTTGGATTTAGTAGAGGACCTCAAGAGGTATTCATAATAAGCGTTAGAGGGCACCTATGACCCCTACAAGGGTTCGGTTAGCTCACCCAAACTTTGTCATATTTTAGCATTTCACAATGATATAGGGGTTAAAAGTGGTCCATTATCTTCCTTATCTTTGAAGTGTGCATCAAACGAATAACAGGGTAGTGTAGGGGGCATATGGGGCTAATATTTCCCGGTCTCAGATTTGGGCTGTAGGGGTACCACCAAGTGGCTCCCAGGGGTTCTGGCTCATTTCAGGGATTTATATCTCACTTGACATTGGCCACAGGAACTTGCAAACACTTGGATTAAGTAGAGGACCTCAAGAGGTATTCATAATAAGCGGTAGAGGGCACCTATGACCCTTACAAGGGTTCAGTTAGCTCACCCAAACTTTGTCATATTTTAGCATTTCACAATGATATAGGGGTTAAAAGTGGCCCATTATCTTCCTTATCTTTGAAGTGTGCATCAAACGAATAACAGGGTAGTGTAGGGGGCATATGGGGCTAATATTTCCCGGTCTCAGATTTGGGCTGTAGGGGTACCACCAATCGGCTCCCAGGGGTTCTTGCTCATTTCAGGGATTTATATCTCACTTGAGATTGGCCACAGGAACTTGCAAACACTTGGATTTAGTAGAGGACCTCAAGAGGTATTCATAATAAGCGTTAGAGGGCACCTATGACCCCTACAAGGGTTCGGTTAGCTCACCCGAACTTTGTCATATTTTAGCATTTCACAATGATATAGGGGTTAAAAGTGGCCCATTATCTTCCTTATCTTTGAAGTGTGCATCAAACGAATAACAGGGAAGTGTAGGGGGCATATGGGGCTAATATTTCCCGGTCTCAGATTTGGGCTGTAGGGGTACCACCAAGTGGCTCCCAGGGGTTCTGGCTCATTTCAGGGATTTATATCTCACTTGAGATTGGCCACAGGAACTTGCAAACACTTGGATTAAGTAGAGGACCTCAAGAGGTATTCATAATAAGCGTTAGAGGGCACCTATGACCCCTACAAGGGTTCGGTTAGCTCACCCGAACTTTGTCATATTTTAGCATTTCACAATGATATAGGGGTTAAAAGTGGCCCATTATCTTCCTTATCTTTGAAGTGTGCATCAAACGAATAACAGGGTAGTGTAGGGGGCATATGGGGCTAATATTTCCCGGTCTCAGATTTGGGCTGTAGGGGTACCACCAAGTGGCTCCCAGGGGTTCTTGCTCATTTCAGGGATTTATATCTCACTTGAGATTGGCCACAGGAACTTGCAAACACTTGGATTTAGTAGAGGACCTCAAGAGGTATTCATAATAAGCGTTAGAGGGCACCTATGACCCCTACAAGGGTTCGGTTAGCTCACCCGAACTTTGTCATATTTTAGCATTTCACAATAATATAGGGGTTAAAAGTGGCCCATTATCTTCCTTATCTTTGAAGTGTGCATCAAACGAATAACAGGGTAGTGTAGGGGGCATATGGGGCTAATATTTCCCGGTCTCAGATTTGGGCTGTAGGGGTACCACCAAGTGGCTCCCAGGGGTTCTGGCTCATTTCAGGGATTTATATCTCACTTGACATTGGCCACAGGAACTTGCAAACACTTGGATTAAGTAGAGGACCTCAAGAGGTATTCATAATAAGCGGTAGAGGGCACCTATGACCCTTACAAGGGTTCAGTTAGCTCACCCAAACTTTGTCATATTTTAGCATTTCACAATGATATAGGGGTTAAAAGTGGCCCATTATCTTCCTTATCTTTGAAGTGTGCATCAAACGAATAACAGGGTAGTGTAGGGGGCATATGGGGCTAATATTTTCCGGTCTCAGATTTGGGCTGTAGGGGTACCACCAAGTGGCTCCCAGGGGTTCTTGCTCATTTCAGGGATTTATATCTCACTTGAGATTGGCCACAGGAACTTGCAAACACTTGGATTTAGTAGAGGACCTCAAGAGGTATTCATAATAAGCGTTAGAGGGCACCTATGACCCCTACAAGGGTTCGGTTAGCTCACCCGAACTTTGTCATATTTTAGCATTTCACAATAATATAGGGGTTAAAAGTGGCCCATTATCTTCCTTATCTTTGAAGTGTGCATCAAACGAATAACAGGGTAGTGTAGGGGGCATATGGGGCTAATATTTCCCGGTCTCAGATTTGGGCTGTAGGGGTACCACCAAGTGGCTCCCAGGGGTTCTGGCTCATTTCAGGGATTTATATCTCACTTGACATTGGCCACAGGAACTTGCAAACACTTGGATTAAGTAGAGGACCTCAAGAGGTATTCATAATAAGCGGTAGAGGGCACCTATGACCCTTACAAGGGTTCAGTTAGCTCACCCAAACTTTGTCATATTTTAGCATTTCACAATGATATAGGGGTTAAAAGTGGCCCATTATCTTCCTTATCTTTGAAGTGTGCATCAAACGAATAACAGGGTAGTGTAGGGGGCATATGGGGCTAATATTTCCCGGTCTCAGATTTGGGCTGTAGGGGTACCACCAATCGGCTCCCAGGGGTTCTTGCTCATTTCAGGGATTTATATCTCACTTGAGATTGGCCACAGGAACTTGCAAACACTTGGATTTAGTAGAGGACCTCAAGAGGTATTCATAATAAGCGTTAGAGGGCACCTATGACCCCTACAAGGGTTCGGTTAGCTCACCCGAACTTTGTCATATTTTAGCATTTCACAATGATATAGGGGTTAAAAGTGGCCCATTATCTTCCTTATCTTTGAAGTGTGCATCAAACGAATAACAGGGAAGTGTAGGGGGCATATGGGGCTAATATTTCCCGGTCTCAGATTTGGGCTGTAGGGGTACCACCAAGTGGCTCCCAGGGGTTCTGGCTCATTTCAGGGATTTATATCTCACTTGAGATTGGCCACAGGAACTTGCAAACACTTGGATTAAGTAGAGGACCTCAAGAGGTATTCATAATAAGCGTTAGAGGGCACCTATGACCCCTACAAGGGTTCGGTTAGCTCACCCGAACTTTGTCATATTTTAGCATTTCACAATGATATAGGGGTTAAAAGTGGCCCATTATCTTCCTTATCTTTGAAGTGTGCATCAAACGAATAACAGGGTAGTGTAGGGGGCATATGGGGCTAATATTTCCCGGTCTCAGATTTGGGCTGTAGGGGTACCACCAAGTGGCTCCCAGGGGTTCTTGCTCATTTCAGGGATTTATATCTCACTTGAGATTGGCCACAGGAACTTGCAAACACTTGGATTTAGTAGAGGACCTCAAGAGGTATTCATAATAAGCGTTAGAGGGCACCTATGACCCCTACAAGGGTTCGGTTAGCTCACCCGAACTTTGTCATATTTTAGCATTTCACAATAATATAGGGGTTAAAAGTGGCCCATTATCTTCCTTATCTTTGAAGTGTGCATCAAACGAATAACAGGGTAGTGTAGGGGGCATATGGGGCTAATATTTCCCGGTCTCAGATTTGGGCTGTAGGGGTACCACCAAGTGGCTCCCAGGGGTTCTGGCTCATTTCAGGGATTTATATCTCACTTGACATTGGCCACAGGAACTTGCAAACACTTGGATTAAGTAGAGGACCTCAAGAGGTATTCATAATAAGCGGTAGAGGGCACCTATGACCCTTACAAGGGTTCAGTTAGCTCACCCAAACTTTGTCATATTTTAGCATTTCACAATGATATAGGGGTTAAAAGTGGCCCATTATCTTCCTTATCTTTGAAGTGTGCATCAAACGAATAACAGGGTAGTGTAGGGGGCATATGGGGCTAATATTTCCCGGTCTCAGATTTGGGCTGTAGGGGTACCACCAAGTGGCTCCCAGGGGTTCTTGCTCATTTCAGGGATTTATATCTCACTTGAGATTGGCCACAGGAACTTGCAAACACTTGGATTTAGTAGAGGACCTCAAGAGGTATTCATAATAAGCGTTAGAGGGCACCTATGACCCCTACAAGGGTTCGGTTAGCTCACCCGAACTTTGTCATATTTTAGCATTTCACAATAATATAGGGGTTAAAAGTGGCCCATTATCTTCCTTATCTTTGAAGTGTGCATCAAACGAATAACAGGGTAGTGTAGGGGGCATATGGGGCTAATATTTCCCGGTCTCAGATTTGGGCTGTAGGGGTACCACCAAGTGGCTCCCAGGGGTTCTGGCTCATTTCAGGGATTTATATCTCACTTGACATTGGCCACAGGAACTTGCAAACACTTGGATTAAGTAGAGGACCTCAAGAGGTATTCATAATAAGCGGTAGAGGGCACCTATGACCCTTACAAGGGTTCAGTTAGCTCACCCAAACTTTGTCATATTTTAGCATTTCACAATGATATAGGGGTTAAAAGTGGCCCATTATCTTCCTTATCTTTGAAGTGTGCATCAAACGAATAACAGGGTAGTGTAGGGGGCATATGGGGCTAATATTTCCCGGTCTCAGATTTGGGCTGTAGGGGTACCACCAATCGGCTCCCAGGGGTTCTTGCTCATTTCAGGGATTTATATCTCACTTGAGATTGGCCACAGGAACTTGCAAACACTTGGATTTAGTAGAGGACCTCAAGAGGTATTCATAATAAGCGTTAGAGGGCACCTATGACCCCTACAAGGGTTCGGTTAGCTCACCCGAACTTTGTCATATTTTAGCATTTCACAATGATATAGGGGTTAAAAGTGGCCCATTATCTTCCTTATCTTTGAAATGTGCATCAAACGAATAACAGGGTAGTGTAGGGGGCATATGGGGCTAATATTTCCCGGTCTCAGATTTGGGCTGTAGGGGTACCACCAATCGGCTCCCAGGGGTTCTTGCTCATTTCAGGGATTTATATCTCACTTGAGATTGGCCACAGGAACTTGCAAACACTTGGATTTAGTAGAGGACCTCAAGAGGTATTCATAATAAGCGTTAGAGGGCACCTATGACCCCTACAAGGGTTCGGTTAGCTCACCCGAACTTTGTCATATTTTAGCATTTCACAATGATATAGGGGTTAAAAGTGGCCCATTATCTTCCTTATCTTTGAAATGTGCATCAAACGAATAACAGGGTAGTGTAGGGGGCATATGGGGCTAATATTTCCCGGTCTCAGATTTGGGCTGTAGGGGTACCACCAATCGGCTCCCAGGGGTTCTTGCTCATTTCAGGGATTTATATCTCACTTGAGATTGGCCACAGGAACTTGCAAACACTTGGATTTAGTAGAGGACCTCAAGAGGTATTCATAATAAGCGTTAGAGGGCACCTATGACCCCTACAAGGGTTCAGTTAGCTCACCCAAACTTTGTCATATTTTAGCATTTCACAATGATATAGGGGTTAAAAGTGGCCCATTATCTTCCTTATCTTTGAAGTGTGCATCAAACGAATAACAGGGTAGTGTAGGGGGCATATGGGGCTAATATTTCCCGGTCTCAGATTTGGGCTGTAGGGGTACCACCAAGTGGCTCCCAGGGGTTCTGGCTCATTTCAGGGATTTATATCTCACTTGAGATTGGCCACAGGAACTTGCAAACACTTGGATTAAGTAGAGGACCTCAGGAGGTATTCATAATAAGCGTTAGAGGGCACCTATGACCCCTACAAGGGTTCGGTTAGCTCACCCGAACTTTGTCATATTTTAGCATTTCACAATGATATAGGGGTTAAAAGTGGCCCATTATCTTCCTTATCTTTGAAGTGTGCATCAAACGAATAACAGGGTAGTGTAGGGGGCATATGGGGCTAATATTTCCCGGTCTCAGATTTGGGCTGTAGGGGTACCACCAAGTGGCTCCCAGGGGTTCTGGCTCATTTCAGGGATTTATATCTCACTTGACATTGGCCACAGGAACTTGCAAACACTTGGATTAAGTAGAGGACCTCAAGAGGTATTCATAATAAGCGTTAGAGGGCACCTATGACCCCAACAAGGGTTCGGTTAGCTCACCCAAACTTTGTCATATTTTAGCATTTCACAATGATATAGGGGTTAAAAGTGGCCCATTATCTTCCTTATCTTTGAAGTGTGCATCAAACGAATAACAGGGTAGTGTAGGGGGCATATGGGGCTAATATTTCCCGGTCTCAGATTTGGGCTGTAGGGGTACCACCAAGTGGCTCCCAGGGGTTCTGGCTCATTTCAGGGATTTATATCTCACTTGAGATTGGCCACAGGAACATGCAAACACTTGGATTAAGTAGAGGACCTCAAGAGGTATTCATAATAAGCGTTAGAGGGCACCTATGACCCCTACAAGGGTTCAGTTAGCTCACCCAAACTTTGTCATATTTTAGCATTTCACAATGATATAGGGGTTAAAAGTGGCCCATTATCTTCCTTATCTTTGAAGTGTGCATCAAACGAATAACAGGGTAGTGTAGGGGGCATATGGGGCTAATATTTCCCGGTCTCAGATTTGGGCTGTAGGGGTACCACCAAGTGGCTCCCAGGGGTTCTTGCTCATTTCAGGGATTTATATCTCACTTGACATTGGCCACAGGAACTTGCAAACACTTGGATTTAGTAGAGGACCTCAAGAGGTATTCATAATAAGCGTTAGAGGGCACCTATGACCCCTACAAGGGTTCGGTTAGCTCACCCAAACTTTGTCATATTTTAGCATTTCACAATGATATAGGGGTTAAAAGTGGTCCATTATCTTCCTTATCTTTGAAGTGTGCATCAAACGAATAACAGGGTAGTGTAGGGGGCATATGGGGCTAATATTTCCCGGTCTCAGATTTGGGCTGTAGGGGTACCACCAAGTGGCTCCCAGGGGTTCTGGCTCATTTCAGGGATTTATATCTCACTTGACATTGGCCACAGGAACTTGCAAACACTTGGATTAAGTAGAGGACCTCAAGAGGTATTCATAATAAGCGGTAGAGGGCACCTATGACCCTTACAAGGGTTCAGTTAGCTCACCCAAACTTTGTCATATTTTAGCATTTCACAATGATATAGGGGTTAAAAGTGGCCCATTATCTTCCTTATCTTTGAAGTGTGCATCAAACGAATAACAGGGTAGTGTAGGGGGCATATGGGGCTAATATTTCCCGGTCTCAGATTTGGGCTGTAGGGGTACCACCAATCGGCTCCCAGGGGTTCTTGCTCATTTCAGGGATTTATATCTCACTTGAGATTGGCCACAGGAACTTGCAAACACTTGGATTTAGTAGAGGACCTCAAGAGGTATTCATAATAAGCGTTAGAGGGCACCTATGACCCCTACAAGGGTTCGGTTAGCTCACCCGAACTTTGTCATATTTTAGCATTTCACAATGATATAGGGGTTAAAAGTGGCCCATTATCTTCCTTATCTTTGAAGTGTGCATCAAACGAATAACAGGGTAGTGTAGGGGGCATATGGGGCTAATATTTCCCGGTCTCAGATTTGGGCTGTAGGGGTACCACCAAGTGGCTCCCAGGGGTTCTGGCTCATTTCAGGGATTTATATCTCACTTGACATTGGCCACAGGAACTTGCAAACACTTGGATTAAGTAGAGAACCTCAAGAGGTATTCATAATAAGCGTTAGAGGGCACCTATGACCCCTACAAGGGTTCAGTTAGCTCACCCAAACTTTGTCATATTTTAGCATTTCACAATGATATAGGGGTTAAAAGTGGCCCATTATCTTCCTTATCTTTGAAGTGTGCATCAAACGAATAACAGGGTAGTGTAGGGGGCATATGGGGCTAATATTTCCCGGTCTCAGATTTGGGCTGTAGGGGTACCACCAAAGTAGAGGACCTCAAGAGGTATTCATAATAAATAACCCCATAGGTCCCCTACACTGCCCTGGTATCCGTTTAATGCACACTTCAAAGATAAAAGATATAATGGCCCGCCGCTCACCCATATAGCAGTGTGAAATGCTAAAATATGACAAAGTTCGGGTGAGCTAACCGAACCCTTGTAGGGGTCATAGGTGCCCTCTAACGCTTATTATGAATACCTCTTGAGGTCCTCTACCTAATCCCAGTGTTATCAAGTTCTTGTGGTCAATCTCAAGTGAGATATAAACCCCTGAAATGAGCCAGAACCCCTGGGATCCACTTGGTGGTACCCCTACAGCCCAAATCTGAGACCGGGAAATAATAGCCCCATATGCCCCCTACACTACCCTGTTATTCGTTTGATGCACACTTCAAAGATAAGGAAGATAATGGACCACTTTTAACCCATATATCATTGTGAAATGCTAAAATATGACAAAGTTTGGGTGAGCTAACTGGACCCTTGCAGGGGTCATAGGTGCCCTCTATCGCTTATTATGAATACCTATTGCGCCCCTCTACCTAATCCCAGTGTTATCAAGTTCTTGTGGTCAATCTCAAATGAGATATAAACCCCTGAAATGAGCCAGAACCCCTGGGAGCCACTTGGTGGTACCCCTACAGCCCAAATTTGAGACCGGAAAATAATAGCCCCATAGGCCCCCTACACTGCCCTGGTATCCGTTTAATGCACACTTCAAAGATAAAAGAGATAATGGCCCGCCGCTCACCCATATAGCAGTGTAAAATGCTAAAATATGACAAATTTCGGGTGAGCTAAACCGACCTTTTTCATTGTCATTGTTGTATTCTTCGAAGGTTCACGTCAAAACATGGCTAAGACAAAATATTCCCAATTTCACCTGATGATTTTCGCTGTTTTTGACTGCTACATATGATAATTTTTTTATGAGAATAAAATCACAATGCTTGGTGTTCTATTGTCTCATATTTGTAATAATACGATGTCTTAATTTTTAATCACTTTATACGATGTATATAGTTTTTCTATTTGTATCAATAAGACTACACTTGGGATAACATTATTTTCATAACTTATGACCCGTATAAACGTATTTCATTTTTATCCAACAAAGACGCATTTATAACTCTTATCCAGGCGAGCTTTACTGCTTTGGAAGTCGCCAATGCTCGTACAAATTATTGAGCATTAATCATTTTGATATTAATTAAAATATGTCGATAATTAAGTAAAATAAAAACTTTTGTTCGAGTACTCTCAGTACTTTGATGAATTTCCTTATTGGCTGCTAGCTTCTACGGTCTTAGTGGCTGCTGTTAGTGGCTGCTAGCTTCAGCCTGGTCTGCATTTATCAATATATCTATATTATCTTTTAAGAAGTGGACAGACATAGCCTACATCCGCTTCTCTTCGCAAGCCTTCATATTTTGATTCTGGAAAACGTGGCTATACCTGTCCACTTCTCAAAAGAGAATACAATATCTATAGCTTAGCCTTATGGCTAGACCCAGGCGAGATTTTTACCTGTACATTAAGTACACTTACATGTCAGCTAATGCTGTTATAGATAATTTCATGTATAATACAAAGGGGAAAATGATTATTTAATTTTAAGTTTCCAACATTTCCAGTATATAGGTAGTATAAAGAATTAATTGGAATGAAGAAATCTTGTTTATATTAACTTTACAGAAATGTTCATCATCATCTTCGCTATGTTTAATTGAATTGAATTACATTAAAACCCTCTATTAACAGGCGATGAAGAGGCAGAGACTTCAATATCAAATGGAGAATTTGATTACTTATTTGCTTCCCCAGAATGTTTAGTTGGTGACAAACTCTTCTGTCAAGTTCTGCAGAATTTAGGAGTATCAACAATTGTGATTGATAAATTCCACACAATATCAGCTTGGTAAGATAATACATGTAAAACTACAACGTCTAGGAACAGAAATTAGCATGCTAATGTTGAGTTGAATTACACTATTACATTTTTAAATCCGTTGATTGATAAACAATGTATTTTACAGGGGAGATGATGACAATGGAAAAGAAGCTTACAGAAAATGGTTCCATTATGTCGGAGAGCCATGGTCTTTTTTCCGTCTGCACCAATTTTGGCATTGAGTGCTACATGCACGAAGAAAGTGTCAAGAAGAGTATCGATATAAAAGTGTTAATTGTAGACGCCTTGCATTGCTTCATCCGTTTCTAAATCAACAAGAACTTGATGATCTGAGCGAAAAAAACAGGGTCACCTCTGTGTTGTGATATATGTGCTAAACTCAATCCAGATCATTTAGCTTTATCTGGTATCGAGAAACTATTGAGTACTGACTGTGATGTAGATGATGAAAATGCTAACCTTGTAAGTGATAGTTCTGATGATACTTTTTTATATGATTATTTTGTATATGAATCTTTTGATAATCTTCCTTGAATACTTTCAAAATAAATGAAATATTTAATATCTTCAGTTTTACTATTTCTTTGTGACTTGACAAATCAACATATTAAATGTACCTGATTAAGCAAAAGCAAGCTTTCACTGAATCAAATAATTTGTTTTTTGTCTAGCATGTATGTAAACAGCCAATGTAAAAAAAAAAAATGTTTGTCAGCCCTGATTTGATTTCATGATCAGTATTAAATCTGGAATTTCTTTGTTTTAAGGATGGCCATTTCTAGACTGTATTGATCTCCTTGAAAAAAATGTTCTATATAAAGCTATAGGAAAATACTCAAAATTCAAAGGATAAAATATATGGACAAAATGATCTGTTAATGTTAAACAAACCAAACCTTAAAATTTTATGTAGATCTAAAGTTTAATTTGTTGACCACAGAGCCTCCTTAAGTTGCACAAAAATTATAGAGATATTCAAAAAACTTTTTAAATTATGCACAGATATCTTATTAAAATTTCTCGCATATTGAAATAGTAATTTTTAGAGGATTTTAAATAATGCACATTTATGCATGAAAACACAACATGCACAAGTAACAAGTAATAAAAAGATGGTTTAGATATGTTTATTTCGAAGCCTGTGATAAGCCCCTGCTGGTTTATGTCGTACAATTAAAGTTGACAATCCTTTAAAACATTCATCATAAATTTTCTGACCATTGTGTAAAACATCACATTTCAATTTCCTACCCTCAACAACAGAGAATGCATTTATTTCTACAAGTTCCTTAAAAACTTTTTGCACATCTTCAAAATAAGAAGGTACAGTATGGAAACCTTTCCTACCAGTTACCTCACAAATCGCATCAAATGCTTTGTAGAGTTAATGATATGAGGAAATTCTTTAGAGTGTGCTATTATACTCTCCTTGGTTTGAAATCCAGAGCAGGCAATTTTACTGTCTCTATTTAAAAGTTCAACGTATTCGTCTAGGGCCATGTTGTTGTTTTTACCCCCTGTAAATTAATAAATCTGTTTGCTGTCAAGCGTTCTCTCAGTTCCTTGTTGAGCAGACCTTCTGTCATTGCAATCAAATGGATAGAGCCAATAGCATACTTCGTTTTGTTTGTAAAGTTGTAAATGGAATGTTCATACTTTGCTGATTTAATGCTCCTTGCTCCATCAGCCATGTCAACAGCATCATCCAAGTTTTTATGTAACAGTGAAAGTTTGAAAAGAAGTAACATATATCCATATAGTTCATCTTTGCTTTTCCCTTTGTCTTTCCTTTGTTTCTTTGACACAGTAACACCATGTAATTTTTTTTCATGCACTTTCAGACTGCCAACATATGCATAAGTTTTTTCACAATGATGGCATTTCACTCTACCGTCAATATAATTTGACACCCAATAATTGTCTGGGTGATTTTTGTCAGTGACACAATCTCTTAACTTTGACATAATATCCGGAGAACTCTCAAAAAAATACTTATCAATGATCCTTTTGCATATGTCATTTATCCATGTGATTTTTTCTGCATCAGAGAATTGGTCAAAGTGGTCAGGCAGGGGAATGGAATCCTCGAAACTCTCCTGTTCCAATTCTCTTAGCAGTAAATGACAGCAAATAGCATCTAAGATGGTATAGTACAAATATTTGTATGCACGGTAGGGATTTTTCACTTTTCCTTTGACGCTTGGATGGTTTAACAAATTTCTGAAGTAATTAACGGTCCCCCTGTCTCCAGCAGATCCAGTATTGTATTGCCTGTTAAATATAGAAAAAATAAAGTTTAATGGTAGTTAAGAAATAAACAATCATTTTAAATTAGATTTGCACAATATCGGATAAAGGTTTTCATGAACTGGTTATGTTAGCCAATAAAAGCAAACCATTTTCTTAATCAAACATTTTAGGTACTAACTTCTAGAACATTCATTAATCTATGAAATTCCTCGATCTTGGATATAAAGCCTTCAAGTCGATTGTCGGGTGTGTCACCAATAAGCATAGCTTCCTGTGCACATTGAATCCGTTCGTCATAATTGATGAAAGATATTCACTTATCAGGCATATTTTTACTTGCATTGTATTCTAAGTTATCCTGGAAAATGAAAATCCTTTTTAATCTTTACTTTTTTGAATTTCTTTTTTATAATTAGAAATGTTCAAAATGCAACAGATTACTTTAAATTGCTTTTAATCAATTCATGGAATTCAATGATAAAAATACCTTTGTTGCATCAATGCTCGATGATTTTATTTCTGAAATAACAACTGCAACAGTTCTAAGTTCTATCTCTGGAAGAAAATAAATTTGAAACAATCAACAAGTAACCAAATATTAGTAACAAAAGAAATATAAAACAACAAAACAAAATACAAAATAAATATAACAAACCATATGTTAGCATGAATTCATTCAAAAACAATAGAGGTCTAGAGGTCTTTTCTCGTTTTAACTCTGTGCTACAGTTATTTTCTTCCTTCAGTTTGTGTTAACTCTAAAATAAAAACTGGTATTGTCCATTATGGATCAACTCAAAGTTACAATTTTGCCAGATAACCACACACCCTTTCTTCATAAAGAACTATTTAAACTGAAAATCAAATGAAACATTAACAGAAATGTTATTAACATGTACTCGCCTCAATTTCACCCTGGGGAAGAGGGGACTGCTGTCCCGTGTCTGCAGCAGCAGGATATTCAAGTGAACGGCGGACAATCTTTGGAGGTGCTTGTTCATCTGAACATGCCATATTTGTAATGTCCGAAAAAGGGGCTATTTTAACAGCCCTGTATTGTATAGCAGCTACGTTTAGCATGTTTAATCCTCTGTCTTTTTTAGCAGGCTGGCTAACTGTGGGGCTTCTTAACTGCCGCTTCGTTACAACTGTTTTTTTTAGGAGAAGGAAGCTGCAGATTTGCTACTTTCACGTTATTTGCCACATCACATATTCTGGCCTTCAAATTTGCAGTTTTCTCCTCTGACTTGATCACGCTTTCTACACTTCTGTAGCATTTCACACACACGGCGCTGTTAGAAAAGTTTGTTCCCGTTATTTTGAAAACATTATCTTTACGTTCCGTCGTTAATTTCAGCTTCCTTTCAAAAAACTTGTTGATTTTAACTTTTCCATCCTCCTTTTTTTCGTACTGTGTAAATGAAAACCCACACAAAACACAAATGTCCCTGAGTACACATGTTTTAGTCGGAGTTTCGGGAGCCGCCATTTTCTACTTTCGTTTTAAATGCGTATTCGGAATACATCGGGATTTATGAAAGGATACATAAATACCGAACATTTTTCATAACCCTGCAAGCGAACGTTTGATTGGATAATGAAAGGGTCACCAGGAGATGACCCTTTACCGGGCTTCTTCAGATCCTCGTAGCGACACATCATTAAAACGGGAGCATCGAGGATCTGATTTTAATCAGATTGCAATGAACAGGGCATTAATCGGAATATCGGTCTTCGGTACCACGGCCCCTTCGCCACATTTGTCGTTTTTCTCCAATGGCACCTGTTACGGTTCCTCACCTGTGGGTTCTGCGATGACACGTGTACGGACCTGATAGTCACGTACCCAATTTGGCAATTTGCGTGCCTGACAGATTTTTAGCTTGTGGTGGTGCAGAATTAGCACATCTCGACGAGTTTGCACCTCATAGTTGGTGTCAGACTTAACAGCTATCACTACCCGGGGCCCAGCCAGACGGACTCCTGCCTGCGTTGCGGCGCCAGTAGACTAAATCCCCTACTTTATACTGCCGTTCGCGAATTTGAATATCGTAGTCTCTCTTCGTCGACTTTTGAGCAATTTTGGCCAACTCGTGGGACTCCCTGAGCATTTTTTCTAAATTCGTCACATAGGCGTCCACCCCCCCCCCCCCCATTATTTTGATCTAATTCTCAAGGGGGAAGCCTAAACTGCAGGGTTGCAGGACTATTCACTTCGCGTCCTAGCATTAGATAGTTTGGGGTATATCCGGTGTGTCTATTTACCGCAGACCGCAACGCACCCCCTAAAACATGTATACCCAAATGCTTGTCCCAAGATTTTACCTGATTGTTTACGTAACAACGGACTGCGTCCATCAGGGTGCGGTTATACCGCTCAACCTGACCGTTGCTGGAGGGTCTATACGGGGTTGTACGCAACTTATGAATGTGATAAGGCCAAGCACCCCAAACTTCGAATTCACATTAATAAACAATTGTTCTGCAACTTTAAACAATTTTAAAAGCTTGTTGATAGAATAAACATAACCTTTTACTTACTTTTTCGATCTTAACTCCTCTCTCGATTTGCAGGAGTCTTAAACTGGTCTCGTTAAAATCACGTGAATGACGCATTTTGGCGTTCTCGGGAGTTTTTAGCTTTTCGTTAATATAAAAATCAGAGAGGCTCCGATTATGCTAATAAGGCTGTGAGGTATGTAAATGTTTCCCTTTTGGAGAAAGGGTATCCTGTTCTTAAAATGGTTGTCGGAAACCATCTGGGTTAGTTTGCTTTTAAAAATAAATCAATTTCACTTTTTTTCAGTATAAACGGCTATCAAGAATTGGTTTAGATAGATTATTTGAGAACAAAAAAGTCGACATATACTGACGATTATATCATCATCAATTTTTAAAGCAAGTTTAGCGTTGTTTATGTATAAACATCTTGTAAGGATTTCTCTCTCTCTCTCTCTCTCTCTCTCTCTCTCTCTCTCTCTCTCTCTATATATATATATATATAAATAGTTGATTAAGGTGAAACAAAAAAATGAATGGGAAATCTGACAATATTATTGTGGATCAAAGTACATTATCATTAGAATACTTTCAACGGTTTTGCATTTTAAAATTTAACAATATTTATCCAAAAAATAGCAGCTTTTAAAAATAGATTTCTTCTCCTGATTTAATATAAAATGTCAAGAAATATTTCATTTTCTACATACATTCTTTAAAACCAAACGTGGAGAACTGTAAACTGATAAAGGAAATCAACCAAGACGTGATAATGGTTTGTTGGAATCAGTAGTTAGATAATTACCTTTAGGAGACATAAAGACAAACTTACACAGTGGCAATGGATACATCATCTTGTTCTCTTTATCAGTCTTTACAGGTGGTTTTTTCCCCAAGTTCAAAGTTTACCGAATAAATTACTGGTCTCGGTGCTATACATCTATTAATACATTAAAACTATGCATTCTGTGATAAAAACATTATTTTATTCTCATTCAATTTAACTATTTAAAATTTTCAATTTTAACCCAAATTTTCAAGTTTTGGAAGAAAAAAACATTTGTAAAATATGTCACGTTTTACACAAAATGAAATTGTATAATTATTTTTTTGAGATCGATCGAATCTGAAATTGAAACTAAAAAGGTTATTTTGATATTCATTCAGCCACGTAATGAATGCACTGTTTATAGAACTCAATCCATTCCTTTTTTAAAAGTACAAGACATGTCTTTAAATGCTCATTGCTTCCCTATTAGCACGGGGATTCCAAGGGAATTTCTACATTTAAAAACAGATTTATTACAACTCAAGGACATGTATGACTTCAACAAACTATCCGCTGGAGGGACATGTGGAATATATATGTATAGCTTTTGCTTTGTACCATCGTAAGGTATTGAATCATATTTTATTGTATAATATTATTTTCTTCATTATTTTAAAAGCTCCTAACATGTTTTAAATGTTAACATAAAATTAAAGAGATTTTCTACGTGATTTCAAAATGTCGAAGACACATTTTGAAATTAAAAGCTACCCAGGCATGACAGTATTGTGGCAACGCACTTTTTCAATTATGATGTTTGATCAAACACATTACATGTACCAGTATTCAAAAACTAGATTATATTGTGATTCTAAAAAAAACAGTTATCTGAAGTGTGCCTGCATCGATGTCAAAAAATTATACAAATTAAAAACTGATAGCACATCGTGTAATTCAAACAACTTCCGTGCCATACGTTATAAGGCCCTAAATAATGTGTGCCAGTTTTACTGTGTAATTGTTACATCAAAATTTGATTTGGTGATCATTATTGCACTATTACATTTTAATTTAAACTTATCTGATTGTGTGTTTTTGTAATATCGCTTCTTAAAAAATGCTACATAATCTATTTGGAAATTCTAATCAAATTATGTGTTCATTTTTATAAATAATTAATTTTTGTTACACTATACAGGTCAGGATTTAATTGCGACAAACTGAAGAGGATGTATGTTACTCATCGAAAGTTTACATTTTTCAACTTTTGTATCTTGATATCATTTGCAACTACAGTTGCGCGAAGCTATTGCGTGAAAAGGTAAGTATAAAGCAATATGAGCTGCATTTTTCATGTTGAATTTTTTTTTTACTACAATGTTCTTTTCTACTAAAATGACAAAAATATCATGGTTTTTAAATTTCTGTTAGCCATATTTTTGTGGAAAAGGCCATTAAGAAGCCTTATTTGGAGCAAAATTGAATTATTGTCGTCCTGTACAAAAATTGATTTGCTTTATATTCCATAGAAGAGAAATATTTCCTTTGACAAAAAATAATGATTTTTTTCAAATCTTATTTATCATAAAAGTTTAAGTTATATGCAGACTTATCATACTTGCAGGTTTTTGCAGCAAAATAAAATTCTAAAAAAAAAACAGCTCATATTGCTTTAACATATATATGTTTTCAGTTAAAACTCTATACATATTCTAATATGATATATTTAAGACACAACCATAAAAATGGCTAATTATTCAAAGTTGAAGAAATGTTTTTTTTACATTTTTTGATCGCTTACATTTGACAGACTTGTGAATGGAATAATACGATGTTGCACAGGCTTTATTTGGAACAACACTATTGGAGATTGAATTGGTACGAAAGGTTTTTGTATCAGATTTATTCTCCAAAACTTGACCCTTACACGTAATTAAATTAGATATTACGCTATTCAAAAAGAGTTACTTA
Source organism: Magallana hongkongensis (assembly GCA_015776775.1). Taxonomy (NCBI): domain Eukaryota; kingdom Metazoa; phylum Mollusca; class Bivalvia; order Ostreida; family Ostreidae; genus Magallana; species Magallana hongkongensis. The sequence continues at coordinate 7,267,082 of CM027471.1, forward strand.
ATATTTCTGTGTCTATATTAGCAATGATATATCTTATAAACGTTGTTCCATCGGCTTTATTTTATTGAACAGTATGTCGTAAAATACATTAAAACTTTTGGTATGTGTGAATCATGTATTTTTTGTACTTATACATGTATTATGTATATTACTTACATATCATATGAGTATCTGGAGTTAAGAAGATACCTTAATTATCTATTAATATATATATATACAGTTACATTAAATTAAGCATCGACAAATTAGACATTTTTTATAACTGATTGTATTATTGAAAATTAAATATGCTGTTGATATACTAGCTTGCCCTCTAGGATATGTCGGTCTACAATGTGAAATTCCATGTGTCTACCCTCTGTATGGCTTAGAGTGCCAAAGTGTCTGTAACTGCTCCCGTGAGTTCTGCTTGATATCAACTGGGTGCACCGAATATTCCACGCCAACAGGTGAGAAGGAGAGAAAAAGAAAGAGAGAAAGAGAGAGAGAACGAAAGAGAGAGAGAGAGACTGACAGACAGAGAGACAGACAGACAGACAGAGAGACAATCAAATAGAGAGAGAGAGACAGGCAGACTGACAGACAGACAAAGACAGAGAGAGAGAGGGAGAGATATCGAGAGAAAAAAAGAGCATCTATAAATCAAAAATTCAATCTAACGCTTTTCAATTTTACAGAACACTATAAAACAAGCAGCCATACTGAGAGACAGACTGATTTAACCACATTAGTTACATACGAAAAATTGACCACAACTGATTCCTTTTCACCAATTCTTTATCATACCTCTAAACATAGTTTATTCACTGAAAGCCATGATTTATCTCGAAATCAAGAATCATTTCCATCAGTGACTATTGCAGTGTCCATGGGATGTCTTATTTTGATCATATTTTTTCTAACGCTCTTAGTGTGTTTACTGTATAGGAGACATAAAAGGTTAAGGGAATATGTTGATGAAAATCGTTATCTCTCGTGTGCTTTTAAACACTCAAATGATTTAGGAAGAAAAACTTGATCAAGTATTGATGATGGAGAGATTAAAATAGCATTAACAATCTTTCAAAAGAAGAAGGAAAGTGTCATTCATCTAGAACCACACACTGTTTCCCAATCATCCAATCAAAACGTGTCACACTATTCTTATGTTTTACCTTCAAGGATAAATCCCGAGAATCCCGGAAGTAGGACGTCACTGATTTCGATAGAGTCGGAAGCTTACGTTACACCTTCTGATAGATATAGCAGCAAGGCGGAGTCAGGAAGTGGAAAAGAGTCAAATGTATATCTCACAGTGCTCAACGATTAGTTGCATTGTTCAATCATAAAAAAGAGCAAAACTTCCCTATATAATGATATACAATGTACATGTAGACTTTTGTCAGTTGAAGAGTTGGTCAAAGCATTGCATATATGTGTCGTAAAAAAAAATACTTTGACTACAAGGGCTTGTCAAAATTTATTGAGAATTACTCTTAATCTTCAGAAACTACAGATTAATCCGTGAAAAATTTACTAGAATGTAAACCACTTTACATTTTTTATGGCTAAATGTAATACGAATGCCATTTTTTCAAAAGTTAAGGAAACTTACATACAAGTACATTACTTTCATTTATAATTGAATGTAGGTATCTTGTCTCTAAATTAACGTCTGCGCCGGGTACCCCGACTTCTCTAAGTACGTATTGATCTTGATACTGTGGAATCATTAGAATTCATGGTGGATGAATTTTCGTGGTATTCTTAAGTAGCTCTCCTCCATGTATTTACATCCTCGACGAAAACTAATTTTGAAAGTGTGAGTTACCTTACTGAAACTGAAAAACGGACGCATCAACGAAATGACATCCAAACGAATACGCCAAAAAAAAAAACCCCACAAACAACAATCCATGAAAAATGGCACCACAGATATGAATAATTCTACAGTATCTAGTTATCATGTCTTTTTTTTTAGTCTTCTTCATTCGGTTACTTGTTGGATATTATTAATTTGAAACGTGTTTACGAATTTTCTTTCATAATCTTTTTGTTTTGATTATAAAAAGAAAAATGACGGGATATCTTAATAAATTTCGGTCAGCTCTGAGGCTCACACATGTATACTTAACAAGTGATTTCATGACATTGTACTTTGTAAGATACTTTAAATGGCATGCATACTTTGTAAATTTATGATGAATACTTCAATAACTAGTAAGTATATGTACTCGTATCTGCATAGTATTAAACAGTATTTGGATTGGTATTTACCTGGGTTCTCAGATATATTTGTTATGAAATAAAATTTCTCAATGCGTTAACTAGTTTTAAAATATAATGTGTATACATGTACATGCAATATCTGCATTATATATGCAAAGTGTGGCACAATATCACTGGAAACAACCCCATCCCGCGCCGCCTAATGAGTATCGTGAACATTATGCATGTATGTGGTGCCTATCTAAAGTATTTTTAGTTACTATATTAAATCTTATCGTTCTTAATATTTGAAAGACAACATTTAAACATATTTAAAAATATTGAACCGCACCAAACGTATATCTTCATTCGATTTGTTCGAAAAAAATCAAAAATAAGTTCAGATTGAAAATATTACATTTATATATAATTATGCTAAGATCAACGATAAAGTACATTACAGTGTATGATACATGTTCAATAAGTGCAAATTAAAATAGTTTTACAGTATCATCTTATCACATAAAGCTGGGGGGGGGGGGGGGGGGGGGGAGCGCTACAAAACGTTGCGACAAGAAAAATAACGTTTCAAAGAAAATATGCCTGTGTACAAAAAAGTGTCCTGATACTTGTAATTGTCTCCATAAAAATTCAGGTGCAGGCGATATTGATATTGATAATTAACGTGTAATCAGCCAAACAATGCCCACCATCCACGTATCAGCTTTTCACTTAATTTTACTGGGTGTGTTATTCGGAAAATAGAAGCGATACATTTATTTTGATATGATGATCCGTATGGTAGCAGCACTTAGTTTCCTATAAAATCCAGGGTTTTTTTTTTTTTTTGAAAAAAGCATGATAAACAGGAATTTCACGGCTATTTTTCTGAATTATACATGGACAATAAGGTTTTTTTTAATCTTAATTGCATAATAAAGATTGTTTTTGTTATCGAGTACATGATAACGTATGCATAATCTGTTATGGTAAAGTAATTACGTGAGGTCAAAGTTTATTATTATTTCTCAGTTGAGCAATACGATTCATGGAGCTTTCATTTAAAAGAATCCTTACGTATGACAAGCATTAGGAAACAATCTAAGTGAGTTTATTATTCAGTACAATCAAGAAACATTTGGGGGTGGAAATGAAGGGATATGCTGCCAAAAAATGTACAATGAACATGTATATCATTTTCCTACTTCTGTCCTTTTTTTTTGTTCAAACTGGGAAGAAAAAAAATAAGAATTTAAACATTGAAGTTTTTTCATTAAGATCTTTTGTGTTAAATTGATATAAATTATGTCTAAATGCATTAATTTCGAGTCAAAGTAGATGTAGCATAACATACATGCACGTCAAATTCATAGTTTAGGTAATCGCTTTGCATGGTATGGACCATTTAGGAGATTTCAAAGATCAGATGTGTAACGCTTGAGTACCTGTAAATCATTTGTTTGAGGAGTCAGAACAAAAGGACAAGTAAAGCTCTGACAAATAAGATGACTCTCACTTTTATGATGCATTTCCTAAGTTTCTTTTCTAGCTGAATATATGTCAAATCGTGTTTCACAGACCATTACTTTTTTTCTCTTTTGGTTAAAAAGATGCTTCCAAAACTGAGCCATATTACTTGTGTTAAAGCTCAAGTGAGCTATTCTGATCACATTTTGTATGTCGTCCGTCTGTCCGTAAACTTGTCACATTTTCAACATCTTCTCAAGAACTACTGGGCCAATTTCAACCATCTTGGCACAAATCATCACTAGGCAAAGGGGATTCAAAGTTGTGAAAATTAAGGGCCACACCCGTTTTCAGGGGGAGATGATTAGAAATTATTGAAAAATTTCGAGAATTTTTCATAAATCTTCTTCTAAAGAACCAGAAGGCCAGGAAAGCTGGAACTTGTGTGGAAGCATCCTCAGGTCGTGTATATTCAAAGTTGTGAAATTCATGACCCACGATGGTAGGGTGGGGCCACAATGGGGGTCGCAGTTTTACATACAGTACCGATCAGACCCAACCTAACACCAGAGTAAACCCTAACTAAACCCCGGGTTTACTTTCTGGGTTTACTTTGGGTTTACTTTTTGAAAATAATTTGGGTCCACTCGGGGTTTACTTTGGGTTTACTCGGGGTTTACTTTGGGTTTACTTGAGAATTGCTTTTGGAGTCAACTATACGCACTGAAGTGTGGAACAGACCTGTATTTTATCTTATCATCCTAATGCCTGTAATTCCTAACCCTTGTACATCCGAATTCACATGTAGCGTCTGCTTTCAGGGTATTCTTCTGATCGGGGTTTACTCTCTGCGTCCACCCTGGGTTTACCTGGGGTTTAATCTGGGTTTACTATGGGTCCACTATAGTAAACCTAGAGTAAACCAAGAAAGTAAACCCATGGTTTAGTTGGGGTTTACTTTCTGTTAGGTTGAGTCTGATCGGTACTTTAAAAATATATAGAGTAAATCTTTAAAAAAAACTTCTTCTCAGAAACTAATCAGCCTGGAAAGCTGAAACTTGTATGGAAGCATCCTCAGGTAGTGTAGATTTAAAGTTGTGAAAATCATGATCTCTGGGGGCAGGGTGAGGCCACATTGGGGGGGGGGGTTAAAAGTTTTACATAGGAATATAAAGAGTAAATCTTTAGAAATATTCTTCTCAGAAACTAATCAGCCTGGAAAGCTGAAACTCCTCAGGTAGTGTAGATTCAAAGTTGTGAAAATTATGACCCCTGAGTGTAAGGTGGGGCCACAGTTGGGGGTCGAAGTTTTACATAGGACTACTATAGTATATAGAGTAAATCTTTAAAAATCTTCTCAGAAACTAATCAGCCTGGAAAGCTGAAACTTGTGTGGAAGCATCCTCAGGTAGTGTAGATTCAAAGTTGTTAAATTCGTGACCCCTGGATGTAGGGTGGGGCCACAATGGGGGTCGAAGTTTTACATAGGAATATATTGAGTAAATCTTTAAAAATCTTCTTCTCTGAAACTAATCAGCCCGGAAAGCTGAAACTTGTGTGGAAGCATCCTCAGGTAGTGTAGATTCAAATTTGTGAAAATCATGATCCCTGGGGGTAGGGTGAGGCCACATTGGGGGGGGGGGGGGGGTGTTAAAGTTTTATATAGGAATATATAGAGTGAATCTTTAAAAATCTTCTTCTCAGAAACTAATCAGCCATATGATTCTTTATAATTGTTAAGACTCTGGCTCCAGGACAATTTTCCGGCCTCATAAGAAGGTTCAGAGTTTGATGTAGCTTTATATCCCATATATAAACAATTGTAAAGGATCTTTTTGAAAACTGCAATACTCAACATGTGATGTGACTATAAAATCATCCTGTTAGAATACGGACTAATGATTATAAACATAAGAATATCCAGGGGGGAAATGGATTTTATTTATACAGGATCTACATGTATTATTATACATTGTCCAGATTGTTTGTATTATGAGTCCATTAAGCTGATTTTATAAAACCTATTGTTCCTCAGGTGAGCGATCCGTACCAGACTTATCTTGATCAGTTATTGTTAAGATATATATATAATATGCACTCATTTCTAATTGTTATTTCAAAAGTTATGATAAAAGTTGTTGATAACTTAAAATGAAAATATAAGTATATTCTCACTGTATGGTTTCTGTTACAATATCTAAAAATGATCAAACTTAATTCTCCATTTATGTTCATTAATGAATATTTTTTTTTCTTGTATTTACATCATTTAATAGAACAAGTATTACGATTTAAATTCATCAACTGTCACATTTATTGATAGGACATTCTTAATGTTTTATAATTATTAAAACCAAGCACCATAATGGCATTTAAGCCTTGCATTTTAAATGAAATATCTGTTTTCAATAATATTCGACTTTGAAAACCTAACTTATGAGTACTATAATACCTACCGGTATTATTTTTTACGATAACGAGAATTTAAACATAAAAGATTTTTTTTTTAAAGACGTTGACATACATTTTTCCATTCAATCCGAAACTTGTTCATTTCATTGCATTTGTTTTTTTCAGCGTGCAACGTTTGCATTGACGCTTTTGATGCAGAATGGAGAAATTACTGACAACCATGAGTTTCTTAATAAATTATTGTAGAAAGTGATTGTAATACGTATTTTTGACGGTTTTTGCTTTTTGTCTAGAATACGTGAGTAATCGTATTCTATGTAATTTAGAGTTAGATACGTGTTGATTACGACATGTATATCATCAGGGTGAACTTTAATTTGGTAAAGAAAACTAGACAGCACCCAATGCAGTTTTTAAACCATGTCAAGAGGAACAACTTATATTATTTCCAAAATCAATTTTTAGCACTGTTGATCGTCAGAAATTTTTCCCTTTAAAAATTACTCGTTTGTTTTCATGTTCTAGTAACAATGCACAAAAGCAAATTACGATAAAACTAGATTTAATAAATTTTAAACACCAGAATACAAGTTTATACGTATTTTTGATTTTATAAAGACGATTATTAAGCAGTATGAGTGTTCAGTTCATCATGCAAATTTAATGCGTGTCAAAATCAAATTCACATAAGTTTTAATAGGAAATGTTCCTCACATCTTCATCAAGGCTAGATTTGATGATGATTGGTGCAACTCAATTATCTAGTACGTAGAATGTATTGTACAGTCCTATATTAACGTGTATTTCTTTGAAACGAAGCACTTGAAATGCAATTTTCTGTTTATTATATTTTAGATATAGGATGAAAAAAAACTATCAGGAATCATCCAAAACTTCATGAATTCTTTTTTCATTTGACATTGTTCTATTACATTAAACACTGGTGTCTTATTTTATACTTTCAAGGTATACTTATCTCTGTAAACGGCTCAAATAATCTTGAATTTGACCAGATGCATTGGAAAAGGATTCTCTTTATATAGAAAACATAGATAATGTTCTTTTTAAAAAAAAAATATTTAATTGGCCCGCTGACAACTGAAAAACCCCGCGGTTATTATTGCCATGTACACAGTGTATGTATGATACGTAACAGTTTTCCTATAGTAGTAAATATATCATTACGTTCTATGAGGATACATTGCATCAATTTTTGCAGAAAAAGTAAGTAACCTTATATTAAGGTATGTGTTTTGCATTTTTGTAGATTTCGTCCAATCGATAAACGGTGCGTATAAACTTCAGTCCTGTCAGTTTCCTGTCAGTTTCAGTCGCTTTAGGTTTCGAACAATCAATTATTGGTAACGTATGCGTCTCAGTCCTATCTGTTTTTAAATAGTTATGAATTAAGTATAAGTTTCCGTAAGATGTAGAGGGAATCATACTCGGTAGATGTTAATATAAACAGATAAATAAGAGAATGTGCTTTTTAATTATTTATGAATAGGCAAGTTTCCTGTAGACCTGTCTCTTTCATAAAAGACACGACCAATATTTATAAACTAAAGAACTCGCGTTAAATGCAAGTAACACTTGTATATTTAACATTTAGATATGTTTTTACTATCGTGTGATTATTTTTTCAATATCTGAAAAAATATTCGTTATGTGCTTAACAATATTTACTTATCATATAATTGATTTTTCACATGAAAAGAGAGAGTGTGTGTGTGTGTGTGTTTTTGTGTGTGTGTGTGTGTGGGGGGGGGGGGGGGGGTGGGTGTAAAACTGCATTGCACTTAAATATGTTAAATCCACATTGACGATTTCGCCTTCTTTTTTGTGGTCATATAATTCTAGATCTCATCTATGGTACTGAAAGAATTTACGTGGTTCTAACAGGTAGATAGATTTTCAACTAAATAATTCTGCCGAGAGAAACCTAATAACTACACCTTTTTTCTGGATTTACTTGAAACGAATGGATTTTTTGATGATGAATTACCCATAAGGAACGTAATTAACATTTTAAAAACAATAACTTCCTGACAGTTAATATTTCATAATGAAATCAAGAGAAAGAAAGAAATACAGTTCAAGCAACAAAATATATTTTCCAAACAATATTCATACACCCCAAAAAATGTATAAACATATTATATAATGTTGATAAATGCTTCACCCGTTAATGAATTAAGAATAACAATTAGAAATTTCTGTTTGCTTGCTCTCCAACAAACTGTCTTTATTATTCATTGTATAATTCAATTGATGAAACGTTTGCACTTACATTGATCAGATATTATCGACTATTTCAATCATTTCCATAAACCTTTATTTTTGGTGTTCAGTTAGTTATACAAATACTAAATGATGAAAAATGAGTTAATGTTTAACGTCACTCACTATATAAATGAGGCTAAACCACAGATAAATAACTATGTTTAGACTGCACGAAGTACTCAATACAAATAAACACTTACAATTTATTTTCTATTTGCAGCAGATAAATTAGTTCTGTCAAGTTATTTGCTTATTATCGAAAAAGGAAATCATTAATTATATCATTAATTTCAACAAAACAGTTTTCAAGAGAACAAGGAAGTGCATGTCTAAAGTACTCTTAAACGTTATTTACAGAATGTTGTAGACCTAGAGCTGTTTTCTCGTAAACATGTCATAATTAAACAATTTTATTTGCGATTTCCACTTGGACATTGGATAATTGACATTACGATATGAGCGATTAATAATAAAAACAACAGTATTCCAAAAAGAACAAAACAAAACTTGACCCATTTTTTCTCACTATAAAAGTCATATAAATTCGCATTTGATTCTTTGTTTAATCCATCTGCAAAATAAAAGACAAAATAAAACAAAGCAATAACAAGTCAGAGAGAGAGAGAGAGAGAGAGAGAGAGAAAGAGAGAGAGAGAATAGTTATATGTATTTAAAGTCATGGCAAATGAATGTATATTTCATATTATGGGTTACAAAATAGTTAAACTTTTAAGAAATAAAAAAGAGAAAAACCGGTTACAAGATTAATATATCAAATAGGTATATGTTTATGACCTGATGTCAAGAGAGAGCTCAATGCCTACTTATTTATCGTTTGATATATGAAACGACTGTCTTTCAAGCAAAAAGGATAAGATTCCTTTATATTAAAACCCGTATTTCAACCGGCTTCATAAATGTCATTATCTGTACAAAATATCATACGCACTTTCGTACAATATGTATGATTTCATCAATGAAATTAAGATTATTTAGATACGTGTAGAAGCACAAACCCTAATATGGTATAACATGCTATTTAAAAAGAATGATATTACATGTAGTACCAATATAACAATAAACAAAGCACACCTTTGACTCCTAGTTGTTGTAAAGGTTCACCCATTGATTCCGTTTTGTTTATATCTGCTAATGATACAAAACATTGTTAATGCATGAAAATATCATAATCATCGTATAAACGATTGAAAGTTTTTACGATTAAAACGAAAGAAACAGATATTGCTGCACGATAAAACAGAATAAAAAAATAAATGACATTGCATTTGAAACGTTTAGAAATATATTATGAAATCAGTCAAAGCGTTTTAAAATGTCATAGCATGTACCCAAAATTTGAACTTATATAAGTATTTTCGAAAACGGTTTTTGTTTGGTCTTCACTTACTAGGCCTGAGAAAAAAAAACAACACTTACCGCAAAACGTAAGTGCTTTTATTGTTCAAAATCTTCAGACTTTTTTTGTAAAACTTCCTAAGATTTTTTACAGTGAAAGTGCTTACGTTAATTAATATTGTTAAACATCGAATAGTTTTGTACAAATGAACAGATTTGCATATGATGACTTTATTAAAACTGTAAAGCAGGGATCTCTTTGATAAAATACTACCTGGAATTACAGGGGTGATTGAGGTTAGATTACGTGCTATACGGTTTACATCATCAACACTTTTTGTGGTGTGTGGATAGGAATCATCTGTGCTGAAAGGATTCGTCTGGTGTGATTTTTTATTCTTAATAACTAAATAAAGAAATGTAAAGATGGAAATATCGTATTTGTATTCAGACTTAGCCTTTCAATTGTTAAAACGCTACCCGCTTTAACAATGAAAAATGATATGTATCTATTCTTAACGAATTTCAATATTATAAGAGATGTGCATTGGGGCAGGTTGTTTTATTTATAAATTTATAATTAAAATTCTTCGGCATTAAATCTCAATTATTTCAATAATTATATGTACTTATTATGATTAGAGAAGTACATTAATTGGTACGCTTATAATTACAAAGATAGGAGAAAATTAATCAAAACATGTTTTTAACTAAATGAATTCTTTGTGATATATAATTATTTTTCGACATTAAATAACATGACAGTATATTTTTTGGAAAAGGTTCATCTTCACACCTGTACATGTACCTGTTAATCGACAAAACAACCCATCGATTTGAAAAAAAAATAAATATAAAATGACACACAGAAATACATACATTTCTTGACAATATCCTCAAAACCAATCTTTGTTTTTAAATTCTTAAAAATTGTGATTTGTTATTTACTTGTATTTTCACAAATAACAAATATGAAAGTTTTGAATAATGTTTCGTAGATTTTTTTTATTTTTAATATGTTTGATTGTTGTTGTAATTAATTAAGTACCTGTCTTTGTAAATGAACAGCCTGTAAAAACATTACAGCGTTGTTTTGAACACATGCAGCTCTGTTGGCAGCCAATACCATACTCTGGATATGAACACTGTTTGTCACAGTTTTTTCCAATAAAACCATCAGGACATCTATCTACAACGTTTAAAGTCATGATGTGTTTAATGAAAAAAAAACCACAACATATTTGAAATTCATTATATCATATACAACAACCATCAAATGCGTTTTGAAAAGCATGATTGAACTATAAAAAGATTAAGATTATTTTCAATATTAATTTCTACTATATACATACTGGGATGGACGTGTGCATCTTGCTATAACACAAACAAAATTGATAGTTCAACTGCTTAATGCACAGATCCGAATAATAAATACAGGGGTTGGTCAAAGGGATAATTTTCGAAGCCGGGGGTAGGGGGATCCGATGCATATTCTTGTTAATTAAAAAAAATCAACTAAATAATTGACCCCTCCTTCCTATAAGTCCGCGCTTTAACTACGTAACCTACACAATGATTGGTACATGTAATAAAAATGATGATTTAAAGTCAGTAAAGTTGTGTCAAATACTGTTCATGTCATAACTGATAGGTATAAAGTGTGTTTTGTTGTATGATTTGATTAATTCTGTGGGAAAAAATATGGATACACAAAGTTAAATTGCCAAACATTTTTAAATCAGGTTCAATTTAAAATCAAATTACATATTGTAATAATTCTAACAGATTGTAGTATAGTCAAATGACTTTTAGAATGTGTTTACCTTGTAACTGACATCCTTTGATGTGACTGCATAAATATGGTTTACAAATACACCGCTGTTTACATTCATCACCATACCTCGGATACGGACATCTTTGACAATTAAGACGAGTATATCCTATCGAACATTTCCTTTAGAATTGCAATTTACAGAATGATTAAAATAATTCATATTAAAATTATTAGTTAAAAGAAAACTTACTTAAAATATACATTACGAGTACAGATGTAGTTTTCGAATAATTGATCTTTAAAAAAAAATAAGAGTAAGTAGCGAAACATACCTAATACCGTTCAAAAATAATTCGAAATCATTCACTGACATCTAAGTTGAACATAATTAACAAAAGGAACGAACGATGTTGATAAAGGTTGTTTTAAACAAATACACATTTTATTTCAAGAAGGTCTTCGCGGAAACTACGTCCTAATATTTTACAAAGATAAAAAACAAACATTTTTTAACAACTTACATTGATCTCCAAAATGCTGCAACAAAAGTCAATCTAAGAACGAGAAGGAAACATTCCGAGATCATTTTCAAATGAATAGTACCTTGTACCATTCAGTAATTTGCCTGCATGGTGATGATCAAACAAAAATGAATAAATGATACAATTGAATTGGATGTGATAATTGGCTCTTAAATAAAGGAAACGTTGAGGACGTTTCTCTATTTGTTGATCCCTTAATTAAGAACATATGTGCACTGATATGTGCTATGATACAAAGTACAAATAATTATGTACAGATGCAAAGAAAACATTTAATATAATTATATTTTAAAGAGTAATTTTCGTAATAACGTCGTTACATGTATATCTTGAAAACCAGTTTTTAAGTAAGATATTAAACTGTTTTTATAATAGTCTTAGGCAACTTTAATACATAAAAGTCAGTAAAAACATGTTTCCCTTTTTTGCTTAATGAATTTTTAAATACAAATCATTCTCTATCAAATAGATTCATATTATTTTATTCGGTTAATTAACAGAGGTATACACATCAGGTGGTGCTTTTTTATGTTACGTAGGTCGAAAGTTTATGGGAATTCATAAAAGCTACAGTTTATTTGGTAACATCAGGGAATTTCAAACAAGTCAACTTTTAGCGTCGTTTTAAAATGATTCGATCAATCAAGATAAGAAGCAGGTGGAGAAACCAAAAAGACGACTTCTATGTACGATGTTGAAATGATTTATTAAATGTACTTAAAATCAAAACTAAAATAAAGCATTTATAAATGGATATTTTCTAACGCCGACAAAAGGTTGCTTCACAGAATCGCGTATATTTCTTTCATACACGGATGAATAACGATCAATCATCGTCAAAAACAGAAGAAATTTGATATTAAGTTTGAAATGCACTCGATACATGTAACATTTTAGGCCAGTTTTTTTGTGATGTTCTTTTAATGAATTAGAATTATCTCATTTTTTTTTTAAGTTGACAGTCAATTTTGTAATACCCTAGTACAAAACATTTTGATCATTGTTAACTACATGTAGTAGAGTAAAGTATTCAAATATGTATGCCAATGAAGCCATTTATCAGAAATTATTTTATTTTAATTACTAGTATTTTGTTATATAGAATGACATTATGATTTTTATCAAAACTCATCACTTTGAAACATGTAATAATAAATATTTGCAATGGACTTCTTTAACTTTTTTTTTTAACTTTTGCAGGAAATACTTTAATTTTCGTTCAATATAGTTTTGTGTTTCCGTATGTAGATGTAGTTTCTAAGCATACATTTGCTCTGTGGCGTGTTTTTATTCCACTTTATTAAAACAATTTTTTTTCTAAAATAGTAGATCTCCTGTTTGTGGATTTTCACTATAATTTATTTCAATTATAAGACTTACTGCTATGAGAGTGGGTCCCGGATGTCGTTAGTTCGAGCCCCGACCGGATGGAGGTAGAGCCCCAATATAGTGAATTTCTCTTTGCATATACTTAGCGTATTTGTCGGCGGATTAGAAAGAATTTTATTGAGCAGATGCCAATAGAAAATATGTCCCTAAGATTTTTGACATGTAACTGTAATCATTTTGTCTTTAAATCATTTTATACTTGACCAAACAAGAAGACCAAAAAAACAAAAAACAACAAAAAACAACCAAAAAAAAAATTAAAAAAAATAAAGCAAAAACGTAACAAAACAACTCAATCTCAAATTTCTAATCGATGAACGTCACACACGAGGATAAATCACTAAATATTAGTAAACACTTATTTTACAAACTGAAAGGTATAAAAAAAAGAATGATACAAATCAACAAAAAGTTGCAATTCAATAGGAACAAAACAATTAAGTCTGTAATAACAGCATTTTAAAGTATTTTAACTTATATAACGCAGGATGGACAAGCTGCACCTTCAACCATGCGCCATGTGTATGAGTGGTTTCTTTTCGGATGTACATCAAAACATTCACCATCAGACTTGTTGCATTTAGCATATGTCTGACTTTTTTGGAATTTAAACGTTTAGTTCTAGTTGGTTTATTTTTCTAAATAATGTATCTAAAATATTTTTCAACCACAAGATTGTTATTGAAATTCAAATATTTTGAATATTACTTTTGAATTACCGTCATTTGATTTCATTAGTTTGAAATGTAATATGATTTTTTGGTATAAATTGTGGTAAAATTGTTTTTTCTATATCTCGTACGAAGACTTCATGGAATGAAGAGTGACTTTTAGAAACACAGGGGCATTCTAAATGGAAGTAAAGTCTCTCTCTCTCTCTCTCTCTCTCTCTCTCTCTCTCTCTCTCTCTCTCTCTCTCACCAAATATTTTTCATTACTCTTGCTATTAAACGATGAGAGTCGCCAATTATATGATTAATAAATACTATAAATTATCTAAAACAATAACATTTATAATTGCCTGTGATCAGACCATATCATTTAAAATATCCTTGAAAACTGAAGACCATTAGAGATAAACAAAAGGAAGCAAATCGTATGTTGAAGTTAACTGTTAGGTATGTATAAACAATGATCCCAAGACATTATCTAAAAAACTTAAAAAAAACTATAATAAATAAAAAAAAAACCAATCTACTTAAGGGACGATCATTTACCATGGAGTTCTGTTCCTAAAACTCCAGTCATTTTTGAAACAAGAGTTGACATGCTGGGCTCATTTTTTGGACTGTTATTCTTTAGTGTTGCTAGAATATTCCGCTTTGGAGAACTTGTTATCGTTGATGCCATCCCTTCATTGAATGAAGAGTATCATAGTTACATGTAGCTCATTTTTTACTGTAAAATCGTCAAAACGTTTAATTTGATATGAAAGAAACCTATTTTAATTTTGTCCAAACATTATTATAAGAGATTGTTAAAGTAAACACAAAAATCCTGATAACACGCAATCTCTGAATTATCATGTCAAACGTACATTCCAACATTTGTCTCATACCTGTTGTTTTCTTTATGTAACAACCGTACGCGTTATGACAGTATCCTATACCACAGGTACAACGAAGACCACATAAAACTCCATAGGAAGGAAAGGGACATGATTCATTGCAGTGAGGACCATGATACCCGGCAGGACACTCTTGAAATGTGGAAAATGAATTTAAATTTAAATATTTTAAAATGTGGAAAATGATTTCATGTATTACCTCTTAATAAGAAATTTTCGTATTCAATAAACTATTATGGTTAAAGGCATTTATTATGAAATAATAATATATAATTGATTTTCTATATTACATTTATAAGTCATATACATAATAAGATCTAAAACGTGACAAGTAACCTACCGACACAGGCAGCTTTGTCTTTGTCATATATGTAACCAGCGCAGCAATCGGACCTAAAGAGCAACATTTTTACTCCCCATTACTTCACAATAGGTGGGTCACGCTTTTTACTTAACACTAAACTACATATATAGCCAACAATAAAAAAAAACCATTTATCTGTCTTAAATGTTTTATACTTACATTCTTTTACCACATTGCAAAGCTATGGTGATGTCAGTCAGCAAACATTCATAAAAGAAACCAAGAAAAAACACAATGGCCTTCATGATGAACTATTCTTAGACTATTGTTTGTTAATTACGTCAAAATTTTCAAGGAAATAAATCTAAAATATCAGCATATAGGTCATCTACTTTACGCCGAGTAGATGATACTTATATCATGTTTAATGGTTCCTGTTGCAAGACCTTTTTTTGTTTTGTATGTAAATTATCGTAAATACTAAATGAATAAAGATGCCTTTCATGTCTTTTACTATCATTTGTATAACACTAAATTATTTAAAATCACATTTAATCTATGCTTTCAATGAGAAGATATCAAGCTAAAACATGTTACTTTTGGTCTTAATCAACCTGATATTTTATGTACATTAACTTATTCATCAAAGATTATCTCTATCTCTATCTCCTAATCTCTTTCTTTCTTCTTAACTCTCTCTCTCTCTCTCTCTCTCTCTCTCTCTCTCTCTCTCTCTCTCTCTCTCTCTCTCTCTCTCTCAAATAGGGAGACTATTTTTTTATTGCCTTTGAACTTCATAAATAGACATTCAATTTTTATACTGACGTCAAAAAATGATATTGCACAGTTTATAAAATCTCCTAGCATTTTAGCATTTTGGTTACAAATAATCCTTCACTGATACATTGTTTTTAAACTGTGTTATTCAGATTAAATGCATAAAGTACAAAACGCCAAACAAAGCTACCACTCACTATTCATGGGAATATTTTGGAGGGATCAAGAACTTCAGGTTGTTACTAAGAACGCTTAACTTTATATTCTACTTAGGCCTTAAAAATATGGACACTCCCTCCCCCCCCCCCCACCACCCAATATCAAAACAAACAACAAACAAATGCAAAATAGACCTCATCTTAAAAATTACAAAGCAAAAAAAAAAATAAAATAAGGAAGTGAGAAATCTGTTTAACCTGGGTTGGGGGGGGGGGTGTTTTTGTTTTGTTTTGTTTTTTTGCCGTTTTATTTTGTGAAGTTAAGGATATTCAGAATTATTTAAACAATTTTCACTGGTATAATAAAATGCTTAGTAGTTTGGCAATAATCAATTACAACTGAATAATTTATTTGAAACTTTCAAAGACTTTAGATAAAACATTTTATAATAAACTTGATGCCAGTAATCCCCCCTCCACGAAGATGCATGTTCTAGAATTAGTTTTTTTAAATATACATGTACGTGCAAGTATCAAAAAATGATAATATAGTACTGATCGGGATTTGAATTTGTTTTTTAGGCTTAGAGGTAAACGTACTTATCATATTTGTATAATCATATAACTTAAATCTAGTTAATCCTGATATAATTAGAAATAAGATCATGTCAATTATCCGGGCAGGCTCGCAGTGGCTATTCAAGAGAATGTCAGATTTGCCAATCTAAGGTGTCTCAGTAATGTCCATTGGAAGATAAAACAGTTTAATCATGGTCGGTGAATTTCAAGTCAGAGTGGATACATTTTTTGACAATATCAGTAATGATATTAAGACATTGGGAAAAGCGCATATTTTTAACATGTTTTGTTTAAATTCACTAGATAATCAGTGTTGTACATCTTATATGAGAAATGTATCCTATTACACATGGCAAGAATTTAAGTGTACTACCTGTAGTAATAAATTGTTTTTATATAATTATTTGTCTCATGTTAATAAACCTAATACAATTCTGTGCTTTATAGCAGTTAAAATTACAACACAACTGCTTGTATTTACAGGTTATCTAATTATGGAATGATGTGGTGGACCAGATCCCTTTGATGCCAAGTTTTAATATAAAACGCCATCAGATGTTGAAGGTTTCTTATAATTACCAGTCAAGGATGGAGAGATAGTGATGTGATATCGGTGGTTGCTACCTAGTCGACGATGACTACACGAAGGGGTAGTTGTATTTGTACTAGGTCATGCCCAGAAGAAGTCGTGAGACACATTGCTCTATGTAGACGTTTGTAGATCCGGAGGTCGACGAACTTCAGACCGTCTCAGGGTCTTGCAATGGTCGTACATATAGCACGTGGACTATTGGGTGGGATTGAAGAATAAAAATGGTACCGGAAACATTACCATCCCATTTCAATGGGATGCCAGTCGGGGCAGCTTATGCTAAACTCACGGCGTCGGCGTCCGGACCTAGTAAAAGATTGTCTAGCAGGTCCTGTTTTTAAGTTTACTTACTTGTTTTATCTTCATCAATCTTGCAAGGATGGTGCATCTGGACTTACTTATGGACTTAAAAAACTTGGATGCTGAATGTGGACAATTAATTGCGGATGCTGAAGAGGTTAATGGTTTTTAGCAGGTACATGTAGCCTTTGATAACCATATCTAAGTTACAACTGGTTTTCGACTTTCGTCAAAAGTAAATTCGATTAAATGGTTTATAAATCAAGAAAAAAGGAAATCTAAATATCTCATGTTTTTCTTTTTGACTTTCATACCACATAACATAGAAATATTAATCAAAGTTTTAAATCTAACAAGGACTATAATATTGGCAAAACATTGACGTAGGAAAATATTACATGTTTCTGCCATTCAGAATTGATACATTGTCATATAGTATATTGATATTATACAACATTATATTTGATTATATGAAATGTCATATGGCACAATAGTCTTAGAACATGGCTTTGTATTTCATTGTAGTGTATTGAAAAAAAAAAACCATGTATAATAAAATACATTATGAAATGTTAATATAGTATGATTATCTGTATTACATTTTTGCATAATATGGTATACGATAATGAGTCAAATAACAATATCATGTCCATTATCTATAACTATCATATAATAAAAGTGGTCTTATATAAATGATTCTTCGTCTCGGTGAGCTTTGTAATATGTAATCTTTAATTGCCTATGTTTTTTAAGCGTTACGATATTTTTTGTGTGGGATAAGTGGATTCCCGCTATCTTTCATGAAAAACCGACTTGAAAAATGATTTACCTTAAAAGTTGCTGTCCTTTAAAAAAGGACTACAATACGTGGAACATTTGCATGTGTTTCCAACGAAAACGTCAAAGCCTTAAGATTAAATGTATCAGAGATTCCGCCGACTCTAGCCCTCTGCTTTTAACCACTAAATGTGTACGCTGTATTACGTATACACGTATTTATAGCCCTGACTTTTTATCTCCGCATTTAAAGGGTTCATACTTCTAAAATAATTATGATATATCTATGAATGAAGTTTGCATGTAAAGTATCAGGCATTCGGTGAATTCTACTATTTGCGCACACATTACGATTTGCACTGTGTAAAGTTTAAAAAATCATATTTTGATGCATTTTTCTTGAGATTTAAACTTTTAAACAGTGACATAACTATTCAATCATACTTAAATGCTTTAAAAAGGTCAATCGAGAAGTACTCTAGCCTTGCCTACTATAAAAGTAAAGTTAAGTTACATGTGTATTCGGAAAACAACAAAACATTGCAAATCATGCTATTTGATGCATGTTGTAGTTTCGGCATAACATTACCTTATTTCATAATGCTGATAGTTTATATCACATGCCAATCATTTATCTAAAAGGAACACTTTGTTTCTGTACTGTTTACCGACAACATTACAATTACAGCGCCTTTGAACTTTGCCGAATGGAACTTATGCACACATATGGCACGGAACCCCGATCCCGATTCAGATAAACGTGTGTTAGCCTGGTTCCCGGAGCTACCCATTACGCACAGGAACCAGGCTAGCTCATGCGCAGGCTGAATGTTCCCCATAGCATCCGGTTTAACCTCGCTTTTATATTTTCTGCATTGACCCTGAGGTCATACCTTATGATTATACATGTATTTGCATATCCTAACAATTATTAGGCATTAGAAAAAGATGTTTTCTGTTCAAAGCAATTTATAGAGGTAAAATACAAATACATTACTATGCCAAGATGAAAGAAAATTGAGCAGAAAGTACATTCTACCGGGCTAACAAAAACAAAAACCCACAAAAAAACCCCAACAACTTTTGGCTTAAAATTTAAAGATAAAAACGTATTTTGGAACTCTATATATATATATATATATATATATATATATATATATATATATATATATATATATATATATATATATATATATATATATATATATTGTCTTTAAACAAAACATTAATGCATGTATTTCCAACAACTAAAAAAACAAGCTCAGTACCGCTTTGATTTACGTTTTGCTTTTATATAATATTTTAGTAAAACAATCTTGTTTGCATTTATCATGCAAAAGGTGTTTTGACAATTGTTGTCATAAGTAAAATAATTGGCTTTGATGAGTTATATTTCCTAGCCTTAATTCTATATGTGTGTTTGTTTGAGTTTATTTATGCACTGTTGACAGCAGATATTTTGTGAGTTTCATTCATTTAAATTTAGGAAGTTATGCACAAACCGCGATGTACCCTCTACTTTATGTCTACTTATAACACCATGAACTTTAAGTTTATCATTCATGAAATAAAATTGTTTTTGTGTTACATCAAATAACAGATCACCCTGATTCTTATAACCGAATAATACCCCGCAATCAGTGAGCAGTGGTTTGGGCTTGGGAGTCTTCAAAGATAAAAATAAGTAAACCACGGAATAAATACATGAATTAAAAATGTCACAAATATGCACATTTCCGTCATTTATAAAAAAAGAACGTATTAAATTCATCCTTTTATGACTGTTTATTGTGCATTGTTTTAGAGCCGATTACATATTTGCTGTGCAACTTCATGATAAACACAAAACTTCAAATCAAATAAAAACGACTGATTTTTATTTCTTATTGATGTTTGGGCTCTTTCTTCAGCAAATACAAATACTAAAGAATCATTTGAATTCGTGGTGGCTCAATTTTCGTGGTATTCGTGGGTAGCCCTCCCCCACGATTTTACATCCTTAACGCAAATTTAGAAAGAGTTATCTTTGTTTCTCAAACTGAAAATCGGCGCATCCATGAAATTACATTCCAACAAATAAGCAAAAAATCCACAATCCACGAACATTGGCCCCCACGAATTGAAAAGATTCCACAGTATTGTTAAGGACAACAATATTCTAATATCTTAAATAAAGTCGTCATTTCTTGGCTCAATTTGCAAAAGTAAAGGTTCAATTATTTTGTTCCGCGTAATGACAGAAAGAATAACGTGTAACAATATTAAGACGATGCAAAGACAACCGAGAATAAAGATGGACATTCGAATTGATGATATGCGGTTGTCATGTTTAAAATCATACATACTGGACATATTTTGTGTTTGTGCGTCTGACACATATTCAACTGGAGCTCGTGAGTTGTCTAAATCATTCAAACGATGATACGATACCGAGTCAGTGGTCGTTGATATTGAACCATTGTATGAAAGAATCGTTTGGTGAAATAACCAAACCTCTGAAATATAAAAGAGTATTTTACTTTTTAAAAACGATTGCATATCCCTCTAACTTCTTTCGGAATGGAAGGGCAATACCTTCGTGCGTTTTAACACAGTTCTTTTATATACCATTTCATGAAGGTTATACCATTTTAAATGGCATTTTAAATCAAATTGCTTTACACTTATGAAATACTGTGGAATCATTTAATTTCGTGGGGGCCAATTTTCGTGGATTGCTTATTCATGAGGATGTAATTTCGTGGATGCGTCGGTTTTCGGTTTCAGTAGGTAAACTAAATCTTTAAAAATTAGTTTTCGTGGATGATGTAAATTCGTGGGTGATGGCTACCCACGAATACCACGAAAATTGAGCCACCTCGAATTCTAATGATTCCACAGTAGAAGAAATCGACTTTATAATAGCAATTCTGGAATTAATTAAACCCTATTTGTGAAAATTGTGAAATATTTTAGATACATACAGTTTTAAAAACAAACGCATTAAGCCGAGAAACGATTATAACACCCCACATTAAAGAGAGTCGGAGAAGTTGAGGGTAATCTAAATGGGCTTCCCATTGTAAAAAATTAATACAAAGGCTATCACGGTAAATATTAGCATAACTTACAACGGAAAATGTATTCGTGAACTGTAACCACATTTATTTGATGCAAATTTATTACAAAATGTTCCAAAAAAAATTTGCGTGTGCTTTTCAATGCGTGCAGATAGTTATTTACATTCAGTTAAATATGTTCAGTGCTTCTCTGTTATTTTCAATTATTTCAACTAGTTCCCACATAATTATTATCTAAGTGTCACATGTCATTTTGATTTGACGATGGTTATTATTGATAACAGAGTTATAGGCTAATACTATATACAGTAAAACACGGTTATAGCGAACACACTTATAATGAATTGACGCTTACAGCGAAGTGAATTTCATTCCCCAAGTCTCTATTTCATGTTGTAAACTTGACGGATATAACGAATTACGCTTATAACGAAGTTAAATTGTCCGTCCCTGGGACTTCGTTATAAGCGTGTTTTACTGTATACAAAAAAAATCAATTAAGTATTTTGATCCGAAGTGATAATAAAATGAGATTTCTTTTAGTAAGTAAATATTTTTATCAGTCAGTTTGGCTAAATTGTTCTTATTCAACGTACATGTATAAAAACCTATTTTAAATGTTTCATTTTTTCATTGTATTGACAAAAATTAAAGACCTACGGTTCTTTTCAAGTGTCTATTGACGATGGTGGGGAAAGATCTTAAATTAAATGATTAGAGCATTTGCCAATATTTTGTTTCTTATATTAGATCAATGTATTTCTTTAAAATTTTATGAAGATCAGAAAAAGAGATAACTAACAAAGGCTATGTAAATCTTGCATCACAACATGTTTCCAAATAATAAATATTGTTTCATTTAAAAGATGAGGAAACTTACCTGTACGGCATCCTCTGATTTTATCACATTCACTACGACTGCAATTACAAAACTTCGCACAAAAAAGTCCAAATAAAGGATAAGGACATGGTGTATCACAACCGGGACCAGAATAACCAACAGGACACACTAAATGTTTAAATGCATAAAAAATCAGAATAAGTACTGAATCATCTCCTAGAATATCTATTTGTGAGGGAGATCAAATACTTACTAACGCAGATGTTTCTGTTTATTGCTAGTTTATAACCTGCACAGCAATTGGACCTGTATGGAAAAGGCAATATGTTTGACTCAATATAAAAACAAAACCACATCTTACTCCACAATTAAAAAAAAACGTTATCAGATGAACTGCATATTAGCATATTAATCCAACCTTCTTTCACTGCAATTCAAAATCGTTGTAACCAAAGGTACCAGGTTCTCAAAAGATAGAACAAGAAGTATTTGAGATATTATTTTTTTCATAGCAGCAGTAAAATTGTAAGGCTCATATATATGGAATTTAGATTACAAAATGTTTTATAAAACAAGGAAATATCTACAAAATCATAAGTGCAACAGTTATAATCATACAAAACAAAAATTTGCCTTATGTGTTAATTCAAAGTTTAACTTCCTCATTTCAATAATATTGTATTAACTGCGTTCAACAATTGCCCATAAAAACGGGGCTCATTCATGAGTGTAGGCGCACAAGTTTTATGTTCTTTACTTTAGGAATTGTAGTTTGGAGACTTGTTGGACTTGTCGAATCCAATTCCTACATTTTTACATGTATCTCAACCATTATATTTTCCATTTTAAATCTTTATTGGAACTGTACATCCCATCAGTTGAATTTTACCTCACTATTTCTTTGAATGGAGATGCCGAAAGGAATGATCGGCTCTTCATCGCTTGCACATTTTCCCTTATCTGATATTTTGGTAAATTGTGTTTGTTGAAAAGATTTTAATCTCTATAATGTGCTGCTACATCCATCGCTAAGAGTTGCTGATATTTAATGATAATATTTCCGCTGTTGCTGATAATAAGAATTAACAAATCAGAGTAAAATCCAAAATCAAAGGAAAACAATTTGTTTGGAAATCATCATATAAACATTACATTTTATAATACGCTTATAAACATAGACACAAAATTAACTACTAATGTTCCAATGATAGTAACTTGGTGCTTCATGGTTTTAGCCGTACCATCGCCTAATTTTTTAGGCTGTAAGTCAAACCCGTGAAGTCATTCTATACTTGTATCAGTTATCCTTCAAAAATTCAAGAGGTAAGAGGTATTTTGTTTCAAGTTCTGCCAATCATTTTCGTAATGTTACAGTTATGCTGCCGTTTTGAATAAAATTGATTTTTACGATGAATTCTAATTATAAATATTTCAGCCATTTCAATCGCTACTGAAAATCTCAAGCGTAGATTTTTTATGGATTTTATCTGTTTACAAGAAAACATATTGACAAAAGCGTCAACTGGGCCGCAAAAATATAATTGTTGAATGAAACATCATTGGTTGTTTACATAAAACACACACCACAAAGAAGAAAAAAACGCTTTGTAGTTTAACATTTTACTATTATTATTAAGAGTCGAGTTTGTTACTGTAAGCATTTCTAACGGTAACTGTTTGACCGTTGTCATAGTATGAAGTAATGGAGAACATATTGATTTGTACATTATTCGAATACAAAGTTCAACGCAGCATTATTCTCAGGAAATAATGTATTTCCAACCATTTCTATTTTTTTTTTGCATTGTATCGAATTAATTCTTAATACAATAGTTTATATGATTTCAAGGGACCACATAATAAAAAGGAAATGAATTATTTTAAAGGTACATGTAAGATCATACGCTCATCCTGTAGAAACTGAATAATTTTTAAGGTTAAAAAAAAAGCCGGATAATTTTTTTTCTAAATGGAATTGTAACTCTTATCTATGCTTCAGTTTATGACGAAAATCATGGTTTTTTAATTGCATAAGTTTCTCAAAAGTATTAACAATAAATCAGGTCAGCACAAATTTTCAGGTATTTCATGTGTTTGCGTAAATAATTGATATGGATGTCATTTCATGATATTTTTCTACCACATTTTAAGTGGAAATACAATAATTGCACAAAAAAAGTCATTTTAAATGATGCAGAAAATAAAATAGATTATAGTCTTGGTAAAATCACGCCAAACACGAAGTGTATGACCTACTAAACAATTACCAGTAAAACGAAAATATGTATTTATTTTTAAAGGAATAAAAAATATTTCTACATGCACGTTTACATTTAATTCATAAAAATAAGCAAAATATTATTTCTATAACAAAAAAGCAGTTACAATATCTAAATGTATATAAAAAAATTATAATAATACGGCACATTATTATTAATAAAACTGAGATATTGTGCATTCACTCAATATGTTTGAAAAATAGATATACCATACAATTATGACTGATTTGTTGTATATTGTAAATTATACCATGGTTTTGGTTTAACGGCCCTGGGTTTAACCTCATGAGACGAAGTCAAGTGAGGTTAACCAGGGTCGTGTAACCAAAACCATGGTTAATTTACAATACACAACAAAACAGTCAAAAAATGTATGGTATATTTGTTTTAACCTGATACAGAAATATTAAAGTTATCTTATAGGTGCATAAATATTTATCAATATAAGTTTAATTTTGTCTATTCAAGCGTTATCCCTATGGAACCTCATATTAGGGATTGCTTCATTACCAATTTAATAAAGATCATTTCTCGAAATATAGGGATGTTTAAAGGGGGAACTTTTAACAACAAAAAAAGTAATAAATATTCATTTCTTTAAAAATAATTTAAAAATAAAATATTTATCATTGCATTTTCTGTTGTTTTAAAGATCTTTCATTTTCTTTTTAAATGAAATCGCAATAAATGTAAAAATAATAGATAGTTTTACCTCAAAGGGAGCCTCTCTGAAATAATCGCGTGATTCAAACTCGGTGTCAAGCGCGAGGAAATGAACAGATGAGTTGAGAGTGACGATGGAGAAAGACGGCAATTTTAACTATATTGATTTAATGGAATTTCTAGGGATGAACTTGGGGATGAGGAAGAAAACTTTATTTGAGTCAAATAGCCGAACGTATGGATCTTGATTACATTAAATCAGAGTGCATGATATCTGATTTTGCGGACATCACTTTTGAATTTGGATATCAGACTGAGAGTGAAGAAACGGGACCAAGTCATTCTAGCATGGAAGTAATCACCGTGTAGGAAAGGTTAACTTTTTTGGAGAATTTGTAAAGATTCGAACATCCAGTCAAAGAAGAAGATTTGGACGAACTAATCTCCTGGACAACTCTGGCCAACACTAGGAAAAGTACAGCGGGGGTAGTTCGTGTGTTCAATGATTGGCGCATTTCACGAAATGCTGCTCTCGAAAATATTCCTTTGGACCATTTTTCTGTGGATGACAAAAACATATGGGTCTCGAGGTTCTTAGTTGAAGTAAGGAAGCGTGATGAAGACTTTTACCCTCTCAAATCTTTCTACCTTTTAGCATCAGACATTTTGCGCTGCATGCGAGAAAATGGAAATACCCTAATCTTTATAAAAGAAAAAAAAAATGACCGTTTTATCAGATTTCGACGAAGCCTGGATGCCCAGAGGAAGCTTTTTACATCTAAAGGTACATGCTTTTATAGGAACATTTATTTGTCATTCGCTTGCTTCTCTCTCTTTATCTTTCTCAGTCGCTCCATCTTGTATTATCTGCTTGTTTTCTTAGGTTATGGTTCAACTGTACGTCAGGCAGACCCAATAAGCCGCGATCAGAAAGAAAGACATCCGGTGTTATTGGTCATGAATCAAGTGAGGCATTGCTATATCGAAGGTTTTTTTTCTACAACTGCAAACTGTTTGAATTAAGGGGTAGAGATGACCATCACGACCTTGATATTTCTCAGTTTGAAATAGTCGACGATGACACTGGCAAGTTCATACAGTTCGTGGGACGTACAAACAAAACCTTTAAAGGTGGGTTTAAACATCACAATGTTGAGCACAAAGACATTGAACATTACGTTACTACTGATGACAGTGACCGAAATCTTGTCTGTCTGTACACTTCCTACATTGATCTTGTTGGTGACAAAGATGGACAATTCTACAAACCGTAGATGCAATGGTATAACTACAACAGTCAGAAATTATACTTTGGTGTCTGGGGATTTATACACAAATGCCTACAACATAGAGGCAATGGAAGTATCATAGGTTAATATTAAGTGAATGTTTAATATTTAATATGTTTGGTGGAAACCGCAGGGTAGTGTTGTTCTATGTCGTTTTATGTTAACATATACTAGTATACGTAAGTTATTAAAATTATTCTAGCCGACACGTAACATGATGTGGCAGTGATGTACTACCCAATTTTATTGCGTTGACATCTATTTCAATGGATAATACTAAGTTTTTGATATTATTTAAAACAGTTACGGTACCGATCAGACCCAACCTAAAACCAGAGTAAACCCCAACTAAACCCTGGGTTTACTTTGGGTTTACTTTTTGAAAATCTTGGTCCACTCGGGGTTTACTTTGGGTTTACTCGGGGTTTACTTTGGGTTTAATTGAGAATTGCTTTTGGAGTCAACTATACGAACTTAACTGTTTACTCTGGGTTTAGTCTGGGTCAACTCTAGTAAACCCAGAAAGTAAACCCAGGGTTGAGTTGGGGTTTACTTTCTGTAAGGTTGGGTCTGATTGGTAATATATATATATATATATATATATATATATATATATATATATATATATATATATATATATATATATATATATATATATATATATATATTTCTATTCTATAAATTATATATATTTTTGCTATTTAGTTTTCATTGAAATTAGTTTTTTTTTCATAGCTCTTAAAACAAAACAACACCTTTAAACTTCTGAAAAAAAAACAAAATAAGAAATGTATCAAAATCAAACACAGAGTATCAAATTTAGAAACGTATCTCAACTGTGACATTATACCAAAAGGCTTTCAGATAAATGTCACTCCCAACATAGGGTTAGTTTCTAAAAGCTTCCAAAACGCTGGGACTTCATATTAAGAAGATGCTCCAAAGAATTTAATGTATCTCTGGCTGTCGTGGGATAACCACAGACTTCGACAACTGGAGAAAGATGTAGTTTTACTGGAGTCTTCTCTTGATAAAACCACATCCCATGCAGATTTTGTTGAAGCAAAAAGAATCATAACTACATTCAATACACCCCTATCTAATGACCTCAACAATATATAAAAAAAGGAAGTTTGGTGTTAATATTTATGAAACGCTTCGCCCAACCAACTGTAGACCGGGTTATTTTTATCTGCTTCCAAAAATCCACAAGGAAGAAATGCCTGGGCGCCCTATAGTTAGTGCCATCGGCCACCCCACGGAGAAAATATCTGAATTTATAGATCTCCATCCACATGTAAAAGATTTGCCATCATACTTTAAGGACACTACAGATTACATGAATAAACCTTCTTCCTCTGGCCTGCCACACCATACTCTTCTTGTTACAATAGACGTCACGTCCTTGTATACGAATATTCCTCACGATGAAGGTATCGAGGCCTGCAGGGAGGTATGGGACAGTAGAACAATTCAGCAGCCGTCAACCAAATCTCTTTTCAAGCTCCTTGAACATGTTCTCAAGCTGAACAATTTCATGTTTAATGGCGAAGATTAAATATAAGTAAGTGATAAAGCTATGGGCACCAAAATGGTCCCCTCTTACGCCAATATATTTATGGGAAGATTGGAACGCAACCTGCTTGTCAGAGCTCCTTTCAAACCTTTGAGCTGGTTGCGGTTCATTGATGATATTGAGATGACATCTTCCAAGGTTTCTTGTATTGTAAAAGGGTGTTCTTGTCCTTTGTAATAATCTTATCAATTGCAGATTGAACTGTATTGTCTTTGTAGCCTCGATTACAAAGATAAGATTTTAATATTCTGCTTTGTTATTCAAAGATTTCATTAGAAGAAGGATCAATAACCGCCGCTCTACCATAAAGACCAAATAAGTCAAGGAGCCCGTCGGGGAACAATTTAATACAACTCGCCACAAATGGGAAGACATGACAGTATTGGTTATTGACCATAATCCTCATTGGATAGACGTGGAGAGGAAAATCAAGGAAAAGTTCTGGATGCACAGACTCAAATCATTCAGACCTGATGGCATGAACAAACAAATAGACTTCAATAAAATGAACGTCTCATAGCCATACATTACCTGACACCCACATAGAAATTTCATCAAATCTGTCAACTGCACATCTTTCAGTTATTAGTTTCCTTTACTACCTTTTATTTGTAAATCACTTTTTTTTTTTTTATAAATTCTTAATTTTAATTTTTTTTAAATTTATTTTTATCTCTTTTTCATAAATAATTCGAGCCTAAGCCATAAGTGCCGTACGAGTTAAGAACAGGGGTTCAAATTTTCATTTATTAAGTCTGACGTCAATTTAATAAGCTAATTAACTTAATCAGGCGTGAAGTTGGCAATCGATCGATTACTTTTGAGCGATCGGTGGCAGTATCAACACCTTCTTAAAGAATGTAAATGAAAGATGTTTATGTTTATAATGTAGCTGTTCTTTTTTTATAGCTTCTTAAGTAGTATATATATATATATATATATATATATATATATATATATATATATATATATATATATATATATATATATATATATATATATATAATTATTATTATTATTATTATAATTTATAAAGCGCACAATTTTACAAATAAAAATGCAATCAATGGCGCTGTACACACAAATAAAATACATACATTTGTTAAACATGCAGAATTTAAAAATGTTGTTTAAGAAGAGTTCAGAGTTTTTTTGTTTGTTTGTTATTTGTTTTTGTTGTTTTTTTCCTAACTACACATAGTTATTAAAAAGCACACTTATAATAAAATGTCTTCAGCTGGCGCTTAAAAGTAGTAAAATCACGAATAGTTCTTATGTCTGTCGGCAATTCATTCCAAACGGTCGGTCCTGAAATTGCGAATGGTTTTGCGTTTGACGGCAGGAACATTTAGTGTTTAGCGACACTTCTTATGGAGCGAATGCTATATGGTGACTCTTATATACTAAGCATTTCTCTGAGGTATATTGGGCTTTCACTATCGTTGAGGCACTTAAAAACAACACACCCGATTTTAAATCTAATTCGAAAAAAGACGGGTAACCAGTGTAATCGCTTAAGAGCTTCTGTAGAGCTATCAGTCGACTTCCACTTCAGCACAAGTTTAGCGGCGAGATTTTGCAATAACTGCAACCTTTTGATGGTACATTCCGGCAATCCGTACAGGACACTGTTGGCATAGTCCAGATGGCTAGTAACTAAGGACTGTACTATTTGCTTGCACGAGTCGTCAGTAAAGTATTGGCGAATATTATTGATAAGAACAAATTTAAGGATATTGTTTTGCATTTTCGCTGACAAATTTTTTGAAAAATAAATGTTCATCTAGATAACAACCGAGATACTTGATACACACAGATGAATTTACACTAGCACCCACAACATTAATGGAAGTGGAAGAAGACAAAGATAGCATCTGCGGACTTCCAAATAACACAAATTCAGTTTTACTTGGGTTAAGTTTCAGCCTGTTTAGATTCATCTAGTCATTGATATTAACTAAGACGTTCTCTTAATTTGTTATTTCACGTTTTTCATCTGCGATTGCCTTTGGATTGAAACTATCATATGCAGAGTGATCATCGGCATAACCTAGTAATAAGACCCCCGAGTCTTTGATGAACTGTTGTAGAGTACTTCCGTATATAGTGTAGGGCACAGGTCAACATATACTGCCTTGTGGCACTGAAAGGTCCAGGCATCTACGCTGAGAATTAGACGCACCTCCGCCCTCCTTGAGGAAATGTATGATTGAAACCAGTCAAGTGCTGACTTTGACCTCCGAATATAATATGTAATACTTTGCTAAGTATGGAATGGTCAATCGTATTTGATGCACTGGAAAGATCTAATCCGACTAAGGTGGCGACCTCTTGCTTCTCCATTTTCCACAGAATATCTGATGATAGTTTTAGTAGAGCTGTTTTGGTACTGAACCCCCTATATATGCATTTTGATAATCAGGTAGTAGCTTATTTGATACGAGATATTTCATAAACTGGTTTAAAGACATGACAGTATTGGTTATTGACCATATTCCTCATTGGATAGACGTGGAGAGGAAAATCAAGGAAAAGTTCTGGATGCACAGACTCAAATCATTCAGACCTGATGGCATGAACAAACAAATAGACTTCAATAAAATGAACGTCTCATAGCCATACATTACCTGACACCAACATAGAAATTTCATCAAATCTGTCAACTGCACATCTTTCAGTTATTAGTTTCCTTTACTACCTTTTATTTGTAAATCACTTTTTTTTTATAAATTCTTAATTCTAATTTTTTTTAAATTTATTTTTATCTCTTTTTCATAAATAATTCGAGCCTAAGCCATAAGTGCCGTACGAGTTAACAATAGGGGTTCAAATTTTCATTTATTAAGCCTGAAGTCAATTTAATAAGCTAATTAACTTAATCAGGCGTGAAGTTGGCAATCGATCGATTACTTTTGAGCGATCGGTGGCAGTATCAACACCTTCTTAAAGAATGTAAACGAAAGATGTTTATGTTTATAATGTAGCTGTTCTTTTTTTATAGCTTCTTAAGTAATATATATATATATATATATATATATATATATATATATATATATATATATATAATAATAATAATTATTATTATTATAATTTATAAAGCGCACAATTTTACAAATAAAAATGCAATCAATGGCGCTGTACACACAAATAAAATACATACATTTGTTATACATGCAGAATTTAAAAATGTTGTTTAAGAAGATTTCACAGTTTTTTTGTTTGTTTGTTATTTGTTTTTGTTGTTTTTTTCCTAACTACACATAGTTATTAAAAAGCACACTTATAATAAAATGCCTTCAGCTGGCGCTTAAAAGTAGTAAAATCACGAATAGTTCTTATGTCTGTCGGCAATTCATTCCAAACGGTCGGTCCTGAAATTGCGAATGGTTTTGCGTTTGACGGCAGGAACATTTGGTGTTTAGCGACACTTCTTATGGAGCGAATGCTATATGGTGACTCTTATATACTAAGCATTTCTCTGAGGTATATTGGGCTTTCACTATCGTTGAGGCACTTAAAAACAACACACCCGATTTTAAATCTAATTCGAAAAAAGACGGGTAACCAGTGTAATCGCTTAAGAGCTTCTGTAGAGCTATCAGTCGACTTTCACTTCAGCACAAGTTTAGCGGCGAGATTTTGCAATAATTGCAACCTTTTGATGGTACATTGTCCGGCAATCCGTACAGGACACTGTTGGCATAGTCCAGATGGCTAGTAACTAAGGACTGTACTATTTGCTTGCACGAGTCGTCAGTAAAGTATTGGCGAATATTATTGATAAGAACAAATTTAAGGATATTGTTTTGCATTTTTCGCTGACAAATTTTTTGAAAAATAAATGTTCATCTAGATAACAACCGAGATACTTGATACACACAGATGAATTTACACTAGCACCCACAACATTAATGGAAGTGGAAGAAGACAAAGATAGCATCTGCGGACTTCCAAATAACACAAATTCAGTTTTACTTGAGTTAAGTTTCAGCCTGTTTAGATTCATCTAGTCATTGATATTAACTAAGACGTTCTCTTAATTTGTTATTTCACGTTTTTCATCTGCGATTGCCTTTGGATTGAAACTATCATATGCAGAGTGATCATCGGCATAACCTTGTAATAAGACCCCCGAGTCTTTGATGAACTGTTGTAGAGTACTTCCGTATATAGTGTAGGGCACAGGTCAACATATACTGCCTTGTGGCACTGAAAGGTCCAGGCATCTACGCTGAGAATTAGACGCACCTCCGCCCTCCTTGAGGAAATGTATGATTGAAACCAGTCAAATGCTGACTTTGACCTCCGAATGTAATATGTAATACTTTGCTAAGTATGGAATGGTCAATCGTATTTGATGCACTGGAAAGATCTAATCCGACTAAGGTGGCGACCTCTTGCTTCTCCATTTTCCACAGAATATCTGATGATAGTTTTAGTAGAGCTGTTTTGGTACTGAACCCCCTATATATGCATTTTGATAATCAGGTAGTAGCTTATTTGATACGAGATATTTCATAAACTGGTTTAAAGCGCACTTTTCGACAATTTTTTAGAGGTAACTTAAATTATTCACCGGCCAATTTTTTTTTTTAATTTTCTAAAATTTGCGATTAGTTAGAATTTTATCCATAAAGAATAAACTAAATTTGTCTGCTAGTGATTCGTCGCTAATGTGTGGCGGCATGGGATGTCTATTACATGTAGTTCTACCTACCAAACCAAACACAAGTTTGTACATTTTAAATGCATCTTTCCCATGTAATGTTTGAATTGATGTGCTTGTATTTGGTGTGTTTGAGATGTTTTCTATAGGCCCATTATTTCTCTGTAAACCATTATTATAATAATATATTGGTAGGATGGTAACTTATTTCTCTTTTTCAGAAGCATGTTTGTCCAAGATATTTCGCACTTCAGAATTTTAAAACTTTGCTGAATCTTCAAGTTTTTAACGTTTGGTTGCAATTTCATTGATTTTGAAAAGATCGTATATAAAGTGTGTCGTATTTACGGTTTCCGAGTTTCCGAACTCTTCTTGTTTCCCTGAAACTCTTAGGCCTGTGTAGAAATATATATATAGGTATGAATAAAACTATGGTCACTAATTTGAAAAATTTCGATTGATTCGGACAAAACAATTTTATCGTTGTTTGGTATCAGGATTAGATCAAATGTGTTTCCAGATCGATGCGTTTGGCAGTTAACAAGCTGACAAAACACTATTGCATCACACATTTTATTGA
Organism: Magallana hongkongensis; assembly: GCA_015776775.1. Taxonomy (NCBI): domain Eukaryota; kingdom Metazoa; phylum Mollusca; class Bivalvia; order Ostreida; family Ostreidae; genus Magallana; species Magallana hongkongensis. The sequence goes on from CM027471.1 coordinate 7,300,499, forward strand.
ATGCAGTCGTATCCAAGTCATTAAGTTTATTGTAATGAATGTTAAAGTCTCCACAAATGATAACCGTGCGAATATCTCCTCTCAAAAAGGTGTAATTTCATCAAACAATGCCGATGTGGACATATTATGCACTCTTGAGTATTGGGGACCATAAACTATCAGAAAGCATGGTCTTCGAAAAGTCTAAATCAAGCAATGAGTATTCGAATTTATCTATGAATCAATTTCAATTTTGGTTGCCGGTAGATGCACGCACGATCAATATCAATAAAATAAATGCTATTAGTTTTTCACGACATCAATCTGGCCTACTTCTAAAAAATACCGTTGTATCGAAAGGTTATAATGTTTAAGATACTTTTTATGTTATCTTATCCGTTTTTGTTAAGACACTTGGCGTTAAAACAAAATTATCTATTCCTATATATGGGGAGTATATGCAACATAAATTTCCTGTATATGTGCTAAAAGATTAGACAAACATTGACTAACTAGTATAAATGCATTCAAAATCAATGTTAAGACAGACTCTCTCTCTCTCTTTTCTCTCTCTCTCTCCGTGATCCAATTTAATTCATTGATTTATAATAGTAAACTATGTGAGTTGCTAGTTTTATATTAAGTAATAGATACTATATAGTATAAAAAAACCAATGTGGAATCAATTTTATTCATGGAGGTAACCAAAAAATGTTGGTTCCTTTGGACGTAACAAGTTCTATTTCGAAAATTTATATTAAACAAATGATTGTATATATCTTCGTTGGGGATGTAAATTTGTCGGCAGGGGTTTGCCACGAAAGCCACTAACATTGTTCCCCATGCACAATGATGATTTTACAGTAAAATTGTGTTTTGTGACACATGTAAGACCGTGTCGATAAATATATCCAGAGCTGAAGAAAAGGAAGGAAATTGTTTGTTTCGTATGTTCCATGTTAGGATTATGTGAGTATGAAGAATAGATGTTTACCCAGATCATTATTTTAAAATCTCCTAATTTAAATAAAGCACCAAAGAGACGATCATTTACCATAGTGTTTTGTTCCTAAAACTTCAGTCATTTTTGAAACAATTGTTGACATGTTGGTCTCATTTTTTTGAATGTTATTCTTTAGTGTTACTAGAATCTCCCGCGTTGGTAAACTAGTTATCGTCGATGCCATCCCTTTGTGTAAAATTAAAGAGTATCATAGTAAGTTTATGTTTTACTGTTCAGCCGTGATCAATTTACATAATTATTCATCAATCTAATATGAGAAAACCTATTTTAATATTGTCTAAGTATTAATTTTCAGAAGCAGTCAACGTATACAGCAAAATTCAGACACAATGTCATTAATAACTTTGTCAAACTTGCAATTCAACAAATGTTTCATACCTTCAGTTTGCTCTATGTAACATCCGTTTACGTTATGACATAATTTTTTTTCACAGGTACAGTGACGACGACATGAAACTCCATAGGAAGGAAATGGGCATGATTCATTGCAGTGAAGACCAAGATATCCGGTAGGACACACTTGAATCGTGGAAAAAAAAATATTTCAAATATTTCTTCTTTTTAACAAAATTTCCTCGTCAATTAACTATTATCGCTAAAAGCATTTATTATGTACTGATAATATTTGATTGTTTTTATTTTCGTACATTTATAAGTCATATAAATGTAATAAGAACTTAAACGTGACAAGTAACCTACCGACACAGGTAGCTTTGTCTTTGTCATATTTGTAACCAGAGCAGCACTCCCACCTAAAGAGTAAAATTGATACATCGCATTACAGTATGGGTAACGCTTTGTGTTTAAAGCTAAACAACATGTATAGCCAACAATAAAAAAACGTATTCATTAAATGTTTAATACGTACCTTCTTTTACCACATTGCAAAGCTATGGTTACGTCAGTCAGCAAACATTCATAAACAAAACCAAGTAAAAACACAATGCACTTCATTGCAGACTATTCTGTTTGTTATTTATTAGATCAAAAACCGTCAAGGAAATATTTCTAACGTATCTACATATAGAGTATCTATTTTACGTTAAGTTTATAATCAGAATTATATGTTTTTATATCAAATAGTCTGTATTAGCTTTTAGACACTCTGTATATTCGGAAAAACTCTGTAGGAGTTAACATTGGCCTCTCAGGAAGCCCCTGCAAAAACCACATAGTTTCATTGATTCTTAGCAAGGAGCACGTAATGCCTTTTTAGAGAAGTTATTCTGTAAAGTAAAACAGTAAATTATTATATTGCTGTCAACTCTCAGCAAGTGTTTGATAGAATTCACCGATATGGCCCCAAAACGCAAAACAATGTCTGCAAAGCGTAACGCACCCACACGGACGCCAGCCAGTGGGTATGGGAAACAATTTCCCCGCCATTCCAGAGCAGGTACAGGCCCCGCTGCGGACCCACCACAGGCCCCTGTGGAGGTTTTACTACCACCCCAGGCACGGGCTCGGGACCAGTTCCCCCAGTGGTTCACCCCGTAGTCAACAACAACAACTCGGGTGAATACAAATTTGTACAACATTTTGTAGGCTTGCCATATCAACAGACATCTGCTTCAGACGGCATTACATCTCACGTACCGAAAAAGTTAAAATTAAAAATCTGGGAGGGGGAATTCATTGATATGTCTCTGATATTGAATTCGAAGATTTTGACTCTCAAGGCGAAGCACAGTTTTAAAATGGCCGCCGCTGTGTAGTTAAACGTAAACAAAACTCACAGTTGAGTATTTCAAAGTGGACATCCGCTTTCATTATATATTTGAGCATTATATTTGAACACAACCAGATTTAGCACAACAAATGCTAAAATACATGTGCGATATCAGAATAGCTGCCAGTCGTTCACATCACTGGTACAAATATGATGAACAATTCCGTCTGCGCAGGGTGTCCAACCAAGCTATGTTTTGAGGTGATAAACACCCAATCAATCAACTAATTTCATGTCACAGCAAGGCTCTGGTTCTCTATTTCAACATAACAACAAGCCTCGAGAGACAAATGATTGTATATGTATATTGAACATAAAACAGTGCTATATTTTTATCACTGTATGGTTTATGTCTTTGACCTGAAGACGATATGCTTTCTGTGTTTGTAAATATGAACAGATTATTCTACATTTGAACAGTTTTCTTTTGCCGAAAATTGCTAATTTAGTACATGTATCTATTTAAAGGAAGGGGGTTGGGCTGTATTGTATCATACATGTATTCAAAGATAATACATCGGTATGTTGGGATTCCATCTTCTTTATATCAGGTCACACACTTTATTTATCCAAACATCAACAATGATATTTAAATCATTCACGCTGCTTCTCTCAAGAAGATATATAAGCTGAGTATTCTTTCCCGAATGAACCCGAGAACCACATCGTTTTTTTAATGACTTTCCGACAGCTGTCTGTTCTCAATGAAATAAATAAAGCACAAGTTTAAAAGCAAATTTTTATTTCCCCCAAAATGTTCATAAACATAAAAACTGCAAAACATATTGAATATATGTTTACCAATAAATCCGTCAAACGATTTGAGAATAACCATTTTCAATATTTCGATTATATACAGTTTAACTGCCCTCAAACATATGTGTTTTTTCTTCATTGTATCATTGTAACAATAAAACGTTTGCACCTACATGTACACTGCATAATTTTACTTTTTGGTATACATTGATCTTTCATGATTGAAAATTTTCAACATTTACATGATCCTTTTATTTTATTTTCAACTTAGTAAGATGTACGGGCGCGTGGAAGGGCCAGATGAAAAAAAAATAGTCTTATTTGTTCGAACGAATTAGGATTCGTTCGGGCGAATTAGCTATTTGTTTGGACAAATAAGTTATTTGAGCGGACGAATCACGATTTCCTCGGGCGAATAAGTTATTTGTTCGGACGAATAAGTTATTTGTCCGGACGAAGTAGGATTTGTTCGGACAAATTAGCTATTTCTTCGGACGAATGAGTTATATTTGGATATAAAAACAGAATTTTTGATAAATAATTTATAATACTATCTGATCTGGAAATAATGATAAAGGGGAAAAGGGTCTGAGATGAAGCCCTCACTTTCCTTGAATGTCGTTTATCCTTCAAATGATAACACCTAAATGTTAAACAAATACTAGTCATTGATATTTTAAGGGTGTTGGAACAGGGGAAGTAGAGGCGGTCAACGCACCAATAATATTGCCAAAAAAATGAACTTTAAACAAAAATAGACTGAATTGAAATTTGATAACGGCAATCTAATCCTTGTGAGTGCGATGTTAAAGGCGATTTTTGTCCAATGGAGCGGCGAAATGTTAACGTTCTTGTTTACACGTTTAAACTTGGGGTATAAATACATGTTTCTGGCATGTTTTACATCAACTGTGCATTAATTACATAGGTTCGACATTAAAGAAATATCGTTCTTCAGCTTTGATGATTAATAATAAGTTGTTAGAAACAACGAATCTCATATATTTTATGAGCTATAATATATATATTATGTAAGCACAGGATTGATGGAAATCCATTTAAGGATTTTGAACGTCTCTTAGGCTCAACAGAGACTGATAAGTTGAATCAAAAATCAAAATTAAGTGGGCATAATTGGTGCATATAACTGAATATCGCGGATCCAGAAAATGTTTTGTAAGGTGGCGTGGGTCTAAGGGATACATGTATCTATGTTTGTCGAAGGGGGAGGGGGTTTTAGACCTATTTTTGTTAATTTTACTATGTTAATTTAAGGAATTTAAATTTTCTAAGGGGTTTGGGAGTTCAGACTCTATATGACCCCCTCTAGGTCCACGCTTGATGCACATAAACTTCTTTAATATAAATGTGAGTTGCGTTATCCTGATACACATATAATGTCGTCAGTAACCAGACAGTAACCATGTATTTTATATTGATACAAGTGAAAAGCTGTCAATGTGACAGCAAACCGGGTTTTCTTTTATGTAAACTGTATCCATAATCCATGTCAACCCTTATCCAGTGAAATGGAGTACCCTAAATGTATATGCAACATTTTGCCAAAAAATGACTAAGTTCAAAAGCTAGTATTTTTTTTATAAATAATCGGAAATCAAAATCCTAGCAATATGCACACCTCTGATATATGTACAATTGATCTGCAAAAGAACAACTTCCTATCTTGAGAACTGTAGGAGGAGTTATCCGTACAATGAGGGTACACTATATGCAATATTTTGCCAAAAAATGACTAAGTTCAAAAGCTGGTATTTTTTTCATAAATTATCGGAAATCAAAATCCTAGCAATATGCACACCTCTGATATATGTACAATTGATGTGCAAAAGAACAACTTCCTATCTTGAGAACTGTAGGAGTAGTTATCCGTACAATGAGGGTACCCTATATGCAACATTTTGCCAAAAAATGACTAAGTTCAAAAGCTGGTATTTTTTCCATAAATTATCGGAAATCAAAATCCTAGCAATATGCACACCTCTGATATATGTACAATTGATCTGCAAAAGAACAACTTCCTATCTTGAAAACTGTAGGAGGAGTTATCCGTACAATGAGGGTACCCTTTTGGCAGCCGCCCGCCCGCCCGCCCGCCCGCCATTTTCACCATTTTAATAACCGGATTTTTCCGTTGGAAAACCCGGTTAAAAATTCAACAATAACTTGACACACTGTAAAATAACATCTTAAATCGGGTTAACACCCCCCCCCTTTACTTATCGATCAATTTCGCTGCCCCAATATGACAATTTTCAATGCCCCTGTATTAACACAATGTTTGACATATTTTGCTGTTTAAATATATGTTCAAGACTCAAAATCTTTAAAAATTGTGCATGACTATAAATGGCGGTAGTAATATTATTTGTTATAGCTTAGCATGAATGTTTTTTTTACTAGTTACATGTACTTAAAGAAAAACCTGCGTTGCCTAAAATGGACATCTCCAGGGATACATCTCAAGGGGAGTAGGGGAGGGGTGAGGCAAAACATATCCCCCCCCCCAATCTGGAAATACTTATTGATCTGTGGATGATCTCGTAAACTGATTTAGACTTTTCATAACTATAAAAAGACTCTCTCTCTCTCTCTCTCTCTCTCTCTCTCTCTCTCTCTCTCTCTCTCTCTCTCTCTCTCTCTCTCTCTCTCTCTCTCTCTCTCTCTCTCTGAGCAAATAGCTTATTCGTCCGAACAATTCCTAATTCCTAAAATTATAAAACATCTTATTTGTTCAGACGAATATGCTATTTCTTTGGAAGAGTTAGCTATTTGTTGGAACAAATGGCTAATTGTCCGTACAAATCCTAATTCGTTCGAACAAATCCTAATCCGTCCGAACAAATAGCTAATTCTTCCGAACAAAAAGCTAATTCTTCCGAACAAATAGCATATTCGTCTGAACAAATAAGATGTTTTATAATTTTATCAGCCGTCTTATAGATGTAATTATTATTTTAAAAAAAATCATGTTTAAAGGCACACATCTGCTTATTTTATTTGGTTCAAACACGGAAATCTAATTGCCTTCAATCTGTGAGACATACTTTTTCTTAAAGAACTCATTTCAATCAGATGCATATAAATCAGTTTAATTCAGTTATGTGCCAAATAATCAACAAAGGAAGTCATTAATGATAATTAATTAGAGCAAAATAATTTCCAAGTGAACAAGGAAGTGAATATAAAGTATGTTATCAAAGGACACATTTGTTAATGACCAATTATATGATATTGTAGTATATGAGCTAAAGCTGTTTCTCGCGACGAGGTGTAATTATTAAAGCCATTTTTATTTGCGACTTTCTTTCATACATTGGATAATTGACAAAACAATATGGCCGATTGACAATCCAAACAACATTAATCCAGACAGAACTAAGCAAAGCTGAACCCATAAAAAGATTTGTATTGGAATATTTGTTCAATTCTTTTGCAAAATAATTGAAAAAAACCCTACGTAAACAAAAGATGTATTAGCTATTATACATATATAATTACAAATACCGGTATTATATTTGAAATCAGGGAAAACGGTATTCACTGTTATACATGAATGGTTACACAATAGTTGGCCATGTTATTAAACAAAGTGATTAACCGTTCAGCAAAATATACAGAAACATCAATATGTTCTGATGTGACAAGGGGCAGTTTTTTTCAATGTACTGGGTAATACATGTATTCAATATAAGTGTTTTTCGGTCATTGAATATCATGCTTTTTTATATATATTCAAAAACGTATTTTAATTAGCTCCATCAAAGATATCATCTGTACAGAGCACTATTCACATTTTTGTACACAATGTAAAGTTTCATCAGTAAAATTTAAATTATTATTTAGATACAAATATACGTGAACCATCTCAAACCATTTTATTAAGGTCTTACGCTGGGAGCGAAAGACCTTACTATTATTCTGAAAAAAAATTCAGATTTCTTGTTATTTTTTTTCTTCTAGACGCCAACTTTTATCCCTGATATCTCGCTCGTTTGTTCACCAATTGTTTTGAAATTTTCATGTCTGAAAACATACCGCGCGATGTTGTCGTTGCATATTTTAGTTGATGAAAAGGTTCATCCGGTTTTGAGTTATTCCCCTTTTAGTAAAATTTAACGACTTCTTTTGTCCGGAGGGTTAAGCTTTAACGATGACTGGTAGAGTCTCAACGACGGGCTGGTTTGGAAGCTGATAAATTGAATGGTGCAAGACATAGTTCATTTGTTATTTAAATGCAAATAAAAGGAGTGGTTTAAGTGTTGAAACAAAGGTTGAAAAAAAAGCCCCCCAAAAAATCGTTTTCTACCTGATAATAATTTGTTATAAGATGTATTTTAAAAGTTCTTGGTCGTACCGAGACCTTTCATTCGGTATACAGAAAAATGGGGCTGGCCCCTATAATTAGGGAGTTAGAGGCGTCAAAAGTTATTTGTCAGTAACTTGTAAAGGAATAAAACATCCATTCTAATGCATTATTGAAGCAAAGTTGTAAAGAAATTAATTCCGAATCCTTCCGTAGTATTTAATTTAATGTTTTCGTAATTTATAGTCAGTATTTGCATAAACAATTGTCAGTTCGGTCCATTTGTGTGGGGGTGCGCACGTTTAGGAGGTTATGAAAGGGCTTCTTGTAATACACTAACTGATTCATGCAGCGCGTAAAGATGATTCCACATAAAATTCCCAATTGTTTTTATTCATATGTACATTTTTATTTCATAAAGATGAATCTCTTTGGCCTTATTTTTGTTGTTTGTTTCATAACTGTGCCCCTTTCTATATTTAAATGCATTATGAGACTCAGGTAACATATCGAAAGTAGAGTTGCTAGCTGTATTCAGGCCGTCGCCCAGACGACAGTGCATGCGCTTGTAGAGCTGGACGTACAATTGTTTAACGCACTACTTTTTAACTGTAACGGAGACATTTTGTATTGTTTCAGCATTGGGAGATGTGTTTATAAAATGGTTCCAATGCATGATGATTAAACTCAATTTTTCTACAATACGTATACACGGCTGTCATATAAAGCACAATGTGTATTACTGGCATGGCAAATGTACGCTGGCAATTTAAACGAACACGGGATTGCTTCCGTTTGAACATTTCTTTTAAAGCAAAACAAAATACTGATTTACGATAAAGATAATATTATCATCTTGGAGATGATTTTAAAAAGTGAACTTAATATTCTTATACGATAATATTTGAATCCAAAGCCGCTAGTTTTAAGTTACGGTTATGAGGGATATTAATTATGACTTGCCCCGCTTTTCGCGTTTTTATTTGCGAAACATCTACAAACAAAAATACCAAACAACCTTCAGCAGCAATTTATAAACTATTTATTACGTACTCAATTCTAAAGATGTAATTAAATAAATTTTATGAATGCTGATTAATTGTACTCGCTATCTTCCATGGAAAAAAGTAGCATGGAAAAAATGTTGTTTCAATGTTCATTATATACGCTGTAGCCTTAGCAATCAAAAATAATTAACAAACTGTATATTGATAGATTAACATTCAGACCCGCAATGTGGATGTTTTTAATTTTATAAAATGAGACTCAATGACTGAACTCTTTACCGTTTTACGTATGGGCTATTTTGAATCACGTGTGTACGCTATGTGTACAAATAGATTATTAGAAAATAGACAAATAGATAAACACTTTAATTGTTTAATTTTAAAAACAAATTGTGTACATGCAAAGCAATGTAATGCTTGGGCAATTAAATTCGAACAATGTATATGGTGAGGGTCGGACTGATACTGGTTCTGCTTGTTCTACAAATAGCGAATGTAAGACGAAGTATTGATGTGTTATATTTTAAACAAATATAAGTAGCGCATTCTTAAAAAGCTTGCATTACTAAACAAAGTATTTCAATGGAGGCATTATTAGTTACCTTAGCTGCATATATGTAGCTCTCGGTCTGGATCCCGGAAAAATTGACTACCATTAGAAATTTTTCATACGAGGGCTACAGACTTGCAGCTAACATAACCTTTAAAAATACATAGATTCAAGTGGTAATATGTCGTTTGATATGACGTTTATTTATATTGTTTTCATTAATTCTTTTTGATTATTTCAAGCTTGTTGGTGGAATGAAAACATGTTCACATGTTATATGACATAACGATAATTAACAATATTCAAGGTTTTCCCTCATTTTCAAGCAATGATAAGAAGGACTCTCAAAATAAGAAAATAAACGCCAAGTTAACTGCATTCATGGTATATGGTCACATTGTATGATGTGTCCAACTGTTCCTTTTTTGGACTCGTCTACTATAACTGCGAAAATTAATGAATGAGACATTCTGGCGCGGAGTCTTGTAAATAAAATTTCCATTGGTCTGAATTGATTCTTTCATGAGGGTCGGGGTAGGTATAAAAACCAATTTAATCGTTCAAAGTTTTGAATTGTTAATAATGATATATCAGATCGAATGTTTTAGAACGATTTATAAATCCATAATACAGTCATTTGTAATCGGTTGACGTGTGAGCATGATTGTGTATTTAGAAGACGGGCATCCTAACACCCATCAATTTAAGACAAATTAAATCGTCTAGCAGATAGAGAAAACAAAACCCCCTTGCATTTTAGTTCTTTCAGTAAACTTTCCAGACTGCATGTTATAATAAATTAATTATTTTGTTTGTTAATAATAATTCAACATCAATTATAAATTAACAATGATTGTACACTCTAGTACGCTAGTACACAATCTTGTTGCGATGGCAACCCCCCCCCCCCTCCCCCCGTGCTTGCATGTGTCAGAAGACAAGCTGGAACTTAACTGTTAAATGGACTATAAGTTACCGATATCATCTCTTTGGAAATGTATTTCTCCTTAGTAAGTATGTGTAGAAAATGAAACATGTAATTGTGAAAACCATAATGGAATGCATGCATGATCTGCGCATAATAACTGTTTGATACAATATTTCCAACATGCTTTTAGTCTATGATAATAAGAAAATATATGGTTGAGTTCATATCGGAAAATATGCTTGAGTTCATATCGGAAAATTCTGGCACGTATAATCGGGGGGGGGGGGGGGGGGGGGGCAACCCCCCTCCCCATTTTTCTCGCAGCAATTAATTTTTAAAAATTTACACATAAATAATTTGAATTATCATGGAATTGACCCCCCTCTTCACTGTTTTGGGAGTATGTTATAAAAATAGTATGAAAATCATCAAATTAGGAGTGAAATTGGAGTTTGAGATATACTCAGCGACCCCACCCCCTCCCCTCCGGATTAGATTTTGAAGATTTTGGAAAATTTAAAACTCCGTTTTTTTTTGCTTGTCAAGTTTTGTTGGATGAGTTTGCCCCCCCCCCCCCCCACTTTCAAAAACAATGATACGTGCCAGGAAATTACTCATTTTCTTTATTTCCGTATTTAATTAACAAAACAAACCAACACACGAAACCAATCCAGATAAATATAAATACATGTATCAATAATATACCTCAAAAGCAAACTACAAATTGATCCTTCGCCCACATTATTGTTTTTTCGATATTTGTCATTGTGTAGACATGTGTAACAATTTGTTAAGTAGGTGCTTGCACGACAAAGAACCCCTTGCTGATCTACGTTTTCATTAACGTATATAAAGAAAACATATATTTTGATTTATTCTTGAATTTCTTTTGATGTAAAAAAGGAGAAGAAATTAGTTCTCAGTCTTTCTTTATGCCTGTTTGTTAGCGGTTAATCTAAGTTCATTTTGTATATACTTTTGTAATTTAATAAAATGCGATGTAAATCTTTTTTTTTTCATGCACTATTTCGGAAAAAGCAATGAAGAGTTGTTTTTTTAAATTTTATTAGACCATAAAATTGTAAAATGCTAACATTGAAAAATGAGCCCTTTTTTTAAGGTAAAACTTTATTGATTAAAAAAAAATGATTCTTTGAGAAAAAACAAATTGACATAATCAATAAGAGTTTGACAATCGCTAACTACAGGTTTGTACATGTAGCTCTTAGTCTGAAAAAGAATCGGATGGACGACCTAGGACCCAGAATGCCCATCCAAATTTCTTGAATATTGCCATTTCTTTCGTACGCGGACGCAATACTCACCGATAATAAATGTTCTTCTCTTAAGTTTTAACTGCTTTGAAAGGTAATACTGGCATTCCGACAATTTTGAAAATGGATAATTAAATAAAAATGGTTAAAATTACAGTAAAATTACCGGCATCGGTCTTCTCCGTGCGCGGATCTAGAAGGGGAAGGGTTCCAGACACCCCCCCCCCCCCCGCAAAATTTCTTTCAATTACGTGTACGTTATAAACTTACCAAAAATATGCATCGGACATCCCTTAGCAAACTCAAAAAACCGTCAGACCCTCAACCCCAACCCCGGAATTTTTTTTCTGATCCGTGCATGCTCCCCCTATTATTCTTCAAAACCCCCTGTAAAATTTCCAGGATCTCCGCATATATACTAAAAGATTCATTGGCGCTTGCATTCGATAACAATGCGTGTAAAATGTTTGCCAGTGGTCTTGTTACATTCATACCGGGCATAACCACTCTGTGAATTAAATGCAGCGAATCAAACTATAGAGAACGTGCTTAGATCTGTATTTGCATATAAACATGTAGTGTAATACTTTGTTTCTTTTACTCAGTGTTTATACATCTAATATTGTACCGTGTTCAGCTATCAATTTTTTGTATTACGTCACAAGTATGACGCAGCTACGACGGAAGACCTAATTGTTGCTTCCAACGAGCTCGTCTCTAGTTGTAAAATGTGATACTGAAAAAAGTGATACTATATGCAGTATCACTATTACAAAAAACATAGCACACCTTTGGTTCCATCTTGTTGTAAAGGTTTGCCAATAGATGCCGTTTCCTTTTTACCTTCTAATGATACAAAACATTTTGAATGCAAGTTAATGAACATATTATAATTATCATATAAAAGATTGAAAATATTTTACATTTAAAATCGAATGAACTGATTTATATGTACCTATGTGTGTATATTTAAACATTTGATTGAAACGCATTACATTTGAAATGATAACACAAATACGCTAAATTCAATCGACCGTGTTTTATTACCTTACCCGAACTTTGAGACTTTTCAGCAACATCAGTTCCTGTTAAAAGTAACTAGATTTAAAAATAATCTATCAAATATTCCTGTAAGTTAATTAAATATGATTTTTACTTTATATTGTAAACCTTAATTCCATAAACCTACCTGTTATGACTGGGGGTACTGGGGTTTGTTTAAATGAATCATTACTGACATTTTGGAAAGTTTTTGTTTCGTGTGAATCAGATCTAGCTGTGTTAAAAGGATTCATCTTGTATGAGTTTTTCTTTGTTACTAAATAAAGAAAAAAAATGTAATTAAGTATTTGGCATCTGTATACAGATTAAGAATATTGGAATGTTTAAAACACTAAACACTTTTCCAAAAATAAATATGCTATTTCTCTTATCTTACTGAAACGGATGTCAACATATTAAGTAACTTGAGGCAAGACAGCTATTCAGTGTTCGATGTATAGTTTCAAAGACAACTCCACAGCATTTCTTCTAATTATTTTTTCAATCAAATATAAATATCTTAAGTAGAAATGAACCTTTATTGGAATGCTCATAGCTACACAGTTTGACAAATTTATTCATTGTAGTGTATTCTACTTACACATTTTTTTAAAGATTCTGTGTTAAAGTTAAACTGATATCATATAAAGTCATAAAATTGAAACCAAATAAATTTAAGAGTTTGTTACGGTCATCATTTTTTTCGGAATTTCAAGTAGATATACTACTAGTCGTATTTACAAATAACAAATAACCGATACAAATGCTTAATGTGTGAGCTACATAAATTATGTAAGCATTGAACTGTGTTTGTGTTTTCAGTATGTTTTTTTTTCATTTTAAATTTAACCATATACATGTACCTGTCTTGATGAATTGGCAGCCTGTAGAAGCATTACAGCGTGGTTTTGAACATGAACAGCTTTGTTGGCAGCCAATACCGTAGTGTGGATAAGAACACTGCTTTTCACAGTATTTTCCAGTGAAACCAACAGGACAATTTGTAGCTACAACGTTCAAATCAATTATGATAAAACAATTCCTCTGATATGCAGTACAAATTAATATTTGTAACCTATTCCTCGATATCGATACCGAGATTTGAGTCCAAACTTTTAAAGAAAAATGATATATTCAACTTACTACAGCATGACTGAAATGAAAAGCGCTACCTTAATCTACATGTATATTAATGATTTTCTTTCCAATTATTTAATCAATTTAGACTAAAAAAAAGGGGTTTACTTCATAAGTATTCAAAACGTAAATATCGCTCTTACATACAATGAAAGTTGAAATACTATATTTTAAACATAAACAGTATTAATTAGGGGCTTGACAATTTGCTAAATGTATGTGTTCTCGTGGCTTACAAACATGCGCAAACTTAAATCCATAAAAGTTTATCGCAAATAGGGAGCGTGGACCTACTGTGGGCATGCTGCAAGAGATTCAAGCTTGAACTTGAAGGATAGTAGCTCCCGGCCTGAAAAAAAAAATTCGGATGGACGACCTGGGAGCTACAGTGCCTCCCATAGTAAAAAAAAACTGCAATTAACTGCGCACAAAAAATGCTCTAGTTTTGGACTCATTAATCTCACTTACGATCATATTCTGTACAAATATTTGATCCCAAAAAATTCCTCGGACATTTTACTACAGATATCGTCACTTCACTTGCCTCTGATATTCTTTTGAACATCATCACCAGCCCTGTAAATTAAAGTGGTGCAAGTTTGTTTACATTTATAAATGGCGACTCTCGATCTTGACGTAAATTAAAATACTTCATTTACTGAGGTTGGTTATAAAGTCTGAGGCAAGTAAAGTGATATCAGTAGTAAATTGGCTGAAGAATGTAATGGTACTAATTATATTAACAGAATATGTCTGAAAATATGGTTAATAAGTCCAAAACTAGCGCAATATTTTGTGCGCCGTAAATTCCAGTTTTTTTCTATGGTAGGCACTGTAGCTCCGAAGTCGTCCATCTGAATTTTTTTAAGACCGGGAGCTACGGTCCTGCAGCTAGGCGAAATTTATGCTACTGCTTCAGCTAAATACTTTTGACATTAGGAGGTTTGTGGCGAACATTAAGGTTGTAGAGATAGGACCAATGAAAGATAAATAATGCTGATAATGTGCGCTCGAAAATGAAAACACGGGGTGCGTTTTGGTCTTGTACAGCGTGGTGGAATAACCGTTTTACAATTTTCTAAGACTAAGACAAATACATGTCTTAAGGCTTTTTTTAAATGGAAACACACAGACAATCTTTAGTAATTTCATATACAAAGTTCTAAGGACACATTAAGCATATCTTTAAAAAACATTTGTAGAATATTCTTAAATTATTTAACTAATAAACGTTTTCTTTTCCTAATTTTTTATAGCTCTTACCTGATTTTTTACATCCATATATATGATTGCAAAAGGATTTAATACAATCACATTTCTCATGGCAGAATGAGCCAAAATGTGGGTACGGGCATTTAAGTCGACAACTTTCTCCAGTGTATCCTTTTATACATGTCCTTGTAAAAATACCAACACCAAAACCACTGAAAAAAATATTATATTTTATTTTATATCTATAGATATCTTATCACATCATTTTAAGAAAATGTACAAATTTGATACGTGTTTTTCTTCAAATTTTGTTGTTATTAGCGTTTGACTTTTCAAAAATAAAAACACATTTTTTTATACGAATGTGAGAATTCATTAAAGATAAATTGCACTGTGGAGATTTCAGGCCAGTTGTCAGAACCCTTGATTATTCCAGCTGTTTGTGGCCATTAGCCATAAGAGGAGTAATAAGGTTGGTAGAATGAACTATTGATTAATAGGAACATCAGTCTCAGATAAATAAGAGGGAGATGGGTTATTAGGTTTGGGCAGGGGATAAAATCCTGTGAAATTAAGGTTTGAAGACACCAATTACATTTAAGGATATCGAAATTTATCAAAGTGATAAAAACAAGTAATTTAACATACATCAATGCAAGTGCTCTGAAGAATTTCGGATGAAACGGACACGTGTCCATATAGACACAAATCTATTATTCGCGTATCGCAGCACTATTACCGAGCGCAGCGAGAGGCGGGCGAAGCCCGCCTCGCGAAGCGAGGATTAATGGTAACACGTATATATAAGAAAATCAGTGAAAAATGAAAGTTGAATCAGGGGTACTAAGGCCAAAAAAAATTTCTTCCAGCCCTGGGCGCCGCCATATTGGCAGCCATTTTGTTTTTAAAAAGTTAGTTCGATCATTGATTGACTGGTACTTATCGATGTTTATTGCCCCTAAACTCGATTAAATAAGTTCCAGTGTTTCAATAGAAGTTAATTTGAATTAAAAGAAATTATAAAGGAAACCAGATAAGTTTCAATAGTGCTTAAATCAAGAAACACGACTTGTTCTATGTATGTCTTATCAAATTATCAGGTGGAAAATAAAAACATTAACGTCAAGGAACTGATCTTTTAGATTCTGAAAAGAATATTCAATTTTATTACATAGACATTCATATGAATTAAATTGAAGAACATTAAAAGAAGAAATAGAAAAATTCGGAACTCTACGTAACTCTCTTCGGCTATTTCCGAAGACAAACTTGAACGTCTGAAATATGACGTCATAATGTAGACTGAGCACGCGACGTTTAGTTTAACTTTGACGAATGGTATGAGAAGGCAACCATGCAGGCGGATCCTACTGTGTGCGTTTTGAATAGATTTCATCATACAAAAATCAAACTGCATAATGTTAAATCTGCGCTCGGTCCAACGGTCACACCGTTTACATATTAATGCTTACTATGAAAATATCAGCGGATATATATGTTCGTAAAGCGAGGCATCTGTAATTACAAAATATTTATGTAAAATTATTTTTTCATGATGTAAATGTAATATAAAATGAAACAATATAGTTAATACTTCTTTGTTTGACACTTCGTTGGTCCCCTGAGGTGATAGTCACGTGACATGGGTTGATAATTCTCCCGAATGGAGGTCATAAACAAATTTCAATATTACAAGGGCATACCCTTATTTAAATTAAAAAAAAAAATTAATATTAAATTCTACTTTTCTGGTAGATTCTGAAAAGTGATGCAGCTTTGAATAGATTTCTTCTTTTATAAGAATAATATCAAAGAAATGAGCTCCGGTTGGAATGATGTACATTTGACTAATTTGCATAGCGGCCATATTGTTATCACAATGGCGATTTTCAGTACAATAGAATATATTGAAAGGAATGAGAAAAATCACAAAGGACTAAGTGCGGTTTTATGCAATTTTTGCCCCCCTCCCCCCAAAATCAAAGTTTCAAAACGAGCTTTAAAATAAGGTGAAATATAGTTTAAATCATATTGGAAATAAAGGTGTAAAAGGTTATCACCACAGTGACGTCATAATGTATAAATGACGTCATGAACATTGCATTATTTTGATAAATTGATGTTTTGTAGCAAAATATGGGTGTTTTCCGATGGTTTTTCGACTGGGAAACATCGAGCGCAGGCTTGCTCAAGTACCATTTTTTAGTATAATATGTATAACTATCTGAAGAAAAACATATGTTAAAATCGCACTTGAGCAGACCTGCGCTCTATACTTCCGAATGCAAAATATAGAGCAAAATGAGAATATCTTCATTTGTTTGCAAATTTGAGGGAATTAGGTCATTTAAGTGACGTCATAGATAAACAGCGAGTGAGCAATGATGACTAAAATCTAGAATAAAGATAAAGGCATCCTCTTTACAATGATTTGTGAAGATTTCATTTTTATACGATACTATTTCAAAATTGGTTGAAATCGGGGGCAGATATTTGACCATACCGCACAAGTGTTTCGGAAATATTTTCTCCTCATTTGGTTTTGTCATTTACTTCATCTGGGATCGGAATGTACTTGTTTTGTTTACATTAGATATTGAGATGGCGGTTCCTTTTGAAACTGACAAATCGAAGCGGGTGTTGTAGGAATAAAGTGTGCTTTAGTGATGAAAGGCGTTCTGAAGGAATTTTGGAATTATTTTTAAAAAACTTGCCATTCATAGGTAAAGTAGTTCCTCATATATTTACAAAGTTTACATAGCAAATTCATTGTGCCAGAACTCTTGACTCGAATTAAAAAAAAGTATTGTCGGTTCCTTTTTACTTTCAATTTAGCATTTTTCAAGACTTTCTCAGTAAGCTTTCGGACTTGCAACCAGGCATTTAGACTTTTTATTGAATCATTAGGCATATTGCATATTTCTATTTAAAAATTATCGTTATAAATTGAATGACATTTTTCAATTTATAATCATATTCTGTTTTAAGCTGATATTTTTAGCTGTTTATTTATTTATTCACTCATTTTAGCCGGTATAGTCCTATTTTTAGATTATCTATAATGGTTGGATAGAGAGGCATTCAAAGTTAATTTGAAGTGTGAATCACTGATTGTGGTGACAAAAACATACAAAGATAATTTATGCATTGCCCCAACTCATTTTCTCATTCAAAAAACATAAAAGTTTTGACGTAATCACACAAATTTCATACATAAAACGTATGTTATTTTCATTCGTAAGGGAGACAATTTGAAGAGATGAATATTAATGAGAATAATGTCACGTGGCATTTAGCTCATGAATAAAGTGTACGTGATTTCTCCGTATGTTACGTTGGAATAATAGGATGATTTTAAAGAATTGTGTACACGCTATCCACAAGGTCTTTATGGGATAGTGGGTTTAGAAATAGAAAATATGTTAAACAATGTGTATGTATTCGTTTGTTATAGTTTTAGGGTTTTTGGTCGTTTTACCTTAGCTGCTCTTAACTTGGTTAATGAAATATACCATATTCAAACAATATACATTCCATATGTTGATGATATACAAAATTATGTAAATTGAATGGATAATGAAATTTCACTATTTAAGAGATCGTAATCGCAAAATTAAATTTAAACAGTTTGAAATAATAACTTGTCTTAACAAGAGAATATACATATATTTTTAAAAAATATATACTTACGGATATTGAATGAATTCGTTTGCTGTATCATACGCTACCAAGCTTAAAAAAATAATACAATATGCCTCCATTCTTAAAGGTATTTATGTTCCGAACACGTTCTATATCAACAAATAATTACATTGAAATTGAAAAAGTATATCCTTTTGTATGAGTTATTATTAAGCCTAAATATCTATATCAATTAACTATATTTTTGCATTAACAGTGATTTCTGAAATCAACGTTCAGTACACCATAAAAACACTTAAACTTTGTACCTAGATGAAATGTGATTGGAGTGCCGCTTAAACAGGATGAAAGTTATTGTCATTTGCAAAAATCATACACAAATCATACAGATATAAATCAAGGAAATAACCTTAGTTGTCAATAAAATTGAGAACAAACAAACAAAACAAAACAATAAATATTACATTGCAGTAATTGTCTATTTTATTACATTAAATTGTTTATGAGAACTTATACAAAAATGAGACCTCTATTAAACATCATGTCATTAAGATTTGCCTACAGGCGAATTTTTCATTATCATCATAATGACATTACATTCCTTTGCATTACATTCCATGCCTTTAGGTCTTGTTTGCCTAAATTTGCTGGTACTGCGTGAACATATACTCAGCAACAATTGTGTTTCATTAGTATGACGAAACACAATATTTGCCATCTTATTTCATTAGTATGAAGCGATGCAATATTCAGTCAATTTAGGCCGTGACGGGAGGTGTCTGTTAGATTTCTTTTCAGAGATTTGACTGTTCTATTTTAAACCAACGTAGATGAAAGCTGCACGAAATCTACAGCGGACCCTTGTAACAAGTAATTCAATATCAGATTACAAGTAAACATTGATATAAATGACATTTTGATATTTATTGTTGCAAGATAATATTATTTGGTTAGTTACTGACTCACTACGGAAATATATTGGGTTAATTAATCTCATAGATGGCGAGGCGACGCCGAGCCGTCTATGAAATCGATCAACCCATTATATTTCCGTAGCGAGTCAATAACTAACCTAATAAGTATTTTGTTTTCCCGAGGACTATCAAGCGACATATTTATTCACAAATAGCGGTGATCTACGCAAAGCCATGTACAGGATGCCTAAAACCTCGTCCAATTTAACTCATTTAAATTCTTCAAAATTTTCAATCTTACCTTTAAAATACTCTTTAAAAATCGTTGCTTCACCTATATTCACTTACAATCTTTTGTTGCTATTCAATTTTAAAAGTTTTCTCCCTTTCCTCTGCAGAGATTTGAGCAAATTTCAACGCTGCCAATTTGTTCTGCTCCAGACAAAACAATGTGACTTCAATATTCTAAGGGCAACTACTCTAATTTTAAAAAGGTTCAAAGGGCATCTACTCCAAATACTTTAAGAACTTACAGCATGCGGTCTATGTATCAAATACTATGAAATGTCAAATGAGTAAAGGAAGCGTCGGCCAATGACGGCCATATTGCCTCATATTATTTCTTATCGAACAAATATAGAGATATATGAGACAATCACATGCTATGTCTAAACCAATGAAAGTGTGACATTTCAGTCCAAGGGAAAGCAAATATAAATAGGGTGTGTGGGCGGTATGCAAATCTAACAATACACAAACTGTACTATCGGTAGACGATATGACGTTACAACTAATATTGATTTATATCACATATACTATGATGCAAATATTTTTCCCTGAAGTTTTAACACGCACTGGTCTTAAGGAACGGATTCAAGGTAATCGGGTTTGAGCCGTTACTTTAATAATTAGATTTATGCTATGCATGGATAGATCCTATTATCAAGAACAACGACAAGTTTCATGTAATAAAGTAATATATTAGATTACTGTTGGCGAGAGAGGAATGGCTCTATATTGTATATCATAATAATGAATTACATTACATTATGTTTCATTAAAATTGTAAAAATGAATATAAATCATTAAATATTCATTATCATTATAAAACATTACATTATTTGTCAACTTCATTACATTTACTGTTTCATTAGGATTAATACTAAAATTAGACCTATCATAAACATCATGTCTTTAGGATTTGCCCAAAAGCGAACCTTTTATTTTCATTTTAATGACATTAAATTGCATTATACATGGCCTTGTATGCCTAACTTTCCCAATTTTGGTAGAGGGCTTCATGGACATTATAATCATGCATTTAGTTTTTAACAAATATATATGGTAGAAGAGAAGAAGATTTTGTAAGATTTAATACATTTTTACTTCATGACCATATTGGCCCCACCCTAGAGCCAGAATCCCTGAATCAGGGGCCATAAATTTCACAGTTTGTGTAAAGAGCTTCATGGACATCATAACCATGCAACCAGTTTTTTCTGTACTTGAATGGGAGTAGAGAAGAAGGTTTTTGAAAAGTTGACTTTTTTGCATATTTGGCCACACTTGTGATGCCCCCCCCCCCCCCCCCGGGGAGGGGGGGGGATGATAAAGCGACGAATTTCACATTTTAGATTTCTCTTACCATAGGAATGCCTCACACACAAAATGGTAACAATTAGATTGGTAGTTTTTAAGAAGAGGGTAAAAATATCGATATCATCCTTGTTTTAGATCAAAAACAAACAAAATGCATTTATTTTTTGAGTTAAGCGAATACGGTACCGTGCGATTTACGTGCACATTTATTAAAAAAAAAAACAAAATTAATGATAAACATGCACTATATACAAACGCTTACATGCATCCCAATAAACAGTATCCCGTTATACGGAAAACGCGCATTCGATGTGGTAATTTCAAATTTAAATTGTTTAAAAAGAAACCAACTTTTGAAATAAGTTTATTCTTGGGAACTTCACATTAATAACTAATAAAAGTGTTTTTTTACCAAAACATATAATAATTCATATAAAAACTGACAAGGTTGAAATCTACTTTATTTAGTTTTACCAATTTATATATATATATATATATATATATATATATATATATATATATATATATATATATATATATATATATATATATATTATATATTATATATAAAATGTCATTTACACTAGTATATTTACATTCTGTTGTGTTTTTCCATTAAATTCCGTGATGTTTAAATGCCTCTTTATGCAACACATAATCACTGCGTATGAATTTACGAGGAATAACTGCGGTCAGGTGAGCAGACAAATTGAATAACGCGCTTCAAAAATAAATCATTCAATGCTATAATGTGCGTGCGGCTTGATTGCGATCAACATATTCTGGTAATATCAATTTCTTATATAGTTTTACTGTGGGTCCGGCATTTTTAGTTATATCACTTCGCATGCACAAGTCATTTATTATATTTTTTTAACCTGTTACTTTTAATAAGTGTTAAATTGATTAATAACTTATTTTGTGATAAATTTTAATGTGTATTATATTATCGAAGTGCATTAATTTATTGTGTATAAAATGAACATATTTTGCATGTGCTAATAATTGATTATTTGTAGAAACACCTTCGAAATGCAAATATATCAATACGAAAGAGCATGAGGAATCAATATTACTCGATCAAATTAAAAATTTTAATGTAAAAATTAATTTCAATAGCTTAAGGATCATCTATACACCAATAAACCATGTTTTTTCTAAGCTTTTAAAAAGCCATCCTATAGAAAGGTCTATATATATTACATAAGTTGCACATGTATGTTTTATTTCTAAGTAGGCTTAATGCAGACATATAATCAGATTTTTTTTTAACTTTAAAGGTACGGTACCGGTTAGGAAAAAAATCGAGTTTATTTACTTAGGTTCAGGAAATGATCATTCCGCATGCTGACATTCAAACGATGATATAAAACTGATGCGTTGATGATCGGTGATGTTAAACCATCGTAAAATTGAGTTGTTTGGCGAACTTCTTGAACACCTGAAATATAAAACAATATGACTGTAAAATCTATTAGGATTGAATATCATTCTATCCCACTTAATATTTGCAGAATTAGAACGGCAATAAAAAGTGCGTTTTTGCACGAGATTTCTTACCCTTGCATGATGTTTACTTATTGCAGTGACATTTTTAATAATCTTGCTTTGAAAACAAGAATGATTATACTTTAGTCGATTATAAAATTGTAATTTACGGATGTTCAATAGTTACAGTTACGCTGTTTAATAAACTACAACGGCTACTGTGAGAAATATATGGGTTTTCCCCAAAGGTGGCGGTCAAGGGACAACACTTTTGTAATGTGTGGATTGGTCTATATATGACGCAAAACATCATGAGTATCACATATAAAGAGGCATTGGCAAATTGCACATAGAATTGGTAAAAATAAAGTATCTGCCCTAATGGCACTCCAGTTACGCATGCACGTTTTATCACATATTCATCTTCTTCACTTTTAATAGCTGTTTAAATACATAGACCTGTCTTTCTACACTGGTTCTGAGTGAATTGGTTACTGTTTTTATTTCAAATCTATCTATATGTCAACTATTACAAAACTACCATAGATGATATTATAGTAGATAAACATGTACGTTAGAGGATAAACCTTATCATAGAAGATTAACTTAAAATCAAAGGCAGGAACGGCCACAAAAGCGTCGAGCTGACATTTTCTTAAATATAGATATCATTAATTTGAATTTCTGTACCAATACTCGTATATCAAATAATATCAGAATAATATATTAATTTGAATAAATTATGTTTTGTGTAACTGCGATTCGTGGAACTGCTGTTAAAAAAATAAACAAACAAAAATATTTTCAGCGGGCTGACTAATAAAGTAAGGATGAAACTTCAATTGCGCTTGCGTCAGTTGGAATTCTAGAAAGGAATTACATTGTAGACAGTTCGTTTTAGAGCAATTCGAAGATGTTTTGAAACTGGTCAATTTCTAGCCAGTAGGTCAAACCATCAATGTATTGAAAGACTGTCAATTGGAATCGTCTGCAGCCACAGTCCGGAGTCTGCGTATATCTTACCGACTCTCATATTGAGCTTGGAAAGTAAATTTTTTGGTAGTGGTTTGCGACGAGACCATTAAATTCAGTGAGCTATATTTGCAAAATCTGTGCTGTTGCAACCACTATTGAAATAAAACCACTATTGAAATAAATTATTTCAATAGTGGTTGGGAATGCATTTCATTAGAAAAATCACTTTGCAACCACTATTGAAAAAACCCACTATTGAAATAAATGATTTCAGTACTTGTTGGGAATGTATTTCATTTGAAGAATAACTTTACAACAACTATTGAAATACAACTACTATTAAAATAAAATATTTAAATAGTGTTCAGGGATGTATTCCATTTTGAAAATCAATTTACAGACACTGTTGAAGTACAATTACAATTAAGATTATTTTTTCAATCGTAGCTTAGAATGAATTTATTTTTAAATATTTCTTTGAAAATTTACATTTTTTTCTTTAGATTTCTCTTTCTACAAACATATCATGTCCTATGATATTATTGTGAACATCTTGTAAATTGCCAGAGCTTCTATTCAAACTCCCTGTAAATAAATATTATCATAAATATCACTATTAATATATTTTTTTTCTGTAGGGGTTGGGGGTGTTCTTCACTACGACCACTATTGAAATATATTATTTCAGTGTTACAAAAAGACATAATAATAGACACAAAACTGAAATGCATCATCAACCACTATTGAAATAATTTATTTCAATAGTGGTTGGGGATACCTTTCATTTCAACAACTATTGAAATAAAGTATTTCAATAGCGGTTGATGATGCATTTCAGTTTTGTGTCTATTATTATGTCTTTTTGTAACACTTTCTATTCTGCTAGGGGAGTTTCTTAAGAAAAGAAGTATGTCTTATGAGATGATGAATTCCTTTTTGATTATAATGTTCTTTGATTTACCTCTATATGGTCATGTTTTCCATACCACCTGTCATCTGAAACCGAAAGTGTTATACACAGTCGGAATAATAGGCATTAAAATAACATCCTGCCACTATTGAAATATTTCATTTCAATAAAGGTTGTAGTGAACTGCATTCTTAACCACAATTGAAATAAATCATTTCAATAGTGGTTGTAATGAAATGCATACTTAACCACTATTGAAATAATTTATTTCAATAGTGGTTATAATGAAATGCATACCTAACCACTTGAAATAATTTATTTCATTCAATATTGGTCTTAATGAAGTACATCCCCAACCATTATTGAACTTATTTATCTTAATAGTGATATTCATTATAACATAAATCTATAATGATATATAGGTTATAAATTATGTTTTAATATGCAGGGGTTTTAAATAGAAGTTCTGGCAATTTACAACGTTGTCCTCTAGTACAAATGATTTACAATTTCCATAAAACATGATATATCTATAGAAAGAGAAGGGTAAAGAAAAAATATGAAAATAATTCTATATGTTAATCTGCAAGGATTGGTTATTTCTGCACAGCAGTGAAAATCCTAAAATAAATACATTTATACAAAGTCTTCATTGCTATTACCGTAAAATATGCAAATCTTCAGTACCTTAATTGTGTATTTGAATTGTTTGTTAGATACAAACAAATGTATATGCATGTTTATCTTCGATAATTATTTATTTACTTCTACACAGCAGTGAAAATTGTAACATAATTGTGTATTTGATATTATTCGATAGAATTCTTGCATTTCAAAATAGTTTGCAAATATGATATATAACTTCTTTCTTTCCAAATGTGTTACATAATAGTGATTACATAGTTATATTTATAAGTAATTCATTCCCATCTACAATTAAAAAAGTCAATTTAATAGTAGTTGAACTTAAATGGTGTCTGTAAAGTAGTTTTTATCAGAAAATACACCCCCAACCTCTACTAAAATCATTACTTGATTGTATTTCAATAGTGGTTGCAAAGTGATTTTTCTATTGAAATACGTCCCCAACCACTTTTGAAATAATTTATTTCAATATTGGTTTTATTTCAATAGTGGTTGCAAGGTGATTTTTCTAATGAAATACATTCCCAACCACTATTGAAATAATTTATTTCAATAGTGGTTTTATTTCAATAGTGGTTGCAACAGGATACAAATGAAGTGTTTCCCTAATAATAAAAAAAACCATTCTTTTATTTATTTCAATTTCGTTTGAAACAAGATTGCCTATGGTATAGTTGATTACAAACAGTCGACACCATGTGCGTTGATCTGCCGTATACATATTGCTCAACCAAACTAGCTGCAATAAACAAAATCGCAAGATACTTTTATCGCTTTTGAAGACCGTGCCCGATAACAAATAAATTTAGGTTTTAAATTTTATCTTTATTGGGCACGGTCTTAAAATAAATGCAAGCAATAAACGTATATTGTGCTTTTGTTGTTCATATGTAAGCAATAAATTATACTTTGTACTAATAGCAAAAATAATATTTAATGAATTTTAACACCTTGTATTCCTCCGCCTTTTCTTGATTAAGCAAACTGAATCATATGCAATGGGTTGTCGATAATTAGGGAGGCATAGTTGGGTTTGTACACATTTTAATTTAATAAATGGAATTATCTCGTAAAACTTTTAATTCTTTAAGGAACGCATTTCTAATGCGCATTTAGATGGCGGTGCAGAAGAACAATCTGGACGATTGCCAATCCGGACGATCGCAAATGACTGCCGAGTATTAGCTCCAAAAAAACGAAACAGAGAAGAAATATTGTAACTACACTAATTCAAAACACACAAGATTCATATAAATTCTGATGAAATGAATAGTTATCAAATATATCAATACAATCTAATTTAACTATTCATAGTAAGATATGGATTTACTTGATATATAAATCCGAAATGCCGTTACGTTAGCAGAATCTATAAACTTTTCCAATTACCAATGGATGTAAACAAAGAGACATAACTCTAGATAAATACAAGTATATCATACTACTTGCAAATAGAGTTCCCTCTCATGAAATTTCACTAATGAACCTAACACATCCAGCAAATTCAAACACATGCCTCATAGTTACACAAAACTACCTACATTTGCAGCTTTATCAACATATCATAATAATGACATTGCATAATCATATGCAGTTGCATTATAAATAGTAATTACAGTAAACACGGTTATAGCGAACACGCTTATAATGAATTGACGCTAACAGCGCTTACAGCGAAGTGAATTAATTCCCCAAGACTCTATTTCATGTTGTAAACCTGACGGATATAACGAATTACGCTTATAACGAAGTTAAATTGACCGTCCCTGGGACTTCGTTATAAGCGTGTTTTAGTGTACATACATAATCCTTCTTTTTGGTTTTAAATAGAGAAATCAAACTTCTTTACCTATAATTAACTGGGTTTTTTTAATAAAATACACTGGCTTGACAATGATTGGTCGTCCGTCTTACTCGATTGCAATACTTTTCTATGCGAATGTCAAGGTATTTGCATTTAGTTACAGTTAGTTACAAATTGTTGTGTAGCATTTGCTTTTATTCTTACGATTTTACGATTGCTTTTTTGATCACTGAGTCTCAATTTGAGTTAAATAAAACACCATTAATTTCGTTTTAAACCGAACGAAGACATTATAAAATGTTCAAAGAGTTAAAAAAGGTCACAATCTGGATATGAATTTCTTAAAACTTCATACAAATACCATTTTTCGTGTATAATTTTTATTCTTACAGAGACGCAGGGTTACAAACAAAACCACACATGTCCTTAAAGTTGGTATATGTAAATATATATGTAATGCAGGTATCCTAATATATCTGTTTTAGAACAGTTGCTATTTTTCTGTCTCTTTATGTTTTAAGAAATGATAAAACGGTTAACACATTAATTTTCTCCAATTCAAGTAAGAAAAAGAGATCTTCAGCAAAAAGTTATGAAAAAACCATGCCATACAAAGCCCTCTAATACGAAATAAAAATGAGGTTAGAAAACAAGAATCTTACCTGTTACACATCCTCTGATATTATCACACTCACTTTGATTACAATGACACAAAAACCCACAAGTAGGTCCATATGAGGGAAAAGGACATGGTGTTTTGCAGCGGGGACCAATATAACCGACTTCACATTCTAAATGTTGAAATACTTTAAAAGATAGATATATTATTATTTCATAAAATGCGTTTTGTTAAAATACAATTGGTACTTGCCAACACAAGTGCGTTTTTGAGTCTCTAGCATAAAACCTGCACAGCAATTAGACCTGTTTAAAAAGAAAGTACAACCAATGTATTGTAACAGTTGAAAAATAAAAAAAAACCAGTGTTGTCAAAACTAATTGCATTTCAAACATACCTTCTTTTTTTGCATGGTAAATGCACTGAGGCCACAAAGAGCAAATACTCAAAAGACAGTAAAAGAGCTATTTGAATGATAAATTTCTTCATGGCGGGGATATTTCTGTATACATTATGTGGATTAAGATATGTTTACAATTAATGTACATCCACGTACCAATCGACAAAAATAAGGAAGTATCACTATTGAATTTGTGACATACATGAACATGCAAATATTGCCAATATATAAACGTGAACAAAAGATGAACTTCAAGATTAAATACAAATGTCACATTCCGATCAGTGTAGATAGCTTACATCACTTTATTTTTTTTATAATGTGATCATTATATCATTATAATTTTTTTTATACAATTATTGATGCTGTTGTATGTTATGTGAGAGGATTATGGTTTATTATCCTGTCATTTCAATGACTAAAAACAAAAAGGATGGGTAGACCTTGGAGAAAAACCAATATGTATGAAAAAGTCAACCACGTTAGATCAAGACATTACATATCACATACATTTTAAACTACCAATATTGCAACAGCAGTCGAGAAAAAAAAAACTAAGCGATCAGATATGAAATAAAAATGATAATACAACTTTCAAATAATGTATTTGCATAAATGTTGGTTTGTGACTATAAAATACCGTCGAAAACGCTCACCGATGCATATAACAGCTGACATGCATTGTATAGAGGAGTGCTATTATGGAAGGTTTTTAAAGCGAGTTCACACCAGGTAACCAACATCACTTTGTAGTAATACAAAATATGCATCATCTTTTTGGACAAATACAGTCATAAGAACATTAACAGTTTAGTCCAGAGGAAAGCAAGGTGGCATTTGACAAGAATGTAAAGAGCCGCCAGTAGAATGCAAACAATCTCAGTATATAAAAATGTTTTAAGTAAAATCACTCAACATACAAAGCATCGCAGTGTGTAATATGCAATTCCCCATGCTTGTGCGATTCTCATCTATTTCCCACAGACAAACGATATCACCTTGTTGGGAAGAAACGTTTTTAATTGCTGGTTTGTGTACGGATGTTAGCGCATAGTTTTGAATTTGGCTTTACTATTATACTAAATATGAGGAAGAAAACAGCATTGCTAAAAATTCATTTCAATGGATTTGAACTTGTTTGTTTCGTGATAATAGCATGTTTTAAAAAGTTTGAAAAGGTATCTACCGAATTCTGATATAGAAAACCCCTAGCAATGTACTTAACACTTATAATAAGATTAGAGAAAGACAAAAATAAGAATGATGATTATAACTGTTTTATAATTGTAAAAATATAATGCGCTTAAAGATTATTGTGACGTCAAAAAATAAAGTCTTGACTCGTCGGAAAACTTACACTGATACTGATTTGGTCTTCTGTAGATTGGTTTGCTTGATGTTAATTTGTGGGTATATAGAAACAAATAAAAAAATCTTTAAGAAAAAGTTCGAATATTAAACAAATTGCACGATATTTGATCGTTGCACATATACAATGTTTGTTTTTATATCTAATTAATATTTTTATTTGGTTATGAAATAAACAGGTTTGAGGTGCGTTTAACATTATTATAGAACGGTTCCTTGCATTTTGCGAGGGTACTGTTCTCTACGTATGGACAGTTTCTAAGTATAGGCAAGCTACAGACAAACAAGTGGATAAAACTTCAACAGTCTAGATTAAAGTCATCTTTTTGTAAGTTCTACGGTCGGTACAATTGTGAGCAAATACAATTTTTCGTTAGGTCTAATGCTGACTGACGTTTTTCATACTTATTGTTAGGCCATTTCGGCCATTATTAATCACCAAATTGTCTACGGATTTTTTTTTTTTCATTTTCCCGATTAGGACAAAGAGCACACGGCAGGTGTGACCGGTCAGCAGAGGATGCTCACTTCTCCATAGCATTTGATCCTACTTCTAGAGTTAGCATTAGTCCTTGTTTGCTCTGCTCTTGTTTTGTATTTTCCGTTAGACTTTTGATTTTGAAAACTGTTCATTATCACCTCATTTCATTTTTACACTAGATTTCGTCAATGTTTAACACTGTATTCTTAATGTTTTTGGTTATCTACAGATCAATCCTGCTACGATTTTGTGTACAAACGCGATTAAATCCATACATTTCCTCCAAAGAAAGGTAATTGTACGCTAAGTTTCATGTGACAACATAATAATCTGTATTTTTATTTCATGTTGTAAATTCCTTAATATACGCGAGTACTTACAGTGTAGAATGTGTTTACGCTGCAAAAGTCACCAAAAGCTATAACTATTTAATTTCTATTTTTATAACTGCTCATAATTTCCAATGATCACTTTCCTATAGATAAATTGGATTATCGAGACGGACGTGCTGTGTAACCTCAACAGGATTTTAATTTATGATTTTAAGTGCATCGATCGCAGAGCTAGACTAGCTATGAAAAAAATACAGTCAACATACATGTTTTGTGTAACTATATGGTGGCATATGTATGCCATCTACATAATTTCAGTCAACATAGGATATATCGTCAAGTCCAGAAACTCCTTACTCAATCCCTTTCGTTTATAGAAAGGCCCTTGTGATAAATATGAAAATATAAATGAAATATACCAAATTGCTCGTCATTTAGTGTCTTGTTAATTATCTTTTAATATTTGATCTTCAGTTTAATATCTGAATCTGTAATTAACATGAATATATGAATTTGCTGACTTACAGAGCTTCAGACACCTTTAATAAAAGACAGATGACGCAAGGTTGATATTGAAATACATATCAATTAAATTAAATCATGCGATTAAAAATTAAAATAATACTTTTAAAAAACACTATCCAGAACAATATTCATTATGTTTTGATTAGTTATGAAAACAAACAAATTTATTAAGATAAAGTAGAATTCACCAAAATAGAACAAAAGGTAAAAAGATGATTATTTTAATTCTTAGACAACACTTTTAATTGCATGTACTTTAAAGTATTTAAGACAGAGTAACTTTATAAATCTGATGAAATGATGCAAAATACAGTGTATTGATTAATTGGGGGAAAAAATATGCATATCTATATATTTTACTGACGGTCTTATAATTTTCATTAATTTTATAATCCTCTATGAAGATCAAAGGTGTCCATGGTAATCAGTTCCAAATGTCTATTATCAAATATCTTATCCTAACTTGTCTTGTGAATGGCACGAATTTTTATCAAGATACAAGATAAATTATCGAGATATATCTATCCCAACAAAAAGTCGGTTTTGATTGAAAAACTAGAAAGTTATTTCGACTTTACGAGATGGGTATCTTGAACTTTACGTGATATGATATGTTGGCCAAAAATTATCTGGATGGCAGAAATATGCCACCATATAAATATTTATCATATATTTGTTTCAATTTTGTTATATGAAATAAAGAGAATAAATTTTATTTTTAATTACATATTTTTGTATGTGTAAAACACGCAGTGCAAATGCATTTAAGAGAGGCATTCTAAAAAGATTCAGTGATCTCTAAAGACTAAATTGTTAAACAAATACACAAAATCGTGTATGGTTTCAAGCCGTGGTATATGTAAATACACAGTCTTAATATATATTTTCTTAAGTTGCATGTATATAGTCATTCGCTGTAATTTACAAGTAAACATAATTACCTACAGCTTACATGTACGAATATCAAAAATAGAATTATATGTAAAGCTTGTCTGGTCCACAAGAGAAACATTACTTACATTGCATGGATATGATTTTAAGAGGAAACTACCATGAGCTGCCATGGAGTGTGAGCTGAATAGGTACTATTTTTTGCATCGATTATTGCTATTATTACAATTCTAAACACCGTTTTCTTTTTATAATTTGCAATAATCTTAACGTTAGCAATTATTTTAAAGTGTTGAATTCTGCATAAATAAAAACTGCAGATAATCATAATAATATTTGACAACATATCAAATTAGTACCTTGCTTAGAGATTATTTTTTAATCTTGTAGGACAATTTTGGGCTCCAGGTAGCATACAATGTTTACAATACACAGTTTTACTATAATGCATGAAGTAGTTCATACGTTGGATAAGACATAGATAGACCAGCCAACTTCAGTCGCGGTATAACTTAGATTGCTACATTGCGATTGAAACGATTTGGCATCCTTTAAGGGCATTTTAAATAACTTGTTGGAACCTGATGATCGAAACTGTTCTTTAATCTGCAGTTGTAGGGAAGAAAAAGGTTGCTGATTACATGATCCTCTGTTTGGTTTTTAAGAAAACACATTGCAAAAATAAACGCGCATCGTTTATCCATTTGCAAATACGTCTAACTTCTCCATTTCAAAAAAGGACAAACTTATCCCATATTCAAAGTTTTGCTAAAGAAGTTATAGTAAATTAAACTGGCAATGATATACGAGAATCTGACTAATTTATTGTTTCTGCAATAAAAATGATGACGGAAAAAAGCCTATTTGTCATTGGCGATAATTTGTTTTGCCCTATTTGGGGGTGGGTGGGTAAACAGATAGTGACATACTTAAATGAACCCATAATAATGAAAAGGGTATACATACATAAAAACGCTCTTGTCTTGTTTCAGAGGAAGTATACTCACGTTGGAATTTCCTTATTTCGGCACAAACGTGTACAGTCAGGTACGTTTGTAAAAAATAACTTAATGACAGAATTTGACAAAGAGTATTCTCAATCGTTTGTAAATTGTTATGTCCTATCTTGACCTATTTATTATGTTATTAGATCCGAGTACATTATTTTTAAATTAAGGTAATTATACTTATTCCGTATACATTTTACATCATTATTCATATTAAGTTTATTTAAAGTATATATGCTATTATATAGATGAAAATAACTGCATTGCTTCAAATATCAACTCATTTTATTGTTACCAGTACATGTAAATATATATCTTTTAAAGTACATTTCGTTTTCATCCCGGTATATGATGAGGCATTTTTTGATTGTACTAAGTACAATGTAAATGTATTCTGTGTCATCATTTATATTGTATTGACAGTTCAACATCACGTTTTAAGACCTAATTTAGAAATGATCCCTAGATCCACCGTAATAAATTGTTCCTAGTTCTTCATGTACACGTAATGTGAAATAAAAAGGCACTGATACTTTTCTGTAAATTTTTACAATTTCATTTCCCAACAATTTCTCTTTCTTCAATTGCTGATGAAAATGTATTGACTGGATGTTTGTTAGACTTGATGAAATAAGAGATGATATACAATACAAACAGGATGATGCATACCACTCCCAGGACTATTATTGACACTTTGATCGATGTTTTCTTGTCTTCTTTGTTCGGGTTTAACATAAGAGGTTGTGTCTTTGTGAAAGATGATTCATCAGTATGAACATGTAAGTCGTTAGATAAAATCATAGTCTTCTTTGATTTCTTTGATACTGATATTGGTGTGTTCGATGCAGATGTTTGGAAAAATCTTTTATCTAATTGAAAGAAATTAACTAAATATATAGTTCTAAAATGATATAAAGTCACCTCTTTAAAAGAATGTCAGGTGAAGGTTAAGGTATGGTATTATATTCTTACTTGCAAGGTAAATTGCCTTGCATGGCTTTTAGCTCCAGGCTAGACCTGTAAAATTCATAGCATTCTTAACTCCCTAAGGAGCATACAAGCAGAGCTGCCAATTTACAACACTAATCTTTTTCATTAACATAACAAGCTCGTCTTATGTGCCAAGTACCCATTTTAACCCCTGAATTAAGAGAGTGCTCAAGTAAAGTAGCTTGTCCGTGGTTACAATGCTACCGACGCTTTCAAAAGCTCCAACACCTTTACAAGAAATAAATATGTCACTAATTTTACCAACATAAATTTGAATGCGTCATTCATCATGATGGATTTCATTCTTAGCTTTCATCTTACATGTAGGTGAGCTTTTCTGATCACTGATCACTTTTTGTCCGGTGTCAGTATGGCCATCCATCTGTCTGTCTGTAAAGTTTTTAACTTCTTTTTCAGAACCAATATTTCAATTTCAACCCATCGTGGTACAGATAACCATTAGGTGAGGAGGATCCAAGTTTGTTAAAATGAAGGGTCATACCCTCTTTCAAGGGGATACATTTGTATAATTAAAAATTATTGAAAAGTTGTTTGTATGTGTAACTTGTGTGGAAGACTATCCATGTAGGGCAAATTCATCCCCAGGGATTGAGTGGGGATGCTATTAGAGGATGGATTTTTGAAATAGGAAATTATAGATTGAAGTAAATGTTTGCAAATCTTTTTGTCCTAAACTAATTGATCAGGATGATTTAACTTTTGTGAAAGCATACCCATATAGTAGCGATTCTATTTATTTTTCTAAATCATGATTCCTGGTGGCAGAGTTGGGCCACAGAGAGAGAGAGAGAGAGAGAAAGAGAGAGAGAGTCGATATTTGTCATAGGAATGTATAGAGAATTTTTTTTACAAATCATTATCTATCATCATCACCATCATCATCATATATCATTGCTATTGTTGCTTAGGTGATCGATGTGGCCAATTGGTCTCTTGTATTTGTATGTCAAAACCTTCTGTATGATTTATTTTAAAGAGTTTTCAACTTATCGAAGTCCTTTGATATAAATCATTCAGATCTTATCATAATGGCAACGTGACAATGTACCTATGAGTATTTTTTTTTTCGGAAAAGTTCATTTTTCTGATCAAAAGATAGCTTTTTCTTCAAAGGAGAAGTTTAGCCAGGGATTCGAATGATGTTAACTTGCTTCAATCTTAAAGTATAATGGCAGATTTGCACACTATTTCAAATACTAATAGGAATAACAGTTTTCGAGTAAAATGAACAACTGCTTGTATATATTATCTGAGCAAACTTCACACATTCTATTCCTTACCAGTACTTGTTTCTGAAGAGCATCCTTTTATGTTATTGCACTGATGCATTTCACATGTACATTGATGGCGACATGAAATCCCATAGGAAGGATATGGACATGTCTCCTTGCAGTGAAGACCATAATATCCGTCAGGACACACTTGCATTAAGGAAGAATAATGTTTCAATGAATCAGCACTGACAGTATCTTTCGTCTATACATTATTTCAAGATTGTGAATTTATCTTAATTCAATAAGTTATTTTATGTGCTTACCAACACATGTGTTTTTGGTTTTGTTGAACACATGGCCTGAGCAGCAATCCGACCTGAAAGGAAAGAAGTTATCAAAATACATGGCTAAGGTGAATGAAAATATTGCTTGAAGTTTGTTCTAAAGGTAATCGAAAAACTAACCTGTTTTTGCCACATTGCAAACCTGTGATCCATTCATTTTGCAGGCATTCAAGAAGGAGCATCAGATAAAATATCACATCATGCATACTGGTAATTAATTCACGTCTTTGCGACATTCGTCATATGCTGATAATTTTCCGTTTAAATACAAGGCGTTTTTTTTAATATCAGGAAGTATTTATTTTATTAGAATTCAATTTATATTTAGTGTTAGTTATCCTTGTTAGATAAGTTTACATATATGATAGCTGCTCATCATAAATATGTAATAAGACATGATCCATTTGTTTACATGCTCATCATTAAGGTGAAATGGAAAAACGAATGCTTCCCTGTTTGAGTATATATGCTTAAGAAATGTATAACGCCAGCATTTGGCATATATTTTTGTCACATTTCGGCAATATTGTAAAAACATAATTAATACACTTTCAATTGATTTTAACTCTTCCTATATATGTTAGATTTAAACATTTCTTTGAAAAAAAGAGAAACAAATCTTAAATTTATTTTCGTTACCGCAAGCGGCCTCTCAAATGGCGTCTATCGGGTAAGTCAACTCTGCTTTTCGTTTTCTTTTTTTCGCGTTATTAATGTAAATTACATGTGTAAATTATAACTGACGTCACATGTGACAGTCGTCTGCATGTAAATGTTATTCATTACGTTTAGAAATGGCGAGCGAGCGAGTGTTCTGAAAGCGTCTCAGTCGCCAGTTTAAAAATAAAAAAACCTAACTGCATGTGGACCGAGTTGCAAAAAGAAAATGTTTGTTGAATGTTTGGGAAATTTAAGGGTGCTGGGGGTGGAAAAATTGCAAAGGACGTCGCCTGGAGAGAGGTTGCACAGGCAGTGAACGGATGTGTTTATCTTCACCTGTTGAAATTGTTGCTTTTATTTTAGGGAAATCCCAAATTTGAGCGTTTTCTACTGGAACTCGAGTTTTAACTCTAGATACCTAACTCTTGATGCGCCCGCATGTATTAAGATAAACCCGTCAATTTACCTCTAGAAACTCTCCAAAATGGAGTATGTTGATAAACAAAATATTCAAGAATTGATAATTTCAGATGAAAATGAATATGAAACCCTCTTGATTAAACAGACTTGGTCTTTCCATCTCCTCGCCCTTGTCCTTAACCAGGAACATTGTAATATTCCAAGGTTAGGCGGGTTTTCTGAGGATATCGTCCCTCAATTTCTCAGACATTTCGCAGGACAGATAAGGCTACACATCGTCTTGATATGCTAATGAAGGGATAATTAGTTATGACGTCATAATATACGCCCCGCCTCTGTATTTCCATATATAGAAAATATACCGAGAACAGCAGTTAAAGCAAAAAATACGGCTGATTTAATACTTCATAAGAAAAATATAACTACGAATCACTCATGTGTGTTTTTATAAGTTTACAACAATCAGAATATACTAAGAATTTCGATAACGCATCTGTCGTATGGATGTGAATCTGCGTCCCAAAAGCGCTCGTCAGACGACGTAAACACGTGTAGCTGGTATTCCCGATGATGGCGATTTTTTGATGATTTATCAGGTATGTAGAATAGATATACGGTGTATTTGTAATGTACCAGATAGCTTAATAACTATTTTATTGTGATTTTATACTGTTGATGCATTTCTGATCGACTTAATGTGTTATTTCTTTCACAACATGAGGAGAGACTGCATTGTTTACATTTTATACAATGTACATGTACAGCTTTATTTCCAGTCCGTTAAATTGTTGATCATTTTTACCGGTCGACACGAATCAGTTCATAGTACTTGTACTGAGAATATTTAGCTTTACACAACAGTTGTTTTTTTTTAGTTTGTAAGTAAACAATACAAAGACTGTGTGAAAACAGCTGATTTGATTTTCTGAAAATCAGTACAGTACAGGCTAAAAGATGCTGATTTCATTTTCTGGAAATTGATGAACAGCTGATCAATAACACCTTTCTGCTGTGTTCAAAATTTTTCCATGACAGTTCATTTATATTTTTTACACATTCATCCAGTTGATAAAAGATGTTTATGCACATTAATTCTTAATTATTACTAGTTATAAGTTTTTAGAACTCAGTATATTACTATCATAACACTGTTTGAAATCTTGTCACCTTGTTGCATACTTATGATGCTGTACTATTGGCAATAAAAACCCCCCACAAAATAATAATAAACAAATTACTGCATGTCTCCATATGATTTTCTCTAAATGAGGAATCTACATTCATGGTCATATATGGTATTGTTTGTGTAGAATGTGTATGTGTAACTTTCAAATAATATTTAAAGCATTTGTCATTTTAACCATCCATGCAAAATATATGAGTGTAGACCTTTCACAAAAATGTTCAAATTACTGTTGACATGTCCTTATGTGCATGTAAATTAAATTGTATGATTTAATTCCCATAATTATTTTTTTTAAATTTGCAGAGTAATTTGAAAAGTGTCACACTGATTTGAAAAAAAAAGACTTGAAGAAAATGTAAGTAAATAACATACATGTATACATTTTTGTAAGTTCAATAATTTATCCTTGAAATAATGACAAATCTGATTATTCTCTGAGACAATTCAATTAGAAAAAGCATTTTCATGTACGAATGGTTTCATTTCATGTTTTAAAATGATTGATATAAACCTATGTTATTTATAAATCTACAATTTTGAATATTGCTCATCAACATTACATGGTATGTTTTAATTCACACTGACTGCACCAGCATTATAATAATATCAATTTTGTATAAAATCAGTTGTGTGTGTGTGTGTGAGAGAGAGAGAGATAGAGAGAGAGAGAGAGAGAGAGAGAGAGAGAGAAGTGCATTTTTAAGGCCAGGCCAGGTAAAATAAAGGGGTGCAATTAAACTAATATCATGGGTGAGGATGCTAATCATTTCAAATCGATCAAACCGAAAAGCTATTTCAAAGCTGTATTTGAATTGGTGCAAAATTAAATGCACATCTAAACATAATGAAATGTTTATTATGATAAATAAATTCCATTGACTATCAATTTGTAGAAAATACTCCATTTTAGTCTTTCAGACATTTTAATAACAAGTTAAACTTACTCATATAGATATAATTTTCATTTTAGCTGGTACCTGCTTTGTTTTGAGAGTTCTTATTGGTGACAATTTACCCGCACCCTTATCCTGGGGTTATATAAAAAATGAAATGATGAAAAGAAAAACCTGAACTTTAAGAACAGGAAGACTGTGTTTTTGAAGAGAGAAGAGGAGCAGAACTAAGAAGTCATACAATAAACACATTGACATCATAAAAAGAAATTGCAATTTTGAGTTTGCATGCACATGTCAGGTTTAAATGTTGTCACATAGTTTTTTTTCTCCAGAAAGTCCCTTTA
Organism: Magallana hongkongensis; assembly: GCA_015776775.1. NCBI lineage: Eukaryota > Metazoa > Mollusca > Bivalvia > Ostreida > Ostreidae > Magallana > Magallana hongkongensis. Next base: position 7,339,135 of record CM027471.1, read on the forward strand.
TCTTCTTGAATTAATAAAACAAATGAACCAAATATAATTGTTTTTATATTCATAATTTTGTTTGAGAAGTGGAAGGGGAAGGATATTTACTTAAGTTAATATATTAAATAGGCTTATAGCTATATGCTGCATATATTAAGGATGTTAAAGGTGGGAGAGAGAGTCTCTCACATAGAATAATTCAGACTTATTTAAATTCTATATATTGATGTGAACCAAAACCTGCTTTTAATGGTCTTGTCGCAGGAATTACACACCCTCTTTCCTTTCTCAGTAATAAAAAATGAATGATTAGAATTTATTTTGTGAATGAATAGATATGCTAACCCTCCCCCTCTCCTTGATCTTAATCATTCTGCATGTGTTGAATAAAAATAAAAGTAAATTTTAATGAGTATATAAATTAAAAGTGTAACGTGCAATACAAATGTGAACACTGTTGATTGCTTATGGGGGATGGGAAAAGGCCTCATACATGAGCAGATCTACATGTATAGTCCCCGTGGCAAATTCTAATTTAATTCACAATTTACATAGTAAAAAACCATGGTACCTGGCCGGCCTAGCTGGCAAACAGAATAATTAAAGTTACCCCTTTGAACTCCCCTCCTCAGAATAATATTAACAGACCCAAACAGTGCTATAGAATAGGCAGTCACTGGGCAAAGACAGCACATGCATTCATCTGACATTAAATCATAAATAATGAAAAAATATACTCCATATCTTATTTTTAATATTATGAGAACAATTTAGTTATATTAATATCAGAGGCTTCATTGACATCCAATTCCTTAAAAAATTGTGTACAATTAGCTCTTATATATTTTTCTCTAATTCCTAAAAAACATTAAGAACTCAATAACTCCGCAAATGCGGTTAACCAAGAAAACTGATACACAGCGGTTTTTTGTTTACATCCATGATACGACAGAGGAAATGCGGACGATTCATCGTAACCATCTTGTCTCTTTTAGAATAAATAAAACAGAAGCTCTTTGTTTAAATAACCATTTACATAATGTACTGTTGAAACATATCTTAAAATTAATTCGGATTAGGTGATAAAATGACATCGCGCCTATATCAGAAGAGTTATCCCTCAAAGAGTTACCTCCCCTTTTGGGATCACTTGTGCGTTTGAAATGTGTATTGATTTGAGAGACCTTCTAGATTGAGAAATTAAATGCAAAAGTTCAAGTGCAAGACGGCTACAGATATTATTAAACTTGGTTTGATTTTCTTCCCTTTTACGAGTTCTTTATGAAAACTGATGCTCATTTGTTGAGAGATAAAGGTTTACCTTGTAATTTTAATCAAAATATACAAAAATGCACTATTTTAGGAACAAGTAGCCAGTTTTTAAAGAAATTTACATAACTAGTAAACTTTACAACTGAATGAGCATTGATTTCTATGATGTATGGATAATTTTGAATATGTTGCCATATTACTTACTCTAAACTTTCTTTGCCTTGCCATTGATCTTTTTGTCTCAATTTAGCATTGACGATTTTTGTCAAAAAGACACCCACGTGACCCTAAAAAGTCACGTGGCCGTCAAATTTAGACATGGTCAAGTAAAGGTGACCCATATCTTTACAAAAACATCCAAAATAGTTTAGAACTATTCATTATGCAGAAATGAATAAACAAAAGCAAAACGACCTCCTTTTACTGCTGTTTAAAAGCAAAATGTTGCCTTAACCGTCCTGCGTTTCGTGTCAGTCCTGAAATTTTTATTATAGTATTGAATAGCATCATACATTCGCTTGACGATAATCCATGGCCAGGTGGTTCCGAACCAATCTTACCAGAAAAACAGCTCCTTATATTTCTTTGGTATATAGCAAACCAGGAATCCTTGCGAGAGGTGGGGAATACGTTTGCGGTTGGTGTTGCAACAGTGCACGAGGTAGTTGCCAGAGTTTCAACGGCTGTCAATGACAACCTAATTAACGCAAGTATCTCGTATAATTAGTACAGGCACCTTTTCAGTAATTCAAATATTACTATTATTTTTATCATAATTATTATTATTTACATAAAATTAATAGAACACACAAGTCTCACCACCTTCATTATAATTTAGGTTATAAATTGGCCTGATGCTCAAACGCAAAGCGCTCTGTCTTGAGAGTTCCAACTCAATTCTGGCATACAAGGCATCATTGGCTGTCTTGATGGATCGCATATTCGCTTGTCGGCAGCTCCTGGCGGCGACCACGATTATTATAACCGGAAAAATGTTCCGTCAGTTCAATTATAGGTAAAATGATGCTTTTTTTTAATGATATAGGCCTATTCATTTTTTAAAACATGACAAAATTAAATCAAATTCTGATATTTTGGCAAGGAAAATATGACACAGGCGCGTCGCATCGGGGACCCTTCCCCCTACTTTTTATAGCAGCAACATAAATTTTAAATATACAGTCATATAAAAAATTGAATTATAATGGAGTTACCTCCTCCCATTTTTTGCGAGTATATAAACAAATGGAATAAAAGTAAGGAAATGAAAATATGAAAATGCTACGCTACCCCCCCCCCTCCCTCCCGATTAGGTTTTTTTTTTGCTTGTCAAAATTATTTGGATGAGTCTGCGCCCACCCCCATTCAAAACGATGCTACGTGCCTGTGATATATTTTTCACTTTTACATGTTTTGCACAATATGCTTATTATTATAACAGGTTGTTGCTGACAGCGACATGCTTACGTGACGCATATACTGGATGGCCTGGGTGTATGCATGACGCCCGCAAACTCCGTAATTCGTCATTATTTGATAAAGCTGAAAATGGACAGAATGTGACGCAAGGGCAATTAGTTGGTCACTCCCTTTCGAGACAATGGTCGATTAAACGCTCAACAAAGGCGATTGAATCAAAGGCTGTTATCTGCGAGACAAGTTGTTGAGCGTGTATTCGGTCATCTAAAGGGGAGGTTCCGTAGATTGCGAAAATTATCAGTTAATAAAGTTGGACCGAATAGTCAGGCTTCTTATTTCAGGTTGTATACTACAGAATTTATGCATACTACATCATGATGATGTTGAGGCTTTTATTGAAAATGATCAGGATGGCCACCCAAATGCCTATCCAAATATAGATGCTAACAGAAGAGATTGTGTAGCGTTTCGGCAGCACATCATGAACACCATGCAGGCATGAAGTCTTGTCTAGTGTCCAAGTCGGGAAATTTGTTTTCAATATGGTGTATATGATAAACAATAAAAACAGTTTATGAACATTAGTCAGTTACTTTTATAAATCATTATGCATGTTCGTTTACTCCTTGCAACATAAGTAACAATAAAAGAATAATCATCAATAGGGAGACTGAAGTAATAAAAAAAACATGTGCATGAAAAACACATCTCTGGTAAAGGTCTGCCCTAGCTATCAGCTTACAACATTTTAAAAATAAATGTTAATAATCAACACTTGGTATGCCTTCACTTTTTGTTCACATATTTTCCCCTAATATCTAACATCCGATCAATCCGTTTCATCTTATCATCATGGTGACGTTCAATCGACTGCATTAAATCTTGATTCTGTTCCTGTATATTTTCAATCAATTTTGTTGTTTCATTTATTTTCCGTTTCTTGGACTTAAACTTAATATCAGGTTTCTTGAAAGGCGATGATGGACTACAAGTTGGCGTCTCAGCTTGTGGTGAACTATTATCATGAGAAACAGCAAGTTTTGTTTTCCTTCCCGTGTCAAATGAAACAGCAACTCTAGTTGACGTTCTACAGCCATAAACTTCACTGAATCATTCAAAATACTTCCATGTTTATGCTTTATTACCCGTTTTACTGTTTTCATTATTCACTTCTTTATATTTCTTTTTCAGGGATTTCCATTTGTTAAGAAGCTGTAATTTGGAAACAACAATTCCCATATCCTTCATCTCATTAGCAATCTCTCCCCACAAAGTGTCATGTGACTTTACTCCTAAGAATCTATCTTCCCTCTGAAGTCTAAGATCGATCAATAGCTTTTCCTCGATTTCTTTCCAAAAATGGAATGTCTGTAATTAAATCAAGTTTTTCTAATAAGAGAAAGTGAAATTCTTCAACATTTACAGCTATGTCAATATATATTCTTATAATTTGTTTTTTTTTCGTGTAGTAAAATCTGCATCTTCAATGACTGAATTTGTCCATAATGCTGTGAAACATTTTTGCTTTCACAAGTCGACATTAACAGAAAATCTAAATTTTTATCTGGCAAAGATTTAGGATAATGATTTACCTGAAAGTTCCAATCTACCTTAGAATCTCCTGAGCAGCTTGAAGAGGCCGTGTTTGAAGAGGATGAGGGTGTGTTTTCATGTGATACAGAATCTTTTTGGGTGTCACGATTGTCGAATGTTGATATTATTACGTCTTTAATGGCTTTTTTGGTTTCTGGATCTAATATAAAGGTTAATAAAAACATTTCCAGTTTGTAAATGACATGAATTTATATTTTATCATTTAATTGAGTAAATTGACATGTATAAATAACTTCCTTGAACTAATTTAGCCTGGTTAACTCAACCCAGACTTATATCTGTCTTATAAGACATAAAAACAGACATACTGACTGCAAAACACAATATCTCACATCTATGCAGGAGACATTTTTTTCTTCTAAAACATGCACATTTATTCAGTCTTATTTCTATTCAAATTAAATTATCATTAAAATACTTTTGGGAAATGGGTTTGTTCCTTTGTTACAAAGATATTTGAATACTTGTTATTTACTTTGATACTTACCACCATTCGGGGAAGCGTAAATATCTGCTAGTTCTTTAGATACAAAAGCAGAAATCACCTACCCATTCTCCTCTACCTGTATGGACACACTGTCAAACAACAATAAAATATCAGAATGAGATATTAATAATTTTTTTCTGCACTGTACATTTATTGTGGAACATGAAAACAAGGGTATTATGAGATGAAAAAGATCAGGGTAGCAGCAAGTGAAAATTGTGCCCCCTTTTTTTGGTCAGAAATCATTGAGATATAGTATTATTAATTTTATATATATAATACTTGTCTTTATTATCTTGTAACAAATAATTTGATGATGATATAATCCTATCCTTTATTCCCGATTTCCTTTTTTTATGAGAATTTATTTTTGATTAATAGCTAACAATTTACTGAAAATTAAGTGCACAGGAAAGTAAAAATAATTGTATAATTTTGAAAGAAAATGTATCGTATACTTGAAATTTATGTTCTTGGACTCTTTCCTATCAAAATACTTTAAAATGCTAGTAAAAATTTTTACGGCCGATTTGATGTTTTCCTTCAATTTCAGTTGTAACACCTGTTCTACAGTTACCACCGCTATTTATCACCAAAATTCCAATTAAATCGTCAGGAAATGTATATTTAGGAATAGTCGTTTGTGTATCAACATAACAATGTCGTACATGATGCATATTTGTTCATATAACATGAACATTCTTTAAATTAATTCAGAAAATGAAAACCTACAGATCTGCAGTATCCACTTCTCGAAGTTCCCCCGCCCTGTTTCAGAGTTCTGATCCTACTAAGAAGAAGAGTCGGACTCGATGTAAACCCGGGTTTAAACTCTCGTTGTTTATCTCGAACTCTCGCGACTCGATACGAAACTCGGGTTCCAGAAGAAAACGCTCAAAGTGTCACAAGGTTTTGACCGATAAATATAGAATAAACATGGCGATTGATACTTCCATGCAGGTTCACAGAGTTGGATGGGGTTTCCTCAGATGCAGAACCAGTCTTCCAAAAAAATGCGATAAGTTTTGTTTGTATATGCCTTTTGAGTGTTAAATTAATTGCTAAACGGCATAATTTGAACTTGGTATAATACGATGCACTGCTCTATATAAATCAAATGTCATTAGAAGAAGCAGGCTCTAAATCATCGTAAATCTATAAGTGCAAACCAAACAGTTTTTGTTATGCATGTATATCTTGTCTTGATCTTGTGCATTGCTCTGCCTCATTAGTAATTTGAATATCATTTATGAAGAATAAAATTCAAAGTACAGTACACAATGAAAAAATTGTTATATACTATAAAGATTTCGTCTTATTTAGGGGCATATAAATTATGGAAAACTGTTCATTTTCAAGACAGTTCATTGCTTATGTTTTATAAATTGTATAATGATGTGCAATGTACACAGCTTATTTTCCCAAATTAAGCATGACAATAAACACGTTTTTAGGAGCAGTGGTTCAGGAATACTGAGGACAAGTGGGGAGGCTGCCAAGCAGTACAGTAACTTGAAGCAGAGGGGTAGGAACATGTAGTATAACTGATTCATAATACCATGGAATCATTAGAATGTTGTATGGCTTAATTTTCATTGTATCTGTTGGTATGAGCGCTTCCCCATGAATTTACATCATAGGTACATGTATAAATTAAATTCATTCCTTATAATAATCTTCAAACAACTGAAATTAGAAAATAAGGCATGTTCTTTGTTAAAATGACGATTTGTGTAAAATTTAAATGTAATGTCAGGCGGATTATAACGCTTGGCATGCATGTCATATCATGACGTTACTAGGCAAGTTATGTTATATGATATATATTATGAAATGTTTAGCCAATCAAATTAGGTGATATATTTGGTTTGCATAATGATGATTATTCTTGAATAATTTCTTATCTCTGAATTTCACTAACAAGGAATGATGATCAATTGTAGCCAAGGGAAAGTTATCAGAGTCAAAACGCCCAAAGACAGGAGGGGGTCCCACGCCACCAAGCCCCACACCAGTTGAGCTTTCCATTTTTGAACAACTGGAAGGAAGGCCTTCCCTTCAAGGAATATGTGGAGGAATAGATACAGCGGGTAACTATATTGTGTTGTATATTGAAATCTTTACTTTTGCAAATATGTTTCCTTATATAAACCTATAAATTAAAACATTTAATTCTGTATCAACGTTTTCATGATGTCAAAAAGTCATAGCACAGGCTTGGATTATTGTTAACATAACATCTCGGTAATTGTAACAGTTCTAACCAATTTGCAGTTTTCAAATAATAAACAGCAATGTTAAAAAGTTAAGTGGCATATGAACTTGGTTGGTAATTAAGGTCAGACGACACGTTCCTCAATTTTAGATAACTTTTTCCAGGAATTTTTTAATGGTTTACTACTACTTTGACAAACCTTCTTGCAAAAAATTAGGGTACCTTACCAGGCATTTCTGCAAAATACTAGAGTATGCAATTTCCTATATAATCTTCTTGAAAATACACTTGAATTGCTGATATAAAAATAAATACATCTACACCACAGCGAAATTCACAATATTAGAACTATATCTCCACCGGGGCGGGGATTTGAACTCACAACCTCTAGAACCTATACGCTTCTGGCAGTGAGCGGCCACGATTCTAACCACTCGACCATCTAGACATATAACCACATCTAAGTAAAATTTGATCATTTTTAAAGTAATTATAAAATTAATATTTGTTATTGGAACTCTTTATTACGAGGAGATACAAAAAAGATTCTCGAGGAACGTGTCGTCTGACCTTAAGTGATCAAATCTTCTGAGAAGCCCTTCTGAGAGTTTATGTTAACATGTTTAGCCTGAAGGGCACAGTGTGGTGTTTCTATCACAATGTAGACCAGAGACGCTTTCCATAGTTTAGGATAGATAAGAGCTGATATATTAGCACATTTCTGGTGCCATATAATGACATTTTTACTCATAAGTAAACATTTATCCACTTCAGTTTTGAAGAGTTTTCCTAATGAACCGAAAATATAACTGTGAGCTTTTCTGATTAAAAAATTGTCTATTGAGGTTGTTTTCATCGTTCATGTTGTAATCTTTTCACAATTTCATCTTCAGAACTCAAGGTCAATTTTATCCAAACTATGAACAAAGCATTTTAATATGAAGGTGACTGCAGTTAAAATAGAAAGTTATACATGTCCTCTTTCAGAGTTTTTAGACCTGGATAAAGTTTTTGTTGCAGGTGCCATCTGAAGATGATATCTTGGTTATTACTGGTCCTAACTTCACAAAGCTTGCATGGATGATGCATCTTATGATACTGATGCACCTGACAGGCTTAAATGCTGAATCTGAGCCATAGGGTTCGGATGCTGGAGGAGGTTAAGTTTTTTGGAACAGGTCAAATGTTTAATAGAAATCAGCTTTTATAGTGTATGTAACTATAACATAAAGGAATCGCAGGTGTAGCTTCAGATATAATATGATTAAGGTGCTGTCATAAAGGTGATGACATTTTATAGGATAGATGTTATTATATCTTCTTCTGATATATGAAACAATGAAAGGGGCTTAATGTTTAACATAGAAATTTGTGAAGAAAAATTTGATCATCTTTGTAAACAAGACCTAAACATGTAAATTATACGTCAAGTATTTTGCATTTGATCCCATAAAGCTGACTTAAAGTAATAGCTATTTGTATTGCACAGGTGAGAAATGTGGCCCATGGGCGTTTAATTAATATTTACATTTACAATTTAAAATATATTATGCCACTCTAAGCTTTGGATGATAAGCTTCCTCTTTGAAAATGAGTTATTTTTGTTATTGATGATGTGTGCATTTTAAGTCACTGTTCACTGAAGAATGTTATATGATACGATTGTGATACATGCACTTTTAGCAATAAGATTATTCAAGTTTATGGTAGTATGATTTATTCACTCTAGTTTGTAATTCCAGTAAGAATTATATAAAAAGTTGTAATGAAAGAATAATTGTTTCATCTTTAAATATTTGACAATGATATTATTTGTAATGAGCAAGTTGAGATGATGCGTTGTATTGCTTGTTTAATATTTAAGTAGTTTACATGTACATGTATTTGATTGAATGACGGATATATGTGACTACATGTATATTCGTAAGTTACTTTATCTGATCGTTTTCAACGCTATTAAATGTTATCATCAATGATTACTTTAGCACCAATTGTTGTATTTATTTGTAGTAAGTGAAATACCCTGACATTCATTAATTCATTATTATTATAATTATTCATAATCAATTCACCATATTAGTAATATGTATAAGGTACCGGTACATAAAGTTGTAAATTGTAAACTGTAATTTCATAATTAAAACTCTAAGATGTTGACTATGCATAGAAGCGTACTAATAAAAAGTATGTATCTCGCACATAGTCCCTCACGGTGCGTCCTACAGCGTCTTCTAGAACCCTAACGTGGACGTCCACGGCCACATCAACTGCATTCGTCAAGTCTGTGTCTTTCAGAATGTCCCTCGGTTGAATACCTATAGTGTGCAGAATAGCACAGGCCGTCACTATTCGGCACGCTCTTTCTGTCTTGGTCCGAAGGCCACAGCGGAGAGCATGAAATCTCTTTTTCAAAATTCCTAATGTTTGCTAAGTCGTGACTCTGAAATGCTTTCAAAGAACTTACATCCAGCAATAAATAAGATTTTTAAACTGAAATGTAATATCGCTTTACTATCATATTCAAGCATTGTGGCTGATTTAAGAAAATAACAGGTGTGAAATGGATTTTTGTAAGATTTCAATTTATTTACAAAGTTTGTTTCTCTGTCTCTTTGGTCTTGAGGCAGAAAATATTATGCAATAGGTAACCTTGTTCTACAATGTGCTGCATTATAGCGTCTGTTTCCAGGAGCATGTTCCGCTATATACGGGGTCAAGAGATAATTTTCAATTCAATTCAATTTATTATCCTTGAGCTTTACAACTCATCGAAATACAAATTATAATACATATAAAATTATATACAAATGTGCAATGTGCAGTAAGTGAGTGGACATATTAAGACAATATAATCATGTACATATCTTAAAATATGAATGGACGTAAATGTATGATAAGTAGCTTAAATGTAGTATTATTACAATGCTGTGCTCTCATTTTTCTTTCATTTTGCTCTCATTTTGAAAGCGCTAGACAAATATTTTCCTTGATTGTTGAGTTCCTTTGTATTGTTAACACTTAAAAGTTTAGCTAGCTTAAGGATTACGTTTACTCAGGGTTTGAGATCTCAAAAAATATTTTTGCAAAGTTCAATATCTGAAGTCCAAAGTTGTTTTAAAAACATAAAATAACAACGTTATTAACAAATATCGATATTGATATCCATGATTTGTTTATTTGAGGAAGATATGGTCCGACAAAGGTAGATTAATATTAAAACAGAGGAAATTCGGACTAATTTTTTCATTTTCTTTTTTTCTTTTAAAAACTTTCTGTTGCAATGTAATTGCAAAAGTTAAGTTGCTATATGTTTTTTCATATCATTTTACATATTTTATGGTTGTATTTACTTGTCTATAAATTTATTTCACTGGCTGGCACACGATTGGAAAAATCTTTAAAATACATAAAATCGATTCAAGATAAAATTTCTCGAAATTTTGATCATTGACCTTATATAATGTTAATGTCAACATAATTCAGACAACAAAAACAGTTTTAGGTAATCAATAGTTTGGAGCTCCTATTAGTCAGTTTTCTGTAAAACTCGATCAAAAATGGGTGCAATTTTGGAAATTGATAGAGGAAATTCGGACTGAATTAAACTTAAAATATGAGCTTAAAACGATTCAGTCAAATATAAAATTAGTAAAGCTATTCGTATTTTATCATTTCCCAACCTACAAATTGTTTTGTTATTTCTAATAATTACAAAATAAAGAAAACCTTGAAAATGGTGGACAATTTTGACAAATTTTGACAATTTTTTAAAAATAACATTCATAGGTCACTAGCAGAAAAAGTAGGTCATTGACCTAGTTATTTGAAAGTGAAAAATAGCACCACAATAGTGGGGCTACAATGTGCAATAAGTAGTTTTTCGTTCCTATTAGTGGATTTTTGTTCGCCCCTGAGTAAACGTAATCCTTAAAAACACTCTCTTTTTTTTGTAATAAAAACTCTTTATATATTTCTTTCGTAATTCCGCGTAAAAAGGCCATATGAGTATAAAGTGGAACTCATCTTCTAAATCGTTTTTATTACAATGATTGCAAAATCTTTCATTTCTTGGCACCTTGTTGTGTCGACCTTTTTTCGATATTTAAAGAGTGTGATGAAGTTCGAAAAATACTTATAATTTTTTTTGAAATATAATTAATCGGTCTCCTAAGATTAGTTTGCAAACAAAAATTATCCACAATATGGTTTCAGACCGTATCCAGTATCTCCTAGTAGAAAGCCCGATAGATGCCCTGTTTATCAATATATTTAAAATAATTACTCATCGAAATTTCAGTTTGTACATCGTGAAATATCTGACTCACAGTGTATCGAGAATTAAGAAATACAGGACATCTTTGTTACAGAATTTTCACATGCCTTCTTCCATAAGTGTGCATAAGTTGGATTCCCTGAAAATCCGAGCATCGTGCACACTTTCTGGCCAGTTTGCAACGACATCCAACACTCTAAACTGAGGATCACATGTCATCTGAAAATGTTTATATATATTTTTAGAAGGGTATATCTAAAACATGGGAAAATAAAAAAAAATGTTCAAGTTGAATTGCTGTTTAAATAGTTTTTTTAAAAAATACATGGAACAACAGATGTATTATCTTTCAAAATTTTAATTTTTTATTCACCTGTACATTGAGTGCATAAAAGCCTTTACGGCATAAATAATCTGCTTCATTTTCTGACGGGGATACAATTTTTATAGTTGTTTCATCTACACAACCAATAACATCCGGTAATCCTGTGATAAAATATTATTATTAAATTGCATGAACATATACATGAAAGCCCGTGTTATTTTAAGATGGAAGGGGGAGGGTTCAATTTTGTACTTTCTTTAGATCATTTTATCTGCCCTTGTGATACCGATATTTTTAATTAAGAAACATTTGAGTTCATTAATTAAACATTACAAAAAAACAACGAATATTTAAGAAACAAATGAAATGAAACACGGTTAATGTTGACAAGTCGTTTGATCCACCACTATTGTTCTTATACTAGATGCGCGGATCCATAAATTTTTCCCATTGGGGTCATAGGGATAAACTTGTTTACCATGGGATTCAGAGGCTTATTGATGGTGCACTTAATGCTGTGAATTTAAGGTGGTATGGGGCACCTTTCGATATTAATGTAGACAAAACTCTAGATCCGCGCATGCATTGATAAAACCTTTATTTGCTTCAGCCATGCATATTATGTAATGCTGTCGTACATGTATGTAGAATTTTTGATTGAATATTTATTTTTTGTATGAGCAGTGTTATACAAATGTGTACTGTAAGTAAATAAGTACCGTTATATAAACTGGTAACACATTTGCAAATTAAGTAGGTCTATGTGTGATCGGGTTCAGGATTCATTATTTATTGGGTGAAGGTCAACAAAATGCAGACGCTATATGTACCTGTTTATTGAAGTTGTTTTTGATGCCAGAAATCCCATCAACAGGTGGTAAGAAGTCAAGTCACATCCAGGTCTCGAAAAATCAAGGCCTCTGGCGTACCGTTCCAGCGCTCAAACCACAAATAAAAGTTATTTTGGGGGTAGAGGGTTACTGCTGTGTATAATGTATAAGTATAATGTAAGTATTGACTAATGTTGGAACAAAATCCTTAGCAAAAAAAGAATATTAAATAAAGTGAATATATGCATGTTTAGTCTAGAAGACAGCGTTTAAATTGCAGAACTTAGGCATAACATATTTTCAAAGCCTAGTTTACATCGATAAATATAGGCGATTTATTTTGAAAATTGTGTAACAGCTCGCGTGTTTTAACCATTCATGTGCCACAGGGCTAATTTGGACCGATTTGATATTTATACATGTATGTACATATTTTAGTGCCACGGGCCGATTTAGGCCGATTGAAAGAAAAAGGTATATAAATTGGATAAACAGTTTGGTTTTATTCTTTAACGGATACAAACTTAAGCTTTAATCTTTATTTGTAATAAGTAACCACTTCTGTGCCACGGGGCCGACTTTGGGTCTATTCAAATTTAGTGATTTTTGCATTTTTTTATGGTTTGAAAGATAACAGTAATGAAAATAATGCATATTTAAAATATTAAAGATTGCACTTTTGTGGTTTATATATGATTTTTTCATAAATTAACTAAAGAAAAAATATAAATTTCTACATGTATCATTTTAAGAAAATAATGAAGTCTGCGACCCAAATGATTCCATGGAACATGTGTTGTTTATATTTGATACGATCGAGTTCTTGTTCATAGCAGTATTACATGTAAATACATGAAATAAAGATCAACTACTTTAAAAAATGAAATATTTTGCACTGAAAATCAGTTTAGAATAATGAATGATGAAACCAATAGACACACGAAGCGATTCAAAATGACGGGGTTATTTTTCGGAGAATAAGAAACAAGGTTAATAACATGAAAAAACATGCGATTGCAAACTATTATGACACTATTAATAGATTATCATCTTAAGGATGCTAGCTTAGACAATAAAACATACTGGAATTTATTGAAATATTGTTTCCACACTAAACTAACACATGACATCCCACCAATACGGTATACCATGGACAGTGATAAAGGGGTTATGCATTTTCAGACACTGATAAGATTAACTTATTTAACAAGTTGCTGTCCTTAAAAAAATGACTACAATACGTGGACCATTTGCATGTGTTTCCAACGAAAACGTGAAAGCCTTAAGATTATCAGAGATTCAACCCACTCTAGCCCCCCTGCTTTTGACCACCAAATGTGTACGTTGTATTTCGTATATGTATAGCCCTGACATTTTATCTCAGAATTTTAAGGGTTCATACCTCTAAGATAATTATGATATATCTAATGAAGTTTGCATGTATAGTATCAGGCATTCGGTGAATTCTACTACTGTTAACCAACTTTTATTCGCTTGCGAAAAAATTCCGCGAGTTTCGCGAGGGGCTCGTTGTCGCGAATATTTCTCGCAGCGAACCATTCGTTGTCGTATTGTTTTTATAGTAAGACTGGTATGGAGAAGGCTTGGTCGCGAACATTAGTCGTAGCGAACTAATTTATCAGAAGTAAATCGCGAAATAAAGCCGTCGCGAATAATAGTAGGTTTACAGTATCTGCGCACACATTACGATTTGCACTTCTTTGTTAAATATGCAGTGACAGCTTTCATATTTTGATGAATTTTTCTTGAGATTTAAACTTTTATACAGTGACATAATTATTCAATCATACTTAAATGCTTAAAAAATTTTAATCGGGAAGTACTCTAGCCTCGCCTACTAAAAGTAAAGTTAAGTTACATTTGTATTCGGAAAACAACAAAACATTGCAAATATGCTATTTGATGCATGTTGTAGTTTCAGCATAACATTAACTTATTTCATAATACTGACAGTTCATATCACATGCCGATCATTTCTTTGAAAGGAATACTTTGTTTTTGTACTGTTTACCGACAACTTTACAATTACAGCGCCTTTGAACTTATGTGTGCATATGGCATATAATCCCGATCCCGATTCAGATAAACGTGTGCTTGCCTGGTTCCCTGAGCTACCCATTACGCACAGGAACCAGGCTAACTCATGCGCAGGCTGAATGTTCCCCATAGCATCCGGTTTAACCTCGCTTATATATTTTCTGCGTGGACCTCAGGGTCCACGCAACAATTACTTTACATCTATTACTTTCTTAGATGACAGCAACCATGACCTTTCCATTTTAAGGGGGTGTTGATTTAATAACTCTTTTTCAGAAATTAAAATACAAGAGCATGAGATTACAGATCTATCATTCCAGTTAATAAGGCAGTTGGACCTGACATGATGTTCAAATCATGTAAAGATACCATCTCAAAACCACTATGCATATTATTTAACGCAGAAACTCTTTTACAAATATCAAGCAGGTTTTTTACCAGGTCATTCTACAATGAACCAACTATTAGATATATACCACTCGATTGTTAAAAGTATTGCTGAAGGCAAATTTTGTTGTATGGTGTTTTGCGATCTTTCAAAAGCGTTTGATCGAGTGTGGCACAAAGGTCTACTTTATAAATTGAATATGTATGAAATTAGTGGAAACATACTGATTGGTTTGAGAGTTAATTAAGCAACAGAACACAAATGATAATGTATAGAAACATTTTTCCTCCGTAGGCCATGTTAAAGCTGGTTTTCCTCAGGGCTTAGTACTTGGGCCATCATTATTTGTATTGTATGTAAATGATGTGGCTGAAAATATGGTATCTGTATGTAGATTATATGCTGATGACATCTCTTTACAACAATGGTCGGATAATATTAATAAATATGAGATGAATGGTCAAAATAATGGTCGTTAAAATTGAATCCTCAGAAAACCAAAGCTTTATTTTTCCATTTGAAATATATACATCATTTTCCTAATTATTTGTTTTAAAAATTGTCAATTAGAATATGTTACTAAACACAAACATCTGGGTAAACAGTTATCCTTAATCTTAAGTTTGTCAGAACCTATTGATAACATGGTTAAAAAAGCTTACAAAAATTGAAGTTACTTAACAATTTAAAAAAATTATGTTTCAAGAGAAATTCTATCACAAATGAATGTATCTTTTATTAGACGATAATTGGAATATGCTGCTGAAGTTTGGGCTGGTTGCACACAGATGGGCATAGAGAAATTGTGAAAAGGTTCAATTAAATGCCGCAAGAATAGTAGTTGGGCTCACAGGTTTTTCTTCAAGAAACTCAATTTTTTTAAACAGGTTGGGAACCTTTGGAACACATAAGTAATACGGTTTTAATAACTACATGTATGTACAAAATGCACAATGACTTCGTACCTACTTATATACAAAACATTGCACTATATACAAGAGACAGCTTTTCATACGGTAAAGCCTGAGAAACATCTTTCATTTGGAAAACGATTTTTAAACATTACTCATACACGATTGAGACACAGCTGTATTTCAATATCTGACTTATTCCGCTGTAGCTTAATAGCCAGTTCAAACTGTTTGTGTGGCTTATTAGAAGATGCATATCATTTGTTTTTTGTCTGTAAAAAGTATACAAGAGCTTGGAATTTTTTAATGAATAAGCTATTGGCATTACGTTATGTACACATTATAAACGCTCATTTACATTTAGGGGGGGGGGTTATTCTTTGACAAATACACAAAACACTGAAATTTTCAAGACGGTACAATTTTTTCTCGGTGAATGTGGTCGCTTTTCAAAATGTATATGCAGTAGACTGTTTATTCATGTATCTTTATGTGTATTCATATCTAACGTTATTACTGGCAATATATATACAATTTTATTATTACATATAGGAGAAGGCTACCTAATTATTTAGAACTTGTGTTTACCCCATTTGATTTAATCAATAAAATTTGTTCAATTCAATTCAATTTAATTCATTTAAAATGACATCATTTAACGTAAGTGACGCCATAATTAAATGTGCGTTTTCGCATATTCTACTGTTCAAGTCCAATTAAAAGCACAGAAAAAAACATATCACATACAATATCTACTGCTTTTATCCAACTAGAAATCTCAAAATATTGTCATTTTTCAAACAATTATTTGCCACATGTACATGTACAGTGAAAAAAATATGAACAAAAACAATGCGAGTCGTGTTTTAAGGTTATGCGATCAATTTGCCAGAGTAGAACTCTCGCATGGTTCCCTCATATATATTTCACAGGTAAAAAATTACGATTTAAAAATGTTATCTGTATTGATTCTTAATTATCAATCAATCTTTAACCAACATAAGGCTTTGTGGGTGAGTTGCTCGAATATGATTCCCTCTACTTGTATCTTTAAATTCGTAGCTTTATAGAAACAGCAACAAACCCAAATTATCGATTGGCGGAAACCTATAGCAACTGAAACTGACAAGACTAGATTATGCACTCCCCGTTTAATAATTGGTCGAAGCCTACACCGATCTAAGAAAAAAGATCTAAATATGAAAAAAAAAATGTTTTCTTTGGTGATTTATGCGGGTTCTGAACGTAACGATTATTGCAACAAAAAAATTACCTAACCCGCAAACGCAGTTTATGCATTTTTTCTGCAATGTCGCCACCTTCACATCCATTTTATTGTTTAAATAACTAAATGTATCTACATGTGCTTATATCTGTTATCACCTTTAAAAGAAATGAAAAAAACTCTTTCTTTCAAATAACTATTTGCCATTCATTATCACAGCTCATTGTGCAATTGATAAAACGTAAAATTGTACTTATTTTATGCACTTTGTCTTTTACCAGTTTCATTAATGTCGGGTTCCTCGAGAGAAAAAAATCAAAATCTTTACAATTAGCTTAAACGTTAAATGCAAACTAATTTTGAAATACTTTTAAAAAATCAAATGTTCATGTGACAACTATTGTTAAGGTTAAGATCAAGTCAAATTAAGCATTTTTCTAGGTGGTAGATTATTAAGACTGTTCCTCAATATTTACATGTTTACAGAATTAGATTATATTCGATGCTAATCTCTCTCTCTCTCTCTCTCTTTCTCTCTTTCTCTCTCGTAGACATAGAAAAAAAAATAAATAACACCACGTCAGCTTCTATTTTTATATTTAAAGTAGCATATATATATTCATCACCCCGCTGCCGTGTGATCTTATTCAGAATGTTAAGTGTAACATGTACAAGGCACGTATTTAAAGTGAGTATATGTTATAATTTACGTTGTTAAATAGAGGTGCTTTTATATTATGGTTAAATGTTAAACATAGATTAGTAAAGACTTCTTAATATTCCTTTGATTTAAACTAGTTTAACTTGAATTGTCATAATTTATGATATAAAATTATGTACACAAAAAAAGGTTTTATAGCTGACTATATATCATATTTATTTGTGTATATAGACAATCGTATGACGTATATCTTTATGTATCTGTTGATGCGATAAAAAATATCTCAGTTGTTTTTTTTTTTTACTAAAATACAAAAACATAACAAAAACAGTAAAACCGCTTTGTCCAAGTAGTATAGTGTACACAAGACAGATGAGGATGAGTCAGGGGAATCTGAGAGCGAACCGTCATTACTTTTATATGTAAGTAAAATCTCATAACAAGTGTTTCTTATGTCTTGTTTAGCTACAGAGCTGTTACATGTACTGCTGAACTTCTCTTAGCCTGATTGTTTTTGTTTGAGACAGGAAGTTTCCAATTTCTTAAAATAGACGACTTTCAGTTTCATGTAATGATGTGGATGTAACTAAAACGGGGAATGTAAAACGGAAGGAAAGGCGTAACGGAACGCAAAGTTTAATATCAAATTAATCACTTGAAAAGGGGTTTGTAGGAGTTTGTTTATATATATATATATATATATATATATATATATATATATATATATATATATATATATATATATATATATATATATATAGTAAAAAGAGATAATTAGAATCATGCATCATTATGAGTGTGGGATAATGAAACAAAATTGTCGGTCTAGGACGAGGCTCTGCAGGATCAAAGACCGTGATTTTTGGCCCGATGTGGATATAGTTTCGCATTTTTTTACATGATACAAACAGTGCAAGTCAAGAAGAGAGCATACGACAGTTTTTTCTTCACTAAACATGATCAATTGTAATCATTTCCTCATTTATCATTTCCTTACAGCATACGAGGGTTGTCCCAAAATAATGTACACAGGACACATAATTTATAATTTGTTCACTACGAAAGCGTATTAGTGACACATATACACTTCACATTTTTTTTATTTTCTACACTTTAAAGTGTAAACTTTACACTTTAATCTGTAATTTTCACACTTTAATCTGTAAATTTTACACTTTAATCCGTAAATTTTACACTTTAGTATGTAAAATACACACTTTAAAGTGTAAAATTCCCACTTTAAAATGTAAAATTAACACTTTAAAGTGTAAAATTAACACTTTTATCTGTCAATTTTACACTTTAATCTGTAAATTTTACACTTTAATCTGTAAATGTTACACTTTAATCTGTATAATTCACACTTTAAAGTGTAAAATTCACACTTTAATCAGTAAATTTTACAATTTAATTTGTAAATATTACACTTTAATCTGTAAATTTCACACTTTAATCTGTAAATTTTACACTTTTATCTGTAGATTTTACACTTTAATCTGTAAAATTTACACTTTAAAGTGTTGAATTACTGATCAATCGAATATACATAATGTATCATTCTGTCTAAACCTCGATTTAGCATAAGTACGTTCAGTACTTTGAGTTGTGTGCGTACTACAAAAACTTGATTAAATAATTGAAAATTGTACTGTATACAAATGAATAAAATTGATGCTTTAAACTAGTAAAAGTCTTGAATACATTTTGGAGGCTTGAAGACTGTGTATTTGCATAAAAGTGAATAAAAAGTCAATACCCCAAAACATTGTTACAGATAATTCTACATTTTATGTTGCGGCCACCATATAATTATGTGGTGGCCGGCTGGCCGTCAGATAAATTAGTGGTGATCGCTAGTTTTTAGTCAATTAAATTATCACTTTTTTCAGTTTTTGTGAACATTTTAATCTGATTGAAAGAGACGAGGGAAACGGCTTGCATTATAAAAAGCCCTTAGCGTTGAACATTTTTTGGGCCATGTGACACTGATACATTTTGTCGAAGAGAATTTAATCATAAGTTTTTCAGTTTTTGAAAAATTGCATACTGTTAATGAGAACTCGTTTCTCGATTGCAATGTTTATTATTAAAGCAAGATCAAAGAAATCTCGGACATTTAATTAAAACAGCAATGTGGTGTTGACATAGTATTTTACAGATTACTGTGTGATTTTAACAGATAAATGTGTAAAATTTACAGATTAAAGTGTGAATTTTACAGATTTAAGTGTAAAATTTACAGATTTAAGTGTAAAATTTAAACTTTAATGTGTGAATTTTACACTTAAAAGTGTAAATTTTTCAGATTAAAGTGTAAATTTTACAGATCAAAATATAAAATTTAAACTTTAAAATGTGAATTTTACACCTAAAAGTGTAAATTTTTCAGATTAAAGTGTAAATTTTACAGATTAAAATATAAAATTTAAACTTTAAAGTGTAAATTTTAAACTTTAAAGTGTGAATTTTACACTTTAAAGGGTAAAATTTACGGATTAAAGTGAAAAATTTACAGATTAAAGTGTGAATTTTATAGATTAAAGTGTGAATTTTATAGATTAAAGTGTAAATTCTACATATTAAAGTGTAAATTTTACATATTAAACTGTAAATTTTACAGATTAAAGTGTAAATTTTACATATTAAAGTGTGAAGTTTACACTTTAAAGTGTGAAATTTACAGATTAAAGTGTAAAATCTACAGATTAAAGAGTTAAACTTACAGATTAAAGTGTCAATTTTACACTTTAAAGTGTATATTTTACAGATTAAAATATAAAATTTACACTTTTTACTTCGTGTAGAAAATAAAAACATGCGAAGTGTATATGTGGCACTAATACGCTTCCGTAGTCAGGCGATGCAATGTGAGACATCGAAAATATCAAGTTTTACGTTGTTGCTAAACCCTCTACATCGTTTTACGATAACATTTATGTTTAATTTCCGAAAATATCTTAGAAAAAATATCATCTTTGAACATGTACCCTGAGTGCACGTTCTAGTTTTATTTTGTTTTTTAATATGTTCTAAGTACACACGATCTGTCGGCTCCAAACTTGTCCTGTATTACTTGTTGTCTAACGTCCGTCTTACCGAAATGTGTCGTTCTGCATTTTGACGTCCATTGATATCGTTCGGGGTTTCTTTTTTTTCACTTATTGTCATCCTACTTGTTCAAACATTTTCAATGCTGTTTAACTACTTATTTACAAAACGCATTTCTAATCGATTTTGTTTATTTCAATTACTTCCAAAGCCGCTTAGGATTTATTTCTTGGTTTTTACAAAATTGTATCAGTTACTGCGGCGCCGCCTTAAACACTGACATCGTCATTTTATTACGAGTTATCTTTTCAACTTGTCACAAAACGCGCTATATAATATTTAAAAGTTTTATTGAAGCCAAAACATTTTCTGACTCAACTAATAGAATTATTATCAAATATCAATGTACTATGCTTTATTTGAATTTTTTCATTCAAATTGTACTTTTCCTCGCAACTTTCATTTCATTATGTTGAATTTAACTTTTTGTTTTTGACATTGCGCCGCATGTCGAATTTCTGTTCAAACATGCTTTCATTTCACTAATTTAGTCTCAAACAATATTTGATTTTAAAACATTATTTGAATGCAAATATCTTGAACCCTTTGTGGCACAAATTTCATCTTCCTTTGTCTTCGATTAACTGAATAACGCCACTTGTCTACGCTATTTTGGGACAACCCACTTATGTTGCATCTTTCTCTTCATATTCTTGTAAATTCTTACTTCTTTATTTTATATCCATTCCGGTTCTTTCCTACATTATTATACTTATCTCTATTACATACACTGTACGTGAATTCGTTTTCGCAAATTATGAAGCCCTAATAGCTTTCCAATAAAGGCGACAGTGTCTTCGCTACAATTGCTGCTTTCGAAGTGTCAAGAATACAAAATTAATCATCATTATCATGCATTGGTGAAAAATGAAATAGATGCTGTCAGCCTAACTAGCTACAGTATGATATATGCAAGCTCAAAAAGATCTACATGTACAATGCACATGCTGTTCCAAAAAAAAATCCCGGGGGGGGGGGGGGGGTCCGAGAGATACGTGTAATTTTATTTTCCGGGAGTAGGGGTTCGAACCCCTTCTAGATCCGCAATAAAATATGACCTAAGAGGTAATTAGTAATATGCTCTGATTTATTTGCATAGGTTGTTAGAACAGGATAATGTCACAGGTAATTGTGGACAGGAGTTTTGTTTTTTTGCAACCCCCCCCCCCCACCCCCCAAAAAAAAAATATATATATATATGTATATATATATATATATATATATATATATATATATATATATATATATATATATATATATATATATATATATATATATATAATATATATATAAATAAAATAAGTAATAAAGTATAAGCAAGCGTTAAAAGAAAATGACAATGAGTCACGCTTTTCTGTTACTTACAATTTGAGGCGTTATATTTTTTTTTTAATTATCGTTTTATAATTGACCCTTTTATCAGTTTAAATAGATCGTCAGTCTTTAATCTGTGCTAAAAATGTTTTATGAATATTTTAAAAACTTTTTAGCCTATTTTCTATATGTAAACCCCTTTTTATAGATTTATAAGCCTATAATAACTCAATTTTATTTGTGTATACTCATTGTGTAGTTTTAACTTATTATGTAAAGCGCTTGTGAGTAATTTTATTATATTTAGCGCTATATAAATGTTATAATAATAATTATAATAATCATATGTAATATAAGGCGGTTAGAGTCATGAATAGAATTTTTTTGTGTTTTTTTTTTTATTTAAGGGGACAAGACGACATACGGTGTAGAACATGTAAATAAAGCAAAAATAAAAGTAACTTAAATTAAAAGATATTTTTGAAAAACAGCACAAGGGGTCGGGGTAATGCTTAGTGGTAGCGAGTCCTGTCTACTAGTACGCGTGAAAATTGCATGTATGAATCAAAATCTGACGGTCATTAGATAGGCTACTGTACATATACTTTGATTTCTAAAAAAACGCGAGGAATTAATATCCGCGTAAAATTGCTAGAAGCAGTTTTTGCAGGTTTCAAAATCTCATTTGTTTTTCTGAAAGATGTGAACTTACAACAAAACCTCGGTACTCGCAATTTTATATTCTTGCGATTAGACACAAATCGGCGGAATCGCAAAATTAAGTATACTCGGTAAACTTAAGAAATTCAAAGTATCAGTAACGTTTTACATTGAGTTACAAATTACAATGTATAATTATCTAGGTTAAAGTGATTAAAATACGGTAATAAACGTGGGATATAGATGAACATAGTACGTTTCCATACCGAAGCGTATTAAATTTCAAATTCAATTTAAATATCATAAATCTCCTTGTTATATTCATTAAAATAAATATTTTTAAAACTTAAAATCCGTATATTTCTCAATCAAACAAATTTTAAAATTTATTGAAATCTATACAGTCAGTATTATGCACGAATCTAAACGTAGAAAAATCCATCCGCTCAAACTCCGTCCCGGGAAATGTAAGCTTTTTGAAAAAAAAAATATTCTTGTTCTGCTCAAATACATATCAGAGCAAAATTTACCGACCTGAAACGGTTTTCAAACATCTCGCGTTAGAGATCAGTAAGTTCAGCGAACTCACTGCCGCATGGTGTTTTAATGCGGTATTAAATTCACACAACTTGTATTCGTCTTTATTGAAAGCGCTTCATGGTTTGCGTAATAGAATTCACGTAGATCAGTAGAAAATTCACAAGGAAAATAATAGAATAATTGAAACATAGAATTAAGCGCACAACATTAAGAATAAAAAAAAGATCAAAGTGAAATTTGGATTTGAAAACAATAAAGTGGCAAACATGTGTAAATGTACTAAAAAATACAGAAGTAAGCAGAATAAGAATAAAAACAAGATACAAAGATTGTTGGAGATAATTCCCTTCAATGGTTTGCGTCAAAGTTACACATCAAGCCCGGACCTTTTCACCCCCCACACCCCCCCCCCTCCTCCCCTAAGAAAACAACCCGCATCAAAAATTCAAATGACCTCGATTTATCACAAAACTGGGATAGTCCGACATCTCTCAGATTGTTCTCATCCATGACAATATCAGCTCCTGGAAACGCCCAAGATTCAAAGGGAGATTCAGGAATTATTTTGCTTTATTCTTGTTTTGAACCTTCGTTGAAATACTGGTAGGACACCTCCAAAATATTATAATACAATGTATTATATAATTTATTAATTAACAGTCTTCCTAAGGTTCTCTAGATCCGCCTCTCTCTTACCCCCCCCCCCCCTTCATTTTTGTTATGTGTATGTTTCTGTGGGAATCACACAACATCTTATAAGTTATTAAAAAGACATGGCGACGCACAAACCCATGATATTCTAAATATGGATTTTTTTTCAGGATTTCCACTAATTTCATATATCACATGAAAAGATAAACTTTTGAAAAATTACGATGCTTAAAAGTAAATAAATCCAATTAAAAAGAGAAAATATAATTAAGCGTCGGGCCAACACAAAAATATTGAGTTTCCCTTCCGCTTTATAGCCACGCAAGCGCAGGGTAATGTAAATACTGCAGCGTGGTATAAATCATGAACGAAAGGCTCACAGTGAAACCTAATGTCTTCAAGAACTTTATGTTAATTAAAATGTACAGTCTACTAATAAATGCATATTTCTTACTACAGACATCAAATAACTTCAAATTCAAATTACTTTCCAAATGCCTCAATCCCTCTGAAACTAATCTTAGACGGCAATCTCAATCACGTGACACCCAAATCAATGTCCAAGACAACTCGGCATGTTCACATGAGCTTTAACGAATTGAATACTGATAGGTGATGACTTATAATGCATAAAACCTTCCGTATGATGAAATTTTGTACATTTCTTCTTATGTCCGTTGTTATAATCAAAAAGTCAAACATCTTTTTTGAGTCACCGTGTCACTTTCAGTTAACTATCGCTCTTTGATGATAAAAGTATCAATAAGTAACTTAAGTAGATATTTTATATGTTAGTGTCTTTGAAATGTTTGTGTATTTTCTTTGTTGTGTGGTTATATGCTTAATGTGCGTTTTAGGGTGATATCCAAACTATTCCAATTAAGTCCAATAACATACTATTAAAAGGAATCGAACCCTGCAATTGACTTGGTTTTATTCATCACGCATCATGACCCAATTACATAAACTTTTAAGGGTGGCGATATATCAAATTAACCAAAACGAACGGGGGCATTCGATTTGAATAGACTGAACATAAAATACATACACATTTTCAGTTGTAGATATTAAAGACGAAAATGCGACCAGTATATGCTTTACTGAACTTGGTGTTCTTTTACACGTGGAAGGAGGTACTGTATCTTTTGAATATTGCACATCAACTTTCAAAAGTAATACATATGCATGCATATCTAAAAGATCCATCAAATTAAAAAGCCTATTAAAACAAAGCTGAGCACAAAAAAATTGTATTCACAAAAAGTCAATATTTAATATTTTGAACCTCAAGTGCAAACGATCAAAGGAATATTTAAAGTGAAAAACCCCCAAAAAACCTGTTTGTATTAACGATATTCATACATAAGTGCAGGTGTATCATATTTGACATATGACTAAAAGATTAAGGCAACAACAAACATTAGCTTTAACTACAATTGTTCTTGCTGTTAATATTTATTATATAAGAAATAGCATGTGAAAGATGCCTGTATATTGATATAAAGAAAAGGGGACCTGTAGAATTAAGTTACAATAACTCTGTCAAAATAATAACTGTTGCAGAAGCAATTATTGTTGGATTATTAAAGCGTTAAACATTATGTTTGTCACATAGTAAATATTTTTTTTAAAAACAATTCTCCGTAGTGTCAATAAACTACATGTAGCAATTTGATATCATATTTAAAACCTTTTCTATTTATTTATAGATTTCAGCTTACACGCCTTGTCAAGAATCAATGCCTACAGTGAGATATGTGACCAGTTGTCCTACTGACGAAGTTTCCTGGAAGGAGAGGGCGGGAAAAATGAATTGTGAATCAATAAGACAGAATTGTGCAATGTCGTTAGGATTAAACACCCAAAATCACCGATTTCAATATCACTGTCTCATAAATTCTCATATGAATGAAACTTTGGAAGTTTGCGCTTTGAGTCGCTATATTCTGGGTAAAAATATGTTCATAAAAATTAATGATGATAAATGTACATGTACACAAAAAAATTGTCCTCCCTTTATAAATTTAATGACTGTGTAAATTCTATATATAAATATTGTAATTTAAAATGTTGCACGTTTTTCATTTATTCATTTTTCGTAAAATGGTCATGATTGATTAGGTTCTTTTTCTTTCTATAAATTCAATATAGGTTTCTGTGCAGAATTTAATACAAATGGAGCCTTAGTACAGGAAAACTTTGAAGCACATTGCAAACAGCACAACCCACCATGCCCGCAACATTACCACTCAGCAAAAGCCTACAGATGCAAGTTAAATTCTTATGTGTGTTCTTTATTCAAATAACGTATATTAGATGCATTCTGAGAAGATTGCTACCAAGAAATAAGAAGCTTAATGGGTAAGATCAATTGCTGTTTACTGGGAGTGACCAGATTCTGTCTATGTGTTAAACGCCATGCACGTAAATTAGAAATCCATTTATTGGAAACAGTAGTATATGTAGCATATTATTTTAATGGTTTAGAAACAAGTTTAAACATGTTATTCATTTCACTATAGAATTAATCATTACCGGCCAGGGTTTCTTCTTTTTTCTTTTGATTTTTCTGGTTTTATATGAATATAATGAGTTGATCTTATTCAATGTAAAGTTTCTGGGAGGGAAAATCTATTGGCTATATAAGCATTTACTATCATTATCTGTAACAGCATAAAATGTTAAGGCTTACAAAAATGAATTTAATTATAACAATATGTACATGTACATGTATACCGCGAGCGGAACAGGCAAAACATTATTTTGACAAACTAACATGTTCATGTATGAGTAATCAAATATTTTATAGTCAGATTAAATTTATGGAGAGTCGATTCATTTTATTAACAAATTATTTTGTTTTTGTTTAGATCAATATTGTTATGAGTTGGTATACAAACAACGTAAAATTCAAAACAAAAAAGTTGAAGCTGAAGAAAATGATAATCATACTGAAGTTATTGATGATGCTGAAGAGATTGATTATGCTGAAGAGATAGATGCCTCTGCAGAGGTTGATGGAACAGGAGAGGTCAATAAAGCTGTTGTGAAAGTACCCACAGCTTATTCAAATTGGTAAAACAAAACGACAATATGATTATGCTTTATATAAGAATGTATTGATCTGACGTGTTTGTGCTTACATGTTTTCAAGATTTGCACTATCATGATTCTGATGCAACTGAGTGTCTAAGTTAGAAAAACTGTGTCAGATCAGCGAGGTTGATATTTTATTTACAAATCCGAGTGAAGAGGAACTAACATTAAAAACAATGTTAATCTTAAATCGAGATTAGTTGTTTGATGCATAAAAGCCATTTAAAGTTTTCTTTTCTTTTTCAAGTTTGACTGGAAACCGTTTGATGCTATTACTTCTTATTCTCCTCCGGATCCTTATCATATGACACACTAAAATACATCAGATGTCAACGCAATATATTCCTATAGTCAGTCAGTAACAAACTTCATAATTAATATTGATAATGCTTTATATCATATAATCAACAATTATATTGCAAAAGACCTTTTATAAACTTATTTACATGTACATGTATATGATTTATACTGACAGTTTGCTATTGTCATTTTTCATTTAACATATATGTTGTTTACTTTTTATAATCCCATGTTTAAAACAAATCATTTTAGTGAGCATAGGTTTACTTTGTCTCTCATGTTTAAAAAAAATTGATAAGATTTAGAAATATGTTGAAAATTTATGATCTGAAGGTGGAATAACACACCTGGAAATTACTCAAATTAACTGTAAATTATTAGATTATGAAAGATATAACGATAAATAACCTATACATATGTCAAATAAGCAAAATATTTGCATTTTGGGGATAAAAAATGACTACAAAAAAATCAATGCAGTAAGTAACAACAAAAGCCCCTGCGGGATTCGAAATCGGTATGTACGGATCACAAGCCCGACACTTTTTTTGTTATCTTTTATTTCAAGCCCGACACTTTATCCACACGGCTATGAAGTAAGTTACATATTGCAGTCGATAAAATTCTTTTAATAAAACAAAATGTCGTTTCGATCAGAGGTCAGCCATTTTATGACCATGTGTTATTCCACCTTAATGATATTATATATTTTATTATATTTACATGGATATTGCTTATCTTTTACAATCTGCTTTTTAATGATCTTTTTACAACAAGGTTTGGAACATTGCTAAATATCAAAACTATTAATCTTTAAGTTTGAAATGCGTACAAGTGTATTTATATCATCTGAATTAACAGTTTAATACAAAAGAAAAAGGGGTAGAACGATAACATTTGGCTCGCTACTGAGGAGCTGTGATTCCGGAACCCTTAAGTAATAAGCACATACACTTCTCTTTGATCATAAAAAATGTTAGTGAGTCCAAACTAATGATCTAACGCGTCTTGGTCTTTGATCATTTTTTTTACTGCATTTGATGAAATCGATATATATATATATTTAACTCTTTAAACAAATGTTAGTAGCCTTTTACTTTTTTTCAATATACAATATTAATTATAGCAATTATAAACAACGACCATACGCATATTAATACATACAGTAGATGTCCATAGTGATACACATGAATGTGTGGAAATGAAAAACATGCTCTTTTCTGAAATATGTCGTTCCCACATTTGGCTTGCAACAGGATGAAACTGTACCATTCAGTCAACTGAAATGTGACTTAAAGGTGACTGAATGGCATAGATCTGCCATTCAGTCACCTTTCCAGACCATGGCAGAGCGTCATCCTGTGCGCAAATCCGGGCTTACACTGCTATTAATTGCTATTTAACTATATCTTTTTTAATCAAAATACATAAGTTTAATGTCAAAGTTTCAAATCAAGTCTTTTACTGAATTTTTTAATTTTTATTTTTTTTAATTTTTTTTTTTTTACATTTCGGAAGTTAGGATCGTTTTATATTCATCATACATATATAGTTTATAATGAAAAAAATTATATCTGCTTACCTATATCGATAATCCGCCATATGTGTACAATCGTCTGTTGCAAATGACATGATAAAAATGTATTGCTAATGGCAGCAGATCAAGAAAACAGTATATTATTAAGATTCCACGTTTTCCGTACAAAACAGCTGATGATCAATGTTAGTTGAAAGCTTAACACAGGGAGAAAATTGACATTATTTCTAAGCGATTTGGTGATTTAATTCCTATCTCATCTCCTTCGTTAGAAGATGTATAGCAATTTTGTACCACGACATAATGTTATCAATCCGAAACAAAATGGCGTTCCGATCGGATGTCAGACATAATGTGACGATGTAGCCTTCCACCTTAAGAGACTGCTCTTTTGAAATTGGCGCGACTTCATTTGATCACTTCATCCGAATTTATTTTAAGATATATTTCATCAGTACATTATGTAAATTGTTATTTATTTCAGTGTTTCTGTTTTAATTATTCTAAAGAGAAAATGATGATGGTTACAATAAATCGCCCGCATTTCCTCTCTGGAACTTATAGATGTAAACAAAAACAGTTGTGTATCAATTTTCTTAAGTTACCGTATGCGCAGGGTTCATATTTTCTGCATTTAAGTTTAGGAAGAAGAGAAAAATATATTAGAGCAAATTGTGAAAAAGTATTTGAGGGGTAGGGTGAGATGGCTGAAGCCCCTCATACTATACTGTGGAATCAGCATTGTTCGTAGGGGAGCAAAGTTCGTGGCTTTCGTTGGTAACCCTTGCCCACAATTTAAAAGCCTGCAAATGTTTGATATTTATTTACGAAATAGAACTTGCTGCCAACGAAGTTACATCCCCGCGAACCAGGACAATTCTGGCTACTCACGGGTAAAAATAATTCGAAAGTAACACAAGCACCCAATAATATAAATATTTCTCATGATATATAAAAAAAATCCGTACCTTATTGTATAATGTATTGATAGGTAGGGTGGGGGGGGGTATTTTTTTCATTACGGGAGTATTTAACGATAGGTACATACATGTGCCTTTTGACTGCAATACTGCGCGGATCAAAAGAAATTTTCGAGGGGCGGGGTGGTCCAAGGGATAACTTTATTTCCCGGGTGCCAGGGACCGAGGTATTTTACTACATACAGGTTTGTGAATTGTGAATTCAATGAATTAGAATATTTCAGGTGAACTATGGATTTGCCCATGTATAAGACCTTCCCCCCTCCCCCATAATTTAAGCATTCAACAACATGCACCTTTGTACTACATTTTTATTTTTAGCACTCATTAAAATTGACATTTTTTTTAATTCCACACATGTACATGCACACTGATTAAGGGGTTACCCATTCATTTTTCATTTTTTGAAGGAGGGGTGAGTTGCATATATCAATTCAAAAAATAAATTGCATATTTGTCATTAGCGAGAAAGAAAAGAGGGTGTATAGATCCTGTGAGAAAGCGATTGAAAGCCATTTTTGGTTCACATCAATACATACATTTTAAATAATTCTGAATTTTCTTATGTAAGGAGATGAAGACCCCCCCCCCTCCCACCCCCTTTACATCCTCTATGCATGCAAACAGCATATAGAAATCTAATATTTAATAGCTGACTTAATTTGATGTCTCAAAAATAAAATTATGAATAAAAAAGGAATTATTTGGTTCATTTGTTTTATTTATTTTAGAAGATAAAGGACTTTCTGAAAGTTTCAAATGATAAAAGTTTGTTACAAAATGTGCACTCGACATATATGCATACACAGACAACAATTACAATAAAAAGATCTTTCATGTATAATATGATGGCAGTTTGTGTATTGTTTGACTTCTTAGTTCTACTCTCTTCTTTCTTAAAAAAACACATTCTTACTGATCTTAAAGTCCAAGTTTTTAATGTTATCATTGTCATCTTTAATATTCTAAGGATAAGTGTGCGGGTAAAATGTCACTAGTAAGAACATCATTTATTTAAATCCCAAAACAAAGCAGATACCAGCTGACATAAACATGATTCCGTTGTATAAACAGTAATTAATTTGAACATTCTGTAAAAGCTATATCTATTTTGCACAATTATTGCATGGATGGGTAAATTGACCAACACTTTAAGTATAATGTAAAAGTTACAAATGCATATTCCAAACAAACATACCATGTTTATACAGATACCTCATTTAGAGTAAATCACATTGAGTAACATACATTTATTTGTTAATCAATTGGCGTCTCATTATCAATAGTACAAAAGCATAAATGTGAATCAAGGTAACAAGATTTCAATCAGTGTTATGAGTGATATAATAAGTTAGTAATAAGAATTAATGTGCATGAGCATCTTATATCAATTACTCCCTAACCCTTTTTTGTAAAAAAAAAAAATAAGCTGTCATAAACGAATTTTCAATACAGCAGAACTATGTTATTGATCAGCTTTTCATCAACGGATCAACAGAATTTCAGAAAATAAAATTAGCTATATATAATCCTCTAACCTGTACTGTACTGATTTTCGGAAGATCAACCAGCTGTCACAGTCTTACTCTGTTTTTAATTACAAAATGAAAAAAAACCCACACCAAACAACTGTTGTGTAAGCTTAGCATTGTCAGCTCAAATGCTATGAAATGATTCGATCGTGTCGATTGGTTCCAGATGAAAATGATTAACAATTTAACGGGCAGATAATAAATTAAACCTACATGAATACATTGTATACATAAAAATTATGCAGTCTCTTCTTATATTTTGAACGAAACAACACAATAAGTTGATCAGAAATTAAACCACTGCATAAACACGCAATAAAAAATAGTTACTTGGTTGTCTGGTCCATTACAAATATACACTGTACATCTGTTCTACATATACCTGATCAATCAACAACAGACCGCTATCATCGGGAACACCAGCTATACGTGCGCGTGTTTGCATTAAATACATCGTCTGACGAGCGCTTTTAGGACGCAGATTCATACCCATACGACAGATGTGTCATGGAAATTCTTCATATATTGTCGTTGTTGTAAGTTTATAGATAAACATATTAGTGATTTTTAGTTATACTTTTTTTTCTCATAAAGCATTAAATCAAACGTATTTTTTTTTTTGCCAAAACTGCTGTTTCTGGTATATTTTTCATACATGGAAATACAGAGCGATTAAAGCGATGGGTAGCCTTATCTGTACTGCGTGCGGGCAATTAATATGAACTTTTTGCACTGTATAGTACAACATTGATACGTAGTGTTATCAAAGGCAAATTAAAGACACTGAAAAATGTAAGTAAGCAAATATTGTGAAAGAAACCTATCGTGAACTGCGTTCTGCCTAAACCGCGTCAACTGATTTTTAAGGTTCTTGGGTAGACATGCGCTGCAATTTACTAATTTTGTTTTATTTTTTTATAAGAAGCTAATTGCAAGAAACCGATCGAATCGATTCGTTATCGAATAGAGTGGTTTTTAAAAACACCTCCGACAAAACAAAATGGTCATGGTCGAGTAATGTCAGTACTGTAGGGGGCTTTATATTAGTTATTTATACCCATCTGCATAGATACGTTAACTCAGTTTAAGCATTTGAACAAATCAATTACATTTCGATCTGCTTTAATACTCGTGTCGAAAAACGAATGGTTACGTTTTGAAGTTTTTTTTTCTTCAGTCTAATACTTGTTCTGTGTCATAAATCAACCTCTAAATGATGAACATAACCTTTTTTTCTTATACTTGACGGTGCACCGTACATTTCACGAAAAATCGAAGAAAAATAACGACACACCGACCTTTGACATAATTATGCTCCCGAAATAAAGAAGTCAATTACATGCATATGGTCATATTAACATGATAGAGATTAAACTAATAAGTATAAGTGTCTTATTGTAATTTGGATAGAAAATCTATTGCATAATTTTATTTCACTTTTTTTTTCTCAAAAGAACGCTTTTCAACCATTATGTTTAATCAAAAAAGAGAAGTGACACACTTTTTAAGGACGAGTAACCCGACCAAATTTGCTTTGCCCAGATATATCACGCACCTAATTGGATTGACTGTTATGAACACCGAATTCTAAATATTATGAAACAATCATTAAAACTCTATGAAAAATCGCTGATGACGAAATATATAACTCTTCTACGTCATCAATGCACAATTTATGTAGTGCAAGTAGTGGTTGACCTTGCTATAATTTTACATATTGAAATACACATTATTTAACATGCACACATTTTTTAGGGAATGTCCTAGTACTGTGATGAGTTTTATATTAGTTTGGGTTATTTGTAATCATCTACAAAGATTATTTAACATAGTTTGAGCCATTGAACATATCATTTACATGTATATTTCGATCTACTTCAAAACTCGTATTGAATATAAAGTAAAATCATCCCTGTGGTTAAGTCTTGAAGTATTTTATCACAAAAAAATGTTTAGCACACTCTAATAGTTGTTTTCAAATTGTTTCATAAATTAATCCCAAATTGATGAAAGTGAGCTCTTTTCTTAGATCTTGCAAGTATTTCTCATGAAAAATTGAAGAAAAATAACGACGCATCGCACTTAAGCATGCGCCTCCGTAAAAACAAAATTGATGACATGATAATTATTACATGATATAAATTCAAAATCATCATATAAGTGTCATTTTTCAATCTATACTACTATTTTAAAATAATATACTCGATTTTTTGGACTTTAATACCGATAAATCTGAAAATCTTTTGTTTTATATTTCTAAAACATCATTGGTACTTGAAGATTACCAATTTGTTTTTAAATTTTCTAAATCAAGCTTCGGCAATTAATAATCAACGAAAATTCCTTTTAAAAATCAGGAAATCATCTGGATTTTGGGGATTTTACAATTTTGTGCATGCGCAATCCATTCCCGCTAAATCACGGGAGGCTCTTTTATTAGTTTATGTTTCCACAATATCACATTTGCATGGATAAACTCAGAAACGATAGTACAAATTCGTGTAAATTTTTATTAAAAATTTCTTACGTGTAAATATTATGTCCATAAAAGAAAATACGGGAGATAACTCTAACTCAATACATTTGATATGAAAAATCCCGAGAGTTCCGAATGTCAAAATGGTCACTGTGTTAATTTGAATAGAGTAAAAACGATGGTGAAAAAGTGTTGAATTCTTCATTTATATGAATTAGATTTTTTAACGAAATGTATTTACAACCTCAAAATGGTTTGTTATAAATAATTTGACTGTTATTTTCAATAAAGTTTTATTAGTTTTCTCAAAATCGTATCGGAACGATTCTGCAGTTTTTTTGCTACAAAGGTTGCTCCCACTTACACCAATTTGGTTCTTGGTTACTTCAAAGAAAAACTTATTTCAGAGTGCAAAACATTTTTTGGAGAATAATGTGCCATGTATATCAAAAACATCAGGAAACGTTACCTAGACGATTGTCTCAATTTTTTGGACAAAATCACTTACAAAATTTCCACAAAATACTTAATTCTCTACACGACAGCCTACAATTAACAATTGAAATCAGTGAAAAAGAATTACCATTTTTAGACATTTAGATGATAAAAGAGGGAATGAAAATTACTACGGATCTTTTTTACAAGAAGACAGACTCTCGCCAATATTTGATTTTTGATTCATGTCATCCTACTCATAGAAAACGAAACATTGCTATTAATATGGCCCGGCGAATCTGTACCATCGTTGTAAATGAGGAACAGAGAAAAACAAGACTGTCCGAACTTAAAATATTTCTTACCAGACAAAAATATACTTCACAACTTATCGAATCAGCAACACGTAAGGCAAAAGAAACACCAACTGCAGAACTAAGATCAGTTAAACAACGCGAGGAATGCAACAACAAGAAAAATTCCTTTTGTTCTCACCCACAACCCTAGAAATCATAGAATGTTTAAATCAGCCAAACAGTTTTTTCCCATTCTACAACAATCGGAAAACTTACAAGATCAGATCCAGCCTAATGATATGCATCACAGCAGACCTCAACTTTCAAATCTGAAGAACGTTCTTACCAAAGCCAAATTCACTTCAAACCCCGTTAAACTAACTGTATCTTAATGCGAGGATCCAGAATGCGGGGCATGTCCTTTTCTCCAAACCGGCCCATCCATATTTTTTAAGACAGGCTTGCATTTTAACGTCAATTCAACAATGAATTGCAAATCAAAGAACCTACATATTGCAATTTACTGCATGACGTGCTCTACTTGTGGTTACAACTATTCAAACTCGTGAAAATAAATGTAGGGCCAGATTGGGGATCGAATTTTACAAAGCAAAAGCATTTTATTTCACAAAAAATGAAATTTTATAATGTATGGTTTTATACTTCTATGCAAACAATTTGACAAATTGCTTAAACTTTGACCCCTGGGCGATTCTTTGGCCTCACAAGGGATTCAGAGTTTGATGTAGGTTTATATCCCATATATTGTTTAGGATCATGTTGAGGATTGCACTGCTCGACATGTGGAGTGACTATAAAATCATCCTGTTAGAAAAGGGATATGATTATAAACATAAGAATATCAGACAGGAAAATGTTTGTTATTTATACAGGAACAACATGATTGTATTATACATGTACATTATTGTACAGATATTTTAAATATGACTCCATTAAGCTTATTTTATCTACATATTGTCGCTAATGTGAAAGCATCTGTTTTACCTGAACCGAAGATTTTAAGTGAGCTTGTCTGATCACTTGTTGTCCGTCGTCCCTCTGTCTGTCTGTCCGTATCTCCGTTCGTCCGTCTGTCTATCAACTTTTCACATTTTGTTACTTCTTTCTAGAACCACTGGACCAAATTAATAAACCTTGGAACCAAGTATTTGTCTTGTCTATAAAGCTGACCCTTATAAATTGTTAAAATAAAAGGCGAAACAAAGGGTATGTAATTACAAAACAGTTCTAACACAGGGTGAAATATTTTTCTTAAGAACTTCAATGCTATGATTTATGGTATAACTATGCAAGCATCCTCAGATAGTGAAGATTCTAAATTGTTCAAATCATGACCCCGGACTAATATATTTAATAAATCAGTCCTTTGGTAAATGTATTTAAAAATGATTGCAGCCTGATAAAATAATATTATTACAATGTACGATAGTAGATAAAAGCTGTGAGATTTTTACTTTAAACATACATTTTAAACCTTAAAATAAAATACAGGAAAATATCTTGACAACATTTTAGATTTTTTTTAAAAGTAAAAACATTCCATCTGCATAGCAATATTTCAGTCAAATAAGTCTCCCCAACTTCTACCACGATCCCTAACAAAAACAATGCTACGTTCCTGGCATTATTGATTGCAGCAGCTAATTTTATGATTACATCATAATCACATATACTTCGCATCCATTTTGTTTTACTCATACAATCTAACGGCATTATTAAAAAGAGGTGAGTTTAACAAATGTACATACTAGGTTTTATTTTATCACATCAATGAGTTGTATAATGAATATGTATACGTCGCGATATTAAAATAAAAGGAAAAAACGATGGCCAGGAAAATCGACTCACATGTATTTGATACCAAGACACTTTCGCTCTTTAGTTTTTGCAAAACAATATTTTGTTATGAGCTAGATTATGAGACGAGATCCTTTCAAGTTTGAAGGAGGAGGGATGTGTGTATTTAGTCTAAAAGAAGGCCTTTGGTGGAAAATATTGTAATTCACATTTCATTAATCAGATAAAGTAGTACTGATTATAAGTGCCTTAAATTATTTAAGTTGTAATATCAAATGATTCCTCGGCTATTAGCTCACAATCAAACATTAATAATCATAACAAACAATAAATTAACTTTTAATTACTTGCATAAACTAAATTTTAGAAGCACGCATATTATTATCATTAGATATTAACAAAAAACTGTATCTTAATGCGAGGATCCAGAATGCGGGGCATGTCCTTTTCTCCAAACCGGCCCATCCATATTTTTTAAGACAGGCTTGCATTTTAACGTCAATTCAACAATGAATTGCAAATCAAAGAACCTACATATTGCAATTTACTGCATGACGTGCTCTACTTGTGGTTACAACTATTCAAACTCGTGAAAATAAATGTAGGGCCAGATTGGGGATCGAATTTTACAAAGCAAAAGCATTTTATTTCACAAAAAATGAAATTTTATAATGTATGGTTTTATACTTCTATGCAAACAATTTGACAAATTGCTTAAACTTTGACCCCTGGGCGATTCTTTGGCCTCACAAGGGATTCAGAGTTTGATGTAGGTTTATATCCCATATATTGTTTAGGATCATGTTGAGGATTGCACTGCTCGACATGTGGAGTGACTATAAAATCATCCTGTTAGAAAAGGGATATGATTATAAACATAAGAATATCAGACAGGAAAATGTTTGTTATTTATACAGGAACAACATGATTGTATTATACATGTACATTATTGTACAGATATTTTAAATATGACTCCATTAAGCTTATTTTATCTACATATTGTCGCTAATGTGAAAGCATCTGTTTTACCTGAACCGAAGATTTTAAGTGAGCTTGTCTGATCACTTGTTGTCCGTCGTCCCTCTGTCTGTCTGTCCGTATCTCCGTTCGTCCGTCTGTCTATCAACTTTTCACATTTTGTTACTTCTTTCTAGAACCACTGGACCAAATTAATAAACCTTGGAACCAAGTATTTGTCTTGTCTATAAAGCTGACCCTTATAAATTGTTAAAATAAAAGGCGAAACAAAGGGTATGTAATTACAAAACAGTTCTAACACAGGGTGAAATATTTTTCTTAAGAACTTCAATGCTATGATTTATGGTATAACTATGCAAGCATCCTCAGATAGTGAAGATTCTAAATTGTTCAAATCATGACCCCGGACTAATATATTTAATAAATCAGTCCTTTGGTAAATGTATTTAAAAATGATTGCAGCCTGATAAAATAATATTATTACAATGTACGATAGTAGATAAAAGCTGTGAGATTTTTACTTTAAACATACATTTTAAACCTTAAAATAAAATACAGGAAAATATCTTGACAACATTTTAGATTTTTTTTAAAAGTAAAAACATTCCATCTGCATAGCAATATTTCAGTCAAATAAGTCTCCCCAACTTCTACCCCAATCACTAGCAAAAACAATGCTACGTTCCTGGCATTATTGATTGCAGCAGCTAATTTTATGATTACATCATAATCACATATACTTCGCATCCATTTTGTTTTACTCATACAATCTAACGGCATTATTAAAAAGAGGTGAGTTTAACAAATGTACATACTAGGTTTTATTTTATCACATCAATGAGTTGTATAATGAATATGTATACGTCGCGATATTAAAATAAAAGGAAAAAACGATGGCCAGGAAAATCGACTCACATGTATTTGATACCAAGACACTTTCGCTCTTTAGTTTTTGCAAAACAATATTTTGTTATGAGCTAGATTATGAGACGAGATCCTTTCAAGTTTGAAGGAGAAGGGATGTGTGTATTTAGTCTAAAAGAAGGCCTTTGGTGGAAAATATTGTAATTCACATTTCATTAATCAGATAAAGTAGTACTGATTATAAGTGCCTTAAATTATTTAAGTTGTAATATCAAATGATTCCTCGGCTATTAGCTCACAATCAAACATTAATAATCATAACAAACAATAAATTAACTTTTAATTACCTGCATAAACTAAATTTTAGAAGCACGCATATTATTATCATTAGATATTAACAAAAAACTTCATTTTTTTTAAATATATTTTACAATACTTTTATACATATATATTTTACAAACACAAAAAAGACATCCTTTTAAGCTATACAATGCCTCATTCATTGATTGGTATTGTTGTAACAATAATTGCATGTAACCAGTTGAATTCTTAATTTCTTTTCCTGCGCTAACACTAACACAATTGTGTAATACATCATCTTTTGCAGTTCATTGTTCCAAAGTCTTAGAAAATGAAGATCTGCTATGCCTTACTGATTTTGGTGGTTTTATTTTACAATGAGGTAAAATTGTATTCTTTATATGTTAATGCACTTTGCAAGTCTTTTAATATTCTCATAATTCACGAAAACACTATTGCAGAGTTACTCAAAAGCTTCAATTAACGATGCATTAAAGTTACTGTTTTGTCATAGAGTAGTTTGCTAATCCATTGTTTCTAAACATGTACGAGTGTGTTTAGATAAAACAATAGCGTAAATTAAATAATACCTTATTCCATTATTCCATAAAATAGAATGTTCGTTTAACCCAATCCAACCCTTTTAACTGTACACCTTTCAAGAAATGATCATCATATAATGAATATTGAAATCTGTTTATAGCATTAAAAATGTAGTCCAACCGTTCTAAAACTGTCGTTAGTAGTATCTTTTAAAGCAAGTATCTAATTTTTGTAATGCTATAACAAATGCCCAGCACATTCAATGTTAAAATATTAGTAAGCTATTGGTTATGCATTTGTTATACACTAGGCAAAATTGCTTACGCACCACTTACTATTTCTTTGATTGTTTTAGATCTGAAATTAACAAAAATGAATTAGTATATTATTTTTATAAATAGTTTATTATAATACAGAAAATGAAACATCATTTGTTGTAAAGTCATTGAACATATGCTTTGAGTACTGTTTATGAAACATTGGTACACCCATTATGTGATTCACATATCAATATTGGATGATACCTCCATTTGCTCGGATAAATGCTGTCTTTGTCGTTTAGTACATGAAGTTACGCGGTGCTTTGAAATCTTTGCTCGGTCCCTCACACTTCCGGTTTGTACAAATCTCCAGTACAACCTTGCAATTGACGTGTGGCTACCTAAGAAAGATTTTTTTTTATTAGAAAATACAGTTTATTATCCAATATCACAGTAAATCGTTAAAATATTAAAACAAATTCTCACCTCTAAAGGAGCAACCTGCAGAGACCATACCAACTGTCTTGCCACGCTCTTCTGTGGTCAAACGCGGCATACCCCGTTGGGTTATTTGTGAGTTTTTAGTAATACATGCATCAATAATATGAACACAAAAAAGAAAGTTAAGATTTATTTTTCCAAAAAAAAAGTGTGAGCACGATTTGAGCATTTCTAAAGAACAGTTACGCTTCGGTTAACATTGTATCCATTTATCCGTTTGGGCATTTAAATATCTTACTTACAATTAAGGTCAACAATTCAAACATCAAATTCATCTTTAAAAAAATTTAGGATGTAACTATCATTTTATTTTAAATAGTGCGTTAGCAATTTGTATAATGCGAAGCCATTTTAAGGTTTGTTTTGTTTCATAATTCTTATCAATAAAATGTTTCTTTAAATTCTATAGTTAATTTGTAAATTGTAAATTGTAAATTTGTAAATTCATATTCTTAAGCTTTTTTTGCTATAGTATATATTCATATGAAGAATAGATTTAAAAGATCTGATTTCTGAGACTACGAGGGTTGTCCCAAAATAATGTAGACAGGGCACATCATTTATAATCTGTTCACTGGAATTTCATTAGACTTCTATGTTTTCTTCAATGACCCTTTAGCAAACAATGCTGAAAAGTTCAAATCTGTACTTTATTCATTTCTCGAGATAATGAATAATTAGTAACAACAAGTTTTGTCAGGCGGCGCAATGTGCGATGTCAAAAATTTCCAGTTTTACGTTGTTGCTAAACCATCCACATCGTTCACGATAACATTAACGTTTTATTTCCGAACATGTCTTAGAAAAAATATTATCTTTGAACATGTACTCTGCGTGCACATTCAATATATATTTCTAGTTTTGTTTTGTTTTTAAATATTTTCTAAGTACACACGATCTGTCGGCTCCAAACTTGCCCTGTATTACTTGTTGTCTAACGTCCGTCTTACTGAAATGTGTCGTTCAACATTTTGACGTCCATTGATATCGTTCGGGGTTTCTTTTTTCCACTTATTGTCATCATACTTGTTCAAATATTTTCAATGTTGTTTAACTACTTATTCACAAAACGCATTTCTCATCGATTTTGTTAATTTCATTTACTTCCAAAGCTGCTTAGGATTTATTTCATGGTCTTTACAAAATTGTATCAGTTACTGCTGCGCCGCCTTAAACGCTGAAAACGTCATTTTATTACCACTTAACTTTTCAACTTGTCACAAAACGCGCTACAAAATATTTAAAAGTTTTGTTATAGCCAAAACATTTTCTGAGTAAATAATAGAATTATTATCAAATATCGGTGTATGTTTTTATTTGAATTTTTTCATTCGAAAAGTACTTTTTCGCCCAATTTTCAATTCATTATGTTGATTTTAACTTTTTGTTTTTGACATTGCGCCGCATGTAGAATTTCTGATCTAACATGCTTTCATTTCACTAATTTAATCTCAAACAATATTCGATTTTAAAACATTATTTGAATGCAAATTTCTTGAACCCTTTGTGGCACAAATTTCATCTTCCTTTGTCTTCGATTAACTGAATAACGCCACTTGTCTACGCTATTTTGGGACAACCCTCGTAAGTGCGAGTCTATTGCAATAAAGACGAGGGTTTCAGTATTTATTCCGTCTGTTTAAATCAAGGATTATTTTTTTATCTACAAAAAATACTGAATGTTTACCTATTATTGAATGGAATTATGTAGAGAGAATAAGGTCGTCTTTTAAGTGAGTGAACAACACAGATACTTAGAGCAATCGAAAAGTCATTTTCCTTCATAACCTTAAATAAATGTTAAAAACACTAAAATTGTAT
This sequence comes from Magallana hongkongensis, assembly GCA_015776775.1. Classification (NCBI taxonomy): domain Eukaryota; kingdom Metazoa; phylum Mollusca; class Bivalvia; order Ostreida; family Ostreidae; genus Magallana; species Magallana hongkongensis. Next base: position 7,380,805 of record CM027471.1, read on the forward strand.
AACTCAGACACGAATTTAGTCCACTTGAGCCAAAGACTTAAGTGGTATCTCCAAAATTAAAACATCATTAAGATTTAAGGTGTACTAAATGATAATAAAGTTTTGTTTCTCTCATTGTCTTTAAAATTAATTCTCCAACAGAAATAAATGTGTATGCTTCCTCCGATTTCGATTCATGGTCTTTATATTAAAATGTGCCAAAAGAAGCCCTTCATGACCAACTTCAATTTTTTTAATGACTTAGAATTAAATCTTTACTTTATGCAGCTGCAAGTCGTTTACATGTAATAATCAAAATACAGTTTTTATTTATTTAAGACTGCATTTTTTTTAAAGGAATAACCGAAAATAACACAAGATTAAAATAAACTGGTGTAGAATTGATAATTAACTTTAAAAATGTGATACTTAGACAATTATGGGATCTATAAAGGATTCTAGAGTTTGATATACTAGCAATATTAATAGGAAAATGTTTGAATTATCTCAATAATTAGAATGGCTACATTGCACAGTATAGCTGTGCATGCATATTTAATTTTTTAAAATTTTTTGAATTCAGAGTAGGGCAATAGCATGTAACCGAGTTATTTCACCATAAAGAACACATTAGCAACATGTCTTCATATGCATTGATTTTTCAATCTGGAGGTATATGGCAAAAAAGATAATAACGGTATGATGGACTTCTTTGAGTTTTATATTTTATGATCAAATGAATTGAGGAAATTAAAAATAAGACTTTTATTTAGGTTTCAGCATTCACCAAATGTCAATCCTCCATTAGTTCTGTAAGATATGTCAGCCATTGTCCCGGAGACGCCTTTTCCTGGCATATGGCGGCGAGCAAAATGAATTGTGATTCAATACAACAGGAGTGCTCAAAGTCTTTAGGCTTAGACCCTCAGCGCTATACTTTCCAGTACCACTGTCTGATGAATTCCTGGATGAATGCCACAGTAGAAGTGTGTGCACTGAACCGTTCTATTCTAGGTAAATGCAACATTTATCTTCTGGAGAAAAATTACTTTAAAAAAAATAATCAAATTCGAAAATATAACTATGGGTTTCTTTAATAACGATAGTATTACGTATGTTAGAAATTGTTCAATGCAATTAAATTTTAGATGTTTAATTAGGCTACTGTGCAGAGTTCAATACAGATGGAGCTTTGATACAGGAAAACTATAATGCCGATTGTAGAAAATTTAATTGGCCATGTCCAAATATCTACAATTCAGCAGAGGCTTATAAATGTGAGTTATATTTTTAGACCTAGTTAATTGAAACATGTTTTACTGTATTCATAAAAAAGTAGTTAAAAATATGATATGATATGATATTTAATGGCAAAAAATACCATTAAATGCATGCCTTTATTTCCCAATGCCGGAAATTAAAATCAAAAGATAAAGTTACATTTTACTATGCTTTTGTATGCAGGTGCGCTGATCTATTATGACTTTTATGAACAGTAGATAGAAATATTGATCATATAACCAAAGGGTTAAGTTTAGATTTTTATATTCGCCCGCTCCTTCGATAATCCAGCTGTTTCTTCTTTATTTCGGTCCTACAAAAAATATAAAGACATTTAAACAATAATCAGTGTGTAATGTGCGATTCCCCGCGCTTACCCAGTTAACATCGATTTCTTACGGACATACAATATTTTTTTGTTGGAAGGGAACATATTTAATTGCTAGTTTCTGTAATGATGTTCGCACAGAATTTAAACTGTGTTTTCACTATCATACTAAATTTAAGGAAAATAACAGCAATCATTATGTAAAACATGCATTTTACATGAATTTAAACTTGGTTTGTCACTTGATAATAGCATGCTTGTTTTAAACGGTATGATAACGTATCTACCGAGTTCTTATACTCTTAGCAATGTACATAAACACATACAATAAGATTCGAGAAAGGCAAAAAATAAGAATGATGGTTATAACTATTTTATGTTTGTATTAATGCGTTTAGATATTTCTGTGACGTCAAAAATATAGCAGATTGCCTTGTAGAAAAACTTACACACACTAAAACTGATTTGTTCTTCTGTGGGGTTGTTTGCTTGATGATAATTTGTGGGTACATGTACATGTATAAAAAAAAATCATAAACAAGAATTCAAATATAAAAAAAAAACACGTTATTTGATCACAATTACACATATACGTTTTTGTACAATGTATATTTTTATGTGTGAAGATTATTTTTTGTTGTTAAAAACTAGACTCAGCTGACAGGTTTGATGTGTTTTTAAAGAGCTATCTTTACTACTATATTAAAATAATAGACTCGAATTTTTGGGCTTTAATACATATACCAAGAAATCGGAAGAGTACTGTGTTTTGTTTTATATATTTTAAACATTATTGGTACTTGAAGATGACCAATTTGTTTTTATTTTTTCCAATTAAGCTTCGCTAATAAACAAACGATGAAAATTCCTTTTAAAAATCCGGAAATCATCTCGATTTTTTGGATTTTACAATCTTCCGCGTGCGCATTAAATTCACGCTGAATCACGGGAGTCTCTTTAGTTAATGTTTCCACAGTATCAAATTTCCATAGATAAACTCAGAAATGATAATATAAATACGCGTAATTTTTCATGGAAATTTTGCTATCCATTCTGTTCATCAAAGAGAATACGGGAGATAACTCTAACGTTGTGCATTTGGAATGAAAATCTGTCAACATGGTGTGCAAATTAGAAGCTAGTAAAAAAGTTGGTTAAAAAGTGTTGAATTTTTCAATAATATGAATTAAATTTTTAGATGAAAGGTATTTACTGCCTCAAAATAGTTTGTTAAGAATAATTTGACTGTTATTTTTAATGCAGCTTCATTAAATTTCTCCACAAAATCGTTTCGGAACGATTCTGCAATGTTTTGCTACATAACGGGTATGTGGGAGGCATTTAAACTGTAGTAAGGGCCTGTTCAGAGACACAGTTAGATTACTATAACTAACAGAGTGTATGGAAATTAATAGCATTATTGTAATATTAAAGCTTTAATTGTTAATATGTAAATGTCAACGATACGCGGTGTGTCGATGTATCTATTTCGTAAATGGCCGATATCATAAGCAATGTCAACCCGTGTCAAAGTCAAATATAACAAAATTAAAACGGTTACGTGCCTTATGCGAAGGGTTTGTTCTACTTATTAACAGTATCTAAAAGTCGGCGAACTACTGATAAACTGGTTGATTAATAAAACAAGATCATCAACAGTTTTGATTGAAGTCATTATTTTGTAAGTTCTGTGGTCGATACATTTTTGTACAATCGTCAGCAAATACAATTCTCTGTTAGGTTCAACTGACGATTTTCATAGTTATTGTTAAGCCATTATTAATCACCAGATTGTCTGCTATTCATTCCATTTTTCCGATTACGGCAAAAAGTACACGGCAGGTGAGACCGGTCAGCAGGGGATGCTCACTCCTTCATGGCACCTGATCCTACCTTTAATATTTGCATAGGCTCTTGTCTGCTCTGCTCCTCTTTTGTATTTCCCTCTAGACGTTTGAATAAGAACAATGTTCGTTATCGCCACCTTTGATTTTCATACTTGTTTTTGTGAACATTTAATGCTGTATTTTTAATATTTGTGGTTATCTATAGATCAATCCTGCTACGATTTGGTGTACAATAGACGATTACATTCACCCAATTCCTCCCAAGAAAGGTATTTGTACACTAAACTGTTTTAATGCAACACAGTATTCTCTATTTTTCCATATTGAAAAGTCCTTAGTTTCCGAAAGTACTTACAGTGTACAAAGAATGTATTTCCACGATCCAGTTTTTTTGTTTTAAATCGCAAAAATATAGAATCGCGAGCATTATTTTTTGTGGTTATAATTTCGTCTACTTTAAAATTGTCAGGAAAATAGAAACGAGATTTAAAAGTCTGCGAGTGTTGCTTCACGCGATTTTACGCAAATTTTAATCCCTCGCGTGCGTTTGTATTAATGAGGAATCTACAATATATGGAAGAAAATAACACTACCTGTTTTGTTTCTTTTTTCAGATTGTTGAGAAAATACCTGCTCGTGCTTTGTTTGGTTTTCCTTAGATATGTCTAACTGGATCGAAACTGTTACTTCAAATTTACCCAAGTAAATGAGTATGATTGGATTTATAATGTGTGAAATGATGCATTATCAGATAGATTAAGCTGATCACGTTTGTGCTTTTTGGTGGTAGTTATTGTTGATCTAATATTTTGTTTGTAAAGAAAATACTAATGGACCACTGATGACGTACAGTACATGTATTCCTTTTCAATCATGTTCTAGATCAAGAGAATACAAATAATACTTTGGTGACACCTGCTTAAACTTTATTAATCTGGGATTAAATGAGTTGAGTTTAAAGATCATTTTGAACGACTATGAACTTCGCAAAGCAAGGCAAAGATTGAGACAAAAGAGTTAATAACTTGGTATAAAATATTACATGTCCATATCTAAAAATGTATATATTTTTATTGTTTCTTTAAAGATTAATGCAGTTAGGTTGCCTTTAATTGTTCAGGTTTAGTGAGAAGTCTTTGCATCAAAGTAATTATAAATATTATATTTAACTTTTAAAAATCCTTAGAATGATATAATAAATTGTTGGCTCTAAAGCCATTTTGACACATGGAGTTGTTTTTAAAGTTTTAGTATTTTATTTTAGTATTGTATAGTCATATCAATCATATCAATCAGTCATAGTCATATTGGCGGTTATTTGTTTTGTTGTATTGGGGGCGCGAGTAAACAGATAGTGACACACTTAAATGCACCAATATTCATCAAAAGGTAATTCAATTCATACCAGTAGCCTTGCTTTTTTTAGAGGAGGTATATTCACGTTGGAATTTCCTTATTTCGGAACAAATGTGTACAGTCATACAAGTTTATACAAAAAATATTAATAAATGACAGTAGCCTATTAAATTTGACAACAAATATAAAAAATCGTCTGTTTGTGGATGAATTTGGATTCTTCCTCTTAACTTATTTATAATATATTAAAATCCGAGTATATCTATATTGTTTTTCTAATTGGGGAAATAGTTCCTTTTCCGTATTCATTTTACACCAGTGTTTATATCAATTATATTTCAAGTAATTATACCACGATATAGATTAATATAACTGTATTGCTTCATATGTCCACTCATTTTAGTGTTACAAATACGTTGAAATATATATCTTCTAAAGTACATTTCATTTACTTCCAAAATACATAAATATAATAAGTATTTTGTTATTGTACAATACTTACATTCCAAATAGTCTTTGCATGTAAAGTGTGTGAAAAGATATTGCAGTTATAAGACTGTAACAAACACAGGGTACTCAAAGGTTAGAATGACTAGTTTTATTATGACGTCACAAACGTTGAACGCTGTAAATGCAACGTCACAAGCGAGAATCAAAGTTCACGCTTGTGGCTGTTACAGTTGCGCTAGCGCGCGTTATTCAATTTGTATGCACACACCACTGCAGTTATGAGACTATATCTTTAAAAAAAATAATGATTCAATGCTTAAATGTAAATGTATTCTGTATATTAGCATGCATAATGTAATGACAGATAAACATCATATTTCAAGACTTCATTTAGAAAAGATCCCTACATCCACCGTTATTTAAAATGTCCTGGTTCTAAAGAACAAGAGCACTTAAGCTATAGAGAATGGGCCCTTTTTGAGTGCCGTTTACATGTAGAAAATATCAACAAATTGCTTTTTTCTCGTAATAGTTAAGCACTCATGGATACTTCTGATTTATATGCACGCTTAATTTTACCAAAATTAGCATACAATTTAAAAAATTGAGGATTTTTAAATGCCTATAAATAATCTAAATCCGGAAAAATCGAACCGAACCTACTTGAATTGTGTCTATTTAAATCAGAGGGAGGAGACATTTAAATCAACATTGCTCTGTTGGTGGATCGATTGGCGCGTTTGCTGAATTATACTTATGTATTATTTTACGTTTTATAAAAATCGAATGAAGCTTTGAAGTTGCATATTTCCATAGTGACAAACAAACATTCCTGACCATACAAAGATTATGGAAAGTGATCTAAAACGTGTCAATGTTTTACAGTGAGCACATTTGACAAACGTTTACCTGGATAGAAACCACGTGATTGTTTGAAATAATTTTTGCATGCGTGAGTTCAAACATGGGTCACGCAGGTAATAGCTTTCGCTTGCTATAGGAAAAATCTTGAAATTTTCATACGTTTTTCATTTTTTAGGTACCAGCCTAACCGAGTACAAACTTCTTTCTTTCACAGGAGTTTTCTAAATGTATAATGCGTATTTTGTCTTTTCCACAAGTTTGTACTCGGTTAGGCTGACAGTAAACAAAGGCTTTAAAATGAATGCCTGTCCTCGATTTACTATACAAAATCACGAATGTCTGCTGACCCCTACTATGTTTTAAAGCTTCGTGCTTTTTATAAACAATAAATTCAGCGCTAAAACTTGTTAATTCTTATGGAATAGATATCAATAGATAATGTTAGGGGAAAAAATATGCTTAATTTGATTCTTCGTTTTTTCACTTTTTATTGGGGCCCATAAGTGCACTCGTCCTTTGGTATGTTTTAAATAAAACGGTAATAATACAGTTTCTGTAATTTTTAAAAATTTAATTCAGTTCAAACTCTCTTTCTTCGATTTCTAATGTAAATGAATTGACTGGGTTTCCGTTGGACTTGATGGCATATGAGGCAACATACAATACACACAGAATGACGCATACAACTCCGAGGATTAAGATTGACACTTTGATTGATGTTTTCTGGTCTTCTGTGTTCGGGTTTAACATCAGAGTCTGTGTTTTTGTGATAGTTGATTCATCAGTATTAAAGTATGAGTCAGTTATAGTCTTCGTTGCATTCTTTGATAGTGATTGCGGTATGTTCGATGCAGACGTTTGAGCAAATCTGATCATATCTAATTGAAAGAAATGAAATTTACATGCAATTCTCAAATGATATAAAGTCTCTTCAACAAAAGATTTACATGTTAATGTTAAAATGGGGGTTTATAGTCTTGTTCGTTAGGTAAATTTCCTCGTAAGTGTACGACATTTATATTACTTCCTTGCGAGACCTATACAATGCATAACATCATCAACTCCGTGGGAAACATACACGGAGAGCTGCCAAATTACGGCGCTAAACTTTATCATTCATATAGCCAGGTACCGGCTTTTTTAACCCAATGGTGAAAAGGTTGCACTAGTAGAGTAAATTAACTTGACCAAGGTTACAATGTTACTGGGATAGCAACAGACAATACTTGAACCCGGGGCCCAACAAATCAGGCGAGGCTTTCAAATGAGCCAACAACTTCACAAAATGAGCACTGTATGGCAGTATTTTCACCAACACGCATTTGAATGCATTTATAAAGATGATGAACTTCATTTTATTTAAACGTTAATATATTCTGTAAAAAAAAAACCATTTTAAAGATTTTTTAACTCATCAATGGAAAACCCTGTGTTATAAATCATCCAGGAGGTCATACCATAATAGCGGCGTGACAGTGTATCTATGAAGGACTTAATTATATTATTTAGAAGTTTATTTTTCTCACCAAATGCTAAAATCATAGCCATTAAAACTTAATTTTATTTAATGTTTAAGTATAAATGTGTCACAGGGATGTAATTGAATATAATCTTGTATTTAATAAATCATATATTTACTCATTCATTCATCCATACATTTCATTATTGACTTATTCATGGTTTACTCGTGTTTGACTGGTATTAGTGTTATGTCACGTGATTCTGTAATTTTGGGTTGCGATTCACATATAGCTAAACTATGTCTATATGTGGAAGTAGTAAAACATGTTTCTATGGATGTGTATGGTTAGTGCGAAGTGTAAGTGATAGCACTTAATTTATAATGTTTTGCACCATGGTTTTAGAGCATAACTCGTTTGCCATCAGGCAGCGACAGTTTTACGACTTATCTGTTTATTCTAAATAGTCTGAGACTGTCATTAGTTTCATCCTCTGACGTTTAAGTTCTATTGAAGCCGAATTTGGTGAGAAATACATTCTTTAATTGTTTTATCTTAAAGATAAATTATCTAGATATTATAAAAATGTATGAATGTTTTCATTTCAGGTCAACTTCTCATCATTATAATTGTTATTCGCCATAATAAAGTAACGTTTGCAAACTGAACCATGCATTCTTTTATTTATTTTGTACGAGGAGTAACGAGCCCGTGACAAATGCATGCAATGCATTTTTTAAAATTAAGAATATAAATAACAATTTTCGAGTTAAATAAACAAAGTACTTGTATAAAATATCAGAGCAAACCAAACACATTCTACTCCTTACCGGTATTTGTCCCTAAATGGCATCCATTTATGTTGTTGCACTGATGTATTTGGCATGCACAGCGGTGGCGACATAAATCCCCATAGGAAGGAAATGGACATGACTCTTTACACTGGATACCATAATATCCACTAGGACACTCTTGCATCAAGAAAAAAATAATGTCCCAATGAATCATCACTGACAGTATCTTTATTCTATACATAATTTCAAAATCATGCTTTGATCTTAATTTGCTAGCTTAATACATATGCTTACCAACACATGTGTTTTTAACACTGCTGAACATGTAGCCAGAGCAGCAATCCGATCTGGAAGGAAAGAAGTGAACAAATCACGTTTTTAATGAATAAATAATTATATTACTGAAAATAAGATTTTTCATTTCATGCAATATAAAAGAATTACCTATTTTTGCCGCATTTTAAACATGTGATCCATCCATTTTGCAAACATTCAGAAAAAAGGATCAACATAAAAATCATATTATGCATACTGGGAAATGCAGTCTTTACGACTTACGTCATATACTGTACTTTTCCGTTTAAAAATATATGGGTTTTTTTAATAACAACAAGGAAGTGGTTTAATGATCGGAATTGAATTTCATTTATTCCTATTTTCAACTCTTTTAATTTGTTTTAGGATTAGCATGTTGATTAGAAAATATTTAATGCAATATCTAGGTGAAAAAGAAATTTCCCCTGTTGTGTTCTTTTGATAATGTGATTTACGACTTCTGCATTTAGATGTTTTTAACGAATAAGCAAATAGAAATATTAAACACGTTCCCAGCTGTGAATTTATCGTTAAGGTTTTTTTTACGCACAAACAGTTATTTTTATATCTATTCGAGTGTTTTTTGCTGTTTGAACGGGAAGTAAATGTTTTACAAGTAAGAGCAAATTTGATCACATACATCTGTAGTGTATATTCTATAACTCAATATTTTAACAAGTTTAATTGGTCAACATTAGCATTTTTTCTTTAAATACAATGATTTTATACATTTCATTGAGCTATTTTATTTGTTTGGTCAAATGAAAAGATGTTTCATTTTTTACACAATTTCTGTATGTTTTGTACACGCTCAATACAATTTTAAAAAAGAAGGTTGGATATTGTCGATATCATATTGAAAAAAGGTATTTAGACGATTATCACCCCAATGACGACATAATGCAAGAATGACGTCATAAAGATTTTCGTATTTTGAATTTAAGTTTTGAATCAAACCATTGGTGTTTTCTAACTGTTTTTGAATGGAAAACATCAATCACTTGTTTTCTCAAGTATCATTTTAATTTGTATGTGTGTATAATTTTTTTCTCTCGAACTGAACTGTCACACGCTTCTTGATATAAAATGGTCGACGCTTCGCCTGCTCATTTTGACATTTTGAATTTATTACTGCGACAAAATCCGCGTCCCGTAAGTTTTTAAATTATTTTGAGTAGTTGCCCTTTTAAATCACTTTTAAATTAGTAATTGCCCTTTGAATTGACGTCACTTTATTGAATCTGGAGTAGAATAAAATGGCAGCATCAAGATACGCTTCGACCTCTTCAAAGGAAAGGGAGAAAGCGTTTAGATTAGAAAGGAACAAAACATTTATAAGTAAACAAGGATGTAGCGACTTCTTGAAAAGTGAGGATGAAAACTTTGAAAAGTTTGATTGTGTTCATATTGAAATAATAACGGGGGTAATAACATAAACTGCCTCAAATTTTGTTAAATCGTATAACATAGAAAGAAATTAAATTCATTCCTTAAAGCTGCTTGGTCCGATTTTTTCGTAATTACAGTATCAAAATTTTGTTCATACAAATCATTTATCTTAGAAAGTTATGGGCTTTCTCTTATTTACACCATCAGAATCAATTTCCTTTCAAAGTGAGAACTATTCAAAGTAAATAAAAACAATTTCTCTTTGGGCAAACGAAAAAACAAACCAAAATGCATCACGGGAATGTTTAGAAAAGGAAACCGCATGGTTTCGTCCCCCGAATGATTGGGGTTATTGAATCTGCATGCTATGCATCGATTGTAAAGAAAGCAGTCTTTAGAAATATTGGCGAACAAAACGTACACATGTTTATTTGTAATTTGTCTGATCATTTGTCTGACCATTTCGAACATATACTAAGCATAGCCATCGTTTAAAAGCGTGCATAAAATTTGATATAAAATCGGACCAAGCAGCTTTAAATATCAAATGATTTATAAAAATCGTAGAAAACAAGTTTATACCACATACGAGTAATGTTCTCCTTCTATTACATAACAATGAGTAATGAGGTTTTAAATAATGTCATCCGTAACATATGATATAAATATATTTAAACGTAATTTAGTGACAAAAAACGTGCTACTGGGTCTATTTAAGGCATCTATGAATTTATGAATTAAAATGTATAGTAAAGATAACAAATTATATCTTACATTGTTACCCGTATTTACAATGGAATAGTTGTATTTAGTCAGGCACGCTTCTTGGAATGTGTTTCTTGTTTAGATTGTAAATTTACAATTGAAGATATTGTATAACGATAATGTCCTTTAAAGAGCCAAAAGGAATGAATAAGTTCGTAACACATACTTTTGATCCCTGCACGTCTCACCATCTAATCATAAAATATTTAAAGACTATCCCGAGTTATTGCTTCCATCACTTTTGATGACTTGCAAGTTTAAAAAACACATGTAATGTCTATAAAGTTCAATTAAAATTGATAAAAGGTGAAAAAAATAAGATTTCTTCATTGATAAACATCCGTTTATACCCGAAGAATTTCACTTGAAAAAAAAATCAAACGGTCATTCAAACTAGGAAATGCTTACATGTTTATTCCATTCGAAAGTACTCGGGACACCTTGCATTTTCTTAACGTTATCATCCGGAGTTCTAAATGTTGTTTGCAATGCAATGTAGAAGGGACGTTATACATGTAGAACAGGTAATCTGAACTTTTTTTTCCATTCTAGTGAATGGATGTAGTTTGGTAACAATGTTATATATCGAGACAATGAGCAAAATTGGTGGAAGCAGAAACGTTGGACAAAGTATAAAATAAACAGGTTCCATTGCTTTTTATCTATGAACTAATATATGTATGTAATTTTTTGGGTTTTTTCTGAAAGCCATAACTAATGTTAAATGAATTTTTTTTTGAATGATTACGTAAAGAACGAATGTATTTACTGGTACTTGTATGCATGTACATAGGAGTTATGATTAAACAACTGTTGAACATATAAAATGAGCCAATTCGTTTCTTGAATACGTGATTTTAGTTTTGATGGATAGAACGCTCCCATATCACGACCTCTGGTGAGAAAATGTGATAGAAATTTTTAGAACGGGGAAACAGATAACGTGGGGGTGACTCATGGCAAAAGGTGAGGACGAGTTCGTCATGCATCGCGGGTAGATTCCTTACGCGCGGATCGGACATCTCTGATTAAGAAAAAGAATTAAGAATCAAAATATAAAATTTAAAGCGATTTTAGTTTGATGGAATTAAACTTTTTAGAACAGGGTGCCCAGGAACGCTGGTTGACTAATTAACATTATAGCGGAAAATGTAAGGTGAGTTACATGTAACCATCGGGTATATACTTTGAATCTGATAACTTAGCTTTAAGATATGCAAAAAAAAAATTGTACATCCAAATTTAGAAAGTTTATTTATAAATTAATAAAAAATTGAGATAAAAATTCATTTTGATTGTAATCGACATTGTTACAAAAATAATCACATAAGCTTTCATTCACGACAATACAAGATTTGCCATCATTATATAAACAAAAACATTTACCATGGATGCCCACTGCATATAACTTAAAACATAGTTTAGATCTATCAATAAATAAATCGATTAATACAATACAATCGTTAACGGTTTCATAAAAAAAAAATACTCACGATAGAATAAAGAGCAGATATTGCATCTCGTGAGCATGTACCTCAATAAGGTTTGAATCCAAACTGAGCATTTTTAATGGCACCGATGGTGTTCGACAAACCTATTAGTTCGAAGTAAATGGTTTAGCCATATTACAAAGACCTTCATATCTTTAACTGTCTGGATTCGTACAATTGTCCATTTTTTTAAACTGGTACAATAATGGAAAATGAAACACTTTTCGGAAAAAAACCGTATTCAATATACAATTGAAAAGATTGTACAACATAGGCAGCAAGTACTCTTGGAAATCAATAAAATATTCATTCAAAAATATTATTAAATTTATACATTTACGTTTAGATATGTGTTAAACACGCTTTTTGAGAAAACACCATATTATCTCTAATTGTAAATCAATTAACCAACAATAACGACACTTACAATCATTTAGCGATTTGGGCTACCATGTTTGCCGTACACAGCATTTGACAAATATTGCTTTGTAAATTGACATGCAACTCACAATTCTATCTCAAAGATACATATAGCGTTTATTCGTTTTCAAATGATGCCTAATTGTGAAATGTTTAAACATTAATGTACTATATTTAAAATAGTGCTTGTCTGGGAGGGTAACAGATAAAATTGACACCCCTCGAAAACCATTGTCAACCGACGCAAAGCGGAGGTTGACAATGGTTTTCGAGGGGTGTCAATTTCAACTGTTACCCTCCCAAACAGGAACTCTTTATATAGTGTTACCCGCTGCTAAGTGTGAAGTTAACGCTTAGGGTAATAGAACGGATTATCAACTGCGTCTGAGCCAATCAGATTTCAGTCTTTAACATGAAAGTATAATAATATCAATTGATTTCATTTTAAAAATAAATGCACGCTACTGGTACTGTACCAGTTATCGGCTAAGACCAGTTATCGGCTAAACTGAGGGTTCGGGTCTATAGCACGCGAATATCCGAGATTTTTTAATTCAGTCATCTGTGTCTAATAAAGAAAAGTAAGCTTGCTTGAAAACTTTCTTCAATATGTTTTAAACATGAGCTTCAACGATCATTGTTTACCGCTGATTTACATCTTTGCACTTTCAGCTGTGGGGGAAGTGCCGTAATAAGTTAAAAATAGAATATGACCTCTTTGTGATACGTAATTATATCCCTTCTTTGATTTGACATATACTATAAATACATACCATTTATAAAGAAAAGGAACTCACTAAATTATGGGAGATTTATGACGTATAATTGTATAATTATGCATTGATTAGCGTACGATTGTGTGTATTACCGTATGATGATAAAAGAATAATTTTATGAGTTTAATTTATGTATACTAACCCCTACGACCTATAGGCTGATCCCGCAAGGGACATAATTCAATCAACACTTTCCAGAATATAAAATCAACATGTACAAGGATTTTACTATGTTATTATCACGAAGCCGATAACTGGTACAGTAAATCATAAAACCTAGGCAAATTCGGGGCTTGCTAAAAAGCACAGAAACAATATGTTTTGGGTTCTAAGTGATAACATAATCTAACCGATGGATAAATAAGGAGTTCACAATTTAAAATATGAAAATTTTTATTCCAATATATCAAGAAATAAGAAAACACGAAAAGAAAACGTAAAATTATAGCCGATAACTGGTACAGTGCCAGTATAGATAATAAATCTAACAGTTAAGGTATTTAGCCCGTAATACAATTTAATACAAGCATTTTTAAAAGTGAATTTTTTGGGTCAAAACAATAATATCTCAATACATGCTTCATAAATAAACAAATTTATCCATTTTTTTTTTCATCTGACCAAAATATTATGATATACGATAATGTTCTAATGTGTAGTAGTAAACATCAATACAACATCACATTTTCGAGCAAATTGATATCAAATTCAGTTTTAACACATATTTGTATAAAACATTTTAATGCATTTTTTAGTTAAGAAAAATTAAGAAGCATTTACTGTCCAATAACTTTGAAAAACTGAGATTGTGTCAGATTAACTTCAATTATTTTGATAAAAGAAATATTACAACTGATCATATAAGTAAGGATAACCAAAGAGTCGACATAAGATATTTTGTAATAAATACATGCCACATTATATAGAAAGAAAAATAGAAGCAGTTTTGAAAACTTTTACCACAGAATGATTTTTATTGACAAATTCCTAACCCCACCCCCAAAATTTTCAAAATCACATATGTTCATTAAATAAGTAAAAACAGTATAAAAAATGAAAAATAATAAATAATCACTACTTTGATGAAGAAGCAATGTCATAAATAACTGTGTGAGTTGTTTTTCAATGACGTTGACCTTAAAATCTGACGACCTTTACTTAAAACTATTACTGATAAAACCTTCAAAAATTATATCATCACAGCAAACTACAAAAAAGTTTTACACTGTTTTTTTTTTCAATCTATTAAACCAAATACTGGGTATTTATTTTTAACCTTGACCTTCATGTAAATATATTTAATAATGACTTTCCAAAAAAAAAAATAAAGTACAAATTACTGTACGAAACTAGAGTAATGCATATAGTTCACAAAATAGTTGCAAAAATATCATCTGCAATTTCTCATGATGTCAGTTTTCATCATTTTTTTTTTCAAAATACTCCACAAGTTTTGGAATAACAGAGACAAGAACCCGCTTGGTATAGGAAACCCAGCCTGGCCTTCTGAGTTTTTCTAAACTGATGTAGCTCTAAGTCCACCCTCGCCATCTCTCTGAAATATCTTGTGAAGGTAGGACAAGAGCAAGCCTGAACCTGCAATATTTTCTGCTGTGTTGTGCTTCACAACACCTTAAGCAATCAAAACATGCGATGACGTTATGGTTTTTTTTATATCTCGTTGCCAAAAAGAAGGCCTTGGTGAACAGAAATTGGTGGAAAACTAAACTGTAAGATATCAGTACTTGATAACTTGGTCTGCTTCGTCAACACTAAGGTTTTAACATCTTCTGTAGCATCATGGGCAGCGTAGCTGGTGTTCAGTACCGCTTTCACTAGTGTCTCTTGTTTGTAATTCTGCTGTCCAGGAAAGGCTTTCTTGAATACACTCAGGGAGTCGATAAACCAAAAAACAACAGGAAGCAGTGTATCTGTCATGTTTAAACAGTGTAAGGTACTCATAAGTACAGGGAAGTCGAAATTCTTTCCGTTATGTGCTACCAATAAAACATTTGAAAAAATCTTCATCCATTCCACAAACTCTGTTAGTAGAAATATAATCTTATGTTAACTGCATTAACCTCCCTACCGTGGACAGTCATTTTTTCTAAGTCGGAATTCACTACAATGCCAGTCGTGTTCATTGTGTCCTCTGAAATGGGAAGAATATATGTGTTGTACAGAGATCACGTTTCCAATTCAACTGCAGCAAGTTGAGTGATATGTGGCATCTGTCTTCCTCGAACTGAATTAAACAGAAATATTTTCATAAGTTCTAAACACTTTTATTTATGTTTTATTTATTGTCTTTATTTTTTTTTTAAATATGGAACTTTTTTTTCTCATCTGGTGTATATAAACTTACTCAGATCAGTGGTCTCTAAATCAAATACCACAAGGGAGGGAAATCCTCTATATAATGTGATAGGTTTAGACACCACGAGGAACAGGATCCGGTATCTGTACAATGTCAAACAGGATCCGGTATGAGTACAATGTCAACCTCATCTAATCCTATCTCTAGAAAAAAAATGTTCTAATGTGATAAAAATGGAAGTTAAAAAACTTCTGGTTTTATAAAAACAATGTATAATTTAAAATAAAATATACCTGACTGATATGCGTCACCCTCAAGTGCCTGAAATGCACATTGCGTATTATTTCTTTCCTGCTTCAACTGGATTCTTCTTCTCTTTGTTGAGGGTAGCTTAGATCTCTTCTCTGACTGCAGACGCCGCTTTAACTGTTTTGCTGCATACTTCTTGGTAAACTTCCCAGGTGACAAACCAGCTTTTTCATTTACCTTTTCCAAAAAAATTACAATATTACCAACATTATTTTTTTAAGCAGTACGTTTTATAAAATTTATGTTACCTTGCTGAGTTTAAAACAAAATCTTTAAGAAAGTTAAAAGGTTGAAAAGTGTAAATCAAATACCAGGTAATACCAAGCTCAAAATATTATTATTAATACATGAACAAGAATTTTACAATTAGAACACTTACAGTTTACAATGAATGTGGTCGATATGACAGTTGTTGAAATCAACCTGATGCTAGATGCTGAAACCAACATGATGCTAAAAAATATTAATAAATAACAACAAAAACATAACTTTAAACCAACCAACATTGTAAATAATTCAACAGAAAAACAAACAATAAAAATTAGTTAAAAAACATTTAAACATTAAAACAAAGAAATTATGCAATTATAGCTTTGCAATGTACCCTCTCCCTTCATTTATGAAGGCTGCTGTCGCATGTACTCTAAAGTCAAGCGCAACAGAGTTGGGTATTCTCATGGTGTTTTCTTTATTCACATGTTCACATTGCTGACTAGAGCCGAGGTCCACAAACTGGGCTATTCGTGCTAACACTTGATTAAAAATGGGCTGCAGATGCTGACGAAGTTGGTCGTTTTTCAAAGCTGCTTTGTTAGGAAGACTTCTGTGGATGTACTTTTCAGAAGGATTTCGTTTAAATCCACAAAAGCAAGCAGTGCAGCAAGAATGATCCCCAAACTGATGAGGCAATATAGCTTTCAGATTATCTTCCAAGCCGTCTTTAGTTTGATTTTTTGCAAGAGCATATTTAATGCATTTCTGCAGATGCACGATAACTGTTTTACTTAGTTTCACACCCTTGGTTCATTGAAGTGCGTAGAGTCGTTTTCCAATGTTCTTAATCACATGGTTTTTGTCCAATCGTTTGTTCATAGTTATTCCAAGTTCACTTTTGATTCTAGAAATCGTTGTATTGTCTCCATCTCCTTCAAGAATGTCCACAGATGTACCTGAATCTATAAGTTCTTTTATACTCTGCACATCACTTACACTTTCCATGAGGCGGGCACTTCCAGTGTGATTGTGAACACATCTGTGTTTTCTGATTTCTTGACCTGGACGGTTTCTCCGCCACTACTTACAGGTGCCACAAATTCTGTGAGATACAACTGTTTTCACAACTTTTTTCCAATACTTGGCTTTACTCATAAAAAAGTATGTGCTGCAAAAAATGAAAATTATCATAATAATTATTGATCAATAAATCATGTATTTTTAAAATACCAAAAAAAAAATGTATTACAAATGTGGAAGTTTATGAATAGAGATTATTCATGGTTACTGTAAAACATTCATGTGAAAATATGTGGGTTTCATATGAGAATTTTTATCTTTCAAGATTTTAGTTGTTTATGACAGGACATTTTTTTAAAAAAATGCTAAACTTACAGGTGAGGCTATCAAAACCACGTTTTTGCCATGCTGTATTTACTGCACATGACATGTCAGACCTGG
The DNA here is from genome assembly GCA_015776775.1 of Magallana hongkongensis. Classification (NCBI taxonomy): domain Eukaryota; kingdom Metazoa; phylum Mollusca; class Bivalvia; order Ostreida; family Ostreidae; genus Magallana; species Magallana hongkongensis. The sequence goes on from CM027471.1 coordinate 7,398,619, forward strand.
TCTTGGTTGGGAATTTAGATACTAGTTTGTTCTTGCATTTCAGAGACTGTTGTTGTAAAGACTGACAGGGAACTCTTTTCTTCAACTTAGCTCTACCTTTAAATATGTCCTTCACTGTCCTAAAAAAATATAGTGTAATTCATGTGTTTTGTTACTAATAGGCTTTTAAGAAAAATAAATGACACAAATTCTATAGGACGATACTGTTTCAAACTAAATGTTTTTTTTTCGGAGGGGGGGGGGGGGGGGGGGGGGGGTTCTACCTTGATGAACTGGGTACATCAGTTTCATCCTTCAAAAGTTCAGGTGACTGTAATGCAGCAGATTCTCGACACACTAGCCTTCTGAAATAAAAACATTGTTTTAATTTTTCATAATTTTTTTTTTATTCTAATGATTTTATTTTTCATAATTTTTTTTTCATCCAGTTTCCAAGATTTCACGAACTTGAATTTACAACCCCCTTTTTACTTATAAACAATCATGTACATTCTTTTTTTAATATAAGGTATTTCCTGAACAATTACAAAAACTCAATAACTGTACAAAACTTGTTACATTGTCACAAATTAATGTCAAATTCTTACTTTACACTTGGAGATGCATCATGAAAAAAACTGACACCTTAGCCATCTATTTCCTCTTCCATTTCTTCTTGTGCTTTCTTTGACTCCTCATTACCCACATCTCTAATTAAAAATGTACAAAATAATTAGTTTTATAATATAACTCCAACTATGAACTTTTTAAAACAATGCAAATCACACATATAATTATTCCAAAATAAAGAATAGTTCTTACTCCATCTCAAGTTAAAAAGAATTTTGTGCTGCCTTGGACATAGATGACTTGGCTATAGATTCAACAAAGTTCCGTGCTCTTCTCTCATTCATCTTCAAGTTTTTCTGACTAATAGGCTTCAAATTCAGTGCAGCTTAAACATTCTTTACTCTATCTGGACCACTTAAAGTGTCAATCATAGCTGAAACAATTATACAATGTATTTAACAATGTGTTTTGTAATATCTTGTGTGTAGGAAGTAAATTATGCTCATCTTCTAACAGCAGATTTATACATGTACTGTATTTTATAAGATGATAGTTACAAGGTAATTGGATACTGAACAAACTAAAAAAGTTTAAAAATGTTTATTCATTTGTATGTACATGTATGTGTTTGTGAATATCATTTACCTGTTCCAAGTTTCGTATTGACAGCAAAGCAGGGCATGTCTAGTTTTTTAACACGGTGGGTGCTACCGTAGGGTACTCTGTTGACGTGGTTACAGTCATTATTGCTGCACTTAACGTATACATAACCACCAAGCCCTTTCTGGAGTTCCCCTACAACGCTGTCGTATGTCAAAGCCACCGGTCCGAGGCGGCAGGCCTCACAGTGTCTTAGATTTGATAGTAGAACACCAAACTCAACAATTCGTCTACCTTTCTTCCAATTGTCGTCTCCTTCGGCATGTTCCGGCTGATCCGTTCGTGATATATTCGCAGAAGTATAAGAATGTTTATTTCTCACATAACGTGGTACAGATACAACTCTTTTCTTTTTATCAGCGGTAAACCGGCCTTTTTTATCCATCGTCTTCTCAAAGGAGCAGCCATGTGTTTACATCAAGAACAGTAACTCTACGACTTCCGGTTTTCAAGAACGATAACTCTAACATCTTCCGAAGATTACCGATGTTGTAATCATTGGTAATTTTCGGGGTTTTAACAGGAAGTAAGCTATGAGGCACACAGGGCCTTTACTGAGAGTCTCCACTTCTGCTTACAGCTGCTGTTCTATTAAGTTCATCTCTGAACTATCATCTCCTTCTCAACTGACCTCTGCCAGGTCTTCTTTTGATGTCCTCTGTTTCTTTTTCTAGGTAGAGTCCATCTTAAGGCTACTCTTTGTATTTCTGATGTTTCCTTTCTCAGGAAATGGCCAATCCACAATTTTATTCGTTTTTTCTCTTTTATCTGATCAGATATGGCAGCTGTTTGAGTTCTCCTGTACAAGTCTTCGTTTCTGATCTTGTTTCACCAGAATAACTTTGGGATCCTACGGAGGCATCCTGTGTGGAAAGTGTCTAGTTTTTAGCTCACCTGAGCTGAAAGCTCAAGTGAGCTATTCTGATCACATTTTTCCGTTGTCCGTCTGTCCGTCCGTCTGTCTGTCCGTCTGTAAACTTTTTACATTTTGAACTTCTTCTCTAAAACCGCTTCGCCAACTTCAACCAAATTTGACACAAAGCATCCTTATGGAAAGGCCAATATAAATTGCAGAAATGAAAGAGCGATCTTTTTTCAAAGCGGAGAAAACATCGAAAGTGTAGAAAAAGGGGGGTGCATTTTTAAAAATCTTCTTCTCAAGAACTATGGTCTCAAATTCAACGAAATTTAGCCTGGATGATCCTTATGGGAAGGAAAAAATAAATTGCAAAAATGAAGGTCTAATTCAGTTCCAAATTTAAGTTATAACGAAAAATAATAAAAGGGGTTTAATCGGTTTATAAATAAGTTTAGTTCGGCTTCGTTATTCCAGATTCATTGTTGACGTCATTCCGTCTCGGAAACGAGGTTCTTTGTTCGAAACGGCCATTTTCGACCCATTCTGAGGTTAAGTAATAGACTATACCTTCTGCGAAACGATTAATTTGTTTGTTGTGGAACAGTTCACGCGCAAAGGTAATGTTTGAAACTTGCAAGATATATTGGTGCCGGTTATTATGTGAAGTAAATTGAGGTTAAATATTTCAATTCGTTGACATTTTCACTTATGTCGGTGGTTTTAGTTTGTTTCATTTTCATTGCGGTTTTTTACTATGGGAAACTATCGCCTGTATTTTGGAATTTTTACGTATTAATCAAACATAAACTTCGGTGAAGCGGGCAGCTGATTGTTTACCTGCGCAAAATGAGCAAAATCTGATGCATCCACAACATGAAAAGACGATTCATGCAATTGGTAAATATATGTATTATCTCTGCGCAGTGGTTCATTTATGCAATGTGTTATGTGAATATGCTTACAAACTCAAGTCTATTCACTCTAAGCAGACATTGTTTTCGCAGATGAATATATGTAGGTGTATGTATGATTTGAAAAATAAATTGTGCTATGTCTTTGTTATTGTGCATTTTTCTGTTTTTATTGTTTACCATTTTATATTTACTAGCCATTCGACCCATAGCTTCAAGTTATGAGCTAGATACAAACCATAGTCACCTGACGTTGTATATTTTTCTAAGAATAAAAATAAATACCTTAAATCAATAAATCAAAAAAATACAAGGTACACATCGCCACCATCTTGGATTTATTTCAAATTGTCACATCAGCTGGGAGTTCTGCTTGAAACTCATTGGTAAATTTTTTATAATTGACATAAATCCAAAATGGAGGCGATGGGTACCTTGTGTATTATTAGATATACCGTATTCATTTTTATTCTGAGAGAAATAATTTGTAAACGGTGTGACCGTTGGACCGAGCGCAGATTTAACACAGTGCAGTTTGATTTTTAGCTCACCTGAGCTGAAAGCTCAAGTGAGCTATTCTAATCACATTTTGTCTGTCGTCCGTCCGTCTGTCCGTCTGTCTGTAAACTTTTCACATTTTCAACATCTTCTCAAGAACCACTGGGCCAATTTCAACCAAACTTGCCACAAAGCATCTTTAGCCTAAGGGGATTCAAAGTTGTGAAAATTAAGGACCACGCCCGTTTGCAAAGGGAGATAATTAGGAATTTATAAAAAATTTCGAGAAATTTTCAAAAATCTTCTTCTCATGAATCATAAGACCAGGAAGGCTGAAACCTGTGTGAAAGCATCCTCAAGTAGTGTAGATTCAAAATGGTGAAAATCATGATCCCCGGGGGTATGGTGGGGCCACAATCGGGGTCGAAGTTTTACAAAGGAATATATAGAGTAAATCTTTAAAAATCTTCTTCTCAGAAACTAATCAGCCGGAAAAGCTGAAACTTGTGTTAAAGCATCCTAAGGTAGTGTAGATTCATAGTCGTGAAAATCATGACCCCCGGGTGTAGGATGGGGCCACAATGGGGGAGGGGTCGAAGTTTTACTTAGGAATATATAGAGTAAATCTTTAAAAATCTTCTTCTCAGAAACTAATCAGCCAGGAAAGCTGAAATTTGTGTGGAGGCATCCTCAGGTAGTGTTGATTCAAAGTTGTGAAAATCATGATCCCTGGGGGTAGGGTGAGGCCATATTGGGGTGAGGGGGTGTTAACGTTTTACATAGGAATATATAGAGTAAATCTTTAAAAATCTTCTCCTCAGAAACTAATCTACCAGGAAAGCTGAAACTTGTGTGGAAGTATCATCAGGTAGTGTAGATTCAATGTTGTGAAAATCATGATCCCTGGGGATAGGGTGAGGCCACATTGGGGGGGGGGGGTTAAAGTTTTACATAGGAATATATAGAGTAAATCTTTAAGAATCTTCTTCTCAGAAACTACTCAGCAAGATGATTTTTTGTAATTGTTAAGACTTTGGCTCCAGGACAATTCTTTGGCCTCACAAGAGGGTTCAGAGTTTGATGTAGCTATATATCCCATATATATAAACAATTGTAAAGGATCTTTTTGAGAATTGCAATACTCAACATGTGATATGACTATAAAATTGAAGCAGGCAGCTAATTTTTCATTAGAATCTTTTTGTATTACTGTATTGAGTTATTGCCCTTGATTTATTGACTCTTGATTATTTTAATTGATGCATCCAGTGTTATCCAAATATTGTGATGACTATTTTTATACAATTATAAATATTCAATGTATATAAGTTGTTCTGCATAAGTATTTTTGGGTTAGGACGGATTAGTTTGATTTCTAATTTTTAGATACTATGAATTATTTTAGGCCGGCACATATATAGGGACAGTGTCTATTGAGTTACATTGAGCGACTGTTTGGGGTTAAACTTGAACAGGTTGGGATAGATTGAGTGTGTGACATCCCTGCTCTATCTAATTTCGTGTTTTCTAACCTTCGATACAGAGTGTGCGGTCATCCCTGCCCTGTATCGCATTAATACGGTCATCCCTTCTTGTAATGGTGGTGGTTGCGGCGGACAACAAGTGTCTGGTCATCTCTGCTGGTGTTCTGGCCTTTTTAGCGGCACTCCCTGCTTGCGTTAACGTTGGTACCTGTTGAGTTGCGTAGGTGTGCGGTCATCCCTGCCTGCGTAACGTTGAGTCCTTATATATGTGCAGGAGCGGTGATTAAAGTCTGCTCTTGTTAATATTGGCAGCAATCAGGGCCTTCCCAGTCTATCTCCGGTACGGGCCCGCGGGGATCACAGGCAGTGACCCCCTTGCACGTTACATAATCATCCTGTTAGAAAATGGACTAATGATTATAAACATAAGAATATCCAGGGGGGGGGGGGGGGATTGATTTTATTTTTACAGGATCTACATGTATTATTGTACATTGTCCAGATTGTTTGTATTATGACTCAATTAAGCTGACTTTATCATATCTATTGTTCCTCAGGTGAGCGATGTGGCCCATGGGCCTCTTGTTGTATGATGGTATTTGTCACCTTCCATGACTAAGAACCCCTGTGTGGATTAAGAAGCTATCTGACAGTTCTGTGTTGCAGATTACCTTTTCGCGAAAGACTCAATAAAGCAATTGTATGATGGAGATGATTTTGTTGGGAGTGTCATAATGCATAAGGATTTTCCATTATGCGAGACGGTGAACACTGTCAATGCTTTGGAAAAGTCAATGAAATTGGCATAACGAGTAATGTCCCGTTGGTTGATTTGTTCTAAAACTTGCCTCAATGAATAAATGTGATCTGCACATGATTTTTCTTTTCTAAATCCAGCTTGTTCTTTGCAGAGATATGGATCTTTCACTGAAGCTATTCTGTTTAGAATGATTCTGCGGAGAACTTTGCTGGTAACTGACAGCAGTTATTTGTGTCAGCTAGGTCTCCTCACCTTGGTAGTTTCACAATGAGATCAATCTTCCAGTCATTTTGTTCATTTTGACTACTATACGATGTCCAAAGACAACTCATTTCACATTTTGCCTAATTACTCGATATCTATAAATACACCAGGGTTCAAGCGATATTCATTCAAAATAATAACAAAAGAAATTTGGGATTTCCGTTTTTGAAATGCAATTTAGCATATAAATCGATATTTCTATTTTAAGAGTATCAGGCACAACTACAAAAACCCATTGTACTTATTCCATAAATATGTGTATTTCTATTAAAAACCGTCGAAAATGACAGTACAATAGCTTATAGAAGAAATGAAACCTATCTGCCTTGCCATATCTGTTATGGTATAGCAGCATCTGTTGTTCATAATGTGCGATTTGTTAAAACACTTTTCTTTTGATATTGAGATAAAGAGAAATATCGAATCGATTATATCATCACTATGGATATAGCACTAAAAAGACACAATGGAATCATTTACTAGAAAAAGATCTTCACATTAAAATTACTGACAGAAACACATGTTAATGATGGATCAATAAGCTTTTAATTAGAAAAAATAATTCCAAAATCAGAAATTATTTATGGTTCTTGAATAGTTTATAGCAATATCTCAAAATTTGATCAGAGAATCCGAAAATTTAGATTTGGCTACAAACATATATCTTTAAAACATTGGTTTCGTTTCATACACAATATATTTATCGAATGCATGTAATAAACGTTTAGAAGGGTCGGATAACCATTTCAATTTTTTAGAGTATTCTTTTAAAAATTAAAGACTGATATGTTATTGATTGATATTTTTAACCTATGAAGCTATCTATTGATATCCCTTACATGCATCTGTTGCACGATCGTTCAAACATTGTTACTGGTCACGCAATGCGCACTGCAGAGAAAAATAAAATAATCAATACGTAGAACTGCTAAATTATGAATCATCCAGTAAAAAAAACCAAATACTCGAGTTTATAATTTCAGCCGCAGGAACTCAGACAGACGGGTAGATTATGGAATACTCCAAAGGTTTTGATAAAGTAAGTTATAGTAACTGACTTATTTTGATAATATAAGGTAACGCACCAAAAAGAAAAATGGCATTTGAAACATTCAAACAGTTTCAGTCATCACATCCGTCATGCTTGACGGTAGCTGCAGGTCTATAGCTCCCGGTCTGAAAAATGTCAGATGGACGACCCGGGAGCTAAAGTGCCTCCCATAGTAAAAATATGCAATGTACGGCACACAAAAATTTGCGCTTGTTTTGGACTGATTAACACAAATTTTCACGCTAATTCTGTGGAAAAAATTAGTACAATTCAATTCTTCAGTCAATTTACTACTGATATCAGTACTTAACTTGCCTCAAACTCTCTCTTACACATGCTATCCGACTTAGGAAATCGAAGTTACTTCGAAATTTAGAGTCGCCATTTTTACATGTAAAAAAAACTGCACCACTTCACTTTACGGGGCTGGTGATGGTGTTTAAAAGAATATTGAAGGTAAGTAAAGTGTTAAAAATTGTAAAATTTGATTTTTTTGGAATAAAATATTTGCATTCAATGTGTTCGGAAATAAGGTTAATCAATCCAAAACTGGCGCAGTTGTTTGTGCGCCGTTAAATTGCAGTTTTTTTTACTATGGGAGGCACTGTACCTCCCAGGTCGTCCATCCAATTTTTTTCTGACCGAGAGCTACAGACCTGCAGCTAGTTTGACGCTTGATTTTATTGTTTAGATGGTTGGTAATTTTAGTATTTTATTATCTTAATTTTTTTCTGTGTCCTTTTTTTGTCCGGATGTGTGTTTTCCGATGTGCGTGGAAGTTGAAATGTTGCTATGGTGTCAACCGCAAAGTGTTAACGTTTTTATGTTTTTCAAAAACTCCTGTAATACAAAATCTCAATTAATCCTTTAACTCGAGAAAAAATTTCTTTTCGTCTCATTTGCAGATATGGTGAGGAACGGTCGAAAGATATGAAACGCATCCAATTTTTACTGAACCTATTATTGTTTAACAATGAGGTAATACCTTTCTCTCTAGTACATATACCTACAAATATATCGTTTAACTACCTCTTCAGTATTGTTATACATTATAGAACCAAGTACATTAGAAACCCATTTAAATGATCTGTCTATTAAAAAGTATGATTGGGCTGCCCAAAGTAATTTCTATGTTAACGTAACCCGCGCGCGCACAAGCTTTAGGGAAAATGTAGGTTTTTTAAAGCTATTTTTGTTTGGAATTATCTAGTTTGATTTTTACTAAAATGCTGTAATCTGTAGAAATTTCAAATATTAAGAGGACATTATGAATATATATCAGGAACTATATGTGATTATTATAGAAGGTGGTCATTAATGGGGTAGCAGTATTCCTGCAGCTTGAATATTCTAAACTTATAAATTAAGGCAATTTGCAAATAAACTACAAGATGCCTGCACCAGAGAACTTGCTTACACCTTTGGTATTTCAACACATGTGAGATGATGTAGGTAAGGTATGATTGAATATTAACTGATAAGTTATTACTGTGAAATTAATCAAAAACCTACTTCCATTTTTGATAAACAAGCCCGAAATAGCAAAATTAAGAGTAAGGTGGTGGACACGCTTTGGCAGATCCAAGTCAGGAATAGTCTCGATCAAAATATATACTTGCAATGAAATAATATTGAATGATTACGTATAGCGTACATTTTAGTATTAATGGAAAGAACTCTCAAGAAACGGGTTGACTAATTTACATCATGGCGGAAGTGTAGGGCGAGTGAACCATCGGGCAGATACTTTGAATCTGACAACTTTGGTTCAAAATATGCATGCAAATGGATAATAATGCGTAAACTAGCTTGTTTTAATTTCATACCTTTTTTATACCACGACAGATTGGCTGAAACCTTAGATATTAATTTGTAAACATTATTGATTAATGAACAGATTATTGTTTTCTACGTCTATATGAATAAATGATGTATGCATACAATGGGGAAGTTTGCAGAGTGAGTTATAAATCCCTATAAATTACCTGATTTTTTTTTTTTAAAGCGTACTTATGAAATGTCAGATTTATATATAGATTCAGTCAAAAAAAAAGAGAGCGAAAACTGAGATTTTCTCTTTTTTTTCAAAGTTTAAGAGGCACAACTCTGTCAAAAATCATTGGACTGGAACGAGTTTCAAACTGAACCTGTAAATTTGTAAGATAATTCCATATGTAATTAATTTAAATTAAATGTGTGCAATAGTCGTTGCGATAATGATCGGAAAGTGAATATCCCATTTTCTTAAAGATCAAGAGGAATAACTCTGTCAAACATCATCCAACCAGAACTAAGCCTTTATAGATTGAGTTGAATGTGTGCAACGGTTGTTGAGATAATGATCGGAAAGTGAATGATAATGGAATGACAGAAGGGCCGAATGACTGAAAGGGGTAACACTATAGGCTCCAGCCATTTCATGACGGGGACCTCAAACAGTATCATGAAATTTATCCATCATGTAAAGTGTACATAATATGCAATGTGTTTTCCGAGCTAGGGCAATATCGTTTCCTATACTAGACCAAGATGAAAATGTATTTCGGCAGTTTATTTATCCAGCTAATTACATGTTACATGCAGGTTATAAAGTAGGTTTCTTTTTGGTAACTTTGTTGTTAATTTCAGGGACAAAGAAAACAGCTGCTAAAACTAGGAATATTTGTTTACAAATATACCAAATAAAATACCCCTTTAAAAATCTTAATTTCTGAATTCTAATCAATGTGCAGGTTTTAGCGTTTACGGCGTGTCAAAAATCAATCCTTACTGTAAGGTATGGAAATCCTTGTCCCAACGATGCTGCGTCCTGGGATGCGGCGGCAAGCAGAATGAATTGTGGATCCATACAACAGGAGTGTTCAAAGGCTTTGGGCTTAGATCCTAAGATATACCTTTTCCAGTACCACTGTCTAATGAATTCCTGGATGAATGCCACAGTAGAAGTGTGTGCACTGAATCGTACTATTTTAGGTAAAATAGACACTATTTGATTTTAATTATTTCTTATGAACAACAATATCAAGTCAAACAAAATGTGTAACAATAATATCAGATAAATTTATATGCACATTTAATTCATTGATTGAAAAATCTAATCATTGCTTTCATATTTGCTCAGGTTACTGTGCTGAGTTTAACACCGATGGGGCCTTAATACAGGAAAACTATAATGCAGACTGTAGAAAATATGATCCGCCATGTCCAAAAATCTATAATTCAGCAGAGGCTTACAAATGTGATTTATTTTCTAACCTTTTCCTATATCTAAGATATAAATCTTTACCACCTTCTCTCCATTTCTTTTGTAAATAATAATGGTTAATTTCTGAATTACAGATACATTAAATATATGGTTTCAAATCTATTTTTAACATCACACATTTTTTCACAACCATTTTGCTGACGCCATTAAAGAATTGAGCTTGTTTATTTAGAGCAGCGCTAACTTACATGCACATTTATAACGTGTATGCATGTACCAACAATTCTTTCTTATCATATTCATTTTGAAGCGTTTTTACATTTCTACTTCTTATTGATTTCTTAAAAGAATCAATAGTTATAAACTTTGACGAATACCACTAACGATTAGTTAATATGCGTTTTCTACCAAAAAATAATCTTATTGTGTTGCTAAAGGCCCTGTCACACCAAGCTGCGTCCCCACGGCTTGTTCACGGCGTTGTAAAATTCATGGAATCGCCGTAGGATCGCAAGGAAAATTAAGGAAAAATGTACCGTTTTATTTGAAAATTTTACAAGTGGAGTTGTCACGGCGTCCTTACGGCGACCGAGGCGTTCTTACGGAGCTCCCACGGCGTGTAACTGCGTTTCCACGGAGTTCTACTTGGCGATTAACTGCGCTCTCGCTGAGTCACCGCCGCGCGCTCATGGCGTGCTAGGAGATTCTACCGCGCGTCCACGGCGTGCTCTGCGCGCTGACTGCGTGCACAAGACGTTCTCTTCTTCTTGGTAGGTTAATATTAATTTGTACAATTGTATGGGAAACAAACAAGAATTTACAACTAGTAAACAAATGATTAAAAATTTGTTTTGATTTTATGAAAAGGTACATTGTAATATTGAAACATAGTTACTTCTTATAACAATTTGTGAAGGACTAGGATAAAACTTTTAGTAGTCAGGTCTACAAAAAAATCCGTTATTAGTTGTTAGAAAACATAGAAAAGATTTGAAAACATCAGAACCAAATGGCATGAATTCCATCTACGTCCATTGATAGGTCTTGGAATATTGGCATATTCTACTTTTTACATAGTCATCTACATCCAGTTTGATAATTATTACATCGCTTGTTATTGTACAACAGCCATTTTTCGAGTTTTCGTGGTCTTGATGACAACGCAGTAGAAACGCCGTGGGAGCGCGATAAAAACGCAGAAGAAACGTCACGAGAGCGCGATGAACTCAGCAACAGCTCTTTGGGGTCGCTGTGTGAACGCAGCCAAATGGAAAGCAACTTGTTCAAACGCTGTGGATGCGCAGTGAGAGCGCGATAGAGACGCAGTGGGATCCCAAAGGACTCCGTGAGGTCTCCGTGCAAGCGCAATTGACTTATCACTGCGTCTACACTGCGATTAGCTGCGTTCCTTGAGCGCGCCGACGGAGCTCTCGTGGCACTGTTGGAGATCTTACGGCGCTGCCACGGCGACCTTACTACGCTTCTACGGCGTGTTTATCAGAACGCCGAGCCACGGCGCGTACTTTGTGCATGTTCAAAGTGCGCGTCGTCGCATGGCGTTCTTCAATGTTCAAGGCGATCCCACCGCGATGGACGAAGATGCCGTTGCGTTCTTACGGCGCTCTAGGAGACTCTACTGCGTTTACCTTGGCGTTTTACATTATTTAAGGACGCAGCGGGATCGCTGTGAGGACGCAGCTCCGGTGTGACAGGGGTTTTAAGTACACGTCATATGCAATCAACATATATGGATAATAAGTGTTTGTATTCGAGAAAATGTATCATGAAATGCTTTTATATGATTTAAATAACTAAAATACATGTATATCATATGAAATGATATCTATTTATAAAATTTAAAAATAAATATAGTTGTTTGAAATATCTCTGAAAAAGATTGGTTTAACGAAAAAAAAACCACATTATTATTTGATCAATGAGCTAGGAAGCCTACTTTCTCACTAGTTTTAAAACCAAAATGCTGATTATAATCATTTAATATAAAGTATATGCATGACAGTTATTGAATGTTTTTTTTAGATCAATCCTGCTACGAATCAGTGCACAATCATCAACAGAAACCATTATTTGTTGCCCCGGAAAATTACATTTCCTCTCATCCACGGTAATTGTAACGTTTGAGTCGACAAACACTTTTAAAACATTAACATTCTATAATCATACATAACTATGCTGTAGGTTTATGCAGTTATGATATTACAATTTAGGCTGAGCATTAAACTAAGCTATTTATTTCTTTATTTTTCAGTTATTCGAGCATTTGTCTACCTTTTTTCCTTCTATTACATCTAATACATCATTTTGATGAATAAATCTTTACATATTAATCATAGTCTTAGTGTCATCAACAGATGGGTATTGAGCCAAGAGGTCTACATTATTGATACCTCTCAATAGCTCTAAAAAAAACCAAAACAGTTTTTTTAACCGAAAAACTGGTTGGTTGAATTTGATTTGTGTGTATACGAGTTAAACATCGGTAATAAATATATATGAATCTTTTTCATATACTTTAAAATGATTTATATATAGCCAACGCAGTAGAAAATAAGAAACAAGTGAAAGTGACAAATTAAAAGTAGACTTAGAATCAACACAAATTAACGGAAACATTATCATCAACGAAAATTTACCATTTAAGTGTTTAATTTATTAACTGCAGTGAAGCTTTAGAAAGTATATTTTTATCTTTTAAACATATTTTGCTAAATCTGTCAAAAAAAATACAAATTGTATCAAAGTAAATACATTTATTATTTAGTATCATAAACTGGATTTAAAAAATACACCTTTGATATGTATAAAATTTAATGGAACTTATCATCCAAAACTTCGAATGCTTTTTTTTTGTTTTTGTTTTATTTCGTTTCCATGTCGAAAATTGGAAAAAATATTCTATTTACGATTCATCATTTCATAGAATAAAAGGACGTTTTACATACACCGGTGATTGTTTTTTAACATGCAATATTTAGATATTTAAAGAGTCATGAAGCAGCATATCCATAGCATTTAAAATGGAAATTCACAAAGCCAAAAACAATTGATTCGCAATGAAAACAAAATATCAAAACCGAAATCTGCAATAATAAGTATACTAAAAAGATTCAACCTTTTTTACTCTTACTCAGAGGAAGACCATTTACTTAGTGAGTTATCATTTTGTTATTTGTTACATTTCAGACCACTCGATTACGGTGTTAATATCAGCGTTTCTGATCAAAACATGTCCGTTATTTATTATCTACACTTTGCTGACTTTGTCTTTAAATTGTTCCTAAAATATTATTTAAAACGACTCAGCAAGTTCAATTAAATTTACATGTACCACAAATAATTTAATAGAATATCAACGAAATAGAATGCAGGTAAAGCAGCTTGAAAAATACTGTTTACCGGTACATTGAACCAATGTTAACATAAACAGAACACGAGCCTTGTTTACAAGACAAGGAATTCTGAGCTCTGTATGTTGCTTATTACTCTACTGACTGACACTCAATTTTTGGTTGATCATTAGAAATGCTTTTCATAAGCTTTGTAAACAATAAAATGGAACACGATATATGTGAGTCGATTCTCACTAGTGATACCCCCGCTCTGATGTGAATATGCCAAAAAAGCAAAATCAACATTCAACAGGAAGTAGGCATCCGATTGGTACAAAAATATATTCCATGATATGGCATGCTTAAGCAAATGGTGTGTTAAAATTTCAAGTATCTGCATTTTATTGTAGCTGAGAAATCTTGAAAATTTGAACATTTAGGCTAAAAATCAACAAAGTCATCATTTAACAGGAAGTTGACGTCCGATTAATAAAAAAATATATCTCACAATATGCCGTGTCTTAAAAATAGTGTGTTAAAATTTCAATCATCTGCAATGAATAGTTGCTATAAAAATGCGACATAACTTTTTGTTACAGATGGGCAGACACAAATAAGGGTAAAACAGTGTACCCCCTTCTCCTTCGGAGCTAGAGTACAAAAATTAAATTTGACCAAAATCGTAGCGCTCCTTTAAGCAACTTTTTTTATATATTAGATATATGTAATATATTCAAACCATTACGAGGAATAGCAACAGGTTAAATGGTTATAACAGAATTAAAATAACATTGCATGGATCAGAGGGCGATGAACGATATTGGAAGGAGGTCTCTCTTTCATCGTATATAACACTAACTCAATACATTTAGCAACAAAACAAATCCCGCGGGGAAGGAAAAGGTCAAAACTTAAAGTTAACTTGAACAAGGTGCAGCCCTTTGGGAGACGGTTCATGGTTTATTTATTCATGTCATTACCGGTGTTCCTGTGTAATTACTAGTAAGTGGGAGAGGGGGTAGGAAATATATTTTCAATCAATTTTTTACAAGTATATCTGAAATATGTATCAAAACAAGATATTTCACATGTTTAACTCGGAATTACAGACCCGTATTTAATGTTATACACTTAATGTATCATGCTATAAAAACGTCTTTTGTTTATTGTATTTACTTAGCTTTTTATCTGAAATTTCCACCCACAAACACACATGCTCATCGACCACTATTATCGAATAATTCACTTAACAAAATATCACCAAAAAGTTTCAATTCAAATCTGTGATTACAGTAAGTATGTTGATTTTCATTTTTAGACGAAGGCTCTATTGAGCCTCCTCTATTGCTACCGGTCAGCTTGCATGTGACGTCGATAATGAACGTAGTGGATTCGGCGGACACTACCTAGCGGCAAAATTTGCAATATTCGTTTAGGATTCATATTTCAAAATTATTTTTGAAATAAATATCTTATTTGCAATCATTAATATACAATAAATAGAACTATACATTTGGCAATTAATAAACATAATTTCTCTCGTAAATGTTGGTCCATACGTAAAATACCCAGTAAGTATGAATATGCATGAGTTTGGGAATGTTTGGGGCTCACAAGCAATAGTGTGTAATCGTATAGTGGCTATTTATACATTTTGTACAGCCTCCTTTCCTTGACGTCAAATAATGAGGATTCCTCAAGAACCATCTAGTGTTGACCTAAATATTGAATAATTATGAAATTCATTGGATATACGTGGCCTGGTTTTTTTCTGTAATGTATATTACTTGCGGATTATCAATCAATCTCCTGCGGAGACGTATCTTTCTATGTATAGCTACCCCACCCCCCGGCATCGATCCAATTAACATGAATATTCAACACGTTGAACCACTGCTATGTGAAGCTTGAATATTCCCAAATTAATTACTGTAAATCGTGATCGTTATGTGGTATATTTTTGCTTAGTTTTATTTTACTTAATTTTCACGATAACTTTCGTTAATTTTGACTATAATCAGCAAAGCGTTTGGCTCGCATACTAACCCTACTTTATTAAGGATAATGATACAATTAAATTTAAAATTCAGATTTCACCCTTTAACGCAAGACCCCCCCCCCCCTCCCCCCGTCAATGGGTGCATACATGTAGGTAGAATACCCGGGCCATTTGCAGTGAGGCTTAATTAATCATGCATGTCTGGCCGGTTTATTATCACTTAGCAAACATTCTTAAATTCTCAATACCCACCTGGCCAACATTTTGATTTTCACACCTGAGTGACCAGGAAGCTATAGTCTGTTTTCACATGTTATGTATTTGTAATCAACAAATTTAAAAAAAAATGGCATTAATTTTTGCCTATTAGATGATAATCAGAATTAATAAATAAAAATAACTAATTTTTTTTTTTTGAAATATAGATCAGCAATTCTCTGCAAGATCATTGCCCTAAATATTTTAGATTTTGAGACCAATACGTGCACTTGCATGTTTAAAACGTTTATGTAATTTTAAACTGTTTAAATTGGATGTATATAATATATATACATAAATAAGATTGATCAGCAGTTTTTTTAAGAATATACTAGAAACACGTAATACTATGTTGTGATATAATATCAAATTAAATAAGACTCTTGACATTACGATTTAACGCAAATAACACAATTTTGTATCTCTGGTTCATATGTATTATTACTAAAACCGATTTGGTTTGACTTTTCCGATCGCATCGCGTTCAACTTTTTCAGCTACGTCATACATAAACAATACCCGCACCTTAACCACAGTTTTTTATTGGTGGATTCAGCTTACCGCTGATTGGCTGCTGGTTAACTAAGACTAAATTATGCACGGACAGAACAACAACACATCAGAGAATGAAAAATTCACATGGGTACTCGTGACTGTCGAAATTGGGCTATTTTTCGAAAGTGTACACTTGTGATAAAACAATACATACGGTACATAACATATATAGCTGTAGCTATGTGTATAAATTTTGGGTTTGAAAATATAAAGCTACAGTGCATACAATACTTACATGTCCAAAAAAACTTTACGCGGCAATTTGCCGCGTATAAAAATAACACTATTTTTTAAAAATATTTACATCATACCATACCACATTTTGTGCAAATAATCCATTTAAATAATTCTTCATTTAGTTTACTACTGTTAATAATTGTAGCTTTACCCGCCCCAAACTTTCTCCTATTAAACAACCTTTAACCGTACTCGGAAAGCGGATCAAGAACTGTATTTTTTATGTATGTAAACAAACCAGTGTTCATATATGGAGCGGGTGATCGGGGGTTCAGAGACAGGTAAAATAAAGAAATCTGCAGTAAATGGTTTGTGGATATTTTAGTATATATATTTACACCGAAAGTGATAGGGCAACAGAAGAGAAACGAATCGGACACTTGCCTAATGAAGACGCACATGTACAAACCTCCTTCCGTCTCGTTCTTTCACACCATCGTTCAATACTTTTATTGACTGTCGATTGCCGATCGAAAGGTGTAAAAATCGAGGAATTCATACCTATCACTTTGACTGGCAAGTTAGTAGGTAATACATGTGCATTATACATTTACGGTATTTACATGAAATGAACGCTTAGCACATGCAACTTTTAAATATTATATTTTTTATAACGCCGTACTCTGTACCGTAGCTTGAGGCTATGGTTTAACGCCCGTTTACACAGAGAGAGAGAGAGAGAGAGAGAGAGAGAGAGAGAGAGAGAGAGAGAGAGAGAGAGAGAGAGAGAGAGAGAGAGAGGGAGAGGTTTAGCACAGAATTTAAACATACGGGATAGTCGATTTTGAATGAATAATATTGGGGGGGGGGGGGGGATAAACTGTTCTGAGAAATCCTTCAGCTCTGGCATTGCATAAGCATATACTGATAACTCGGCCTAAAAATAGGAGTTAACCAATCATATAGTTTTCACACCGGCGGCGTGTATAATTTATGCATGACGTAGCTGACAGAAATGATCGTGACGCTATAGGAAAAGTCAAACCAAATCGGTTTTGATAATATAATGGTTTGAGAGAATAAACAAATTGAAATTGAGAAGCATTATTATGGCTATCAATTTACAGAAATTATGAATTCTTAATTGTTTATGGAGTGTTAGTTGAAAGACATAAAAAAATTAAAATGCCATTTCTTCGGGTGCAGGTCAACTTTATAGAAAATGACAAAGGAAGATTTTATCTTCGAAACTAATGATGTATTGATCATGCATCATACACCATTAAAAATATAAGCACTTTACTCTAGCGTTTTTTGTGTTTTGTTAATTTCATATTCTGTCGATTGGAATTAATCAAAATGATCATAGAAACCAAGGAAAATTGAAAAAATTAAAATATGACCCATATCATGTGTAATTAAAATTTCAAACGTGATTCTTATAATTACAAAATTTTTACAATGCAAAGTTTAAGTTAATTCAACTTATATAATTATATCATATTATGATGAAAATAGACAAACCATGATATTTGTACCGTAACTAAGGGCATGAACTATAAGGAAATATGTAACAATTCATTTTTAAAAACTAACATTTTCATCTGAATTTACTAAATAAAATACAGTACTGGGAAAGAAGCTCAATTCATATGTATTCTTCTGTAGGCTAAACAATATATATTATTTCACCTACTTTCATCTGAAAACAGACTATAGCTTACCTGTAATTTAATTCTTTTGTTCTCCACCTGCACCCCATTCCCACTTAGCCAACACAAATCTACCTGTATTTTACCTGTATTTATTCAAAATGTTGGCTAAGTAGGAAAACACCGATAAGAGTATTGCACGTGAAAAAAGTGCAAAAGCAATAAAAAGATATTTGACAGAATGTACATATTTTCTTTTAAAAGTGGATTACGGCATTCCATGATCTACCGGTATATTATTTTTAAAATGAGCTTCAAAGAGACATTGCAGCTTTTTTTCTCCTCATCTTTGGTATTTCCCCTTTTAAACACTATTACTTATTAGGTTTGTTCGATCCCACAAATTTCTGTAAACAGTCAGTAACAAACCTAATAAGTGTTTTGTTTTGTCGAGGACCTAAAGTTTGATATGTAAACAAACGTCTATCTAGAAAATTAGTTCAAATAACGTTACGTCCGCCATGTTGCGCTATAAATTTTGATGCTTGCCTTTTAAAGAAATTTGTAAGGCAGCCACGTGACGCGTTTCATCCAATGACGTCGCGACATTCTAGTCCGAGGCAAAACAAAGTTAGATATAAGAATAGAAGTCGTGCATGTACTGAAAGATTGAATCTTTTTACTGCAATAATAAGCTGGCAATTTGCGTGCTAGAGATTTTCTGGAATTCAAAATTCATATCTTTAAAGTTTTGTTTACACCACTTGTAAAACCTATAGAAATTCGTAATCTTTTCATCCCCTTGCAGAAAGTCATTACATCAATTACATTCGATGCGCTAAGCTGTTGATCAAAAGGCTGAGCTAGCAATAAGTACTGTTTGGACCATCTAAATGATTAATTTAACAATAATTTTACAAAGTTATTGGTAAACTGTCATGTTGAAAGTATTAAATTTACTAGGTGGGTGTAGATACAAAATTTACAACATGACAACTGTTGTCATCTTTTAAATTTTTATTTACACCTACTCATCAAATTCAAAATTTACAATATGACAAAACTGTCATTTCACGGTATTTGTGCAAAATGATCTGTGGCGTCTCTTTAGTATAAATATTTCATCTCCATTATTTTAGAAACGCTTATAAATGTATTTGATAACTCTCTACAATCAAATAATACAAACATAAAAAAGAACGACAACTTTGCGAGATTGAGATCATGCATGTATTACCTAACATTAGAGGTTTATCTAACATAAGGGGTTTTCAAGCAGGAACGAAAAAGTTCGCTATTTAAGAGTTTTCATTGATTATTTATAAATTTAAGTACATATTGTGAATCATTAATTATAATCGTAACTAACAAAATAGTTTTCTGTTTTGTAAAAAAAATTAATTTTGCATGCATAATCCATAAAAGAGCACAAATATGTAAGTAAAATAGTTTTTATCGTGTAGTATTTAGTATTGTAAACTCTTATTTAAGACTACAAACCTTCTATATCTTAAAATTTGAGAGAAAAAGACAACATATATTTTTGGGCGTTGATTTTAATAAACTCTCCTATGCAGTTACTAGTTGGAGATTAACGGAGTTAACCGTTCGTCTAATTAGACTAGACGAGACCAGACTGAGTTAAATATTGTTTGGATCCGTACAATTTTCAAGAAATATTTACATTACTGATACATAGTTTGATGGCATTAATTCAGTCTTTAAATATTGAGCAACATGATTCATGTGGTGTTTTCCGGAATTCTTACAACTGTCGGAAAAGCCCGAACATTCTTATCATAAAAATGTGCGTAATTCAAATACGGATAAGAATTATTTTTCATGCGAAATTACATGTCGCTATTTTTAAGTTAAATAATAATCGATAAAATTAATCACCGTTAGTATTTCAATATTTTGATTAGATTAATCTCCGACGAAATGATGACTCCATCTATCAGTACTTTCAGTACTTTGATTATAACTCTTACTGTGATCTCTACAAAGCTCAAGAGTTTTCCTGTGGCATGATTGTTTATAAAAAGTATTGAGTTATAATAATAATTTGAACATTATTATATCTGGGTTTTTTTTAATCAACGCCCTATCTTTTTAAATTCAAGGTCAAAAAGGTAAATCAATAGTTACAAGATCATATACATGTACAACAATTAAAGTGGCATGATCATGGTTTGGGCTGCTGATTTAAAAAAAAAACTTAAAAGAAACAGTTGCATTAATACATGTAGTATTTTCAACGAACGTAAACAAAACGTGACAGAAACATTATAACATAACAATGATATGTGAACGGTTGTTAGCTGTTTCATTTAAAAAAAATATGAAGCTTGCATATCTATTGTCATAAATAGGACATTTTAATGAATAATTTAAGATTTCATATAGGTTTCCTTTTACCCCTTGTTTAAATTAATCTGCGGATCGACATTCTTCCTCTATTTTTTTTTTTTTTAGATTTCGAGAGGATGTCATATATGTTTACATGTATATGTGAAATAATAATTATAAATAGACAAAAATTTACAATCACTTAGAATGACTCCCTTTATTAGGGCTTTTCGACTTTCGGTCGAAAAGACCTATTGTTATTCTGTTGTTTTATTATTATTAGGGTCTTCCGTTTTCAACGGAAGACCCTCTTGTTATTCTATTGTTTCTTTTTCATTAGGGTCTTCCGTTTCCAACGGAAGACCCTTTTGTTTTTCTTCGGTTTCTTTTTATTATTATTTTATTTTTTATTTTTTTTCTGACTCCTTCTCGGCTTTATATCTCAAAAAGTTTTCATCCGATTTCAATGAAATTTTCAGAGCTTTTGTAAAGTTTCCGTGCCTCAAAGATCTTAAAGTTTCAGCATTTACGTCACTTCTGTTCAAATTTGGCGGCCATTTTTAAATTAAAAAAAAGTGATTTTGTCCGGAAGAAATCTCCGTAAACTTAAAAGATATCGCTTTGAAATTTTTACTGATGTTAGATGTATCAATTCTATAATGTACTGGGGGGTTTAAAATTTTGTTCATTAATTTTGCTTAAAACCGGAAGCAGTTCCAATTTTTGGAAATTTTCATTTTTTTGAACAAAATAAGACAATACTACAGTCTTATAGAACTGGCCATGGTGAATTTAAATCTGAAATCTGAAATTAATTTGTACCAAAAATAATTGTTAAGTCGTGCTTGAACACATTCGGATTTTTTTTTTGTCAAGTCGTTCTTGAAATTAGAAAGGTTTTTGTTAATTCGTACTTAAAATCATTCGGATTGTGTTAAGTCGTTCCAGGAATAATTCGATTTTTTCATATTTTTATTTAAGTTACTCTTGTTGTTAGTTAAAGAGCTCTGCTTCTTCCAGGAACTTCCGGCTTTTCTTCCGACATTAACGGAAGACCCACTCGTTGCTTTGCAACGAGCTTTGCTCTAGTTATTATTATTTTTCTTTTTCTTTATTTTTCTGACTTTTTCAAAGCTTAATATCTCAAAAAGTTTTCAACAGATTTACATGAAACTTTCAGGGATTATGAAGCATTATTGTGCCTCAAAGTTTTACAATTTTCAACTACAACGTCACTTCCGTTTTTACGTTACGTCAATTTTTAAATTTTAAAAAAGTAATTTTGTCCAGGGCGTTTTTCAAAAACGGTTCTAGATAAAGACTTGGAATTTTCTGTGTTGAAGCAATGATCGTTTTTATTTGGACATAAGACTGGAAATTAGTTTCCGTCACTTCCGGTCCAAACCGGAAGTGTTCTAAAATTTTCGAATTTTCAAATTTTTCGTTTTAATTTAAAATGTTTACGAGGTTTGTAGAGTTTGTTATGCTGAACACGAATCTGAAATCCGTTTGAAAATCGGACGATGCATTAAAGGGATATCGGGGGTTAAAAATTGATTTTTCCGGAAATTTTGATTCCGCGTCCTTGGTTTAAAAAATAGCGTAATGTTCAATGTAAAATTAACTCGTACCAAAAATAATTGTTAAGTCGTACTTGAACACATTCGAATTTTTTTTGTTAAGTCGTTCTTAAAATCGCAAAGGTTTTTGTTAAGTCGTACTTAAAATCATTCGTATTTTGTTAAGTCGTACCAAGAATATTCGATTTTTTCATCTTTTTATTTTAGTTACTCTTGTTATTAATTTAAGAGCTGTGCTTCTTACAGGAACTTCCAGCTTTACTTCCGACATTAACGGAAGACCCACTCGTTGCTTTGCAACGAGCTTTGCTCTAGTTCTTATTATTATTATTCTTTTTATTTTTTTTCCAACTCAAATATTTCAAAAACGCTTGCATCGATTGTTTTGAAATTTACAGGTTTATTGTATATCTAAAAGATCTCTATGATATGAAAAAAGTATTTGATGACGTCATCAAATTCGTCAGATATTGACGTTTTTCACGTTTTAAAAAGTGATTTTGTCCGGAGCTTTTCTCATTTTCGATTTAAGATAAAGCTATGAGATTTACAGAGTAGGTAGAACTACCGTTTTACTTATGACATAAGGCTGGAAACTCAATTCGGACACTTCCGGTCGAAACCGGAAGCAAAACCAATTTTTTTGAATTTTCATGTTTTTCAATTTTAAAATTTTTACGTACGCATCTTACAGTAATTTCCATGCTGAGTTCAAAACTGAAATCTGTTTGAAAATCGGACGATGTATTACAAAGTTATTGGGGTTTAAATATTGATTTTTCCGGAAATTTTCAATTCTGCGTCCTTTGTTTAAAAAATAGCGTAATGTTCAAAGTAAAATTAACTCGTACCAAAAATAATTGTTAAGTCGTACTTGAACACATTCGGATTTTTTTTGGTTAAGTCGTTCTTGAAATCGGAAAGGTTTTTGTTAAGTCGTACTTAAAATCATTCGTATTTTGTTAAGTCGTACCAGGAATACTTCGATTATTTTTATCTTTTTTTTTAGTTACTCTTGTTATTGGTTTGAGAGCTCTGCTTCTTACAGGAACTTCCAACTTTACTTTCGACATTAACGGAAGACCCACTCGTTGCTTTGCAACGAGCTTTGCTCTAGTTATTATTCTTCTTGTTTTTCCTTCTGACTTCTTTTTTGCTTTATATCTCAAAAACTATTCAACCAATTTGCAAGAAATTTTCAGGGATTATTTTAATTTCTTGTCCCTTGAAGCCTTCAAACTTTTAGTCATTAAGTCACTTCCGGTTTCTAGTTACGTCATTTTAAAAATTTTCAAAAAGTGATTTTGTCCAGCACTTTTCTCGTAAACGGTTGTTTATAAAGACTTGAAATTTTCTGTGATTGTAAATCTGCGGATTGACTTATGGCAAATGTACAGAAAAAATTATTTTGTCACTTCCGGTCGAAACCGGAAGTGAAACAATTTTTTCGAAAAAATGAATTTTCTGATCAAATCAAAAATGAATATGTGTTTTGTAGAGCTTATAAAGCTGAATCTAACACTGAAAGCTGTTTAAAAATCGGACGATGCATAACAGAGATATCGGGGTTTAAAAATTGATTTTTCCGGAAATTTAGATTCCGCTTCCTTGGTTTAAAAAATAGCGTAATATTCAAAGTAAAATTAACTCGTACCAAAAATAATTGTTAAGTCGTACTTGAACACATTCGGATTTTTTTTGTTAAGTCGTTCTTGAAATCGGAAATGTTTTTGTTAAGTCGTACTTAAAATCATTCGTATTTTGTTAAGTCGTACCAGGAATAATTCGATTTTTTCATCTTTTTATTTTCGTTA
Organism: Magallana hongkongensis; assembly: GCA_015776775.1. Taxonomy (NCBI): domain Eukaryota; kingdom Metazoa; phylum Mollusca; class Bivalvia; order Ostreida; family Ostreidae; genus Magallana; species Magallana hongkongensis. The sequence goes on from CM027471.1 coordinate 7,422,594, forward strand.
CTCTTGTTACTGGTTTAAGAGCTCTGCTTCTGACAGGAACTTCCAGCTTTACTTCTGACATTAACGGAAGACCCACTCGTTGCTTTGCAACGAGCTTTGCTCTAGTTATTATTATTATTATTATTATTCTTTTTCTCGACAGATTTTCCGTCGGCGATTTTTTGAAAACGGAAAGGATTTCAGAAATAACAATACAATAGTCTTATAGCATTTTTAAATGTCACCAGTATGTAAGGTTTTGGATTTCCGGTTCCGGTACTTCCGGTTTACACAAGCAAAATAGTAGAAATTAAATGAATCAATATATTGTTTTTATTTTTAACGGAAATTCGTTGTAATTTTACAGTTAGATCAACCATGTCGAGTTGTTTAAAAAGTAAAGCGGCGGCGAGTTTCTATCTCTTATCAGTTTGGAGATTTTAGGCCTCAAACTTGAGAAAAGGGGGGATGAAAAAATAAAAAACTCAGAAAAGCTTAGGAATGTTCTAAGACGGATATATATTGTTTAAATAGATGTAATTAAGATATATTTTAAGTTTCATTGAAATGTATTGAGTACTTCCGGTTTTATGAGCCGATGAAAATTGTCTATGGGAGTTTCTATGTTAAATTGAATTCACGCATGTAACGTTTTCTCAAACAGTTTTCAAGCAAATATTTTTATATTTTGTATTTGCAATTAGGAACCTAATGCGCAGACCTGAAAAGGTCTTGGGAAAAAAATTCTGAAAAATAAGGGAGCTCAAGGGGTCAATATTAAAAACGGCTCTTTAGCTGTAACTTTTGTATTGTTTATCCGATTTTCAAAATGTTTTCGGTTTATAGTTCAGAATAAAGAGTACAATTTAAAAAATATGGTCCGAGGGGGCACTTTTTGACTCCTTATAGGGGTTTTAAGGGTCTGAAAATGATAACTTTATGACAATTCAATTTCAAGAGTTATCTCTCTTTGCTCAATAAATGATTAGGATAGATATTGTGTTAATAGACGTAATTAAGATATATTTCAAGTTTCATTGAATAGTGTCGAGTACTTCCGGTTTTATGAGCCGATGAAAATTGTCTATGGGAGTTTCTATGTTAAATTGAATTCACGCATGTAACGTTTTCTCAAACAGTTTTTAAGAAAATATTTTTATATTTTGTACTTGTAATGAGGGACTAAATGCGCAGACCGGAAAAGGTTTTAGGAAAAAAATTCCGAAAATTAAGGGGACCTGAAGGGGTCAGTATTAAAAACAGCCCTTTAGCTATAACTTTTTTATTACTCATCCAATTTTCAAACTCTTTTCAGTTATTAGTTTAGAATAAAGAGTACAATTTAAAAATAATTGTCCAAAGGGCCACTTTTTGACTCCTTATAGGGGTTTAAAGGGCCTAAAAATGATAACTTTATCACATTTCAAAAAAATTAAATTTCAAGAGTTATCTCGCTTTGCTCAATGAATGATTAGCATTAGAGCTTTTGGCATACCAAAACTCTTGAATCTCAAATGAGTACTTTCTTATATATGAATTTTTAGAACTTTTATTTCAGAAAACAAACCATATACTTGGATAAAAAATTCTGAAGTTGTCTTTCTTTGGGCATTTAATTTCATAAATGTTAACGTGTGGGTATATGCTCATGATATTTTCCACATTTTGAATATACAAATTCTGAGAGAAAATATGATAAATTAAAATAGGGGGTTTTAAGGGCTGTCGAAAAGCCCTTCCTTTTTGTTGGAGACAAAAATAGGTCTAGTTTTTTACCGAAATTCTACACGATCCAGTTTTAAACACGCCATCGATTGATCGAAACCTTCAGCAAGTTAGGAAAATACACGGACTGCCCGAAATAATCATAATGAAGTCAGACTGAATTTCTCATATAAGACGACTTGGACAATAGTATTTGACGTACCGATGCACATTATCATAATTTAGTTTTACTTCCTCTAAACGATCGATTTACTAATTACACTCTGTCCAAAGTTTTTGCTTCAACCACTTTTTGCTTGATATTTCGTTAATTATAAATACCCTTGTGCTCAAACTACGTTCATCCACTAATATGAAAAATGTCCAGATTATCTGTTTTGAAACGCCCCCATCTTCCACTTCAGGTTTCAATGCACATCCAAAAATAAAAAAATCTACGGGGATTTTGCATTGCATCAGCCATTAATAAGCCCGGATGATAACGTTGAAAAATTGCGCAAGGTATCCCGAGTATTTCCGAATGGAGAAAGGATGTAAACATTTGCAATTATAAATCTCCGTAAGAAATTATGTTTTTGTTCCTGTGAACTTTTATTAGTGAAAAATGATAATTGTTCAATGAAGATAACTTGGATATATTCATTTTCATCGATTTCAACTGAATTTCTTTCACATGTATGTGTATATTTATTAAAAATCATGAAAAAGTGATGAAAGCAATAACTTGGGACAGACTATAGTTAAAAGAAAGCGGTAAACATAATCAAAGACGTTTTCTTTGATGATTGCATGGGTCTTATTAAGGTACCAATCATTGCAGTTAAAACGTCACTTTTTATATCTACATTTTATATTCACAAGAATCACAAAAAATCAATTTATTGTTTAAACAAATACTAATAAAAATCAGACAACTGGTGGATAGACGACGGACCAAATATAATCAGAAGTGTTTTAAGTATATTAAAGCATGTAACATGTACAACACTGAACTATATTTATATAACTTTCGATTTTCCATAGATTATTATTATTATTTTTTTATTTATTTCACACATTCTGCAGACATAAATGATGATTATGATGCTTTAAATATAATAATTCAGAAGTGCAAAATTTTATTTGAGAGAGAGAGAGAGAGAGAGAGAGAGAGAGAGAGAGAGAGAGAGAGAGAGAGATGTAAAATTCAAGTAAAAATTGGATTCCAGCTGTTCCAATGAGTATCAAAAATCTCATTTTCACCATTTTTATAAGAAATACATTTCTGTGTTTCATAGAAGAGCTTTAAAGACGACATTGTATAAGAATTTTCCATAGATTATACTAAGGCCTAGCTCAGAGGGAGAAAACAAGCTGGTTAGACTTGAGAAGGCGACACCCACTTGGTGTCCCTGACAAAGCTGTAATTCAGAGGAGGTGCACCTACATGTACATGTATGCTTCATTTTGCTCCAAACTAATAAAAATCAAAAAAAAAAAAAAGGACTAGCACATCACTTTCACAAATTATGTAACCTTTCGACAAAATGTGGGGCGCTTCGCTTCGATAAACGACGATAGACGATTCGTAGCTACTTGTTTTCGGCCGGGGTAACACACTGAAACACTTTCTTATCAGTGAGAATTCACTCTGACAAATGTTTATATAAAAAGTATCTTTCTATTGAGGCTTTATTTTTTATTTATCTTATAAATCGATGATACAATTTTTCTAAATGCCACTATCTATTTTTTTTTTTTACAAAACTTACAAAATATACAGAAAATTAATACAAGTGCATATGCCTACCAGAAGGAAGGGCTTGATGGTATTCATTTTTTAATTAAATTCACAATTTTAAATGAATTTTCTTAATAATATTTTTTCAAATTACCATCACACAATTTGATTGATCCAGTTATATGTTGATCGTTAAAATAAAAAAAAAGTCTAATTTGTAGCATAATGATAACATAAGGTATCTTATCTAGATTCCGTGCACCCCCCCCCCCCCCTCCCCCCCTTATCGTTCTCGTTTTTAACGGAATACGATAATTTATCTACATAATTTAAAATGTGACATGTTACCATTTTTTTTATTTCTATTTCGCGGGGGTGTTAAGGAAGCATATGGAATCTGAGATACATGTAATTCCGTGAAATCCCAAATCATAGTTATTATGTACATATTCAAATATCTAAGCAACGAAGCGGTGATCAAAAACAAATAAAAAGTACTGAAGACAATTTTTTCCAGAAATAAGTTGTATTACGTAGATTTTCACAATGATGACGTCATGACTAAAAGTTGAATGTCGTGTGAATTTGATCGGAAAGCGTTGTAAACATATCCAAAATATAACTAATCTAAGAACTCTAATAAAGTATTGTGGTATGATTTATTGAGAATTGAACGTAAGAATACTGGGAGAGATGTTAGTTTTATCAATCATTCGCTAAAAGGTATGTAAATTTGCTTTTATTTCTCGGCCAGGCTTTCCTCTGTCGTTGTTTACGATATAAAAATCCGACTGGAACAACACTACCCCGTATTTATTGAACTTGAAATTTTATACGTATCGTTAGTTTGATCAATGCTTAAATTGAAAAGTGCTGCTAGAATCCCATGTTGTGTCTTGTTTTGATGCAATTTGCCGTTTTCCGTGCAAACTATATAAAAGTTGGGAAGGTATTACGAGAACAGGATGAATAACTTTTTGATAACAAAAAATATTGGATTCTAGCAGCGGTTTTGATTAAACTGAGATGTTTTGTTTTCACTTAGTATGTTTATTTTATTTTGGAAACCGCGGGGTAGTGTTGTTCTATCTTATTTCATGTTAAGGAATATACGTAAGCTATTTATAGTTGTCACGTGATAATGCACCAATGTGGCAGCAATGTACTACCCGATTTTATTGCACTGACATCTATTTTAAAGGATAATACTAAGTTTTTGATCTTATTCAAAATAATTATTTAATTTCACGATTTTGAATATAACAGTCAAAATAAGACGCTAAATTGCCCATATGCTTCCTTAACACCCCCGCGTTGTACAAATATGTCCAAATATTGCTCAAAGAATGGTAAAATCTTAATGAAAGAAGAACAAAAAATTTTTCAATCAATGAAATGGAAATCATTTGTTCCAATCGAGGGGAGGATTAGTGCTGTTGGTTTTTGAAAATGAATAAATCTCTCTTGTAATCCGTTTAAAAAAAATTAAGTGTATATAATAAAATTACGAGAGCGAACCTATCTCCAGATCTTAAGGTATCTGTAATTTTGTTTGTTTGGTTGGTTTTTTTTATTGTAATGAGATACATGTATATGTATAAGAAAATGTAATTTAGTTTATACATACTGCACACCCCCGTATAACTTGACAATGCTACACATTACATACTCTAACTACACTTCCACTGACAACCTGTGCACAATAAATGACCAAAATTCAAAATGGCAGCTTCTCAGAAAAAAAAAGCGAAATTTGAAATTCCTGAAAATTTGCTTATCTACACAATGAACGAGTGACGGGCAGCTAAAACTGTTTGCTTCCATCACCCTGTTCAACCTGTTTTGTGAGATATAATGGTTATTTATTTTAAGACGAATGGGAATTAAAAAAAAACACTGGGCTTTCAATTCAGTTTTAAATGGAGGATGACCCTCATAATACCAATATCTTAGTGGAAATGATTTTTGTTGGAGGGGGGGGGGGGGGTTATTAAAAAAATCAGCAAAGTCCACACACACACCAAACGGTTTGAAATGATAAAATTTTGAAGAGTGAAATTTATCAAGTAGTTACAATCATGTACATATGAATTGTGAGTATGTCAGAAAACGATTAGTTGATGGGGATAGGGGGATTAGCTTTTGCTTTGACTATATGTTGTGCATTAAATCTACAGCATGTTAACGCTTTTACACTATAATATATTATATTATTTCAAGTGTTCTCAATGTTATTTACAAATGTATTTTGTTACTTAATAAAATGGCAAGTGAATTAATGAAATATGTTTTCGACCATATGTTTGAAGTTTGTATTATGTATAGTGATATAATGGTTAGACACCGCTCACAATATATCATAGTCCGTCTCAAGTTATTTATGCAACATTTGCTCGATTTTTTCATAAAAATTCAAGTGCAAGAAAATACATATACCTGGGCAAGAAATCACACATAACTGTGAAAAAATTGCAATTGAAATCGATCTAAGGGACATTCACCGAGTATTTGCATTGACAGATTATCATTTTTCTCATCTGTTAAAATTTACATGATCAAAACAGATTTCTTTTTTATATTTGAAAAAAAATTGACATTTTTGTTCTCCACTCGAAAGCCACTCAGAGTACCTCGCACATGTTTTAGCGTTATTAACCGCGTACTTTTATATCTTTTGCAAACTCCCCGTAGACTTTTTTTTTTGGGGGGGGGGGGGGGGTTCAACGAAGAAGTCTTTGGATGTTTCATACATTCTGATGAATACCGTTTGAACACTGTGGTATTCATAGATATCAATTTGAATTAAGAAAATGTGCTACATAAATATCTGTGGACAGAGGATAGGTAAGTGTTTATTATTACTTACGACATTTATGGCGTTCCATACATAGTGTAACGGGACCGTCTAGAGGTTAAGTCCCGTACATATGTATGTGATCCGGATTCAAAAGGATAACGAGTATATATACAGTGTTTAGAAATTATATTCTGTAATAAATAACAGACATAAACAAATATAAACGTAACAGGTATGAAACAGTATCATATAAAAATCCAAGGAGGTGTGATATTTACCGTAATTACTAGATGCATATGAAATTTAGCCCCAATCCCCAAAAGTGCGTCTGTATCTGATATATAACAAAGTTAAAGACTAACTAGGGGAATTTAGACTTTCCAAAAATCTTCTAAATCCTAATCCTTTTGGGGGGGCTGGGGGGGGGGGGGGGGGCTGGTGTAGTATATAACTTCAATTTCAATACTAAAACACCCCGACCGGTCGGGCTCTACAGTCCCGGCACGCTCATACCACGCCCGGTCGGGTTAAAGGGAAATAACTCTAAAATAAAAATAAGGAAAACCCACCACAATAGCAATACTTTGTTTTGATTGGCCTGGCCAGCTACACCGTTTCCCTCGACAAATTTGAGCGGGGTTCTAAAAATGGCACGAATACAATTTTGTGTTCTTTTGAATATGCTGTTATACCACAAACAGGTAACCTTTTTTTTCTCTAGAAATCTTCCATAGAATTTCTCTAGAATTAGTATTTTTTGCATAATGAGGGCACAGTATCCGCTCTACACTCGATGACATATATATAGATAATACACAAGGGAAGAATCGAAAGTAGGACACGATTTGTAAACAATGTCAAAAAACAATTTACTTGACAAAAGTTACACAAATCCTCCTACACAATGTTGCAAATGTTGTCAAAAACAAAACACCAACGTAGTTTTTCATTAACATTTTAGAGAAGAAAAAAAATATTTAAAATTTCCCCAGACATTTTACAGTTTACCGCCGAAATTTCTACTATCATTACTGAACATATAGAGAGAGAAAGTACAGAGTTATCTTTTCTTGGGCGAAGAGATTGAATGTCTGCAGCAGACAGGTTTTATTGGGATAAAAACGTATTTTACCGAGTTTATTAGGAATATTTCAATGTGAACGTGTTTTTTGACAACATTTGCAACATTGTGTAGGAGGATTTATGTAACCTTTGTCAAGTAAGTTGTTTTTTGACATTGTTTACAAATCGTGTCCTACTTTCGATTCTTCCCTTGTGTGTTATTTATATGAAGAGCGGATACCTTGCCCCTGTGATTTGGGTATTGAAAATCTCGAGAGAATGTGTATGTCACAACACAGAAAAGTACCTTAATTACAACAGTACAATAATGTTTTACATACCTGAAAGTTATTGCATCTAACTTTTCTCAATCTAACCACAGGGGCTCGTCACGAAGTTTTTTTCAACCTTCTATATATACCACTTCTATACTATAAAATACACAAGGGAGGAATCAAAACTCGAAAAAATCGCTACCTCCCGATTTCGGTCGCCTCGTATTAATTCTTCTCGGACGTTAAACCCTGCACTCTAGGTATCATTAGATCGGGAAAGGACCATAGTTTTTAGGAATACCTGCAAAATTTAAACATCGGCAACAATTTTAGAAGTTTTCACGCATTTTCTTCCAGTTTACTCTCCGGTGGCACTTTCTTCGATCAGATGTCGCGCTCTCATTGGTCAATTCAATGTTGCTCAAGATAACTCGTACGCGGACTTGTATTTTAGAGGGATTTTCAAACGATATCCAAACTTGCTTTGATGCAAGAAATACATAGTCACGTCCTACCGAATGTCCAAGGTATGGTTAAAATATTTCTACATAAATATGAAAATTAATACATATACTCACCACGTAAAAAGAACTTCTTCACTCATCATTTGAATATCCCTCTAAAATACGAGTCAACGTACGATTTATCTTGATCAACAAAATTAACCAATGAGAGCGCATGAATAAATTTGGTGCGCGACATCTGATCGAAGAAAGTGTCACCGGAGAGTAAACTGGAAGAAAATGCGTGAAAACTTCTAAAATTGTTGCCGATGTTTAAATTTTGCAGGTATTCCTAAAAACTATGGTCCTTTCCCGATCTAATGATACCTAGAGTGCAGGGTTTAACGTCCGAGAAGAATTAATACGAGGCGACCGAAATCGGGAGGTAGCGATTTTTTCGAGTTTTGATTCCTCCCTTGTGTATTTTATAGTATAGAAGTGGTATATATAGAAGGTTGAAAAAAACTTCGTGACGAGCCCCTGTGTACCAACTTCTCAAAAAGAGAATAGTATTTAAGTTAGCTAGCATTGTACATTTTTTTCTGCGATGCTAGCTTAACCTTTTTGTGTAATCAGTTTTATATTATGTTAACAATTTGATCAGTAATGAAACATTTAGATATAGGACATACCTTAACTTAAGACCAGAGTCCTAAACAGCTGTGATAGCCCAACGCCCTAAGGTTGAAATCGAAAGTATAATATGAAAATTTCCAGGAATCAAAATTCCAATCGTAACTACTCAGCCATTTCCGTCACCGCAAATAACAATCGCAACTTCTCGGGCCTTTCCGACAGGCTTTTAAAAACACCTTGAATGTAAACATTCGAGGTGATTTTCCGAGCCTGTCGGAAAGGCCCGAGAAGTTGCGACTGCGCAAATAACGGTTACGGAAATGTGCGAGCGTGATCCGAATGTCAAAATTCGTGTATGTTGAAGGCAAATATTATAATTGTACAAAAGATATAAATTTAAATTCTCCAAAAAGACAATTTAAATGACAAAAACCCGGAAATGTTTTCAAAAAAGGAAGAACGATAACTCTGAAATCGAAACTCAGCTTGGAATTTCCTAGTTTCGCTTACTATAATTTAATATAGGAATTTCCGATTGAAACATACATTACATGTATGACGAATTCAGAATTCTCAATTAACAGTAAAGAGAGGTACTTATTAAGTATAGCATATAAATAGATAAACTTATCATTCGTCATTTACACATTTAGATGGGCGCATATGTGTACTCTAACTGATTAATATATTATGCGCAGTACTTGCAAATCTGCAAAGTTATGATAATGAATTAATGATAACATGAGATAATGTGCTAGTTAACGCTCTGATGCATGTTTATATTAATTCATTATTTGATTGGTTTTTTAATATGATGAATTAATATTTTTGATTTTTTTTTAATTTCGCATTTTGACCCCCCCCCCTCCCCCCAAAATAAAAAAACCCACAAAAAAGTGAACTTCTGTTTTTTTTGTGTTTTTTTTAATTTAACGCACATTGTACATGTATACAATATGGCTAGCCATGTGTGTACACGCGACACTACGCTAGAATTAAATGCATTAAATCAGTCATTTTCAATAAATACAGTCATGTAAATGTTAAACAAAATTTCAATTAGACTAAGTGTGTTTTACAAATCGCTCGCATATTCAGTTTTCTTTTTTTAATATGTTTTACGGTGCGACCGTTGGGGCGAGCGCAGCATATGATCAAATAATGAATTATAATAAATCAATAAAAATAAAAGTATCAACGTAACGTAAATGAATTTGAATGCAAAATAAGATATAAACATGCCTATTTTTTCTAGTAAATTTTCATTATTCATAATTTGTAAGATTGTTTATTTATTTAAATAGAATTTATCTCAGTTTTTACAATGTTGTTGAATAATAAAGGTTTTAACATAATGTTTATTAATGCAGTTTATTTCCTCTTTTCTTGCAGCAGACATTTTTCTTAAACTTACATATAAAAATTTGACTTATCATAGAGCTACTGGGACGATTAAAACAAGGCATTACTGGTCCGATTTACTGACGCCAAAAAATCCGTTGAATAAATGTGCAACTAGTCCGAATTTTCTATTCACACACGCCTTGCCGGTAGAGCTCGCTTCGCGCCGGCGCTGCGCGCCGGCGAGCTGCGCTCGCTATTAGTATCAAGCTGGATTTTTACTCAACTGTTTAACAGCAAATAGAAACGTACGACCATATTTTAAGAGCAATTGATCAAGGTCAATCTTGTTGTATAATTTTCTGCGACTTGTCAAAAGCATTTAACCGCGTTTGACATAAAGGTTTATTGTTTAAACTCCATACCTACGGTATTACTGGAAATCTGTTCAAATGGTTTAATAGTTACCTTGTAAATAGGAAGCAAAGGGTTATGTATCGTGAAGTGCTGTCGTCTATTAAGTCTATTAATGCCAGATTGCCTCAAGGCTCTGTCCTTGGTCCATTGTTATTTCTTATCTAATGTACACGATATGGAATCTTATCTTAATCGGGATCTATTAACTTTAGAAGTTTGGTCAAAGAAATAGCTTTTAAATTTTAATCCTTAAAAAAGTAATAAACCTAACACAGTAACCCCTACGTAAACATTTCAAGGATGCGGTTTGGAATTCGTACCCACCCATAAACACTTAGGTGTTATATTTTCTGAGGACCTTTCCTGGTCATCTTATAATATGTTTTACGGTGCTACCGTTCTGGCGAGCGCAGCAAGAATTACACATACCTTGCATCATTGTCAACTTATATATAGTTTTATTTAGATATCAACGACCGTCAAAGAATTTTTGAGAGAGTATTGCTCTACAATAAGTATGCCAAAGGTACTAAATTTAATGGTTATGATACATACAGCGCAACCCCCCTTCCCAGAGAGAGAGAGAATGAGAGAGAGAGAGAGAGAGAGAAAGAGAGAGAGAGAGAGCCCGGTACCTGTTTGTAGGTGTGTAATTTCCCACTTTTAAATTTAATGGTATGACTATATGCAATATCTACATAATTTTTTTAAACTGTTTATTTTTTCATTTTATTCCTTTTTATTTATTTCAAAATGTGCTATTGTTTATTTCCTCCCTACTCACGCATGCACAATTAGCTTAAAAATGGATCGATATGACAGTAAAGTATGGCTCTTGCTAATATATATATATATACATAAAATCTCTATATTAAAAAAGATTAAAAACAAATCATACGTCAATGAGGCAGGTATCGCAGTCTATACTGAAATAGCTAGTACACGCATTACATATGTTTGATCCACCTCTAAATTTATCGCGGGAAATATAGCGCGAGTGCACTGTGACGTCATCAATGACTTTGTTCGTCTTTGTTTACGTTTCTCGACTCAATACGGAGGTATGGAAGCATGTAACAAATCTTTTGAGTCTCGCCAAAGCATATGCGGTACTCAAAACGTGTCTTCAAACTTTAAATCACTGTAAATTACGAGTTAAAAGTCGGCCATTTTTGGCATAGCACCACGGGTGAAAACATTAGAGAGCATTATGGGACGTAGACAAAAAATTTTGTTTGATGAACTGTAGGTTTAGCTCGTTCTTTTTCCCGCGCACACTGGTTCTTAGAGCTCGCTTCGCTCGCCGGCGCTGCGCTCGCTATAAATTCTATTATATCAAATGCTCAAAAGAAATTGGGATTAATGAAAAAAACTTAAATTTAAACTCAACAGAAAATCACTGTCACTATTATATACTTCATTTATAAGGCCTCAGTTAGAATATGCATCTGATGTATGGGGCGGATGTTCTATTAATGATTCTGACAAATTAGAAAAAATGCAATTGATTGCAGCAAGAATGGTTACAGGTTTACCTTTTTTTGCATCTCGGGAATCTGGGAAACGCTTTATAGTAGAAGGAAAATATCCAGGCTGAAAAAAATGTATAAAATTGACCGAAACCTTTTACCCAGTTATGTAATGGATATTTTTCCAAATAAGCGTGCTAATGTATCTAACTATTCTACCAGAAATGCACATAATTACTCTATACCAAAATGTCGTTTGGAATTGTATAAATCTTCGTTTGTTCCTACTGTTGTTGATGAATGGTAAGCGCTTTCAACGGATGTCCGTGGAAGCGACTCTGTTCGCATTTTTAAGGAAAAACATACATGTTTCTGTCAAAAATGAAAATGTTCTTACATGTAGAACTAGACCTAATGTTTTGACATATGGGGATAGATTTTTGAATATTATTCATACTAGACTTCGTCACAATTGTGCACTAAATAATGATTTATTTCGATGTAATATTATCCACAGTCCACTCTGTTCGTGTGGTAAGCTCGAAGATACTTACCATTATTTTTTCACATGTAATAAATATAAAGATGCTAGAAATGTTCTATTTAACGACGTTTTTCAAATTGTAAATCTTAACATTGTAAATACTCATGTTTTACTTTGGGGTGACAGTGCAATGATTAAGTGACAATTAAACACAAGCATTTATTTGCATTGGTTTATAATTTTATCAAAAATACTGAAAGATTTAACTGATCTTATAACTACTAGTACACCGTTGTTAGTTATACATGTCAATCGATATATGTATACTGCCATTTATATCCACTGCCCTTTATTTATGTTGTGTACACACATACATGTATTGTATTATAATCTCTCTATTGGGAGAGGGCGGTCTAAGTTATGTAACTTGTGCCCAAACCCAATTGTATTTTTGTACAATAAAAATATGTTCAAATCATATTCAGTGAGATAATCATAACCTAAAAATACAAGATTGGAGGTGTATTAATAATATCGCAAATGCTTTTTTTTTGGGGGGGGGGGGGGTCATCAGTTTGATTTCTTGAAGCTGTCAAAAATCCACAAAAACATTCTTTCTATAGGAATTTTGATTAAAATGCCTCAATGACATATCCTTTTTTGTCAACATCCCTGACGCTCTGATTTTTCTTGAAATTAATCACAAATCGGAATATAACTTAACATAGTACCAAATAGCTATATTTTTATTTCTCGACTCTAATTTCCTGAATCCTTCAATAATCTGTTCAAAAATGAAAGATCCTTCCCGTCCAAACACAAATTGAGTGAAAACCTCTCGAAAAGTGTTTATTAATAAATATTGTTGTTAATCGATTCATTTATAAAAAAAATGTAATCTATTCCATGTCCATGCTTGTATTCAATGCCATCTTATTTACCCGTGGTTTTGCACTTAAAAACATTATCGGATTCATTTCTTTTATCAAGTACATTTAAATGTAGATATAACTTCTATTGTTATTTTTTTTTACCACTGAGTGCATGTTATGTATACGTTTCATTCCAAATAAGTTTAAAAGCGTACTATAACATTTAAAGTTAAAAATAATATTTTCATCTTTAAAACGAATTTTATGTAATACATACATGTATTACTAAAATGATTTCTGCTTCCTTTAGACATTTTGAGGAATCATTTTTCTCTCACAAAAAATCAGTAATCGATCGAGTAGTTATTAAACAAATTCTTAAACTTCAAACTTGATGATGAAAAAAAAGTTTCTTTTATAAAAGAAGAATGCAAATAAAACAAACAAGTACACAAAAAGCCAATTATGTTGATAGGGCTGGTAGACTAAAAATATATTAGAAGTGAGAAAAAAAAACCAAGACGAGTTCAACATATTTGCAATATAGGGAAGTGATGCTGACTCTTGCGTATCGTTTGCCTATCTATGTTGTGTTTAATTTGGCATTCCTCTTAAGTTCCATATAATTCCGCATACTTAATATCGGATGTATATCAGAGATAAATACTTAATAAATACTCAAAATAACACACACAACCCAGCTCGTGTTATGGAAGAGCTAGTGCCGCTTATTATTTTCATTCTTGGATGCTTGCAAACTCATGGCATCACACTATGCGACAAAAGAAGGTATTTGTGATATATATTTTTTATAAGTGTTTATACTATTTACGTGGTTTATTATCAGTGGAACCATTTTAGGATATACACGTCCATTTTAAATTATTAATGCATTTTAGATCAGATTGCTGCTCGGGTTACATGCTTAGGGAAAACGAGGGCAGGTGTGTAAGTAAGTACATAGACATGTATGCCCACAATTATACTACTCATATCAATTATTACTTTACAAACGATTTCAAATTGATGAATAAATATGAATAAAATGAATTTGAAGGGTGTCCTGTCGGATATTTTGGTCCTCTGTGCCAGACACCGTGTCCGTTCCCACTCTATGGACCTTTCTGTCAGACACGCTGTACTTGTGAAAGTAGTGAATGCAACAACATAGAGGGATGCCCTTTCACAAAGGGAGCTGGTGAGACATATGTTTTGATTGGCATGCTATTGTTACATTATTTGTAAACTTTTAATGAAACACTATTTCAGATAGTAAATCTTGATAATGAGAAAATGAGATACATCATGATAGGATTTTGTATCACTTAAGCAATACCGGGTATTTTTGTATCACTTAAGCAAACTTAACTTAAGATAATTCGATTGTCTATATCTTTTTTTCACATTTTTGAATTACTGTGTCCTATTATTGAATACTGTGTCCTGAAGTTCAGGGTTGTCTTGAATATTTGACAGTTTAATTGTTCATGTAATTGGCAATCTCTAGTTCTTTATGCACCTTTAAGCTACTAAATTGCATGTACTATATATAATATTTTAGAATATGTTGTGTGTCGTTTAGTCTCTTTTTTATGAACATTTATCGAAATGAATTCATCACTGCATGCCAGTGATTATCCCATAAAGTCACCATGCAAGTCCCAATGAATGTCATTCAGCATGAAAATATCTTTCATATTTGTTTATGCCAGCAGCTTTCGTTACACAGACGTCTGCAGTTCCAAAAGAGGAAGTCAGTGTTAAACAAAATCAAGAATTGAGTTCAAGAACTACTGCATATATGTATATTCCAACTTTGGAAGACAAAGGAGTACAAAATGCTGATCCCCCACCGTCAAGTACATATGTACCGATCATTGATGACAACTGGGCGTCATCACTGCGAATGTCGATAATTATATTGGTAGGTCTGTGTATTCTCTTGATGACATTATATGCCGCCTCCTTTGGTATCAAGCTGAGAAGAACGGAAAATGAACCACGTTTAATTCAACTCGAAGCAAGAGATAATTATAGTATCTGAAGTGGTATTGAGAAAATTTGGTATGCTAATGTTGACATACTGTCGGAGATATTATATCAAATACTGTGGAATAATTTTTATTCGTGGGGGTCAATGTTTGTGGTTATCAACAATTTTTTTTCTGGTTCGTGGGGACGTAATTTCGTTGGTAGTGTAATCTGAATAATTTTTCTTATTATTTAACAAGTGATTGTGCATAGGTTCGTGGGGATGTACATTCGTGGGCAAGGGATATACCCACGAAAGACACGAACATTAATCCCCCATGAACAATGGTGATACCACAGTATAAATGAATAAAACAAATATAAAATGTCATGGTATTTAGCCAGTTGTCTTCTCTTTTTGTCTCATTTACATGCATGTAGATCTAATAGACTTTACTGTTGATTTTTTCCCCAAGGAAAATCATTTTACCCGAGGGCATTGCCCGATAAAAATACTATTTTTTGGAGGAATAAATCCTCATATCTCCCGAACATTCATGCAATAAATTGTTTATTATATCTAACGACACACGTTAATACAAATTAAGACTTCCATACTATGTAAATGTCTTCATTTTATGTTATAAAATCGAATCATAAACGTTTGTTCTGATATTAAAAGACTTTAAACTTTTATAATATTAATTTAGAATAATCTAATTAAAGTTACATCGAATGCTTATTTCTGCTTTTTCATACACATGGCATGATAAATAAAGTGTCTGAAGAGGTGGAAAATGGTATTTATTCCCCGTGAGACACAACATTTTGTTAGCCCTTTCACGCGATTTTCTTGATCGCATTATAAAGAATTATCATATTGAGGTATAATAATATATAATGTTATTCTTTGCAGTAAAATACTTTTGCAAAAACAGGAAATAACGACAGAAAAAATAGAATAAAAGATACTTGAAATACCTCACTTTAACACTGCACTTTTGATCATCAATATTATTACTATGTATTAACAATAAAGTGTATATGGAATAAGAATTATAATGGTTTCTTTGCACGTTATATTATTATTAAATTCAAATTACAAAGGTGTTGTGTTTAAACGGATACATTTCTAAGTTTTCTAGAAACAGACTTGTTTGAAAAAATAATCTTTCATGTACATTTACTTTCATAAAACGTGATGCAGTAAATAATTCACATTACCCTAATTTTGAAAAAAGTTAAAAATGTGTATTTAAATTGTTTGTTGTATGGTAGAAATATTCAATGTAGAAGGACGGAACTCTGCAGAACAAACATGTATCTTATGATAACAAATGATAATGAATTTAATGAATAAAAAAATATTTTAAATTATAAAAAGGGAGCACCGAGGATCCGATTTTAATCAGATGGTTAATTATTTCTAAATCTTTCATTTTCAATAACACAGGAATAAAGGATTCAAGTTACGTCAAAAGTGGAAGAGGGGTACATTTTTTCTCACTTGCTGAGATTTGTGAAAATGTAATAAATATTTACGTATTCACGACAGGATCTTGTTTATTTGTTCTGTAAATCACTATAGTTGTTTTGTTATATGTAACTATTATGGTTATTGTTAAACATATAGTAAAGAAAATTAGGGTGAATTTTCAAGCTCCTGGTAATCGGGTCTCGATCATCACTATTGACATCCTTGCCCCAAAAATCCATTGCAACGAGATTTTTTTTTTTTTTTTTTTTTTAAATATATTTTGTTATAAATTGTCGTTGAATAAAAAAGTATAACTAAAAGTTAGACTATGTGTTCCAAAATTCAAAAACGGGGGTTTTGATGTACTCCTATTTGAATTTTAGTGACACATTTTTTCACTTTCTACGATAAAGTGAAACGAAAGATTCAAGATATGTTCAATTTTAAAAACACAACTAGAAACGAGCTCGTTGCAAGCAACGGCTAACTCTTCATTCGTAGCTGCGTCATACTTGTGACGTAATACAAAATTGATACCTGAGAGTTGTTCAACAGAGTGAGTGCTCGCAAGCGCTCGCCAAAATTTGTGTTGCGGGTATAGGTAATTTTGGCGAGCGCTCGCGGGCGCTAACTCTGTTGAACACGCCTCTGGCCTTGATACAATATTAGATGTATAGACCCTTAGTAAAAGAGACTATTGCTTCCGATATACATAAGAATTTGTTTCATGATTTCTTTGTGATATACAACTGCTCTCGAGCCATATACGTTAAAGTTCATTTATATTCCCAATAACGCATGCATTTTTGTCTTAGATTGTATTAAAATATCTAGGGCAAAGAACTCTTGGCTCCTTCGGTTTAGTTACAAGTCTTTTTTTTTTAAATTGTCTGGAACTTATTTTAAAAAAAATTGCATCGACTGTTTTTGTTCACGTAACTGTCTTGTAAACTCTTTCGCGATGCAATGGAATTTATCGTGTGCATCGTATTGAATGTGTAAAGCAGCATCACTTGACTGAATCTAAATCACATTTGGTGTTATGTCTTTTTCCTATAATACTATAGCATACCTGTAACACCTTTCAAGTCTAAACATACAAATCACGAATGACGCAAGCACAAATAACAAACGTACATCGAACGGATGATTATAGATTAACAATTCACCGAAATCAGACAAGTGTTAGAAATGACGATCTACGAATGGTTGTGTACAATGTTCGAGGACTCAATAACAGGTACCGTTACTCCATTTAAATTAATCTAATAAAGAATTTAGCGAACACAAGAGAATATAATTTGATAGAATATTGATAATTTTGTTTTCCGTATAAAAGGTAAAACAATTTTGTTAGTCAATTCATTCAATTATTTCCATACTGGTATTTATCTTATTAATCCGTTGGGTTTCTGATGATTATGGCATTTCGCACTTAAAAAAATATATCATTCATATTTTGTAGTACATTTAAATACAACTTTCTATTTAGTAAAAAAAATACCATTAAGCGGTAATACACTTTGATTCTTTTCAATCAAGTTTTAAAAGGTATAGAAATGAAAATTGAAAATAATGTTTGTATCTTTGATATTCATTTTTTTTTTATCAAACATACATGTATTCCTAAATGATTTACGGTTCCTTTAGACATTTTGACGAAATGAATATATAAATTGAAGACTTATGATGAAATAATCAATAATTGAGTAGTTTTTAACAAGTATAAACATGTATAAAGTCAGAATACAAATAAACCAAACAAATACACATATATCCAATTATTTTGCCTTGGTTAGTAATAAAACTAAAAATGTAAGAGGAGTGGGAAAAAATGAACGACTTCATCATATTAAAACTACCGGGAATTGATACTGTTTGAAAGACTCTTGCATATTGTTTGCCTATCTATATTGTGTTTAGTTAGGTATTGCTCTTTTTAAACTTGTTCTACATTTTCCCATACTTAATATCGAATATATGTAAGATATAAATACTGAATACTCAAAATGACACACACAGCCTGGCTCTTGGTATGGAAAAGCAAGTTGTGGTTTTTCATTTTCATTCATATGTATGGATACTTGCAAACTTATGGTACCAAATTTTTACCATGCGACGAAAGAAGGTATATTTTTTAAATTTTATTTTTTTATTCTTATGCTATTTCTTCTTATTTTTGTTATAATATATATTTCCGTCGAATCATTAAGGATATGATACTTGTACATATTAAATTGTTAATGCAATTTAGATTGTATTGTTACGTGTTTGAGGTAAACAAGGCCAGATGTATATCTGTAAGTACATCTGTACATCAACATGTACAAGTGTACAAACATATACTACGTATAATGATTACTATACCTCAATAACCAAAGTTATTAGATATTTATATAATTGCCTAAACAGTTTCCTGTTGGATATTATGGTCTTCAGTGCAAGACACCGTGTAGGTTCCCACTTTACGGACACTTCTGTCTGTCAATTTGTTTTTGTGAGCGTAGAGAGTGTAGCCACATAGAAAGATGCCACCTCGCAAACAGAAGTGGTGGGATGTGTTTTTTTTTTAAAATTGAAATCATGATATACTGAGAATCGGAAACTAAATATTAACATATTTGTAAACAATGTAAGCAAAAGTAGTTTTCGTATATCAAAAAGAAAACTTTAGAGGGCATTGATTTGACAAATCTAATTTTTAATGATCGTGTCCGAAGAAAGAGACTGGTTGTCCCCCAAAAATTGACAGTATTAATTGTTCCCGTGGTTGACAATTGTTTGTGCTTTATACATTTATCTTTACTTACTAGATAGAACATTTGAAATGTGTGTGTATCGCTTTTATGTTTAATGATTAATTTTTCAATTAAATTTTAATTGCTGACGTCACAATATAATTCGACGTAAAGAGTTGACCATTATAGCAAACTCATACATTTCTTTTAAAATTTATAAATGATCTTTAGAAACAGCTTCGATTGCAGTTTATACACACATTAATAATTACCAAGTGCTAATTTAGAGATGTGACAAACATTGTCGCATCTAGTTCTATATGGTATGAATGTTCGTTGGAACTCTTACATCTAAAATCATGTTTAGACAAGTACATTGTAAATAAATTGAACCGTATGCATTAACTTCGCTCGTTTTACAATTATAAAATTAATTCTGTATTTTCAAATACCGATCTAAATTGTTTAAATCTCTCTCTCTCTCTCTCTCTCTCTCTCTCTCTCTCTCTCTCTCTCTCTCACTCTCTCCTTAAATAAATAAAACAGAATGCCACAGTCCAAATTAAATACATTGTTTACTTGTTTACAGTTAGCGCTCTCAGCCATGTCGGCTCTTCAGACAGTTATAACAAGTATATTTTTTGCTGTACAAAGCCTCTCTCTCTCTCTCGTTCTCTCTCTCTCTCTCTCTCTCTCTCTCTCTCTCTCTCTCTCTCTCTCTCTCTCTCTCTCTCTCTCTCTCTCAAATATTACTAAATAAGATATGAACAAAAGATAACATGTCAAATTTTCACAATGATCTTCTCGTTTGTCTCATTCCAGGTTTGATGGCTTACATCGTTGAAATATAATAATATTTAAAACTAGACACGATCTCGTTGCGATCAACAAGGAGGTCTTCCGTGCGATTTTTTGAAGGTTATATGACCTTGACTTTGACATTTGACCATTTATCTCCTTATCGGAGCAACAACAAAAAAATTATGATTGAACATTGTTAGGAACAACATTCTCAGCATATTTTATTCTATATTGATTTTCAAAATGATGCTTTTTAAAATATTTGTTCTGTTTGTGATATGTTATCAAAGTTTTGGATTTTTCAGTGAAGTGCTATAAAAGACAGACTTCAGAGCCTTTATGACCCCTAAAAATAAAAGGATATGTCTTTTGATATTAAACATATTTTGTTCAACAAGTGTTAAGAAATTCTTTGCCGTTTTTGAGCTATTTTGTAAAGACCGTTTTGAGGGCTAACACCTTATCTCCTTATTGGAGCCATATGACAACATTTCGATGGTTGAATATTGACAAGCGCATCATTCTTAGCAATTAATATACAATATTGCTTTTCAAAATATTTCACAGTATAGTGCTGTGGAAGAGAGACTTTAGAGCCCTTTGGGCCCCTAAACTGAAGGGCCAGCCCCTTCTTCTTGACATCATATGCAAGGTCTTTTGATATTAAACATATTTTGTTCAACAAACGTTTAGAAATGTGTTGCAGTTTTTGAGCTATCTTGGATAGAACGTTTTAGGGGCCGACACTTTATCTCCTTATTGGGGCCAGATAACGAGACTTTTATGATTGAATATTGTTTAAAACCTTGGAAACGGACGACCTTAATAATATTTTACACCGTTTTTTTTTTTTGTATGATTTCATAATTTTTTTGCCAAAGAAAAAAAAAGGAAATAACGAAAGAAAAAATACAAGTAAAAGATACTTGAGATGCCTCATTTTAATACAATTGCAATTTCGTTGTTTGATATTACTATTATGCATTATCAATAAAAGCATATATGTGGCATACAATCATGAAAATACATGTTTAATGGTGAAGTTGTTAAACAGTCACATACATTATACAATAAGTTTTCTAGGAACAAACCATGTGCAAAATAATCAATCTTTTGTTTACTAATTCATTATTTGTACTTTCATTAAACGTGATGCAGTATGTTATTCACATTACACCAATTTTTATAATGTTTAAAACAATTACATTGATATCGTTTGCTATTAATTAAAATAAGGAATCATTATTTGAGTATTACTAGTATGAGGTGATAATTTTGGTCGGGGCGTGATCAAATCCACTAAAGCCAAAAGAGCTTTATGATAGATTTCACTTATATTTATATAATTCTAAACCATCGTAAAATTAAATATTTAAATATAAATAAGCAAACCCCGCTTGCGCTTCAATTTGTCTTCATTTGACGTTATGGGTTATATAGTACAAATTCGAAACGTAGTGTTATCACAGGCAAATACACTGGAAAATGTAAATATTTAGAAATGTTCATTAATGGAGGACGTAACCACTTATCAAAAATGTAACTTCAATGTAAAAGTCAGAATGTTTTAACTCAAAACAATATTTTAGATATATCTCTCTTTCAATTTCAACAAAAGAGGAATGCATAGTTCTTGTTTTGTATAAAATGAAGGGGTATTATTTAACTCAACTTATATGAGATTTGTGAAAATGTAATAAATATTTACATAGTTACAACCAATTCAGTTCATATGTTCAACTGTATTTGTTGTTAACTATCCTGGTTATTGTTATACATGAATTAATGCGTACTGTGGTTTCATCAATATTCGTTGAATACCAATTTTCGTGGATTTCGTTTTTAAGTTTAACTATGAATTTAAATATTCATTGAAGTGCATTTTCTTCATATGGAAGGTTAATTAATCCCAAAGGACAAATAATTTATTAAAATGAGGCATCTCAAGTATCTTTTACTTGTATTTTTTCTTTCGTTATTTCGTAAATTTGTATTGATATGGTCATATGCCACAAATAACCGTATTCTTGAAAGTGTGATTCTCACTTTATCTACGACAATTGATACCATTGAATATTAATGAAACCACAGAAGTAGACAGGATTTTCCAGCTCCCGGTACTCAGGACTGACACCCTCAAATTAAAATCCATGCTAACGATACATTGATTTATAAGGGTTTTTTTTTTTTATCAAACATTGTTAAGTTAAAATAAAGTTCAATTGAGTCAACTTAAATTGACTTGTTTATGAGTAAAATATATCATACCATTTATATAATGACAATAATTACGTAATGTTCATGTTTTGTACATATAATGTCTAATTAATATATATGGCGCTAACACAGATATGAAATCATGCTGTAATGCTTAGACAACATCAAATAAAACAAATGAGATAAGTACCAAGTACACGTATTACTTTATATTTTTTATTTGTTGCAGTTCTATATTATACATGTACATGTACTGAGGCACAGTTTCAATTCGAAAGATTTTTTATATGTTCATATGCCATTTCAAAATCCTGGGTACGGGGAGATTTGTCAGGCCATTTACGCTCTTGTCTTCTTAAAAATACATTAATTACTTAAAGTAGTCCAGTGAAGAACATGTCTGTTCATAGTATGACTGAAGTAAAAACAAAATTATGATAGACAAAGGCGCGCTAGATCATTGGTGTAGAATCAGTCCTATTTTACTGAAAATTCCTGATTAAACGCCAGATATTAATTTCCGCGTAAAATCGCGAGAAGCATCCCTCGCGAATTTCAAAGTCTCGCTTTCTAATTTTAGACACTTTTGAACTATGGGAAATACTAATAAAAAAATGGTGATTGCAATTTTACATTCTTGCGATTTGATACACAACAGTGGAGTTGCGAAATTAAGTACTCGCGTAAAATAAGGATTTTACAGTATTGGATCAAAGAGTAGTGAACGTGCGTATTACGTATGTGCCGAAAATAGCTCTTCAGTAGCGAGCCAAATGATATTGTTCTGCCACCTATTTTTATTAGACGGTAAATTTAGATTAATAATATAAATACACTTGTGTGTATCCTAAACTAAAATATTATTGATTCAGGGATTTGAATTGATATGTTATTGTTTAAAGCCCTCATAAAAAAAAATATTGCTTGATAATATGAGTACTCAACCAAAAGATATTTTTCAGATATCTTTATTTATACACATTGAGAGCTATATGATCTCAAGTCAGAGAAGACTTTCCAGCACACAAACGTAAAAATTGTAATTCAAAATATGTGTATTAATTGATTATGAAAATATATTGTTGTACATAATAAAATGACAAGAGTCCAACAAGGTTTCAGCTAATAATAACATATCCACATTAAATGTATAATAATATGGAAGCAAATTGTTTTCTCTTACTTTTGTTTTATTGCACAAGCTATATACAGAACGCATACAGATTGAAGGATTAACACTGTTTGAAATCTAAAAATCGATTTCTAAAGTCTATAATAAATTATCACGTAGAATATCAATTTCCGAAGTCAAGGGTTTCTGATTCACTCTGTTGCTTAGAAACTGTTAACCGAATAAACAGATTTTTACTGGGTTAAAAATTTAGTTTGAACTGCACAACTATTTGTGGTTAGTCCAAGTGAACTCATGCGTTCTACGAATTCCATTATTGTAAAAAACTTGTTCATGCAAGCAGCCATATTGCTATAGTTTTTCTTTTGTTAATACCATTTTCTGATTGATCAGAACATGGTCACAAAAGTTTGAAAATTAGTACTCTAAGTAGACGGTGCATTTGTAAACCCGCACATGTTTTGTCTGTTTGGTCAAGTGTTTGTGAGTAGCATAACGGATCAAAAACCCTTGACTTGGGAGTATGGTAGAATATAGATTGAATTTAAAGAATGCTCTATATCATTTGGGAAATGGGATCAAAAACGTAATTAATATACATGCAGTTATATAAAATATATCAAATAAATATAAGTTAATTGAAGCTAACACTGAGTTAACCTTAGCTGTAAAAAAAATTTCAAACATGGTATTATAAAAGGTAAGCTATAAGCATGTATACCATAATGATACTATTTTATATTGATGAGATCAATAAATACAACATATTTCTAAGTCTTGTTAAAGAATATTTTTCAAGCATGAGATTATGAAAAGTAGACAATATACTCATTAAAACGATTTATCAACCGTGAGATTTAAAAAAAGGTAATTCATATACATGTTGATGTTGAATAAATCATATACATGTTAACAAGATTATAAATTCTCTTAACCATGTATTTATTGATTATAACATATAAAACATTATCAAGATAGCTGATTAGGTTTTTATTGACTATGTACATACATATATTAGGTAAATAACTTTCATTTCTAAACTTTCATTTTTATAAATGATACGTTGTAATACCGAACAGTGATGAAAAATACAATAGAGGAGCAGAACATGGACTTTAAAAAATTTAGAGGTACATGTAGGACCATATGACATGAGGTTGACCGGTCACACCCGCCGTGTGCTCTTTTTCGTAGTCGGGAAAACGGAAAATAACGTAGACAATTAGGTGATTAATTGTGGTCTTCAGCATCAGTGGAAGATTGTATTTGCTGACAAGGTCGTTGTATCGATCATAGTACCTACGTTTAACTCTCAAATTGTTGTTCCTTCTTTCTAAAAAGTTCTAAAATCTCGAGGCTACAATTTTATTGTGTTCGCAACACAACAAGGTGCCGTCATTTTAATGGACAACTAAGTCGTTTCGGCGGGCAATATCTCTAATTAAAAAGAACTTTAACGGATAACGATTTTTGTGTTAAATATATAAAAAGTTAAAGGGGCATGGTCACGATTTTGGTAAAAAATTATTTTGTCGATTTTTATGTTTCCAATGCTTCAGTAAGGCATTTTTATTAGGCAACCAAAATTTAAGTGTCATTGATGAGTTATAAGCGAGTTACAGAGCTTACAATTTTTCGCAATGTAAACAAAGCATTTGTTTACATTTTGAATGTTGAAGTAAAAATTCCAGTTGTTGACCTAAAATGAATGTGTAAATCGTTAGGAACTGTTGACTTATGCCTAAAATGAATAATAAGATAAACAAAACAGCTTTAAAAAAATTTTAATGGTATATTGAATTTCACTTTGTAAACAAAAACAGGACACGAGCCTTGTTTACATGACTAAGAATTGTAAGCCCTGTATCTTGCTTAAATCTCAACGACTGGCATCCAAATTTCATTTAATCATTAGAAATGCATTCCTAAAGCATTGCAAATAATAAAAACAGACCAATTTGACCAAAATCGTGACCATGACCCTTAAAGAGAAGAAGGCATTATGATGTTATATATGACTTTCTGCATTTTTATAAAACAGTTGAGATGTTTAAATGCATGTTTTCAAAATATCATAATGCATGGTGACATAAAAACGATAAACTTTACCTTAAGATAAAATGTTTTATAAACAACATTGTTATGTTGTTTTATTAATCAAATAGCGTATTTAATCAATGCTCATATATAAACAAATTTTATTTATCAAATAATTAAATAATGTATAAGTAAAGTGACAGACAGGTAGTATAAAACATTTTGTGATAACAATAGGCAAATACTGTGGTTTCATCAATATTCGTTGAATACCAATTTTCGTGTATTTCGTTGTTTAGTTGATCCACGAAATCAAATGTTCATTGAAGTGCATTTTTTATTAACATTTTATATTGATAGGGTCATTGACCACGAATTTACGTATCCTTGAAACTGTGATTTTCACTTTATCCACGAAAATTGATGCCCTTAAATACTAATGAAACCACAGTATACTATTTAACATTACAGTATTGTCTTTTCGGGTGTCACATCATAGGGATCAGAAGGAGGCGTATTAGAAGTACCAGCACCAAACGGTTTCCAGTCAAGCTTGAGGAATAATTTAAAATAACTTCTATAGCTTTAAATCATCAAACGGATATGCAAAACAGTAATCATCTCGCTGAAAAATTACTTAAAGAATTTTTTTTCTGATTCAGACACTCAGTTGCATTAGAGTAAATAAAATTTAAAGCCTTTGGCAGATCCTTTTTGAACAATTTTCTAAATCTTGGAAACATTTAAGCACATGGAAGTCAGATTAATGGTTTATTATATTGAACATTGTACATGTGTTACCAATTTGAAGTAGATGTGGGTACTCTCAAAACAGCTTCATTGATCTCTTCTGCAGCAGCATCTATCTCTTCAGAAGTACCAATCTCGTCAGTATAATTAATCTCCACAGCATCATCAATCTCGTCAGTATAATCAACATTTTCTTCGGCTAAATCGATTTCTCCAGCTATCCATTTATTCTTTTGAATTTTACGATTTTTGTATACCAATTCATAACAGGATTGATCTACACAAAACAAATCAATTATTTATAAAGTAAATTACTATATGTATCTGTAAAGATAATCTATAAAATAATTGATTACTTACATGCCTTTGTCAAAATAATTTCTTGTCCTTTCTGTTTGCAATATTTGTATTGAAACAATCAAACCAATTTTAAGCCGTAACTTATAATGTTATAAAATCACAGTGCTAGATACCTATATAGCCTTTTTATTTACCCTTCCAGAAACTTTACGTGGAATAAGATCAACTCATTATGTTTATGAAAATACAGAAAGAATAAAAACAAAAAGCACAAAAACCCTTGCCAGTAATAATCAGTTCTACACTGAAATGAATAAAACGTTAACTAGTTTCTAAACGATTATTGTTAGCATGTTTCTAATACATGTATCTTCTACTTTATACCGACTGAATCTGGTCAGTCCAGGACAACAGTAATTGAACTTGGTAAAAATATTTTCAGAATTTATCTAATATTAGTTTTTTTTAATAAAGAACACACATAAGAATTTAACTTGCATCTGTAAGCTTTTGCTGAGTGGTAATATTGCGGACATGGTGGGTTGTGTTGTTTGCAATTTGCATCAAAGTTTTCCTGTACTAAGGCACCATTTGCATTAAATTCTGCACAAAAACCTACGTTGAATTTGTAGAAAAAAACCCTAATCAATCAGAATCATTTCACGATAATGAATAAATTGAAAACATGAAACATCTAGTATCTTAATTATATGCTATAAATTAAACGTTTTATTTATAAAGGAAACACATTTTGTTTTTTTTGCGTTCACTCAAAATCAAATATTTTCATGAACTTATATTTTTACCCAGAATATAGCGACTCAAAGCGCACACTTCCAAAGTTGCATTCCTATGGGAATTTATGAGACAATGGTATTGGAATCGGTGATTTTGGGTGTTTAATCCCAGCGACATTGCACAATTCTGTGTAATTGAGTCACAATTCATTTTTTCCGCCCTCTCACTCCAAGACACTTCGTCAGTAGGACAACTGGTAACATATCGTACTTTAAGCAATGATTCTTGACAGGGCGTGAAGGCTGCAATCTATAAGAAAATTAGCAAATTTTATATCAATTTGCCAGTTTATTAAGACTTACGGAGAAACATGTTTTTGAAGAGTACTCATTATGTGTCAAACAAGACGTATAATCCTGTAATACATAGATATATTATTAAAGAGGTTCGATCCTCTGATTTTGGGTAGCCATTTTGGGTCACCTCTAGTCTAAAAATTTTGTGTCATATATAAATTCAACTTGTAAATTCTTTTACAATGCCAAATAAACTATATTGAATAAAATAGTGAAGGAAAAATTCCATAGTTAGAGAGTGTAGTAAGGTACTATATTTTGTGACGGAAGGTTTTAAAGAAGAAAATGATAATGATGTTTTAGAGTATCGTAATTTTAGCTTTCTTATTTTCCGTGCAGACCAAATTTTCAGATATTTTATGCTTTGGGATATCTTCGTCTTGTTTCAAAAAACATATTTCAACAATATTTCAATTTTTCTATTGACATATATTGGCATTTTTAAGTGATATTTCATAAAAGTAAAGAAAAAATCAACTCCAATGTTCCCCTGAAATTAGCTTATTTCATGCCATATCACAAAATTTACATTATAGACCCATACTTTTCGTTTTATTTTCTGAATATTTATGTTTCTTTTGAAAGTATGTCATAATTTGAGAACAAGTTTGAGACTTATAAATAAAATAATTGCATGTTGAATCGTTTATGAATGAAAATAATGTTTTTTCATACAAAAGGTCAAAATATCAATAAGGTGAAGAAATTGCAACTTTTTCATTATGATAATTTTAATTTTATTCATTCTAAATAACATGTATTTGATACCATGGTTCATTTCTATAAAGAATTATAGAGGGAAAAGCGATTTATGTGCAATTTGCATTTACAGTGCAGAACGGTCATATTAGATACACCGTAGCGCCGAAAGGAGCATATAGACCCCAACATTGTGTTTCGAATTTTGGCTCAGATATGTGTGCAGATGCTAAAAATATACTTTAGAAAAAAAACTTTAAGACTTTTGATCGCAGTATCGAACGTCCTTAAGCAATGGTTGTTACTTTTTACAGAACTAAGTCACTTGTAAGTTATGAGGCCAGGTCTAATTTGTTTTGCCCTAGATTTTTAATAAAGTGTTTTCTTACATTAGTATTTGCTGATATAATTACCGTCTTAAATCAGACATTAACCACATTATTTGGTTAATAGACCACCTCAAATTTTCAACAAAGGACCATATGGGATTTTGCATGAAATTTTTTATTTTTGCCATTTTTTTCATTTTTTTTTTTTTTTTACATTTTATTTAAATTTCTGTCCTGGGGATTTTTTGGTTCCACATTTGCAAGTTATAATGGCTATAATACATCAAATGATCAAATAATAATAAAAAACTTTAACTTTTACTCAGGGGTTTTATCATTTTTATTTTTGTTATATATACATATATATATATATATATATATATATATATATATATATATATATATATATATATATATATATATATATATATATATATATGTTATATTTTTTTTAATCGAGGGAGATAACTCGTGTTCCTTTTCGATACTATTTAACACCTGTAATCGATCGTTCAAACCGCGGGGGTGTTGTCATTATGGGTGATTGAACCGCGGGGGCACGCGGTTTTTACCTGAGACAGGTATTTAAACCGCGTTCCAATTTGGACCGCGGGGGTGCGCGGAAAATACGGGATCCGCGTTGACGGTACTGTATATATATATATATATATATATATATATATATATATATATATATATATATATATATATATATACACAACATCACATAATAAGGGAAGTGGTAACTGTCTTGAAATTCCTGCATTAGGCTATATATAGGCCTCTTTACTTTTTTTGACTAAGTATAACTATATAACTTATACATCAAAACATTTATATTTATTCTACAATATAATATCAATTTAAAGCCTCAAACGAGCTATTGTGTCAATTTTTGCATAATCAATGTAATTGAAACAATAACGCTATGGCGTCAACCAAGCAAAAAGATGACGTCACAAAGCAAATGAAACGCTGCGCGAAAGAGTGCGTACTCGAACTGTACTCCGCCTCGTTAAATCTAGGGATCCCCTTCTCTCTTTATACAGGCATATTTCACATCCTAATTCTGCTAAAATGAATGTCAAAAGAAAAAAAATAAGGTGCAAAAACTAAGTGTTGGTTCTGATATTAATTAATTTGTTCAATCGTTTGCACTTGTGGTTTAAATATCATAAATCAGTCTATGTGACGAGTTATGTTTTACTAGGCTTCAATTACAATTTAAAGCTGACATGAATTCTTAAATACGCATTATTTCCCTTTTATCTCCGACTACCGCCATATTAGTTGTCGATTTCTATTGTTCTGCTCATCGCTACACACCCCCTATATAAGTCCGAGAGCACTATCAATGCTTCACCGCATTCAGGAATTTCATACACCCGAACACGTTACCGTGGACGAAAAGACTTGTAAAAACGCGCTTTGAACAAAAATATGACAACCACAAAAAGATACTTCGAAAATTCCTCGATAATTGTAGACAGTTTTCCTGTGTATGTTATAACATCGCACATGCGCGAACCACACGAGCAATGTTAATTATCGCATGGATTTTAGCAATGGGGCGTTTTTGTAGGAACGGATGGAAACGTTGCTACTTTCTTGGATTTACTATCATTTAGCTACTGTGTTGGATGTAGTGTCGCCGGGGTTTTCAAGAAGATGCAGACGTTATTCACTCTGTATGAACGACACACGTGTTCGATTTGCATGCGAAGTAAGGCAGCACTGTCTGTGCAAAATAATACGGATACCTTGGACATCCTTTCAAAGAATAAATATATTTTGTATTTCATTGATTGTTGTTTTCTTTATTCTTTATTACTACAATGTTTAGTTCATGCATTTAGAAGTCCGTGCAACGCGAATGCCTCGATCGGAAAGCAACCGACCGTAACTTTCTCAACCGGTATATATACCCCCCAGTGGCAGTAGAGGAGCGATCGAAACTAATATGGCGACCAAATGCTTTTATGAATTCATGTCAGCTTTAAGCTAACGATTCAATTTCAGATATAGATAAATTTGTTTTACTCTGTGAAATTGGTGTGGATTATTCAAACGTTACAGTACCGTCTTGTAAAACAGCACCATATTCAGTACAGCATATAGGCCTGTTTGATGCATTTTCTTCCTCTAATCTACAACTGCAAGTATATAAATACATTTCAATTTTCAGTATAGTCAAATTAAATATTCTAAGTTAAGGTGTTTTGATCTTTGCATGGGTTATTTCTTGATCGATCAAAACGAAAGTCACACAACGGATATACCGGTCTGATCCATCGGCCAAACCCCCAATTAGTTGTAGTGAAAAAAAAAGAGTTTCACGTGCATTGTTTTAAATCAGTTGAAAGGTTTTTTGCATTATATGATATTTCGCGCAAGCACGGGAAATTCCAATTTACACATTAATAAGCTTTGTATTTTTGTACACATTTTTGTATAGACTATGTCCCATTTTTTTCAAATCGTTTTATAAAACTCTTCTATTTTTTTTTGTTGCATTATTTGTTATTTATTAAATGTCAGCCCTCAATCATTAGGAATGCTCAAGGATTCTTCTTTAAAACTAGAAAAGAGATGTGGTGCGTCGTGTCTATCATTTAGGTCCAATTCAAATCGTAATTGTAATTATTACACCGTCTAAAACGTTTCTTATATTTATGTAAATTTCAGATAAATGTTGTTTTGAAAATGAATTGTGGAGGGGTTCCGTACCTGTTTTAAACGCACATCATGCGCATTTAAGAAACAAAATTGTTCAATTTAATATAACTTCATATGTCAAATCTTTAAGTTAATTCCTATGCATATTCTAAATAAATTCCGCTTAAATATATTCTTAAATATATTCACTCTTTACGTAATTAGTCAATCATTTAGTTATTTTGATACAAATTTTAACTTAGATCCACAAAAGCGTGTCCATCACTATATCAGGCTACATGTAGTTTATCGAAAATGAAAGTAGGTTTGTTTATATTATGTCTAATTTAATTATAATTTACATACATCATCACACGCGTGTAGAAAAATCAAAGGTACAAGCAAGTTACACTGTTACAAATATTTTGTAGTATAATGGCAAAAGTTTTCATTTATAAAAATAAGATAGTCGTCTACTTTTAATTTAGAAAAAAAGAAAGAAACTTCCTTTTTTCTGAAAACAAAGAACAGACATAGAGAAGGCCAAAATATCTTTCCCAGACAACAGACATGCAGCTAAGCATATCAACATTTTTACATTTGAATAGATTATAGCTAATTAAAAATATTATACTAACCAACATTAATTAGAATAATTACTCACCTGAAATACATATACTTATAACAGTTACATCCAGGATGACAATCCTAATGCAGTTTGAACGTAAATAGGAACCCGGAAATAAAAAGGACTACTTTAAATTTAATGATAATTATGTAAATATTATATTCCTCCGCAAACAGTTTCATCTACATTTAATTATTTCATAGATCAATACACTTCTTTCACAAGTTCCCTCTTTTTACCTTGATAAATTAACGAAACGAAATTGTGAGAATCTTTAATGGGAAAATCTGACAGTTTCTATCGTTTGAGGTACTGTGGCTGTACGGAACTATTTTGAACAAGTCTTGTTGTACTTTGTATACTCAACGCTTCAAAGTCTTGCATATAGATATGCCTGTGCAAACTAACCTAACTGTGAACAAGTTTTAAAATACATGAATATAATATAGGATTCATTTGAAAACTGATACATGTTAGTATTGTATTAAACTGTTATGCATTTTTAAGTAACACATATAAAAAAAAACCACAAATATACATCAACACTTGCCACTATCAATTATATATCATTATATCAATTACAATTATGGTCAACATCCTGACCACTAATGCAACATTATATCATAAGTGGACGTTGTATCATTAGAGGTTGTTACAGTGCGATATATATATATATATATATATATATATATATATATATATATATATATATATATATATATATACTATTTATCATTTTATTGCATCTTAAGCTTTTCACTTTGACATTACATGTACCATGAATCTAACCAATAACATAGACGCTGATTATTCCTTTAAAGGGAATGCTTGTTTTTAAATTAATATACTAGAACTTAGTAAAACCGAATATTAGATATAACCATGATTCAAAATCGAAATGCTTTTTAGGCCATATTTCTGAGAAATACGGATCTGCAATAAGTCTAATTTATATTTATATGTCAGCTGATTGGATAGTGATTTGGTTACAGTCTGCGATTACATATGTACAAATGTAATACGGACCAGTTTCATGTATCATTTTACCAAAAGCTGCCTACTACAGGCACGTAGCATCGGGGGGGGGGGGGGGGGGGGGGGCAGGGTGAGCTCACCCTGCCCCCCCCCCCTCCACACACACTTTTTCTCGCAGCAACCAATGTTTTAAACTTTACATATAAAAAATTGAATTAACATGGAGTTGCCCCCCCCCCCCCACTTTTTGGAAGTATGTAAAAATTGATATGAGAATAAGAAATGAGGAGTGACATTAAAGTTATAAAATACGCGCCCACCCCCCCCCCCTCCCCCGGATTAGGATTTTGAAGATTTTGGTAAACTTTAAATTGGGATGAGTCTGGCCCCCCACTTTAAAAAACGATGCTACGTGCCTGTACTACATCGTTCATGCGAAATACGTGAAATGGGGTAATTGCCAAAGTTTATGAGAATTAAAATCAACAGGAAATGTTTTCATTATCTATACTGCAATTTGAATTCATAGTTTGAAAATGACAATGAACTTGCATGTTCTCAATTTTTCATAACTTAGCCTATTCACTTAGATCTTTAAAATTACATTAGTTACATGAAAAATGCATTGTACATGTACTTAGGTAGAAAAAAATGATATGAAATAGGTCAAACATGCAAAAGGCCAATATAAATAATTGGGCGGATAAAAAGGTGAAAAATGATAATTGATGCCATCGATAATTTTTATTGCAAAACAACACTCACTGTGACTATATGTACATTAGTCAAAATATGCAATTCAAGGACAGTATAAAATTAATATATTTGAAACACATTTATAACATTGTTGTCTCTGATCATCCTTTTTCCGTTGTATACTTAACCGGAATACCATTTCACTCATTTTTGAAATAGTATTCAACAATCTACAAATTGTTATATTCACAGAATTGACAATAAAAATATTGGACCTGTCCAACATTTTTAAAAAACTTCCATAGGTCCGTACATCTAAGAATATGAATCTGTATATCATTTTGTATTTTTCACTGTCGATATTTTATTGAGTATGCTTTATCATGTAAAAAATAATAAATGAAATGCAATCAAGTGAGAATGAAGTATCAGCATGCAAGATGTCGAAATACTGAAAAATAAATTAAAACAAACATTGACATTATTTATTAATTGATGCTCACAGTTTATTCTGACTTAAATACATTGTAAAATTAATGTACATTCTAAACATATTATGCATCGAATGACAAACCAAGCTTAAAATATCAAATAAACAACCTTTTTTGAGAGGAGTTGGATCGCCCATAATATGCCTGCACTGTTTTTTTGTGATGTCTGTACACCAACGCATAGCAGGTTTGATCTGCAAGAAAATAAGTACAGTTTTGGAATACTTGATAGTGTAGTAATATATAAATACACCTATCGATATATGTATGAGATACTTAGTACTATATCACACTTGTATACAGTGGTAACAACGTTATTATTGACAAGCCAATCGTGTTAAATAGTTCGTGTAACGTGGGTGATCGTTCGTGTAACGTGCGGGATCGTGCGTGTATCAAGAAAATTGGTTTGCGTTTTTTACCGTGCGTGTTCGTGCGTGATCGTGCGGTTTTTTCGTTTTGTAACCTTTTTTACGGAATGTCAGGATTTATTCTGAAAACAATGACAAATAGGCTTTGTAAAACATTGTGAATTTAAACCTTTTTAATAAAAGAACATTGATTCTCTCTTTTTTTTTTCTTTATAGAAGAACATTCATTATCTCTTTCGTCGTTAAACACATCAGTAAGTATTTCCATAGCTCATTCAATCGGTCGAGTTAGTTTTGCATTATTGATTATAATCAATTTTATATCAAGCATTTATTGTGTGCTGACACATAATTTTAATCAAATTAGCAAGAGCGACACGTTGAATGAAAGCGGTCAAGCTTAAACATGCCCCGTTTTAAACTAAACGTTTTTCTTTCAAATGAGAATACGATACGTATTCCTATCTGATACATTGTATAATTATTTGTTTGAAATAAAAATTATTTAGACGCTTTAAAATTTAGAATATATAGAAATAAATCAATTATGTACAGTAAATTATGAAAATATTGGATGTGAAAAATCGAAATTCTATGGAACAAGGTAACAATTTTACCTGTATCCCACATAATTAATTCGTACGTAAGGGAATTGGATTACATAAACAGTCAACTCGTATGTAAATAATTTTGAGCATTTTATGCATTATCTTCATTTCTTTTACACCTATTTTTTTTTTACTTATTGAAGTTAATATTCGTTATAGAGACACAAAAATTAAGTTGTGTGTGAATCCTATATTGTGTATGAATGTGTAAAATTGTTTATAGTTAAAAATGAAACAGTGCATGACTAAAGTACATGCCGCTTTTCAATATAACACAAACATAAAGCAATGTAAATTAAAGCAATACGTTTCCTTAATTCTAATCTTAAAAATTAATTTTGATTTTGCGTGTTTAATGGTGTAGAATCGTTCGGTTGCGTGTTTTATCGTTTTTGTTCGTGTATCGTGAAAATTCAGTAAGTTAGTGATCGTCCGTGTATCGTGCGTGATCGTTCGTGTATCGTGCGTGTATCAGAACCGTGCGTGTCGTTTGTCAACAATAACGTTGCTACTACTGTAAGAAGTCATAAGCTGAAGAAGTTGATAATTTTGTCAAACTACTGTACACACTCCGCTGTATAATTTACTGTTTTTCATGAACATTAGCTAAATTTAAAAAAAACTAAACAAACAAAAACAACTGCATAAATGATTTTGAAGTACATGCTAAAATTAAAAATCTTTAATGAAATAGAAAAGGCAAATATTACATATTGAGTTACAATTGTTTTTTTGGTTTTTTTTCTTGTACATGTATTTCTATTTACATGTACATGTACTACATTGCGGTAGTAAATAGAACATTATACTTTATACAGAATAATGAATTACGCTACTATTTCATTTCGTGATATGTCCATAATTAAACATGCCGTGCATAAAATCATCCTGTTACATGTACATGTTAATTAGATTAAATTGAAAATCAAATGGAATTAATAATTGACTGTTTTCTTATATAAGGGTAAGTTTACTCACATTTGTAAGTCTCCGCTGAATTGTATATTTTTGGACACGGTGGGTCGTATTTTCTACAATCTGCATTATAGTTTTCTTGAATTAAGGCTCCGTCTGCGTTGAACTCCGCACAGTAGCCTTTTTTGCAAATAATACAAAACATGGCTATATCATTTATATTTTTTTAGTCTTAAAATAAATATAAAGCTTATATAAATATATATAGTTACTTAATATGCATATCAACAAATACTTTTTAAAAAAGTCATTATGATATTAGTCACTTGAAACAATGAAAAACATGAATGTGCATCGTTTACCTAGAATAGAACGGTTCAGTGCACACACTTCTACCGTGGCATTCATCCAGGAATTGATCAGACAGTGGTACTGGAAAATGTATCTCTGAGGGTCTAAGCCCAAAGACTTTGAACACTCTTGTTGCATGGAATCACAATTCATTTTGCTCGCCGCCATATGCCAGGACGCAGCATCTTTGGGACAACGAGTGCCATGCTTCACATTAAGGATTGATTTTTGACATTCCGTGAAGGCTAACACCTTAACAAAAAGTCACAATTATAATTAAACCTTAAGTCAACTGATTATATGTTTCTGATAATAGAGCGTCTTTTATGACAAGGTCCGAATGTGGCCAGTATACCCACTTTTTATATATCCTAGTAGGCAAATGTTTTTTTTTTTTTTGTCTAAGAAATGGTAATTCTTTACATTACATATTTTGTAAACAACTATAAGACTCGAGCTTTGTTTACATAAAAACCAATTCTTACCCTTGTATCTCGCTTGTAACTTGACTTTAACATCCAATAATTTGGTAATTCATTTAAAATGCACCAGTTAACCATTTTATACATAAAAAATTAAAATAAAATTTTTGATCTCAAATCGTGTCCAAGTCCTTTTAAGTCCTATCGTTTATATTTATTAAATCATTTTGGAAGGGGGGGGGGGGGCACTACGGATTTTGATTTTTTAAAATTTTGTGTTTTGGGAAGAAACGTGTTTTGAATATTCACAACGAGCTGTTTAAAAACATGTATAAAAGCGCAGCCGCCGTTTACATGGATCTCAAGTCAATTTAAATCTCTTCCAATTAAAGAGCGTTTTTTTTTTCCTAATAAAATTTTGTATTTATGTCAGAGGCTGTTTCAGCTATTTACGAAGCTTTATTTTCCTACAACTGTCAATG
The DNA here is from genome assembly GCA_015776775.1 of Magallana hongkongensis. NCBI lineage: Eukaryota > Metazoa > Mollusca > Bivalvia > Ostreida > Ostreidae > Magallana > Magallana hongkongensis. The sequence continues at coordinate 7,459,953 of CM027471.1, forward strand.
CATGCGAAATGCATCACCCCAAAAAGATCCGCGCCAAAAATTAAAATGCAAATCCAAGGTATGTCACTCTTGACTTTGTTTACATTTTGATGACCTTAACCTTGATGCAACTAGGACAATGTGATTGGTTTAGTGAACCAACCAAATACGAGAGTTAGATCACAGGGGCTCGTCACGAAGTTTTTTTCAACCTTCTATATATACCACTTCTATACTATAAAATACACAAGGGAGGAATCAAAACTCGAAAAAATCGCTACCTCCCGATTTCGGTCGCCTCGTATTAATTCTTCTCGGACGTTAAACCCTGCACTCTAGGTATCATTAGATCGGGAAAGGACCATAGTTTTTAGGAATACCTGCAAAATTTAAACATCGGCAACAATTTTAGAAGTTTTCACGCATTTTCTTCCAGTTTACTCTCCGGTGACACTTTCTTCGATCAGATGTCGCGCACCAAATTTATTCATGCGCTCTCATTGGTTAATTTTGTTGATCAAGATAAATCGTACGTTGACTCGTATTTTAGAGGGATATTCAAATGATGAGTGAAGAAGTTCTTTTTACGTGGTGAGTATATGTATTAATTTTCATATTTATGTAGAAATATTTTAACCATACCTTGGACATTCGGTAGGACGTGACTATGTATTTCTTGCATCAAAGCAAGTTTGGATATCGTTTGAAAATCCCTCTAAAATACAAGTCCGCGTACGAGTTATCTTGAGCAACATTGAATTGACCAATGAGAGCGCGACATCTGATCGAAGAAAGTGCCACCGGAGAGTAAACTGGAAGAAAATGCGTGAAAACTTCTAAAATTGTTGCCGATGTTTAAATTTTGCAGGTATTCCTAAAAACTATGGTCCTTTCCCGATCTAATGATACCTAGAGTGCAGGGTTTAACGTCCGAGAAGAATTAATACGAGGCGACCGAAATCGGGAGGTAGCGATTTTTTCGAGTTTTGATTCCTCCCTTGTGTATTTTATAGTATAGAAGTGGTATATATAGAAGGTTGAAAAAAACTTCGTGACGAGCCCCTGTGGTTGGTAGGTCGGCTAAGCTATGCCTGTCCACTTCTCAAAAGAGAATAACTTAAATATCTGCATGAAGCACAGCATGTAGTTTGTTATTAAAATACTTCGCTAAAGCGAAAATATACTAGACTTTTTTTTTTATTAAAAACATGTTTTGTTCATTACACAAATACATACGTATATATTCATAAAGAATTGAATTAATTTAATTGTTATCCTTGCAGTTAACCTTACAAAAGAGGAGAAATGAATCGTCCCAGAAATCTGATTACCCTTGTGAACTTGTTGTTATACACAGAGGTAAAATTCACGTAGTATAATTCAGTTTCTTTAGGCAAATTATATTTGTTATTTATTTTAAGTCTATACATTTTTATCCTTGTTTTTCTAATTTATCAACATTTTCTCGTTAAGTATCAAAGAAAACAAAATAACCTTACTATATCGTTTGATGCTTTTTTTTATATGCACAAATACAAATGCAGTCTTTTTTTCCAATGCTCTTAAGTGAATTTTTTTTTTCCTATGTATATCTTAAAGTGACACGCTAGAAGTAAAGTTTCAAATCTTTTTTTTTTTTTATTCACAGTTAAAATATAACATAAAAATAACAAAGTAATTATAAATCCAGCATGAAATTTAATAATGATCCATTCTCATTCACACTCAAAAACTGGCTCACCCTCTCAAAACTTCTCGATATACTATAAAAGCCAATTGTTCCCGAGGAGCAATGTTACATGTGTGTAAACAAAAGACTGTTTATATATTTAAACAATAAATTGTTTCTTTGGTGATTCATGCTGGGTAAGAAGGTGCAACATTGCAGACAAAAATACATAACCCGCTTCCTTCATAACGCACATGAATCATGAAAGTACGTAAGCATTTTATTGTTTATATTTACATCTTTCTTTTAACAAATTATTGAATTGATTGAAAAAAGTAAGTATAGTTCACTAAATTGCTGTTAATGTACATCAGCATGTTAGCTAAAAGAAACAGCCAAATCGTCTCCTTCGGGAATTTGAGTCTGCATGGCATCATCATGATTATTTCGTGCAGTCCATGGTTTTTCTTAGGTCGCTGTAGGTTTCGAACAATCGATAAATGGGGCGTGTAGATTTCATTCCTGTCATTTCTAAAGAGTTATGAATTAACTATAAGTTTCCGTAAGAAATAGAGGGAATCATACTCGTTAGATGTCAATATAACGAAATCAAACAAATAAACATAATGAAATAGTTAAATATTGGTACACAAAAACATGTTCATGTACGACATTGTGTGTGTGATGGTCAGACCGGTTCGAATACCAGCGCCAGATAGCTCAGTTGGTAAAGCACCTGACTAGAGAATTCAGGGGGCCCGGGTTCAAGTCCTAGTCTGGTCCTTCATTATTTCTCCCGTCCTGTATCATGTGTTCATTATAACAGTTTTGTGTAGAAGGTTTTTTTTTTTGTTTTTTTTTTTTTGGGGGGGGGGGGGGGGCAAACTGATCTATAATATAAGAGAAAAATAAGAAAATTCGTGTGAACAAAAAATATAATCTAAATAAATGTGAATAATTGCTGTTAATCCCTCTAGTTGTCAGTGGTATCATTCAAATGGTTGATAGAGGAAAAAAAGACGGAGAGAGGATTTTTTTATAAGTATAGTGTGTCAAACAATATATTAAACGAATGTATCTTACAATGTTGCTGCAGTACTGTAGCTCCTCGGGAAATTCGGTTCAATGGACCGTAGAACATTTATGAATAATACACTTCACCCATGCTCAAGCCCTCTACACTATAGGTTAACATTTTTTGTAGTCTCAATTAAATGATTTATTTTTACTATTGACTTCGTAATTTTGAACGTTTTTGCCATTCTTACTTAGGTTTCGGCGTTCACCGGATGCCAAAAATCAATTCTAACAGTGAAGCATGTGGCCAGTTGTCCTACAGACGCAAAGTCGTGGGAAGAGGCAGCAAAAAAATTGAATTGTGACTCAGTAACACAAAACTGTGCATTGTCGTTGGGATTAAACACCCAAAAGCACCGATTCCAATATCATTGTCTCGTGAATTCACATAGAAATGCAACCGTGGAAGTGTGCGCACTGAATCGCTTGATTCTTGGTAAAGTATATACCTTCATTGAAATGTTTTTTTAATATGTATGCATACATTTTGTATAAAACTCGTTCTCTTACTGACTTTTTTTTTAAAGCATTTGTTTTAAAACTATGTGAAATGTGATATGTTGGTTTCTTCTTTTTTTACCAACCAGGATTCTGTGCGGAATTCAATATGAACGCGGCGGTGGTACAAGAAAATTATGATGCAGACTGCAAAACACACAACTCACCCTGCCCGGAATTCTACGACTCAGCGGAAGCTTACAAATGCAAGGCGACTTCTTATTTCTATAGTTATTAACACATTAAATATTACATGTAATAGCTGATGTGATTATTACCTTATGACACATTTTTGCTTTAGTATTTTAATACGTATTATGCACACAATAATACCACTTAAATTATGCGAGCTTTACAATTCTATCATTTTATAGTTTTTCCTTAAAAAAACGTAAATAAAAGTTTATTATTAAATTATACGTTTGAAAATGTTCCTTTTTTTTGTGTAGACCAATCCTGTTATGAATTAGTACGTGTACAAGGAAAACCTCGAACTCAAAAGCTTGCTGAGGATCCTGCTCCTCCTGAAAGTTCCCGGCTTCTGTCTTCCTCGAATAGGTAAAACTTCAACATAAAACTGCTGCTGTGTTCTTCATTAGTGCAGCGTGTTTTCATCAATGTGACCTTGTGTCATGTAAATTTTTAATTTACCGGCTGGCAGTAAATATAAGTTTTATAATAGGGCATGTTGTAAATTTTGTATTAATGCAACCCGGTAAATGTTGTAAAATTTGTATCTACTGCCACCCGGTAAATTAAAAATTTACACAAGACAATTATGCTTTTAAGATTTGAAATTATGCGAAATTAACGATGGTAATTTTATAACATATGATAGCAAAACGTCCACATTTGACTATGCTGATAAATACAAACGTAGTTTGAACACAAGGGATGGGTATTTTTCTTCAAAACCGAGTGAAAAAAATAAAATCTTTTAGGGATGAATGATCATCGAAGACTGGATTTCATATCTTAAAGTTATATGAATGTTGTTTTCTTTTCCAGCTTGATTGGGAGTTCACTGATGCTGACACTTTCAACAATAATTTTCTTCCTATTTTGAAAGACCTACAAACAATATTGCTAACTTGTCTTGATGTAAATTGATATAACGCCACTTGAAATAACTACTATAGTTATTGAATTAATGTAATATGATATAAATTCCTCTATCTATGATACTGAAAATATTATACTTCAGGAGCTTTAAACTGTGATATAATAGTGCAATACATGTATGATAATTACTTATATATTACCTTATATACCGGTATTATACAAGCATTTCAATAACTGCGTTGAATACTTGTAAACTATTATTATACTTTTATTCGTATAAATTATACATTCTTAAACTTAACATTACATCGTGTGCGGTGTTTATATTTCCATGCATGCATTGTTAATTCACATTTACCTGTACATAATGTTTACATTTACCTGTATAAATGTATTGTTTATATGTACCTGTATGTAAGTTTGTCCCCTCTTGACTCCTCAGTATTTTAACTCAAGCAGGTGAATAATTCTTTATCGAAGTTATTAGAGAATTCGAAGAAAATTATACTGTTAACAACGAAATTTCACTAACTTGAATTACGTTTTTTATAGCTTGTTGAGATGGGGCAAACAAAACAATTTAAAAATGGCATTTTTTATTGATATGTGCAGGATTTGGCATTATATTGTAACTTTTAATCAGTGGTTTGTTTCGGGATTGAACACTTTTTGTGTGTTATGCATTGAAAACACAAAAGGGCATCAAATATTCCGGATGATAAGTGTTCCTTGTAGTAACGTCAAAGGCATTTTAAAATTACATGAGTCTTTCAATATTTTACGTTATGTAGTATTTGACGAAAACATCTTTAATTTGTAAATAGATTGACGTATTACTTGAGTTTTATTCAAGGAGAGTGTACTGGGAACATACTGTGTTGAACATTGAAGTTATTCAGTATCGAGCCATATATTAAAAGGAGGCTGGGTGGCCAACACATTAACCATCAGATCTGTATATTCTTTTATTTGAATATACAGCTCTTCTTCTTAAGGAGATCAATACAGTCTAAAAAAAAATGGCCACGACCATCGAGCCTTCTTAAGTGTTTAATGTTCGTGATCAGTGTTTTTCAAAGATATTGATGTTAAAATGGGGGAAAATCTCATTGACTTCAAACATGTCTTGAAATTGCAAGCAAATCAAGTTTATTTAATTAAAAAAAATCACTTTTAGATTTTAAAAATTGTTGATAAGAGCTAGACACTGATCACATATGCTGACTACTTTATGGTATAAAAAAAGTCAACAAGTTGTAGAATATCGTGGAAATCAGTTCTAGAATACATCTATAAAAAGGTCGAATGATATTTCTACTAAAAATGTACATGCTTACTAAATGTCTTTAAAATTGTTTTCTTTCATAATACGCACGTTCTTATATAATAATTATACATCACTAATTTTTAAACAGTGATCTATGCAAAGTAAGAAATTTTGTAGAACTGTATTACAATTATTTATATTATACTAATTAGAATTTGCTCAATATTCATGTTTATTGTACATTTTTCCCCTCACTTTTTAGCTGGGATGTTTGTTATGTTGATGTTATTTTCTAAGAGATGTTGATTGAATCCAATAAAAGTTTTTAACTACACAACTTGTTATCTTTGAACAAAAAGTCACAGGCCTACATGTTCAAAGCTAATCGACCTTCTGCTTCCCAAATATGTATATTTTCACTTGTCACTGCAACACACAAAAATTTAATGAATCAAATTTACATGTAATATATAATTTTCTTTAATATTGTGAAGAATTTCATTTCCAAATACAATTATATATACATGTATAAAAGCAGTCTAATACGTACAATTCACAGATCTGTTGACTTACATTGGTACTGTTTCAATCTTAATCATAACAATGAAGCAGAATCAAATTTATAACGTCATGTGCCTGTGCATTAGATAATAAATTTATTATATTTGCTGATAGAATAATCATTATACATGTATATATAATATTTATAAAGAATATTTATTCATTTCACATCTAAATAAGTAGAAACAAAGAGACATTCATGTTTAGTTTTTAATTAATCTTTTTTTCATGTTGTTTCCAACGTGCACATACCGACACATTATTACAAAGTAAACCATTCTCTTAGCACCAGCGACAGAGATATATATATATATATATATATATATATATATATATATATATATATATATACACACACACACACACACACACACACACACACACACACACACATACGCGTAAGAACCTTCAAGTTGGGTCCTCTAACGTAACACAGGCGAATGGGAACCCCCTTTTCTAGCTGGTATTTTGCAATGGTTTTTCTGCTACGTATTTATTTTACTATTACTATTGACATGTGCTATTTGAAATTTTGATTTCACAAGTATTTAATAATTAGACAAAACACCTGCAAGTGGGGATTTCCGGTTCAGATACATCCTGCCTACTAAAGACCACAAGATACACAAGATCAATTGAGGACACCTTATACACAGTGGTAACTGAGAACATTACAGGAACGAGACTTTCTGTGGAGTTATTTGGCCTTTTATTAGTTGTACTTTTAATATTGGCCATGTCTTATAAATGAGACAAAGTGCGAGCAACGTATCTGTCTTTGAGCAAAATAAACAAACAAATAAAAATTAAATGCGTTGCTTTCCGTGAAATACTAACACTTTTAAATAAAACCAATGGTTTTATATACAGCTAGTGTATGTCAATGAAATGACTTAAGTTTTCTCGGTTTTACCTCTATTTTCGCAAAAGTAATCATAGTCAAAATGCAAAATTTTGATCTGTCATGATATCCGAGTTTTAAATATTCTATGAAAATTAAAAATAAAAATAATAGAATTATACTGGCCTTCCAATCTTTTTACTTATCAACGCAAATTTTAAAAACATTATATATCTGTATATTTTGACAGAACTATTGATACCTATTCTTGATAAAATCATTTCTTTCTAAAAAATGATATGTAAACATCTATGTCATTTACTAAGATTGCATTGGATCATGTTTGTCGTATAAATAGGACTTTATTCGTACGCACAAACTGCAATCTATCAACGTTGTTTTACAATAATATCAAATAATACATTCATCAGTCATTTTAATAAAAACAAAATAATATATAGACAGTTGATTAATACTGTGCAAGAAAAGTAACAAATACGCCGTAAATCATCTACTAATGAGTACTGTAATTACATAGTCAAACTAATACACATCAAATGAGGACTTTGATACACACTGTCAACAGAGGTCATATTGATATACATACCGTCAAATGGGGACTTTAATATACACACTGTCAACCGAGGTCATATTGATACACATACCGTCAAATGGGGACTTTGATGTACACACCGTCAACAGAGGTCAAATTGATACACATACCTTCAAATGGGGACTTTGATATACACACCGTCAAATGAGGACTTTGATATACACACTGTCAACCGAGATCATATTGATACACACACCGTCAAATGGGACTTTGATATACACACTGTCAACAGAGGTCAAATTGATACACACACCGTCAAATGGGGACTAAAACAAACGAATGCTGAACGAATGACGAACGAACAGACTGTGAACGGTATATTAATGCTAAACGGAATTTGGTGAGCGCTTAGTGAACAATGATTATACGGAACGCGTGAACGAAGGACAGACTCTAGCGCTTGGGACGGTGAACGTACGATAAACGCTAGATGAACGATTGATTTGGAATACATCGGGCGTTTTAATTGATTGTACATATGTTATAATTATGAAAAGATAGATAAATCGCATTTAAGAGGGCTGGATGGTAGTGGCCATTTTTAGACCTTATTAATCTTCTAGGAAGAAAGATATAGAAAAATAATCTACCGAGTACCCTCCACATTTGCCCATTGGTGACGATAAATTAAATCGTATTAAAACTGCCGAAATGCGCAAAATCCCAAAATCCCCACGAGTAAAAGTAAACCATGCACTGATCACGGAAATCAGTTAAAGTATCCACCCAAGACTGAAAAACACGGTACCCGAAAAACACAAACACAGCCACAGCAACATCAAGTTCGCAGTGCTCTGTCAGCTGATGTTAACCTGCATTCCGTTCATCTTAATGATAGTGTTCAATCTAGCAATAAAAACGACGTATTTAAAGGGGTCAACTACAAACGAAATGCGAGGTATTTCCTGTCCGTTATTAATAGTGAATCAACAAAGGATGGAATATTTAACTACATTGAAAGCAAATGTGTCAAAGTTACGCACATGATTCTATTCAAACCCCGATCTACCCGATCACAGCTGACCGCTAAGATCAACGTTCTACTTGGCCCGGCAGACAGAATAGAGACTTTTGGCCTTCGGGGGTAAGGTGTCGCAAGTGGCTCAGTAACCGAGACTGGGAAGCCCGTTGGAACGCGCGCGATTGTGATGATGACGAGTCAAACTCCCGGAGTGAAAACCGACGTGAAATGCGCGACCGTGATTGGTCCGCCAGTCGTTACGGAAAAAACGATAAACGAGACTAACTGTTATAAAACAATCTCCTTACTAGACATTATTATATTACAACTATGGGTAGATATTTAGTAACACTTGTGTTTCCTGCATTACTTCTTTGCCTGTATATTGTATCCTCTCATACTATGCGCATTATGTCTTGGAATGTAAGGGGCGCTATGTCGTCTACAATATGTCTGTCAAATCTCTTAGATGACACACAATGCGATGTTGCTATTGTAACAGAACACAAGTTGAAAGACATTCAAAATGTCAAAATATATTTTGATTCAATACACAAAAACTATTTTAGTATTGTAAAAGTGGATAACAATACTGATAGTACTGCTAACAACGTTTGTTTCATTGGTAAGGAAGGTGTTGCATTTTTGATTTTAAAAAAAACCCATCTCATGTATTCAGTCAAAGAAACACCTTGTCATGAATCAAATCGTGTCTTTGGTGTCGAGGTTAAAATCTCAGGTGGTAATTTGTATATTTTTGGTGTATATATGCCTGCTGACAACAATATTGATGCTTAATATATGTATAAGCTGAATACTGTAGAATCATTGTATAATTACTATAGTACATATGGTGATGTACTAATAGCTGGTGACTTAAATAGTAGTTGTATTAGCAGAAACCATACAAACACTATGAAAGCACAGGCCTTGACGGCCTTTATCACAAGATGTTGTATTTGTATGCATATGCCTAGTGTAGATTTTAACATCCAAGGTGAAAAACATAATTTTATTCCCGAATGTACAATGCTAGATTATATCTTGTTTAGCAAATTTTTATAAGTAATCTTATTAGGTACAGAATTTTCGAAGAGGGTCTGATACCAATTACATCAGATCACTTGCCAGTGCTTGCTCATGTACACATCAGTTTTTGAACCGCTCGAACGCAAAATTCCCAGCTTGGCACAAAGCTTCTACCGACGCTATTGTAGCCTACATGACAAGTATGCGCCACGTGTTAGAGAAATTACTGTCCCGTCAAGTACACACACTGGCCGACGTGAACACTTTGTAGACGATCTCGTCTCAACACTTACAAAGTCAGCCACACATAACATTCCGCATTCTGGCTACAATCCCAATACCCGTCCTGGTTGGACAAAAGATGTAAAGCATCTCCACACTAAAGAGCGAGAAATGCGCCGGATTTGGCTGGCGGAAGGTAGACCAAGGGGCATGATATTCGAATTCTACCGGAACTACAAGCGCGCAAAGAGACACTTTAGAGTTGCGCTAGACAACGAATTTAACAACTATATGAAATCCGTATACCATGACCTTGACACACGCAGCCGAATGTGATATTAGGCTTTTCTGGAAGTTAGTAAAACGACAGAAGAATAGAACCTCTCGCACCTATCCGGAAATTCGCGACGACAATGGAAATATCTACAACGACCCTTCGGGAGTTGCAGAAGCATTAGCTTTATAATACGAAAATATATATTCTCTTTCGGACCACGATTCGTTTGATGACGCATTTCGGTGTCGCGTTGAAATTAAATTCTCGTAAATGGAAAAAGACTGCTCTGAGTTGAAAGGAGAACTTCCAGGCGGACCATTAACAACCGACGAACTGCTACCAATCATCCGGAACCTCAAACGAATGAAAGCACCTGGCCTAAACAAGATCACGTACGAACATATCATCTTCGGTGGAGAATTAGCAACCCAGGTCGTTGTCAAACTATTTAACGAAATCGTCATCCAAGGTAGTGTGACCCAGGGAAAAAGTATAAGTCGATCGGTATTCGTTTTACAAGATTTATTAAAACTCCGCAAACTTATTACACTATTCCGCGAGGTCGGGAGTAGGTGGTACGAGCGCCTTGACCATCGCTCTCCAACTGCCGAATAATTGAAAATGGCAACCAATTACATATAGATAACAAAACATTTTTAACAAAAGATAATAATAGAAAAGTAAATATAGAGCGTTACTTCAAATTAACGGATTACTAAGATAAACTGTGAGTCAATTAAGGGTGTCCGGATCAAAGTCCCTCAACGCCAGTGACAGGGGAAAAGGTGTCATGTCCAACGGGAACATTTCACACGGTGATAGTAGAATTCCTTTTTCTTGGAAGAAGGGCTTTATAGTCCCCTTATTCAAAGGAGCAGACAAACCAAAAACTTCATGTAATAGTTACAGACCGGTCGCTTTATTATCGTGTTTCCTCAAAATATTCGAAAGTGTTCTCAACAACAGTATAAAACAACATATTATTAACTCCAGTCTGTTTCCTTGTACGCAACAACAGGGATTCCAGGGAAAAAACTCGGCTGCTGAACAGCCTCCTTTAATTTACATGAAACTATTTATCATAACCTGGAACAAGGAAATCGTGTGTATGTCATCTTTCTGGACAGTACCAAAGCTTTCGATACTGTGTGGAGGCATGGGCTCCTAGTTAAGCTCTTTAACATGGGTATAAAGGGACAATTGTGGTCTATTCTACATGACTGTAATATGGACACTTGTAAATCAAACACAGTCTATATGGTTTCCAGTGCAACAAGGTGTTAGATAAGGGGGTGTTTTGTTGACCTTTTTCTATCTAGTATACATTAACGACTTGATTTTAGCTCTTGAGCAGTCATCTTAGAACACAGGGATACTGTCAAGTAACTGTCCTTAATTGGCTGATGACATCTCGTGCATTGGTTTAACGCCACGATCACTACAGAACATGCTTAATATCGCTTATGAATACACTCGAAGTGGCGGTTTAACTTTAACGCGTCAAAATCGTGCGTCCTCGAATTTCACCCCAACTAACGGAAACCAAATTTGGATCATTTGTGGTATTTAGTCAATGACACGATTTCCCCAAGACACATACAACAATTTAGGTATTCTAGTGAACAACAAGTGTAACTTCTCTGACTGCATCAATTCTGCTTGCCGCAAGGGTAATAATACCTTTTACGCACTTTCAGATATCGGTTCTCCCTACCTTAATCCACTGACAATAGCACATATATACAAAACTGTAGTAATACCCTCTATGCTTTACGGATGCGAGCTTTGGAACAACTTGTCAGCGAAAAATACTCAGCGGTTACACGTATTCCAACACTCGGTGTGTAAAACGGCGCAAACAAGGTCCGATATTTGCGAAAGCCTCTTTGGCGTGTACCCCATCAGTTCTGAAATTGACAAAAGAAAGCTCATCTTCTTGGGATGACTTTGTCTTCTAAACTACGAGATTCTAGCAAACAGGATTTTCTTAACCCGCCATTTCTCCTTCCTAGAAAACCTATCTAAATATCAACTTGGATTTATACCGACATTCTGATTTTGCTGACAGAATATAACCTCCAAGAATTTTTACAACAGTGGTTGGATACTGGAACATTTCCCAATAAGCAAACCTGGAAAATAATCGTGAATCAAGCATTTAATCAACGTCACAGAACTCTCCGACAATCCCGCATTTCCGCTGATCCCGGATTCTCAAGACTTTTAGCTATATTCCAAGACAAGGATCCAGCTAAATTTTCAAATTGGCGTTTTCCTACAAATTGCTAAGAAATCTCTCAGTGTAAATTTATCTGCAAATTAATTTCGGATCAACCTTACAAAAACCTAGATACATGTCAATTATGTGGCGCCATACTTTATGATTTCTTCACTCATGTAACATGTTCCTGTTCTGTAACCTACGCAATCCTTAATGCCTGGTGGTCAGAGATCTCGAACTTATTTAGTGTCTATCTCTGCAGCGAACTCTGTGCTCTCTCATACGATTACCTTTTTAAAGCGCTAAGCATAGCTCAGCGCTTTATTGTCGTTAGACTTCTATTTCCGGTGCAAGGAATAACTGCCCTCTAAGAGCAGAAATATACATCATTTAAACTGGTAAGAGGTATAGGGAACCAGTTATCTGGGTGACGGAAATGGCCGAGTAGATACGATTGGTTTGCGGGGCTTACGTACATCAGCACGGGATGCTACGCAGTGATGAAAAAATATAGTGCGTATTCAGAAGCTAAAATGTAGAAAAATAAAATCGATTTTTTGCAAGAAAATGTCAAAAACTGTGATAAATTACTGTTCAAAAGGTATAATTCGTGATTTTAACATCTTTTTTCAGGCAAGTATCCATATACAAATCGTATTCAGCTTTAATTCACATCATCTTAAGAAAGTAACATATATTTAAAGAAATCTGGCCTTCGATACTTTGAATTGATATTCATTAAACATAAACCAAAATTTCAATAAGGCTCATTTCCGTCTACGCTTGCACACAGTAAATTTTCTTAGAACTAAGCTAGGTTAGCGCTTTTCAGTACTTTCAGTACTTTGATTTTGATACTCCTCGGTCGCAAAACGTGTGCGCATTTAGATGAAAATAACACAAGCAATTTCCAAAAACTCAATTATCATCTAGTGCTAGATTGTGCCTCGCTCTACTATCGAACCCTGTATAACGAGTCGTCCGCTGACAACGTCAGCAACTCGAACAAATCTCAGAAATGTATTTATTTATTTATTTACATACTGTGTGTGTGTATATATATATATATATATATATATATATATATATATATATATATATATATATATATATATATATATATATATATATATATATATATATATATAATAGTTGTATATAGATTAACCTAATATATTGTATGATGTTATATTACTAATATATTTTTGATATGCATGTGTTTACAATCTCTGGAAAGAGGATATAAAGAATGAATGAATTTACTAAGATTGCATTGGATCATGTTTGTCGTATAAATAGGACTTTATTCGTACGCACAAACTGCAATCTATCACGTTGTTTTACAATAATGTAAAATAATACTTTCATCAGTCATTGTAATAAAAACAAAATAATATATAGACAGTTGATTAATACAGTGCAAGAAAAGTAACAAATACGCCGTAAATCATCTACTAACGAGTACTGTAATTACACAGTCAAACTAATACACATCAAATGAGGACTTTGATACACACTGTCAACAGAGGTCAAATTGATATACATACCGTCAAATGGGGACTTTGATATACACACCGTCAAATGAGGACTTTGATATACACACTGTCAACCGAGATCATATTGATACACACACCGTCAAGTGGGGACTTTGATATACACAGTGCTGTCAACAGAGGTCAAATTGATACACACACCGTCGAATGGGGACTAAAACAAACGAATGCTGAACGAACGGAGAACGAACAGACTGTGAACGGTATCTGAACGCTAAACGGAATTTGGTGAGCGCTTAGTGAACAATGATTATACGGAGTGCGCGAACGAAGGACAAACTCTAGCGCTAGGGACGGTGACCGTATAATAAACGCTAGATGAACGATTGATTTGGAATACATCGGGCGTTTTAATTGATTGTACATATGTTATAATTATGAAAAGATAGATAAATCGTATTTAAGAGGGCTGGATGGTAGCGGCCATTTTTAGACTTTATTAATCTCCTAGGAAGAAGAGCTATGTATAAAGATATAGAAAAATATTAAAATTTTAAAGCTAAAATATATGGATTTTTTTTTACTAAATGATAGTTTACAACAGAACAAATCATATCTAAAAACTAAAGGAAGATCTGACCACCCAGCCTCCTTGATAAGACGTACAAGAACACTTCTATGTAAATATATCGTTGAAATATAGGACTGGCATTGGTCTCAGTCTTTACAAAAAGCATGCCAGTTTCCGTTCCGGTCAATGACTTCAAGCCACTTGTTATTTGTTTCTCATTCATCGCTTTGGTTCTGTAGTCAATACACGTAACGTGTAAAGATAGAATAAACTATGTCATAGTCGTTGTTTGAGCAACATGATATGTGGACGCAATGTTAGTTCCTATCATTAAAAAATCATCTTGTATTTCTCAGTTCACTTTTAACAATGCAATTACTTCAAATGCGTTAACTCACAACTCATTTCTTTGGATAATAAGAGCCATTGGAGTAAATTATACATATTATGAAATGAAATTTAAGAAATAAAGTGTCGTTACTGAAATGTAGCCCCACAGCTGAAAACCCTGATCAGGGTATATGGTATTGTCTTATAAAGAAATAGCTGCATCTTCTATGCAGCATCTTCCTCAAGTATTATTTCCAAGTAATGTTCTTTAAAGACAAATTCAACAGTTTTGCTCGGCACGAGTTGTTGCATTAGTAACATCTTTAGATGTAACTTAGTGTACCCCCTCCTTCCGGTTCGTTGGTTTGTGGCAACGCACTTTGAAAAAATTAAGCACAATGAACATTTTTTTCAAAGTGCGTTATATTTGGGACGAAATCAACGCACTTTATTTTCAAACTGCGTTTTTAAGGCCATTTTTCATGCAAAAACCTTTGAAGGTCAATTTAAACATTGCTTATATGGAAGTTTACGTTCAAAATACAAATTTTGAAAAATTTAGAAATATGCACAGTAGATAATACCAAAGTAACATACATGAGAGAATCGACTTCTGATTATATGTGTATGTTGGTGGATAAATTGCAGACAGCGACATTTTCTACGTATTTTTTTAGTGTCTCTCGTACTTCAAACAGCACGTGGTAATTTGTTGTGGAATGAACAACTGATTTTGATTGACTGGAGTACGTGGACTCGCCTGTAACTAATTGATTGAATTTAAGCATTATCATTAAACGATTAATTTTATGTAAACTGAAATTTTATGAATTGTGATGAGATAGTGTAATTGATATACATGTTCGTTTATGTTAAATTCCATGTACACCTTTCTCTTTTTCTTTATCTCTCTCCTGTCTTGGGAGGGAACAACTTTTAAAAAGAAGCATATTTTTTAGACTATACATTAAACATTAGAAAATATAAATTTAATACATGTATTGTACTTTAAATTCTTTATGAGAATTATTTTCTAAATCGGGCCTTGAATTATATCAAAGAAGTAAATAAAGACAAGATCGCGGAAAAAAACCCATTTTATTTACCGATATATGTTTGCGAGCTATTAAAAATATCTTAAAACTGCATTGCATATTATTGTATATGAAAATATACTTAAACTTATATCATTCTTTAATATAAATTATAAAAATATTGTATCTTTTTCAAGGCTTTTTATTTTACGTGTTCTTTATTGCGTCATATTTATTAAAAATTAACAACACGCTGGGATCTTCGACATACTGGAAAACTTGATTCATTTTACATTCATTTGTATTGCAGATGATAATGTAAATAAAGCATTATGAAGATAAAAACAAAACAATGTACCTAGTCAATCGTGTAACGAATTCCCGGATACATGTGCATTTAGCGTATTTTGAAGGCAGGCTTTGATGTTATATGACATCGGCACAATTCGTAGTAGGTTTAAGTTTTTAGTTTTTACAATAGTTACTCCAGCTTCTGGTGATCTCGCTGAATTAATTCAATTTGATTTCATCGCGTGCATACAAGTGTTTTCATATCTTCTTTTTTTTCTGAGAACGATCTTTTCACTTTGGAGTTCCGAATGACAATGACTGATGAACTTTGAGTGAACGATTTGAGAACACAAGTTGAACGCACGATGAGCGAATGGTGAACGCCTTATGAACGGTAAGCGCGAGCGCTTTGTGAACGGAGAGCGCACGGTTAGCGACGCTCGACTGAACGCACGGAGATCGAACGTAAATTTTTTAGAGAATGTACCGTCAAAATGAAAACTCTTATATATATATGCACTCTCAAATGAGGTCAAATTGATACATATACCGTCAAATGAGGACTTTAATATACGTACACACACTGCCAACTAGGAATCAGTATGTCTCAAATTTAGTAACCAAAGTCCACTACCAATCGCTTCGTGAGTACATAACTGAAAAACACATTAAATTACGGTAAAAAATATACACACAGCTCAGGCACGTAGCATCGGTTTTTTTGAAATTGTGTGGAGGGGGGGGGGGGAGCAGACTTCACAATTCACAAGCAAAAAAAACCTAATTCGCCAATCGGGTCTGAAAGTTACTCAAACTTGCATTATAATTCTTATTTTGTTCATTTCCAAATGCATACCACCTTTTACAAAGTATGTGTGTGTGTGTGTGTGGGGGGGGGGGGGGGGGGCAGATGCCTCCAAATTCAAATTTATATATTTCTTAAAAAATCTCTGTTGCCCCTGCCCCCCTCCCCCCCTCCCCCCCCCCCCCCCCGCTATATATGCCTGCAGCTGATTATTATCACTTCAATTTCATCGGTACTTTTCGCACAACTTTGATAACTGCAACCAATCAGTGAATGATGCACGGATTTCACCAGTGATTAAGTTTATGGTCATGGGGCGGCTATTATAATCGTCGCAGCTGTCAAAATAGATTGTGTCGCTGTGCATTAATAGTGAAAACATTTATTTATTATTTTCACTTAAACAATATACATGTAATGCTGTCTTTGATGATTTACGCGGGAATGAAGGAAGCGACATTGGAGAAAAAATACATAACCCGCGTGGTTATATTTACATCTTTCTTTTAAGGTGGTATGGAACACCTCCATATTGCGACGTGATTCCTATCAAAATAAACAAAAATTTCAATTTAATTCTATATAATTTTTCTTTCACAAGTATGTACCTAACAGCTTAGCGCAATCAATTAAAGCGTCGGTTGCGAATCTGTACGTCATGAGTTCGTATCCTTCGAGGCTTTTACAATTTTTACCTTTCCAAAAAAATTTAATTAACGTATTGGCAAATATTGTACAATTTAAAAATTCTAAACCGATGAAAGCATTTTGATTATAATGTACTTTTATTCACATTAATATCGCCAGGTGCCCCATACCTTAACTTAAACAATAAAATGCTTACTTTGGTGATTCATGCGGGTATGAATTTGCGACATTGCAAAGATGCGACCGCAAAGCTCCAGTATACAAGAAAGAGTGAAAGTCGAAGGCAGAAGAGCGATCCTCCTTCCTTTGGATTCATGTTTTTTTTTTTAATCTTATTCTTATTTTGAACTTAGTGTCTTATAAAAGAATTATTAAAGAACATAATGCGGCTTAAATGTTATGCTGTATAATAACATAACAAAAATCATAGTTTTCTTACAATGATTTTTCATACACGAATTTCTTTGCAAAGAATGAATCCTCTAAACACTGCGATCTTTTCCCTTTTTAGAAACGCCAATATTTTTTATATTTTTTTTTGGGGGGGGGGGGGTCCGAAATAGCAAGGTCGTGCTTCGGCTAACGCATGGAAAGAAATATAAACATTTAGTGAAATTCTGAATCATTGTGTATAACTTGATAAATGTTTTGTGTAAATTGATAAATGTTTAAATGTCAAGATAAATGCATCAAAATAATGTTTCTTAGTTATAAAAGTATCGAATAAGGATTAATACGAAGCTGACATAGCATAGTTAATAAAGTAGCGCGAGACGTTATGTATGCGCAGATAGTTAAGTTTGCTGGATGCACTGTGATCGACCGAAGCCGATCACAAAAATTGTATACTTCAGTGCAAACTTAGCCGTTACGGCTATGTAGGTCATTGTATTATTTGAATAAAAAGGCGGGGCGTCATTCAAGCGTGCGAATAGTATGCATGAGTATATTAGCGTGTGTTCGAGGTGTATAAATGTATCATTTCTTTAAGTGATACCAAAGAAAGCAATCTAAAACCCACCTCACCTTTTTTAAGCTTGAGACCGACAGAGTATAATAGAAATTTAGATTTTGTTTTTACTGCTTGACTTACGAGATGTCTTTGAAATTATTTAACGGCAAATAATTCGTTGGATTAAAATGTACGCTTAAAATGCAAATCGAATATGTAAACAGAACGCCTGACAATGGATACAATATTTTCCATAATTTACAGAACCCTTTTTTCTTAAGAGATAATTAGATCTTATTATATTTCCGTGAATTTCTCGAATTTATTTTATTAAGCATATAATTTTGAAAAATCTGAGTGTTCCGACAAATATGCGGCTAAATTGAACTACGCTCTTTGTATAGGGAATAAATTGTTTTAAAAAATTGTAATTGAATATCAGTATTATCACTTCTAAAAAAATCAGTGTAGGTACAGTCCAGAAAACTAACGGGCATAATTTGACTTTGAAGTACATTGCATGTCTCTGAATTTCTGTGTACCACAGTACTGATGCAGCATGCGTACTTATGCAACATACGCACAGCTGCTCACTAAGCGTGCTCCAGACTTGAACTGGCAGTACCAATATTTGATAGGGTCCTCCTTGTCCAATGCATCAAACTGCACCCACAAAAAGGATTTTGACGAGACATGACGTGATTTGATTTTCGATCACGATGAGGAATATGTATGCTAAAAGCGTGAATGTGAATAGAGTTGAATCACGTGCACGTGATTGTTATTCATGAGGGCAAGACGGGTTGAAATTCGTAAACAAGGCACCTAATAGAGACACGCACACAAGATTTTGCACTTTTTAAATAAAAAACAAATGAACGCACGGCTGTTTCAATTTATTCCATGGATGTGAATGATTAATGTAACTGTTTTCATTAACCATATTTACGAAAACTTGAAACATTAAAATAAATGCGCTCATATACATGTGTCACACACTGGTTTTCACCGTCGTGACTAATTGTTTGGGGAAATTAGCTCAAGGATCAACCTGTGTCTAATTGCAAGAAAGTTGCTTCCACAGCACCTGAATGAATCAAAATAAAATCCGTAAATTTAAGTAAAAACTGTCTTTATTGAATTGCCGCAAGATGGAAAGTGACTTTGTTAAAGTCACCTACCATTGCGGTCAATCTACGGACTTTAATTTTGACCAATCAGGTAACTTGTTTTAAAAAGGTTTACGCCCAATTTCGGCAAAATTTCTTTGATGCTTGACACTATTAGCTGAGCCAAAGAAGGTGTTATAACAATTACTCGTATTTCCGCGGAGAAGGCCTGTAACAAAGACAGGATTAACTCGAAGTCGAAACAAAGTAAATAAGTTTTTATATGAGGCCGAAATGAAATAAATAAGTTTATCTATGTGGAATTTCGAAGTGTCAAGCCAAAAGCGCAAATGAATTTACCTCCAAAGAAACCGAAATAAGAATGTTTTTCTTAGTATCTAACAGCTGGGAATGTCATCCGAAGTTTACAAAAGATGTGCGAATGAATTAGCTAACAAAGAGAATTTCCGAAAAATACTTAAAGGAAATTGTGCGAAATAGTAGATATTATTAAACTAAAATAAAATAAAATTTACTCATACATGAGGAAAATCCTAATTGAATATTAGAATTAATCCAAAATATAAAATCAAAAATATCATGAATTATAAATTCATGTTAATCATAACTGTTACATTAAAAGTTTAAAATTTATCAATTTAAACTTAACTATAACAGTTTTCCCCCCTTGTTATAGTTAAGTTTAAATTGATAAATTTTAAACTTTTAATGTAACACATGTAGAAAACAGGCTCTCAAAATGAGCAATGAGAAATCGATGTAAACAACATACCCCTGCTATATTAATCAAGGCAATGTGTTATTACACTGCATGGAAGTAAGAATTTAAAAACCTCAATGTGTAGAAAATCTTTAATTTCTTTTGCAAATTACGGGGGGGGGGGGGGTGTTGTTGACGTTTAGAAGATTTTTCTTATTATACATGTAATTTCATTACGCAAAGCTGAATCAAACCATGGCTTATCTTTTGGTCCTATAGTTAACTTATTTTTCCGGAATAGTTTTTCTATTGTGTGCTGGAAAAGTACATGTACAACATGTACATGCATTTTAAGTACCGGTTTGATCGACAGCGTCGATTTAAGGTGGCTCTATACACCACTTTTTGATGACGCAGTACGCAAAAAAGTAAATCTGGAAACATGCATTTCCGGTACTGGCTGATTTAAACTGAGGTGAATTGTATGGGAACCGCTATTTTGAAAAATATGTTAAATGGATAGATTTAATTTGATAATTGGAAAATTCATTACTTACAAGTAATGTGGTATGTGACACCTTCACGTTGTGTGGTATTATTTATCGAAATAAACAATAAAATCAAGTATAAATTTTTAAAGAGTTTCTTTAGCATCATCGATATGTTACACTGTAGCGCAGTGGGTTAGTGGGTTCACTACAAACCAGTAGGTCATGAGATCGATTCCCGTTGAGAACAATAAATTTTTTAACTTTCCAAAAATTTCTAAAACGTATTTTTTGGTTGAATACCGTGAAAATTCTAAACAGGTGAAAATATTTCAATTATAATATACTTTAATGCACATTAATATCGACACCTAACGGGGATGAGAGGGTTGCTTTGAATTTCTCTCAGGTTGGGATACATAAATCCTATTAGCCTAGTCAATGTTCCCCTTTATTTATTTGACTTAGTTTTGCATTAAAGCGAATATATTCACTTATACAGGGCAAAGTCTATAATGAAATATGTATGTATTTATCATTCCAACATTATATTTAGGAAATTTTCTTCAACTCAGAAATGAAAAGTCCCAAAGGTGTTTGGGCCTTGGGACTTAGGAACGATAACCCTTACATGAGGAACTTTCATACCAAATAAAATTTAAAATATTTTTTGTGTTTATTTGCAATGGTTTTCATTCAATTTTTTATGTCACATATATTTAAAATACATTTTCTTATAACATCAAGCAACTTTTTCAGATGATTTGTCAACAGAGTAAGAAAATATGAAAAATTATGTTTTGGGGAAATACTAAAAAAATTGCAATAATAACATTTTTGAATGTTAAGAAGTGATAATTTTTTTTTATGTGTCCGAAGGAAATATCCATCATATGACAAAATAATTTCTCTCAATTTGTTGATAGCTGTCTTTTAAAAAAATATTTTACAAAAACACGAAAAAACATTAAAAAATTCTTTAAAAATACCTATAGTATCCCTATCGTCATTTTAATATTTGAAAAGTATATGTTTTGTGGTCTTCTATTGAAAATTGGAATAAACTGTGGGTGTATAGAGCCACCTTAATTCGTTTGACATAAACATGCGTAACTTTATGATCACTCATGGAGTCATGGGTGGAGCTCAAATTGATACACAAATTGTCAAATGGGGACTTTAATATACTCACAGTCAAATAAGGCCAATTTGATACACACGCGGACAAATGAGGACTTCATTGCACATACACACACAGGCAAAAAGAATTTTGCCTAAAAAATGGTTATTTGTTCTTTACCCAGCCGAGCTGTGACCATGCACATCAAAATGTGGTTATTATTATTAATACTGTTACAGTTTTTAATCCACAGAAGAGCCTAGAGGTTTGCAATTGAATTTATAGAAGTAAATCTAAATAGAAATTTAAAAATTGCATTTTGTGATTAAACCAATGGGCATCTGCACTATCCCAAGAACTTTTTTTCATAATACATGTACATGTATGTAAATATATATATTTTCATAAAAGATTTCCTTTAACTTAGATTAAAACGTGGGGCAAAACGAGACTAGAGTCTGTAATAGGTCCTCATCTGCCTATAAACAATACAAATTTTATTACGTAATCTCTAAATTTCTTGTAATTAACGCATTGATATATAGTTGATCGCATGACAGTTTCATGTTAAATTAGCGATACTTTGAGCAAGCTCACAAATGATAACCCCCGCTATGAATTTTTTTTTTTTGCTGTTCTACACAAAAATATAAAAGGCCGCGCTTAACAAAAGAACTTAAAAAATATGACCAAAATTAAAAATGCACATAATGCAAAATTTATTTAGAATTTTAAGTTAATGCCAGAAAAAAATACACTGTTCCTAAAATATTGAAACTGTTTGACAGGAGTGTTAACGTAACAATTCCATTTGTTGAGATTTATTTTGTGAGACTTAACAGATTTACGACTTAGTCGCTAGTTCTGTAGTAAAACGCACCCCTGGGGTATAGTAACAAAAGCAGGACATTTTAGGCAATCATATAATGTTATGGAATAGTAACGGCAGTTTCAATATGGGAAGGAACTCGGTAAATATGATTTACCAAAGTTGCGGGGTATTAAAAGCCTAATGTATTAATGAAGAATTTACTCGTCTTGATCAAAAAGTTTTAATTAATGGATACACCATTTTCCTTCCAATAACCTTGAACCACAAATGACAAAAGCTCAAGGTCATGAGATATTTTCAGGTCACAGGCAATCCATGTGTCAAGTTTCAGCTTCTAATCATTATCCATTACAAAATATATGGCCTAGACATGAATTATGCAATTTTTTGGAGTGACCTTCAACTTGCACAAACGACCTTGGGTCAAGATCATGACACACCCTCAGGTCATATGCAATCTTTTTATGGAGTAGGGACTTCCCTTGTTTTTCCATAAGAAAGATAAAGACCAGACACAAATTATACAATTTTCTTTCCAGTGATCTTGTACTTGCACAAATGACCTTGGGTCAAGATCACAACACACCCTAAGGTTGTAAGCAACCTTTGTGTGAAGTGGGGAATTGTAATGTTCCTCCATTAGAAAGATATGGTCCTAAATGATTGCACAGACAGACGGACAGACAAGGTGATTCCTATATCCCCAAAACTTTATTTTACCTAAAAATTATTATAAATAAATGCATTTCTTTACTAGTTTTAAAAAGAATGACCTAAAAAGAAATCAAAACGAAAATCACACTAAATGGCAAAATACAACTTTAATAACATTTCTTTTATAAACAAGAGCTAATTGAACACTATAAGCATAGCAAATTCATTCTTAATATAAAATAGATAACATTGACTGAATTCATTTACCGTAATTAACAATAGCTTAGCCAACTACGCTCTTGCTGTAGATCTTTATCATTCCAAATTCACCTTCATTTTAACTTCATGTACATGCAAAACAGAGCATGAAATGGTTAAATCCTTAAAGATATTGTACATATATGTAGTAAATATTTCATATGGAAAGATCATTAAATACATGTATATAACAGCTAAGATCTGGCATTATTTTCATCAATTTTTTAGCATTCATGTCACTAGGCAGTCCAACATGATATACATGAGACACCAAATCTGTCACTATAAAAAGGCTTTTATCAAGTTTATGTGTATGCTTTATTTTACTTGTCATAAAAATTTCTTCATAAGACAACCACTATTACAATGAATATTCAAAATCATTATAAAG
Organism: Magallana hongkongensis; assembly: GCA_015776775.1. Classification (NCBI taxonomy): domain Eukaryota; kingdom Metazoa; phylum Mollusca; class Bivalvia; order Ostreida; family Ostreidae; genus Magallana; species Magallana hongkongensis. The sequence goes on from CM027471.1 coordinate 7,483,927, forward strand.
ATACTAAAAATTACTTTTAAAGCAAAAGCAAAAGCTCCTCTGTCTCTCTCTCTAGAAAACTAACAAGTAAATCAATGCACATATACTACATTTCTGATCTGTCTCTAGTTCTGAATATTATAAAATTTCTTTTCATTATAGAAACAAGTCAATTTACACTAAACACTTCATACATTTCATTTTTGAATCCTACTGTTTAAGTAGCTTCAAGTTTGTATTTCTAACAAAGTCTTTGACTTGTTTCCAGGTTCAATTTTTCAAACTCTCTTCTTTTTGAAGAGCCGGGTCACAGTCATGTTTTTTTGGCAGGGTCCTTAGATTTAAAAACTGGCCCATTTTCCTCTTAACTGCTGCTTTCTCAGCTGCTGTTCATTAGGTTTTCTTTTTCCACTTATTCTTTTAAAACCTGGAAGTAACACAACAAATTACAACTTACAAGTTCAACTGCCTTAATCAAATAACATATTGACATAAAACCCAGCTTCAAAAATACATAAACATGCATTTCTCTCTGCATGGCTATTTTGTATGGCAGAAGCTTATACTTTAGTTTTTTGTTTACTTTCTGTTTTAATTCAGACAAATACCTCTTTGCTTTTTAAGTTCTTTGCTTGGGGGATCTTCTTTATCTCCAGTTCCAAACACCATTTCTAGACAATCTTAAAACAAAATCATTAGAAACAGTAGCTGGTGATGTCTGGGGTCACTTTGGTGACTGCAGACCAGGATCCATTATTAAGGTCCCTCATTTCAATATAGTAAGCTGTTAGAGGAGATCTGCCATCATTCTTGCTGGGTTTCCAGGCTAACACCAAAGAGGTTTTCTGAATGTCTGAGAGTATGACTGGACCAACTGGTGGCGATGGTTTTTCTGAAAATGCACATAAAATACAATTTTTATATGCATTTGAAAAGAAATCTCAACAACAGAAAAAAATCAAAGTACTCAAAATACATGATGTGTATTGAAAACGTTTTCAGGGGTCGACACTAACTTTTTTATGCATTAGTCCTGCCGGACTAGTGTCTGTTAACTTTAACTAGTCCGCAGGCAATTTTATTAGTCCGTCAAAAATAAATGAAATGCATTACCGTATTTTGTCTAATATAAAACACTGTTTATTATTAGAATTTGTAAGAAGGGGTGGGTATCATACATCACAAGGAATTTTTTGATGTTTTTTTTCTTACAGGTTAATCACTGGCTTAGTTGTATTGTACTATTCAGTACATAGCAAGAAGCTGCGTATTCACTATCTCCGTGTACATGGTAGAAGCAGCCATTACAGTTGTTAAAAATAGATCTGTGCAATAGATCAGGGCGTTGAGTTACCATGTTCTTTTTGTTATTTAAGTTCTTTAAAAATCAGGTATAAATAATAAGCAATTTAAGACAAATGATTTAAACACAATTCATTTAAATTAAACAACAAGAAATTTCCTTTCACCTTTCAGTTTATTTTTTTTTAAACACCTAAGCGTCTCTATCGAAGCCAGGATTGTTGTGAACATGTGTGCTCGTTACCTATTTTCTCAGACATCCCCTTAGGGCAAAAAAATTATCTAATCACCCATAACATCCTGCATACCTCTGTTGTTTTCACTCGGTAACTCTATAATCACCAAAATATATCATATATCAATTTACTGTAAAAATAAAGTCAGTGTTTTCCAGGAAGTTGTCGACAATTGCAGTGGCTTTGCAACATCGATAATTTACACAATTTTTTAAGCAGATTTTTTTATTAGTCCAACCGGACTGATTAGATAGAAATTTTGTTAGTCCGACTCAAAATCGATTAGTCTGTGACTAACGGACTAAGGTTAATGTCGAACCCTGCGTTTTCATGAAATTGCATTGTTACAGACTAAATAAACCCAGTGCTTTTGATGGCAGACTAGGGTTGGATACCGTTAAGGATGAAACGGTACGATACCATACCGGTATTTTTGAAATGATACGGTATTTTTAACGATACGGTACTAGACCTCAATAAATGAGAATGATAGTTATTTTTTTTCAATAAAGGTGTTTTTGATCTTTCAGTGTTATAATTTATAAAGATAGTATATAATATATTTACAATAACATGAGTTTACAAACTATGTTTATGCTCCAATCTTTTAATAAAAGATTAACAGACAAATAAATTGAATCTGATTCTCAAATGTTTAGTAAAGTTCCTTGTGTTTTCCCCTTTTCCCAGGCAAAATAACTGGCAATTGTTGCAAACACTACCATCTGATTTCCTACTGAAATGAGACTAAACAGCCGAGCGCGTTTACCCGGTTGTCAGCCATTGTTTGGTCGCACTAATTGACGAAACATCAGAAAATAGATTGGAATTTTAAAAAAAACTTTTGCGCTATTTTGTCTTTTTAATCTACATTTATTGTCAGAATAAAATTAAAAACTATCATTGTAAATGTATATTAGTTTTTTTTTAAATTTATGTATTGACTTATTATAGTATTGGCAGTCGAATCAAGGATCGTACTAAGAACAGGAAAGCTCATATTTCATTAATTAGCCTATCCTTTTAATGCGCGGAGAATTCGATTTTAGCGAGTCTGTAATCGTTTTTTAAAATCATTTTAATTGTATAAAAAGGTTTCAAAGATACAGAAATACCGTTATTAGTACCGGTATTAAATGAAACGGTATTTTACCGGTATTTTTAAAGCAAGTATTCGGTACGGTATCCAACCCTATGGCAGACCTAATCAAAGATCATGTAAATACAAAAATTTGGTTAGCCTTATTCATACACCAAGCTTTGTAAATACAGTGTATGAAGTGCTTAAACAATGAGTTTTAGCTCAAGTTTACCTGGAGGTCTCTTTGGAACAACAGACGTGTCCAGTTCACAGGTTTCTCCTTGTCCGTTCTGGTTCAGGGCAGTTATAGAAAAGAAATACTCTTGGTCTTCATCAAGTTTGGGGACCTTGTAAGACGTCTCAATGGCCTTTAGAGTGGCCACCTCCTCCCAGTCACCATCAGAGCCTCTCTTCTGCTTAACCACCCTGTCACCTTGGAGCCTCCATCTGAAGACAGTGATTTCCAATCCAGTGTCACAAAATAGGGACAAAGTTTAGACACTTTGACTTGTCTTGGTGAAGATAGAACATCTAAAGAGAAACAAAGATATTTAACCAGTAATCATACATTATCTTACACACTTAAGCATACATTTCAACATATGTAAGCTCTTACCTATCTTCCTCTTAAGTCTCACAGGTTCTTTGGTCTCTAGTGGTGAGACTTGTCCCTCCTCATTAACAGCAGACACCCTGAACAGATAGTCAATGAGGTCTTTGGGAGAGTATTTGGTGGTGTTGTCATCCATCTTGGCCACTTTGCTCCATCTTGCTCTGGTGCTAGGTCTGGACTCAATAACATAGCCTGTGACTGGAGAACCGTTATCTTTTGTTGTTGGCTTCCATTCAAGTCAGCAGATGAAGCAGTGAGATTGGTCACACTGAATGGTCCCTTAGGGGCAGATGGTTTGTCTAAAACAACAAGAAATCTGTGAGTCAATACACTGTACTCACTAGTTATACCCCACCCTGATGTGAATATACAAAATAAACACAGTCATTATAATGTAACAGAAAGTGGACATTAGATGTGCTCAAAAATGAATCCCATTAAATAGAATGCCTACCACTAAACAAAGAGTACATGTGTTAAAATCTCTCGCATCTGCGATGAGCAATTTCTGAGAAAACTGTAATGAAAATTTATTTTAAATTCAAGTCTAAGAATACATTTGTCATTTCATAGGAAAGTGACATCTAATTTGTACAAAAACGACTCCCACCATATGTCATATGCCTATACAATGAGTGTGTTAAAATCTCAAGCAACTGTATAAATAATAGTTGCCAATTTAAGAAGAATGTGACAGAAATTTGTTACCAACATACAGATGAACAAACAGACCCAGATGGATAAAACAGTATATCCCCCCCTCGTTTGAATTAGGGGCATCTCACTGGTTAGTAAATAAATTTAAAAGTAAAACAATACGAAAAAACCAATAATTCTGCAAAAAATGCAGATGTTCCTAGAATATAAAAACATAGGTAATCACAGATTACAAAGCTCACCGAGACGAGGCATCATGCACCCTTATGAGACATCACCTTTATGAGACCACCTTTATCATATTATATGAAAATCATACTTTATGATCTTGGATATTCATGGATTAAGAAATAAAGTACGAGTTTTCGTGAATGTTGCAGAATAACCTCCGAGGTCGAGAAATGTTGTTTTGAAATATAAAAGCCGAGGCTTTTATATTTCAAACAACATTTCGAGACCGAGGAGGTTATCCTGCAACATTCACAAAAACAAGAACTTTATTTCTATTCTACTAACAGCCCAGTATTTCTACAGATCGTTTCTCCTATAGAGAGATGATCTACGTCATTTTGACGGCTGTTCCGTGTAACCCCAACAGTTTTGTTAGTAATGTTTACATGTGTATCGATCAAAGGAATCACATGCAGACGACAGACTTTTTCTTAGGATTTTAATACTCTTGAATTTCACTTATTTATTAAATATCTTTGAATCACATTCCTAACATTTTAAGGGCAATTTAATACGATTATTACTACTACACGTTATATATTTTATGTAAAAACACGCAGTGAAAATGTGCCAGGGAGGTCCTAGGAACAGCCGCATTAAAAATAAAGATTTGAGGCAATACACATTGTTTTGACTGGAACTAACACGTGAAATTGACATGGTTTTAAAACTTTTTACGGTTTGAAGTTGTACTTTCATGATCAGTGCGAGACAAATAGGTATTTCTGATCTGATAATTTACTAATGTTGTTTGTGGTATATTGAAGAATAATGTCCGCGGCATCTCTTTGATCTCGGCAATAACTGTAGTAGAATGTATCATAAAATACAATACTATACAGAACAATATCATGATACAATATCATATCATAAAATATCAAAAAAATTGATACAATATTATATTGTATCATATAACTTTTTACAATATAACATAAGATATTATATTGTATCACATTAAACAATAGTGTTTCATATCATACAATACTTAATCATAGGAATCATGTTATATCATTTAACAACAACCTCATCTATCTATCAAGCAGGTTTAATTGAGGTAGGAGATTTCTTTAACATCGTTGATAATGGAGATCAGGCTCTGCATCTGAAGCAACCTCTGCGTTTCATTTATAATATAGTTAAATCAATTATGCAAGCTATCATCTGTTACACATGTGACCTGTTCCAAAAAACTACACCTCATCCAGCATCCGTAACCTATGGCTCAGATTCAGCATTCAAGCCTGTCAGGTGCATCAGTATCATAAGACGCATCACCCATGCAAGTTTGGTGAAGTTAGGACCAGTAATAACCAAGATATCATCATCAGAGGGCACCAGCAATTAAAACTTTAACCTCCTCCAGCATCCGCAACCTAAGGCTCAGATTCAGCATTCATGCTTATCATGTGCACCTGTATTATAAGACGCCATTCATTCAAGTTTGGTGAAGTTCGGACCTGTAATAACTAAGATATATTTTTTAGCATCCTTGATAATGGATATCAAGCTCTGCATCTGAAGCTTCCTCTGCGATTCTTTCATATTACAGTTTAATCAACTATATAAGTTTGAAATAGTACTATTATCTATGTAACATGTGACCTGTTAAAAAAAACTTAACCTTATCCAGCATCCGAAACCTATGGCTCAGACTCAGCATTGATCAAGCCTGTCAGGTGCATCAGTATCATAAAACGCACCATCCATGGAAGTCTGGTGAAGTTAGGACAAGTAATAACTAAGATGTCATCATCAGAGGGCACCTGTTTCAAGAACTTTAACCAGCTTTTAAAACCTTAACCTCCTCCAGCATCCGAAACCTATGGCTCAGATTCAGCATTCAAGCCTGTCAGGTGCATCAGTATAATAAGACGCACCATCCACACAAGTTTGATGAAGTTATGACTAGGCGTAGCTAAGACATAACATTAGAGGGCACCTGCTCAAAAAACTTTAACCAGCTCCAAAAACCTTAACCTCCTCAAGCATCCGAAACCTATGGCTCAGATTCAGCATTCAAGCCTGTCAGGTGCATCAGTATCATAAGATGCACCAACCATACAAGTTTGGTGAAGTAAGGACCAGTAGTAACTAAGAAATTATCTTCAGAGGGCACCTGCAACAAAAACTTTAACCAGCTCTTAAAACCTTAACCACTTCCAGCATCCGAAACCTATAGCTCAGATTCAGCATTCAAGCCTGTCTGGTGCATCAGTATCATAAGACACACCATCCATGCAAGTTTGGTGAAGTACTGACCAGCAGTAACTTAGATATTGCTATCAAAGGGCACCTGCAACAAAAACTTTAACCTGCTCCAAAAACCTTAACTTCTCCAGCATCCGAAACCTATAGCTCAGATTCAGCACTCAAGCCTGTCTGGTGCATCAGTATCATAAGACACACCATCCATGCAAGTTTGGTGAAGTTAGGACCAGGAGTAACTTATATATTGCTATCAAAGGGCACCTGCAACAAAAACTTTAACCTGCTCCAAAAACCTTAAACTCCTTCAGCATCTGTAATTTAGGACCCAAATTCAGCATCTGAGTCTTTCAGGCCCATAATTAGGTCAATATGCATCATCCATGCAAGTTTAATGAAGATAGGACAAGTAATAGCTTAGATACAGGACCTGCAACAAAAACTTTAACCAGGTCCGGACGCTGACGCCAGGGGTATAGCATAAGCTCCCCTTGACTTCGTCTCGGTGAGCTAATAAAAAGGAATGTTGTCAGTAATAAAGACCACTGTGATATTACAATTTAAGCTAGACTTACTAGGTTTTGTTTTCTCCTAAATAAATTAATTTGCATTCAATGAATAATTCAAAATCTGACTATTTATTTTTAAAGAATATGCCGGCCACCAGCTTCCTTGTGATGGAGGATTTACCTATAAGTTATCAAAATCCAACTTTTAAAAGCAAATTTTCACTGTACCTTAGAACTCCATGGATAAGACTTGAGTCCATAGTCATATAATAGCTCTTCTCCCTCATGTATATCTCTGTTGTGAATAATAGTAAAATTTGATAGTCAACTAAAGTTATGTAACCAATTACTTTAATTTATTTAAACAAGTACATTTCATTATACACTTGTTGACAGGGTATAACATGTATAAGGACAATAGGGGTGAAATATCATGATACAAATGCATTACAATTCACGACAAAATTAATCTTGATATTCGGTTCATTCTAGATCAATTTCGATTAAATTCAATTCAAAATTAGTGAACATATTTCTGTATAAGACATTCATTATGATTGGTTACTGTTTGTCAAATAATTAATACAATCAAATTTCATGCAACATAATGCCCCTTTAGAATGGACATCAATGTTACTACACATACTATAATTTACGATAAAAAAATTGAGTTGATATATTGTTAACATTTTAATTGTTACCACATTGGACCAGTTTGAAATGATATCAAAATACCATAACATGGAAGACATATAGCATCTTCGCTAGCCAAATGTCGGATTCATTATTCTCATCTCCCCCTGGGCATATTTAGCCAACTTCAACATAACTTGCTTATTAATAATGACTTTTCAGGGCATCCAATCAAATTGTTCATTTTATTCAGCTTATTCACAGTAACGGCGGCGCAAAGTGATACTTGCTTTTATTGCACGAATCCAGAAAAATTAGTTTGAGGAAGATATATATACATTTGGCAGTTTTTACCATGTATCTCAAGTTATCTATTACTTCCTGCACCTACAGGATGAGCTGAAGAGAAATTTATTTTCGGTATTTGTTGTGACATACTTTAAAGTGATGCTGTATTGCTGTTGCCATTAAAAACCCAACTGTGTTTTTTTAAGAACAATAAATAACTCAGAAGAACCGCTATATGGCATTATATGAATTACACTAAATCTGCCAAGGGGGAGATGAGAATTTTAAACCAGATAGTTAACATTTAAGATATTCTTAAAATGAAGAAATTAAATCTCAATAAAACATTTTTTTGCGATAAAACAACAAAATTTCAACCCCACAAAAATTTGTGCTTCAACAATATACAGAGCCTGTTTCCATATATGTTTACTCAATATGTTTACCAAGTTGAGAAATACCACAGTTATAAGAAATCTTTTCAGTGAAACTTATATAATGTACATGACAGAATAATGTTGATAATGTATTGAAAAAATATTTTTTTGTTTTCATTTTCTCCTCCTATGGGACTTAAAACTTTTGGGTTCATAAACTTAAATTAAAATAAAAAAAATGTTGGCCTAATCATGATAATTAATTCAGTACCAGTAAGCCTAGTACACGGTAAACAGGCAAAATTATTTTGTAAATACCTGGTTCCAAAAAGACATAGCACTTCCCCTATTAATTTCATTTTGCAGTTGATCTCTTTCTTGCTCCCATGGTTCACAAGCCTTCCCAATCTACCATCTTCTTCTGATGCATCAACACTATAAATGATCGAGTTAAATTAATTGCTTCCATTAATAAAAGATTCATACCAAAATATATGTTTATAATATACTACAATAACTCATTTTCTTTAGTAAAAAGTTGGATAGAGCCTTTGTTTAAATCAAAGAAATAAAAATAATATAGGCTTGTGTAAACTATTATAGATTAATTTTTTTTAAGACATGTTAAAAATTTAAAAATATATACATCTATCAGAAATGCATGTTAGGCCTTACAGTACTTAAGTACTGTAAGGCCTAACATGCATTTCAGATAGATGACAATGTTTTTATATTTTTTCTTTCTCTGTCACACAAACAAGAAGCAAGTGAATGCAAATAATTCCTGGTTATTGTATTATATATAAACATAGTACTGCACAACACAACACTCTCATTATTATAATATTATGCAGACTGTTGTATACTAGTAGTTGTGATGTTTCTTCATGTATGTGATGAGGAGTAAATTTTAGTGTATTAGTTGTAATTATTATAGTGATTTTAGAATGCGTTATGAAGCAAATTAACGTCTAGAGTGGTCAAGTTTTATGAGTTAGCTTTTGATAATCGGAGCCTTGCATGGGTGCTATTGTTTGCAGAATGTCCTGCCATTTTTAATTTCAAGCATTTTTTCAACGTTGATGTAATTAACAGACTTGTCCAAACGTTTCCCTGACTAAATTTTTAAAAAATAGATGATCTGAAAAAAAAAAACGAAAATTTAACACCCTCACTGAAAAATGGCAAAAAAAAAGTTTTGAGATGGCAGTATTTTTCAGGGTTGGTTGGGAAAGCGGAAACTAACCTATTTTTTCTTTAGGCCCTTTAAGATTTTTATAGAGTTAGAGTGATGTAGAAATGGAATTAGTTTATCAATATATAGATTAATTGAAGCTAATGATCTGAGATAGTCATCAATTGGAGCCAGAGTAGTATAACAGAGAGGGGATTTTTATTTAGGATTCAAACAGTGCACAGGAATAAAGTATGTAATTTGACTTCCCTCTGGGATGATGTAAAAAAACTTGTAAATAGATTCATTTGTCTTTGCGAGATTCAGTGATGGAAAAATATGTTTTAAATTAATTACCATAAGAGAAATGACAGCTATCTCTGTGACAACATTATTTAGTCCATACAAATAATTAGTACAAGCTAGGTGTTCACTTTTCTAAAATCTTTGAATGTTGAATTTTCCAACTGCTGGAACCCTTGACTACCACCATAAAACCAGCCAAATATGTTTAGCTATACTTGATTAAGCCATGGCCTGGCATTAAACCAATATCCATATATTTAGGTACGTAAGAAAACAAAAAAGTATTTCATGAGAATCTAGACACTTACCACAAATCTCTGTAAACAAAATCTGTAGCCAGATGAGAACCCTTCTTCCAAGTTCTCACCTTCCTTCTTTGTTATAACCTTTCCTGTATACACTAACAAAAAGTCGCCTGCATTTCTGCGGACAGTTGTTCTGACTCCTCTGCCTATAATACATAATATAAGCGTACAGGAAGCTACATGGAAATTATAAAGAAATTGTTGATTTCAATTTACATGTTATTGTCATATGTACATGTATATACTATTAGATGAATTGCACTGATATCATGTCAAAGAATTTGTACAAAAGAAAATTTTTGTATTTTTGCAGAACAGTAGCTCCACGTGAAATTCAGGTTGACAGACCGTAGAGCTACAGTTCCAACCATGCAAAAATTGTATATTTATTGCACACAAAAAGTTCCACATGGTTTTGGACTATTTAAACTAATTTAGGATCATCTTCTGTGAAAATTTTAATACCGAAAATGTTCTTCCACAATGATGAATCCACAGTAGTCACTAGTCAACTGAATTTGTTATTCAATATTACATGTACTTCCTTGGAAAATGAAGTTCCTTGGTTTTAAATTTAATGTATATATATTTGTGCAGCTATCAGCGGGCCATATAGCAGAATTTATTGATAATATGGAGTAATACCTGTTGATAACCATGAAGCACGCAAAAGTAATAGGATTCATGAAATATTTAACTCACAATAGAGGAATAATACCAACTAGATTGGTCTCCAAACAAAATTCAGAAGTTTAATTTAGGGCAATTCAAAAATTTTTCCTTACCTTTGTTCTCAAATAAACTTATATTAAATCCTGGTGGATCAATATTCTTTTCACTCCATTTCCTTGACTCTTCAATGGGATTAACTCTTTTTCGATCTTTTCTTGACATGGTTTTCAATATGCTAAAGCACATCCATTTTTTTGTTTGTTTACTGTTTTCCACACTGCAAAGATTGAGAGATTATAGTAAATCCCGGTAGTTTATAAAACAGTTTTCTCTGTGTATAATCACAAATTTTAAACTGATGATCATAAAAGTAAACAGAAAAAAACCCTCCCCGGAGGCTTCTACACCTCTAGAAATTAAGCCCCACCCTCACCTGAGATTTACCACCCGGTAAAAATGTGCGCGGCCTTTAAGGACAGTCAAATGGTATAAACATTATTATGTTCCCCCACCCATAACAGTCTACCAGCGGTCGTGAACGCTGCTAATCATTAAACACAAGAAGCGAATTAATAACAGGAAACAAGCATTCTGAGAGTATTGCATAAGCAATACACGTCCCCTACCGGTTTGTGGAAATTGTGAAAACAATGCACTGTTATGCAGAATATCGAACCCGAACATTAAAAAATTCTCGAAAATATGTCAACCAGACGCTACAAAAGTGTAATCTTGATCTGTATTAGTTTGACATTTTGAAGCTGTTCAGCAAATTTCATATTATTCCTCAAACACATAAAGAAAAAAATTATGGAAAACTGAAGTGGGACAGACAGACAGACAGACGGACGGACTGTCGGACGCAGAGGAAAGCTATAGTCCCCTCCGGTGAAAACCTGTAGGGGACTATAATAAATATTAATAATTAATCAGTCAGAATTGGTCTTAGTTTGAATTTGTTGTTGTTCTAATGATATGAAGCAATTTGTTATGGAAATGTTACGCATTGTCCGAATTACACGTGTGTAAAGTACAATTTTAAAAAATCATTAAATTAATTCTGCTCTAAAAATGTATCTCAGTACATTGTGTTTAGCACTTGACATTCATGTTTAGGAAGTCAATTTTAATAAATATAAATGTATAAGAATTCAAACCACTATATATTAGGAATGTGGAATGTAAATTCAGCCTTTTTATGATGACAGTATTATTGGAGTTCGTTTTCCATTTAGTGACATTTTCGTGCAAAAAGTTCTAGTTGAGTGTATTTCCAGTAAATACAGCTTTAGTAGCTCATAAGATTGTTTAAATATTTTTTTTTTTTTTTTTTTTTTTTTTTTTTTACATGTTTTGGAACTGCTTATGCATCTTTGTGGAATTTAGTAGGTCACATACAAATATAAATTGCATATTTTCAATTACTGACTTTTATTTTCTATAAAACAATGTTTATATTGGTAATGTTAAAAGTTCAATTTTAATTCCCCTTTTTTATACGTGACGGAAGATATCAAAGATAACGTTGTTAATTGCTAGCAAACAGAAATCAGCGGACCTGGCCAGATCAAGCTCGGACGATCACGTCCATCGAAATGGGTGCTATCGTTCAAACTTGATCGACAAGCGGCATCATTTTGAAGTTTGTACAGGTAAAAAAAGGGGGCGTTTGTAAAATGTTCGGCCTTTAAACTTTAACAATGTAAAGAACAAATAGACGCTGCGATTTCATTGGGTGTTTTATTTTTAATGATGGTGTAATGTGTCTCATGAGCTCAACTTTTGTCAAGGGTTTATGCAAGAAATAAAAATAAGCCTCATTATTGTGAAAATGGGTTTCTTCTTTAGCTAACAATTAATTTTTTTCAAACATTATTTTTTAATTTACACCAAAATTGTGTATAACAAATCCTGACGGTTAGAGCATCACAACATTCAATGTTTCAATGTGTCCAGTGGGAGCTTCGTCAAAAGCAGAAGAGAGAGAGAGAGAGAGAGAGAGAGAGAGAGAGAGAGAGAGAGAGAGAGAGAGAGAGAGAGAGAGAGAGAGTTTAAAAACGACGAACGAAGGACTGGGTACATCCTCTCAACGTCAACGAGTGGACTTCATGCAGGACCCATGACAGGTACCCCTACCGAATCGATCGTTTCGGCAAAAATAGATTAAACCTCCCTTCACACAGGCAAACATAAGGATAAATACCTTCCAACGGCTCTAGCTGCAAAAGGTATTGTAAGGTGTCTCGTACCTAGTGTTTACTAGTTGGAAAGATGACATGCAGTCAACTTTCGCCATTTTGATGATCCTTAACGCATGCGCAAAAAGGTACCGGGTTCGTTCGCCCCACCTACCTGTTCGCCCAAGTCCATTCACCATAAAGGAACGTAGCATCGGGGGGGGGGGGGGGGGGGGGGGGTGCAAATCAACAAAATAGGCATTATAACGATTAGTGAATTACGTCTTTTTTGTTTTTTGCTTGGCAATGTTGAAATAATTACGTCTTAAACATTTAAAAAAAAAAGAATACTGTGATTTCAATTAAAGTCAGTTAAAGAAAATAAAGAAGTTTTCATTTTTCTATCTTTTTCATCCAACATTTATCATCGATGTTATGTTTTTAATTCCGTTAACAATGTTTACAATTGTTCAATAAAACTAAATTTTCTTTAAATAACTGACTTTAACTGAAATCAAAGTATTCTTTTTTTAAATGTTTAAGACATAATTATTTTAACAGTGGAAAATGTTAATTAATGGTTAATAATTTAAACTGAAAATTATGGAAAGCTTTTTTCTATATGTTCGCTTTGTTTTGAAAACAATTTAATCCAATGAGGATACGAGCAGCGGCTTTTTTTATTCAGAATAAAAGTTTTTATAGCCCTAATCTTATCAAAAGAATCTTATTCATTATTAATAATTGCAGCAACACAGAGGTTAATCTGGACACTATAATATGTGTTGAATCCACTGAATGCGGTTTTTTATCTTATATAATTTGAAACTTTATTTACAAAAAATCGCTTTAAAATTATATTTTAATATTGCAAACGGGCCTTGAGCGAACACATTTTAGGGCGAACGGAAATTAGAGCGAACGGCGTCAAAGGGCGAACGCGTTTTAGGGCGAATGAACATATGGATATGGATATATATGGATATCTAGGTATATTGAACATTACTATAAGCTACCAGCCTAGCCGCTAGGTCTTTAAATTCAGCCAACCACTTATTAAACCGACATATTTTGTTAATTTCAAGCGGAAATATAACGTACAGTACAAGTTAAAATTCATAATAACTTATCATATGAACTAAATATAACTAAATAGGATAAATATCAAGTTTGGTACAAAGTGGTAACTGAGGTAGCAATTTCGAGTTTGATGCTTAGCATTAAAAATGTAAGCTAGGTATATCCACGTAGCGGCTTGTCTAGATTTCTGTTCAACAGCGTAGCTGCTACATGTACATGTACGTAGCCCCACGTAGCCGCTACGATCCTTCACGGCCTTATTTTTTTTAGTGGAATCCGCGCCTGGCATAATATAATTTATTAAAGCACATGTTATTATATTTATGCAAATGTTTAGACAGATAAAAATGAAAACAGCAATATTATTAAACGTAATATAAATTAAACTGTAACATTTAAGGTAAGTCATGATTTATTTAAATTGTGTTTAAAAAAAACTGTACGCATTAAAACCCTAGTTAAAGCCTCAGACGAGAAGATACACCACAAATAATCAATCACAAAAATTAAAATCATACACAACGATATATTTCACAAAGAATATAATGATGGATACTTATAGTCATTACATAATTAAATTTTGATAATTGACGCTAATTGTAATGCCTTCATTTTTTTCCAATTGCCAACGGTTACAATGTGTGTTTTTATGTTGAGTCTTCATATGTATATGTGTGTATTAAATTCGTTGGTATCTTTTCATTTAATAATCTTTTACGCCTTGCAATGGGTATGTTATATTGATTGTGCATTTATAGCTTAAATTGATTCGTTGATATATTTTCATTTAAAAAAGAACAAATTTCTGGGATATCATATTAATTCATATATAAGTTGTATGATGTAATGATATGCAAACAGGCGCGGATCTAAAATTTACTTAAGGGAGGGGTGTTGGGGAAAATGATGTTGATATATTGTGTTTACATAGTACAAACTACTTCAAAATCAACAATGTACAAACTATAATGGTTATAACACGTTTTCATGTCATAATAGCTAGGTTAGCAACTTCTTAATTAAAATGAAATTATTGCTTTTATTTTCCTCTACACGTCCCCAGTACTTTCTGATTTCATGTTTACATGCCATTGGATATTTTCTTTAACGCCATGCAATTAATATTTGTATGGCACATTTATTGTGCATACCTAGCTTTTCGTTTGATAACACATTAATTAATATTGCTCTGAAAATTGCACATCGTCTGTATGTAATAAATGAATACAATGATCATCCTGCAAAGACAATGGCTGTTAATATGGATGCCTATAAAGGATAATGAGCAATTTTTGTTGTGACGTCTTTAGTTAGTTGTATGAAATTGTATGTGATGGTTTAGGTACATGTATAATATTAACGATTTTAAGTAAATACTGACTTATACTGTTGGAAATAATTTACCATTATACCAGTTTGTATCGATCATACACAGCTTCTTGCACTGTATTTGTAACTGAAGGTATGATTCAATTTAATCGAAAAAACAAGTATGGATGTAAATTTCCGTTTGTTGAATAAATTCCTTAACATATTTATAACACACACTATGCGATAAAATATTTTTTAAAAACCAAAACAAAAAATACTTACCTTTATCTTTTTACGCGACATTGATCGTCCTTGATATCTGTATGTTTTCAAGCGCTTATATGATCCAGATAGAATGTAAACTTCCGTTTTAACCCGCGCATGCGTGTTACTCTTCGTGGTGTGTATACCGCCATGCTGACGGGCTGATAATTATACACACACAACATACACAAAACGGAAAAATACTTCCAACTGGTCCATGCACCAATTTTCACATATATGGTTTATGGCATGATTTTAAGCATTTCTAAGGTGAAATTCAACTGAGGACCAGATTTTTGTCCTCACTTGAATTTTGTGTTCTCAGTTGTTGCTGTGTAACTTGACGTCGGCTCTCAGTTGCCAGTGTTTACGAACGCACACACACACACACACACACACACACACACACACACACACACACACACACATGTACATGTACTACATTTATTAACATAACATAGTAACGTTACATGTACAAAACAATATTTAGGTCATTATCTACATGTATATGGTATTGACAATTCTTTATTATTGAAATCAAGACATAAATGTATGCTACATTAAAATGATGCGCAAGTGATGCAATTTAAAGGAAATTATCCACATGGATATCAACAAAATCTATGCATAAAACACCTTGTTGCAAAATTATGCATCATTTTTCTGTTAAATTTTCGAATTTGCATCAGGAAATGTAAGCATTAAAATCATGACAGTGTAATTGTATACAGGATCAAACAGAAATGTTTTCCTACATTTGAAATCCTTCCATCTTCATTGCTCCAGTTTGAGGGATGTCTTACTAACACCTTAAGCTGGAACGACCCCGTTATCACACCTATTATTTCACAATACATGTACCTGGTATTTAAAAGGACATACATTCATGTTAGTACTTAATATATGCATACATGTATCAGAATGAAGACACTCTTTTGGAGAGCTTCCTTGTTGTTGTCGTGATCTTTGTGATTTAAATTAATGGCTCAATCATGTTGATGCCTTCATGTCAGTAATTTCATATATAATATAGTATGTGCATCCACCACTTTGCAGTCTTGAACATGAATTATTCTTTTGGAGAACTTGCTTGGCATTCAGTCTTGACCTTTGAGATTTGAACGTTTCAATCATGTTGGTACCCTATTGTCAGTAATCCCAACTTTTAATGTCCATCATTCTCATTGTAAAGAGTGCTTTGAAAATTGTTTTACGATCTTCACTTTTCAAGAAGTTGAACTGTTCTGTGTAAAATAGAATAGGTTGTTCATCCATTGCTGGATCCAACACTGCTTGTGGATTTCTTCTTTTGATTTTTTCGTAGCTTGCTGGCTTTATTTTCAGAAAGGTAAAAGACACCTTCAAAATAAAATATACTAGAATGAAATCCTGATGTCAGATATATACAATTGCAATACATATTAAATAAATGCACAATTGCAACACATGAATTAAATTTGACATCATGGGGATGATGACAATCTCAAAGTGCCCAACTTTTAGCAATACTTCTCGCTTTGAAAAGTACAGAAAATACTTCATTTGCATTTTCCCTCTCTTTACCCCCCCCCCCCCCCCCCGCCATTTTATTCTAGATAGACAGACAGACATGAAAATAAGTTCAAGCCAACTTCAAGGTCACTGCACATGCACACCTCTACCCATAGCACTCAATGGTTTTTAGTTTAAACCAAACTGGGCCAATAGGAGAGAAAATATGCTCTCTTTTTTTTCTTTACAACACTGACCATTGATCTACAATATTGGTTCGAGGTCAAGACAACCTTACCCACAATCATGTTATGGGTGAAGTTTGAGCCCAGTTTTAAGTTGGCCATAGGGAACGGAAATACATGTACATTCAAGGCCAGTGAAATTTGAGAGACTGGTTAGGCCGGGTTATGCACATGTAATTTTTTCTGTATATTGAAGAAAGTGCTATACCTGCATATAACATTACAAAGTTAAACTGTTCTTAAGCTTAGGTTAGCTTTTTCATACAATGTGAAAAGATATCGATTGGTACATATCGTAATACACATTGTCAAGCAAAAATTGACATATCATGATGCATATTTTCAGCATTAAATATATACATCAACATGTATCTGTCCACATTCAGATTGATACCTACACAAATTAATACATGAATTTGGCTTAGTGATCTACTTAATATGGTTTTAAAAAAATCAGTATATTGTACATTTTATCAGTTTATTGAATTTGTTCTCTTAGTTTTTCAACAATTTGTGTTACTAAATACATCTTCACGTACATTTGTCGTTTGAAAGATGACTCCAAGCAGACCTCTTTTTAAAACAGAACTTTCATAATATGCTAGCAGTTCTCCAACATGCTGGGCATACACGTCTGATGACAGGCCACCAGTTAATCTTGTACTGGTACTCTCCTCCTCATTATCAGTTGCTGTGGTTGGTAATTCTGTGCGTAGCTTTTTATTTACTGGTGAATATTCTGTTTCATCAGATGGACTTCTTTTAACCTGTTAAGAAAAAAAATGTTTAATATCTCATGACAATTTGAGAGAAAAAATCAATACTAATTTTGACCATTCTTTAAAGCAGACACACAAAATCTGACATTCTAGTCGATCAATATGTTGCTTACAATAGGTAAAAATTTACTTAATATTCAATATATAGTAAATGTCCATCCTGCATACTTTGGCAGATTCTTACAATAATGAACATGCACCTTTCTTTACATGATGTATTATAACAAAAGTTTGACAAATGATGGAAGCTAACAAACTGAAATTCTGACAACTGTTTGTGGGATTCAGGATCTCATTATTGTTTAATTTTGATTAATCACAAAATTACACCACAAATAGTTACATGTACACATATAACCTTAGATGTTCATAAATGAAAAAAGAATCATTTCACAATGAAAACATTTATTTATTTGTTGAATTTTATCTAAATAAACATTTTCATGTAATAAACTGACCACTGAAGATAAATAATGCAAATGAATGCAGTTTAAAAAGTTTAAAGAAAGCATTTCATAAACATTCATTCTCATTGACTCACACTCATTAGATCATATTTTAGCTTTGTTGTCAAAAAAAACTCTAAAAAAAATATTTTATGATATCTCCCCACATTTCATTCCTATCATGCAAGTATATAAACCAGTATGTTCAAACTTCTTGTTTTTTTTTGGTTTTTTTGGTGGTAAAAGAAAAAAAAATCATAAAGCATGCACACAGGTTTTGTTCTTTTTTCTGCACCTAATTTGCAAAAAATTAAAAAAAATAAACACAGATAGAAGGTATTCAATATACATGTACTTTTTCCTGTATGAAGGTGATAGAATGAAAACTATACCATGCCACCTAATTTTTCTTTAATTTTCAAAACATTAAACAACAATGAACACTTTAATTTTCAAAAAGATCTGGATTCAAAAGAGAGTTATCCCCCATTAAACAGGAAAATTCATCAAAAATATGCACGAACCAAATTTTTAACTGCAGAAGTAGAACTGCAGAGTAAGATAATAGGAACTAATGGATGACAGCATGTAAATTGCATGCAGGTTCATGTACATGTAAATTTACAAATATTGTGGAAAAGTTTGACACTGTATGATACGTCAGCAGTCTTACCTCTGAACAGACACTGAGGATTTTGCTGGGATCATCACATTTTGTACAAAGAATGTCAGCTTTTGAGGAGATATGTCCAAATATTGTAGCATTTCCTGTTGGTATATATGGTTGTGTCCTGTAATAGAAATATTAACTCTACATGTACATTGATTTACTGAAAGTAACATTTATACTGGGTACTAACGAATTCAAATGTAGTACATGTATAAGATTTTTTTAAGAATTAACTACAGGTGTACAATTAACTTAACTTACATGGAATTACTGGAAGTTGTTTTTCTTAAGACGATATAATATTGCATGCATATTGTTAAATCAGGTCGTCATACAGTAATATTTGTTTTACCAATTCTAAGAACATTATAACACATGGTGATTGTTGTAGAACATTGATTATGTGTGCCTTGGAGAGACAAAAAAATTATGGGAATATTTCATCTCTTGGGGACTCCTACAATAAATGTTCCCCAACTTCCCCTCAACTTCACTCAACATTTTATATGATAAAATGTGATTCCCTTTGATACATAAGTATATTTACATTTTTCAGTGTTTTTGCCTGTGATAACACTACGTATTGATTTAGTACTATACAGTCCAATAACTTCAAATGATGTATAATTGGGGCGCCAGCGGGGTTTGCTTATTTATATTTAAACATTTAATCATACAATGGCTGAAAATTATATAAATATAAGGAACAAGGAATCATTCTTTTAAAATTATGAGGTGATAATTTTGGTCGGGGTGTGATCAAATCTATCGACCAAAATTATCACCTCATATTACTCAAAGAATGATACCTTATTCCTTAAATAAAACAAACTTCCCGTCCAACATCAAACTTGTTAGACAATTTTATGTAAAAGAGCTACATTGTATATACCATATACAATCTCAGTGTAACTGAAAATAGCCCAAGAGCAGTGAAACATGAATGTGATGAGCGAATGGCTGCTTTATGAAAAATATCTTGTACGATAATCTGTAGTAAAAGGTAAAACAATTCTTGACAAGACATGAAAGCAACATGATTTGTAGAACCTGAAAACAAAATTTTTGCCCTCATCCTTTGGTATTGGGCAACATTCCTGTCTTCAGGTCCAACAAATTACATGTTGCCCTAATATCCAGGCAATAACATGAGTACTTTAAAATACATTGTACTCAAAAGATGATAGTATATTTGCCAATAATAAAAAAACATTCACCTCATAATGAAAAACAACTGTATAAAACTTACTTGATTTTCAACTCAAATAATTTGAGAAACTTTTCAAATAAAACTGGATAGCTGACTTCATAAGGAAGCTGGTTGCCTCTCGTTTTGAAGTTGTGTAATTGCTGAATGGTGTCGAATAAAAAGTATCCAAATTCTTCACAGTTCTCATTAAACCTAGAAGAAAAATACATTCAAAGAAAACATTGAAAGTCTATGGATCATACATAGGCTTACAAAAGCAGCAAAAATTAGAATATTATTCTACCTGATGCAGGTTTAATGAACCTGTCATTGATAAAATGCATACACTTAAACAGTCCTTGAAATGTTCTACTTTCCCACTTGAATGGTCAGTGAACGATTGGCGAACGGTGAGCTCACTCTGTCAGTGTGCAAACAGTGAGCGCACGCTGAACAAATTTGGCGAGTGTTTATGAACAGTGAATGTTGAGTGAATGCAGAGCGCAAACAGAGTGCAACTGCAAATGCGATATACGATATGTGTACGCCGTGTGAACGCAAAATGAACGATATATTAGGAGTGCCTCAGGAGTTATCCTTACATTGTGTTTCATCGGTAATCAGGAAAATATAACAAATAAATTAAATGTTTGTTTTGTTATCAGCCTAAATATTATATTATCTGACCAACGATTAGTGAATGCTAACGAACGGCGAGGGCAAGGTGAACGCTTTGTGAACACACAGTGAGTGCTTTGTGCGAACAGTGAGTGCGAATGGAGAGCAGAGCGCAAGTGAACGCACTGTGAATGCACGATGAGCGCACATTAAAATGGGAAACTAAAAGTAGAACGTTTCAGGGTCTGTATATTGGACAGCTGTTAAATGATTTTAAAAGTAACATATATACCACAGATTTGTGCATAAATACATGACTTTGTGCCTCAAAACCTTCAAAACATGGAGATTTAGGTTAAAGTATCAAATCGTAATAGTCTACCATCATAACCTTCGCTAAACAAAGTGCCCCTTAGCTTCATATGATATACAGTGTAACGCCTATTAAAACCAAAAAACAGCCGAGTTGTCAAATGTATTGAATTTCAACATTTATCTGAATCAATGGACATACAATTTGAGCTCATTGACTTTTATCTTGGGAAACCATTCCTGCACCCACTGCCTATAAGGTCTGGCATTGTCATACGGTATCTCCTCCAATGTACTGAAATCAGCACACGGTAAACTGCATATCCTGACGAGTTCATCAATTCTTGATAATTCGGCGTCAGATAAACTGCATAATGACCATTCAGTTCGAACCAATTCAGTCGGCGTTGTTAACACCTGTCTTATGCCAATCGTATCTATCAAATATGTCGACCATGAACTCGTGTTACTTGGCAAATTATTTTCCACATAATCACAACGACGATTTCTTGTTTCGTTTTCGGTCATTTTTATACTAAATTTAAAACCCAGATTTCGACATCCGGATTTCTAAAACGGGAACGGGGGGGGGGGGGGGGGGATTTAAATGACTGTTACACTTTTAAATTATTTATGTCTCTGGTTTGAGGTAGTATAGCAATATACTACCTTCTCAGGGTTGTCAATTTCAACTGTTTCTCTCCCCAGACAGGCATTTTTTTAAAATTACATTGTAATATACACAACAGTCATATGTTTTACCTTTTATCAGTTG
The DNA here is from genome assembly GCA_015776775.1 of Magallana hongkongensis. NCBI lineage: Eukaryota > Metazoa > Mollusca > Bivalvia > Ostreida > Ostreidae > Magallana > Magallana hongkongensis. The sequence goes on from CM027471.1 coordinate 7,505,852, forward strand.
GATATCAGGAAAATGGAGGAAATTTCACTGAATGTTCTTGCCACCTTCCACTTCAGAGTAGAAATATCTAAATAAAGTGGAATAATACATCATCAAAAAAATGGTTAACCTCTGATCGAAACCAGGAACTTATATATAGTACATACTTCCACTCGAAATTTTAAAATGTACGACATTTTGTTTTATTTCGACATCCACGCGCAACTTACATGTATAATTATGTAAATACTACATGTGCATAGCCGAGTGGATGAAGTGTTGAGCTTGTGATCTGGACAACCGGAGTTCGAATCCCGCAAGGGTTTTTGTTGTTATTTACTGAATATAAATTTCAGATGTTCATTTTTTTATCCCCATGCATACTGCATATTTTTCGCTTTTTTGATATATCAGCTACAGTGTATATATTTGTTACATTAAAAGTTTGAAATCGAAGATTTCTAAACTTATGTAGGTTGTAGATTGTTATATATAAGTTTAGAAATCTTCGATTTTAAACTTTTAAAATAACATAGTTATCATTTTACATGTATCTTTCATAATCAAATAAGTTACAGTTAATTTGAATGTCTTTTTCCAGGTGTGTTATTCCACCTTTAGAAAAGAATTATTATAAATGCATTATAGATCTACTTCTTTGGAAATTCTCATTTTTAAATTTTGAAGTGATCTAAAAATTCAAATATATCTTCAGATTTGATTGACAGATGAGATTTACATCTCTACCGGAAATCCGTATTGCTATAGACGCACAGTAAAATAAATGGTGGACAGCTTGTCTTAATTAAGCTGGTGTAGTATATAACTTCAATTTTAATCCTAATTTCCTTATTTTCCTTATTTTTACATCAATTTTTTACATGCTCCCAAAGAGGGGGAGGGGACTCCATGATAACTCAATTTTTTATATGTAAATGTTAAAAAATTAGTTGAGCGCCCCCCCCCCCCCATTGCTACGTGCCTGTACTTGTGTACCGATAGAGAGTCAGTCATATGCAGATTCACACTGATAGTATCAAGTTCAGCCCTGCATGATATATCATACATAGGTCATCACATTAGTTTAGAAATCTTTGCCACTGATCTCAGTTTCGATTGGACAAAAAATAACTTTCCTACAGATGTGTTTTGGATCTAGAATATAGATCTGTGAATTCCTCTTCTTCAGTTCATATGTCTGTTTGGAAGTTCAAATCATGACTTCTACCATATATATACTCAGTATACATGTATATCGGACAGCTTCTGCTGAGTCTGCATAAACAATGGGACATTCCTACATTATTTTTTTTTAAAGAATTAATTGAATGTTCAACAATTGAATCCCCCTGTTAATCACTAGTCTCCACCTGTCTCACCGTTTTGGATCAATTTTTACACGTTTATGAATTGGCTATAGTGATCCAAAACGGTGAGACAGATGGAGACTAGTGATTAACAGGGGGATTCAATTGCCAATTCATAAACGTGTAAAAATTGAAACAATATGTACTATTGTTTCTCGATTTTAATCAGATTGGTTTCTTATTGTGCCAATTTACCCCCCGTGATCTTTTCCGCCATTATTTGAATTACAAGAATGTTTTTGAGGTCGTTTTCTTAATTATGACAGAGGTAAACCAAAGGGAAATTTGAGATTGTAATGTACGTACAGTTTGTACATGATTTAAAAAAAAAAATTCTATAAGAATGAAATTTTCAAATATATATGTTACTCAAAAATTAAGCCCATATTTAAAACAATCAGATCAATTATAGGGGTTTACTTATTGAAACAACTCCCTGGAACCTCTCTTATTGCTATTTGGCGGGAGGGATTCCTCACAGTCAGGACTTGTCACAGTGTGCATAAGCCTCTTGCACCTTAGTGTATCCTAACCAACGCTGTTGTTATCAGGTTTATTCTGACCCCAGTGAATATATTTTTTTAAAATTAAAAGCATTTTTCTAAATAATTACTGGTATGATCATTTAATTGGTAATGAAACTGGTGATAGTTTCCTTTACAGTTTTTATTTTTATTCTACAGAATACAAGTAATAAGCAGCCAAAAATGCACGAACAAGTACTTCTAAATTGATCATAGCCCCCCCCCCCCCCCCCAACAAAGAAAAAAAAACCGGCTTGGGGTAAAATGCTGACGATGGACCCGCCACTTGGGAGGGTCCAGAGTGGATGGGGTGGAGCTTGGTGTGTCAATCTTAATTCAGAGTCCGTTTGTTCTGTCATTTTAATTTCATCATGCACCTTATAGCTAAAACATATGGGTTGTTTATATGACTGGTTGTTTACTGATAAATTGTTAATATGTATGTACATGTTAGAAATTAAAAAAAAAAGGGGGGGGGGGGCATTTAATGATTATATGAACTTCAAATGAACTTAATCAGGATACATAAATCACTTTATGTTTGTGTAACAATTAACAAGTCCAATGAGACTGGGAAAAGGAAGTTAACTCAACTCAACGTTTAACATTGAGAGATTCCCCCCCCCCCCCCCCCCCCGTAGCAAATGTTAATAAATTGGGCATACTCTAAAACTTGGTCTGGCCTTGCCTGGCCCCATTGGCCTAGCTTATAGCCTGGCCTCAAGATTGGCCTGGCCTCACTTTTGGTCTCAAATTTGGCTTGGCCCCAAATATTGGCCTGTTCTCAAAAATTGGTCTGGTCGTAAATTTGGTCCCTACAAAAATTGTTGGCCTGGATTTTTTTTTTTATATTTTCTTTACACATTCATTTGTTATTCATGCTAAAAACGATATACTCATTAATAATATAATTTTTACCTTTTTAAAGATTATTAATATGAGATTATATATTCAGAAAATATATGGTTTTTTTCAAAATTAACAGTATATGCATTGACCACTATACACTGTCCCAAGATATTTTCGACTCACGTTTTGCTGAAGAACTCAATATTGATATTGATATATACCCCAGGGTTCAAGCGATGTTCATTAAGAAGTATGAACAATTTCCAAGATTTCTTCTTTAAAACGACCTCTCTAGTTCGATCATCAGGTTTCAATACAGGGCTAAAAATAAAGAAATGCAATGCAGCAGACCCAGATGAAAACGTTGAAAAATTGTGCGAGGTATTCCGAGTGACTTCCGAATGGAGAAAAGATGACAACATTATTACTTATTACAAGGCGGAGCCGAGTCTTCTATGGACTTAACCGACCCCACAAATTTCTGTAAACAGTCAGTTTCAAACCTAATAAGTGTTTTGTTTTGTCGGAACCTACAGATTGATATGTAAACAAAAAGGACAATATATAACAATTAAATTCATAGCTTAATTCTCTATTTTTTTTTACCTTCCTCGTCAGTCATTTGTTCAATCATGGATGCTATTGTAGGATCAAAATATTACCTCAAGGGCAAAGGGGGGGGGGGTCACTCTAAATATTTTGGGGCTTAAAAATCAATGGTATGGTTGAACGTTTGTGTAAAAAGTCAGCTCAAATAACGTTACGTTCACCATGTTGCCATATAAATTTTGACGCTTGCTGTGTATAGTAATTTTAAGGCAACAACGTGACGCGATTCATCCAAAGACGTCGAGATATTCTAGTCCGAGGCAAAACAATTCCCATTATAAATCTCCGTAAGAAATCTGTTTTCGATCCTGTGAATTTTTCTGGTTAAAAAATGATAGTGTTTCAATTAGGTTTTCTTGGATATTTCCCGTTTCATATACTTCAATTGCACTTCTTTTAACAGGTATGTATAATTTCTATTTGAATCCTTCAAATGTGTAATTTGCATAAAAATTTGGGATCGACAGACTAAAGTCCCAATTTATAATCGGAAAATTAAATCAGACAACGTCTAGAGCTCATCTCAATGATACTGTATCGTCTACATGATTCAAGATCGTACAGAGCACCAAAAATTCAATGTTGATGTAAGTATATACATAATATAAGAATCAAAGTATTGTAGTACTGACGAGAGTTGATTTTATCGATTATGATTTGTTTTAAAATTAACAATATTTTATTTTGCATGGCAAGTAGTTTCCTATATGTATATTTGAATTACGCACATTTTTATAATATGAATTCTTTAACAAGAATTTCGTGAAAACCCCATATGAATCACGTTGTGTAATATTTAAAGAATTTTAAAATCCCATCAAACTACGTATCAGTAATCGAAATATTTATGAGAAATTGTACGGATCCAACCAATATTGAACTCTAGTCTCGTTCAACCAGACGCTCAGCTGTCTACATTTATCTGCTTGTCGGAGATATACAGAGTTAGCCGAGCGTCTCGTTGATCGAGACTTCATGTATATTATATTTTAACTCTGGTGTAGGAATACATGTACATACGACTACAAAAAAATATTTAAATTGTTCGTATAATTTAAAATTTGACTAATTACAACGTATTTTCAAATAAGTTTCTTTGAAAAACAATGCTTTAGAATAGATACATCGAATTCATCGATTATTTTCAAGAACTAAGTCTTGTCAACGGTGATGATTTTTCACTGTTTCACTTCCGATTTGCCTGAATAAGTGCATAGGGGAGTTGATTAAAATCAACTCCCAAAAATAAATCAAAGGTATAGCTACTGTAATTTACTCTTAATATTTCACAATTCGTATACATTTGATTTTTTTTCCGTTTTGTACTTAGCTAAAGCAGATTTGGTGCATTGCTATATTTGATAGACATTTATAAGAATATCAATAAGACAACCACGCACATGTGAATAATCATTCAATAGATACAAAGTAAATCGTTTCTGGCCAGTCTATACCATTTTAAACGTGACATTATATTCCGCTCCGCTTTCCGTTCCGCGTTTTAGCAACACCCCTATGTGTTCCAGTGGAAATTATTGATACTATTTATAACACTGCTGAAAATTTTCTAAATTCCATATAATAGGTAGGGATGGTCTTTCGTTTTTCTTCTATATAAATTCATGCAATATGTTTACAGGTTTCGCGTAATGCTCTATATAATGTAGGATTTCTCCCCATTTTGGAATTTTGAGTAAGTACATTTTATGATCTAGTTGATAACAGAATATAAATTCCATATGAATTCATGTTTTATACCTACTATGATTAAGATCGTCAGTATATTTCTAATAATGTAGAAAAAGGAATAAACTATGATACATGTATATGCGTTACAATTTCTTTATTATTTTTGGAGCCAAAGACATGCACATTTGATGAATTAGAACATTTAACAATATTTCCATATTAATTTATTGAGATTTGGATTGACAGATAACAGATATAAAATAATATTTCTTTTTTCAGTTAATTGAAATCGATTTGTCAAATGATGGAAGGAAAACCAATAATTCGTTCATTGCTGTTGTTGATGTTCATATATACTGAGGTAATTATACAAGCATGCACGGATCCAAAAATCTTAACAATGATAAAATCATAACACGCGCGACCGTCACAAGTTTACACACCACGCCCTAGTGGTAACCAAACTTTGAACCTCATGCTGTCGCGCTAGAACAAACTTTAAGTAAAATACACCGTCGAAGCAACATAATTTATGCACAAACTCGCACAACACACCATTGCGCTATATAACGCAGCTTCTCTTATACGGTACCTATAACGTAGCCTTTTCCCCTGGCCTACCCATAATGTTCCTCAACAGTAACTATTATGTGTAGGTCAGGGAAAAAAGCTACACATAACGCCCCGTCTAACTTTATTATCATGGTGTTATTTACAAAAATTTAGATTGTTGAGAATCAAAATTTGTACATGACAACTTTTGATTCTCCACAATCTAAATTTTTGTAAAGGACAATGGCAACTCGCTGTCGTGCTACGTGGTTTTTCACATGTTATGGCATGAACAAAAGGAGGTGTTGTTATGTATACATGTACCTGTAATGAAATGAATACACATTTTGTCTTTCATTACAATTCAATCGATATTTATCGGCAATTTTAAGAAAAAAACACAACCTTATAACAATATAGGCCGTTACGCAAGCACGACTTCAAGGTCATGTCGACTTCCAGAGACTTTAAACCAAGTAAGCATACAAACCCCACATGTATACCAACCAGGAATGTTTTGACGGGAGGGGGTGGGAGTTGAGGAATTAAATCACGTCGGAGTCCTACTTTACTATTTTAATTTGTTAAGTTTTAATTGTTTAAACTGCAACTCCCTCCCCGGATCCATGTTACACCAGTATATAAATAGTACAATACTAGTACATCTGATTCAGAACATGTTATATTATTGCATGGTAATTTTGATGACGTTTGACTTGCATTGTTTTAAAAAAGTGAATGACCCTTACGACGCATATCTATACTACTATATTGAAATAATATAAAGAATAAGTATAGGTTAAGTATAAGTATAAATAAGAATTTTTAAGCTTTAATACCGATAAATCGGAGGAGTACTGTCTTTTGGTTTTATATATTTTTAACATCATTGGTACTTAAAGATTACCAATTTGTTTTTATTCTACCTCAATTAAGCTTCGCTAATTAATAATCAAAGAAAATTCCTCAGAAAACCCGGAAATCATCTGAATTTTTCGGATTTTATAATCTTGCGCGTGCGCAGTAAATTCACACTAACGGGATCTTTAGTTTAAGTTCCCACAATATCATATTTCTATGAATACGTAAGCTCAGAAACAATAATATAAAATAACAATTATACATATCAACTTAGTACTTGCTTAATTTTGTCTTTGTGATGGCAAAAAAGTATTTGATTCCATTCAAAAATTCTCATTATATTTCATAGGAAAGTGAAGATGGAATGTTTTATCGTTGAAATTATAAAATGTCCTATGGACCCGGTTTTACGATTAAATGAGTTCCGTGTATTGTCTATGTAGCAAAGAAAATACGTGTACGTTGGTGAAAAAGTGTTGAACTCTTTCATTATATAAATTAAAATTTTAGATGAAAGGTATCTACAGTCTCAAAAAGGTTTATTATGATTAATTGACTGTTATTTTCAATGCAACTTCAATCAATTTTCTGTTACATTACAGGTATATGAGAGGCATTCTAACTGTGGTGAGGGCCGCCTTTCCCAAGACACAGTTAGATTGTTCTAGCTAAGGAAAGTGAAATCAATAACATTATTGTAGGCATATACATATGTAGCTTTGTTATGTAAATGTCAACAATACGGTGTGTTGATGTATTCATTTTGTAAATGTCCGATGTGCAATGTCAACCCGTGCACGCATGCACGAGTCAAAATCTAGTTTAATTTAATTGTTCGGGTATAATGGGTCGCTATGTACATCGAAAATATCCAGACATGATATTGTATTATTTATAATATTCCGTAGGTCTGATTTTAGGAGCTTTTGTTTGTGTGTTGTTTTTTATTTTTGTTTTTGTTTTATGTATTTTGTTGTTTTTTTTTATTGGTGGGGGTATTATAAAAATTTTATAACGTATAACATTGAAACATGAAAACAATGTGCCATTTATAGAAAAGTTTCCGATTTGTCTTTTTTTCTTCTTCTTATCTGATTTATTTGAAGGTACAAGCGGCGTCATATACAACGTGTAAGGAGTCAGCCGGTACAGTCCGACCCCTTGATCGATGTCCAACGGACTCAAAATCGTGGGAAATGGCGGCCAAAAAAATGAACTGTGATGCCATTAAACAGAATTGCTCACAACCCTCGAGAAGACATCTTTTCCAATATCATTGTGTCATCAATGCTTGGATGAATGAGACTTTAGAAGTGTGTGCACCAAATCGAACGATATTTGGTATGATACACTGTACATGTACATGTACAAGCATTTATACTCTGGAAATAAACTATATGAATTTTATTAGCATGATGAATACAATTGGGACACGGTTATAATTCAACTTACCTTTAACAGCGTCTGCATTTCATTACATAGATAGTGCCTGTTTGTGAGAGTAACAGTTGAAATTGACTCACAAACAGGCACCTTTTATTTTATTATACTAAATGTCTTAATTTTCGAGAAAATGTAACTGCTTTTATATAATGAAGTGAATTCTACGACGATCCATAGTATTACTGAGCTCATAATTTACGCGCACGTAACAATTTGTTTTGTTATACTTTCATGTTAAATACTGAAATCTGATGGGTTAAGACGCAGTTCATAATCCTTACTATTACCCTCAGCGTTAGCAACGCACTTAGCAACGGGTAACATTAAAAAATGTTACATGCGCGAAAATTATGCGCGTACGGTTCGCTGTAGAATTCACGTTATTCATATATATAAGCAGTAAAATTTTCTTTAAAATAAAGACATTCAGTATAACAAAATAAATAGTGCCTGTTTGGGAGGATAACAGTTGAAATTGTTATACTTTCATGTTAAATACTGAAATCTGATTGGTTAAGACGCAGTTAATAATATTTACTATTACCCTCAGCATTAGCAACGCACTTGGCAACGGGTAACATTAAAAAATGTTACATGCGCGAAAATTATGCGCGTACGGTTCGCTGTAGAATTCACGTTATTCCTATATAAAAGCAGTAAAATTTTCTTAAAAATTTAAAAAAAGACATTCAGTATAACAAAATAAATAGTGCCTGTTTGGGAGGATAACAGTTGAAATTGACACCCCTCGAAAACCATTGTCAACCTCCGCTTCGCGTCGGTTGACAATGGTTTTCTCGGGGTGTCAATTTCAACTGTTACCCTCCCAAACAGGCACTATTTATATATTGACACCCCTCGAAAACCATTGTCAACCTCCGCTTCGCGTCGGTTGACAATGGTTTTCTCGGGGTGTCAATTTCAACTGTTACCCTCCCAAACAGGCACTATTTATATAGTGTTACCCGTAAAATGTATACTAATTTTGGTGTAAGGAGAATGGAAAGACAAATCTAGTTATGTCGATGTGTGGCGTGGGGAAAGTTTTTTCAAGGACAGCAAAATCATACTAGTAATGAAATTATTAATTAATAATCAAGTAAAATTTAAGTGAATGCTTTGCTATAGAATTGTTGGCTTGTTACTCTTACTATAGAATGCATTTAGAAAAAGTTTTTTCTTTGATTATCAAACACATTTGTTTTACACTATAACTAAAATTACTACAATAACACATGACTGTATATATAATAATATAATTATTATATATGTAACATGTTCTAATCCCTCACCTTTAACCTCGATTATCCATCCCCTCTCCTCTAACAAAGTTTAATAGCTATATTGAATTAAGAATGCATTTTATGACACTAAATAATTGAATAAAAATAAAACTTAACTAACTGGTGGTAGTTCCAGTCTTAGTCACATATGCCCGTTTATCTGTTGCTTTTTACTTATAGGCTGTTGCACAGAGTATAATGTCAAGGGACAAGTTATTCAAGAAAACTACAATGCATATTGTAGAAATCATACTTCTCCATGTCCAGTTTTCTACAACTCGGCCGAGGCATACAAATGCAAGTTTATCTACTAACTTTGTTAACAGTCATAAGTGAAATCCGATTGAAACAAAATACAACTGCTCAAAATATATTAATACATGTAACTACCTTCAAATATGTATAGTAGGACATTGGGCAGGCATTACATTTTAATATTTCAATTTTTTACACATGAAATATACTCTTCTGTTAAACCAAATCTTTAAATTGCAGATCAAAGTTGTTATCAACTGGTAAAAAAGAAGAATCGTCAAATAATTGAGTATAGCAACGAAGATAAAAAGAAGCCAGTTGTACACGTTAAGTCAACTTCAGAAGGGTACGGTGTTATAAATCGGGGGAAAACATTCAATGCAAATATTGTTCTTTTCATTGAATTAAAATGTTGGTAAACACATAATTATTCAACCCGTTTCGTCTTGGCGCAGGCTGCTAATTATTTTGATTTCATCAAGAATGTATGTATAAAATGCGTGTCACCCTACGTACGACAGTAATAAAAATGGTCAACTTGTTAACACAAACATGCAACAAAGCGTGTGATAAAGGTACCCACATATATATTTGTTTAGCAATTGAAAGCTTAATGGTTCTGTATAAACCTCTATCCGTAGTAATTGGACAACACTAATTCTAATCAAACCTTATGTCCTCTATTTTCATTTTTTGGGGGGAGGGGGGCATAGATAATCGGCAAATAATCATGTATTTACACTTGTGCCGAATACAACGTATACAAGCTTTCATTTTTATTATTTAGTGTTTGTTGGCAGTACCCAGAATTCCAGTCAACATTTTTCTATAGAATGTAATGGCCTCTATCCATTCAGCATTTGTCAACCTTGAATATGTACATGTCTGTGTACGTAAATGTAAATGTGATTTCCTTTCTATACAATTTGACTAATGCATGGTTCCTGTTTTACTTTCAGGCTTCGCGGCGATACATGTATAGCAGTTATATTTCTGCCCATACTGCTCAAATGCGTTTTATAAGAAATAGTATGTGTGTTTACATGTGCATGCTGATGTGGTCTCAAGAATTTCATCTGACTTTCAAATGTTCATCTGATGGAAGCCAGTACAAATAAGTCTTTCAAAATACGAGAAACAGTGAAATGGCAGGGTTAAGTATGGCATTTGTTGATAAATACATGTAATAAGACTTATTTTCATTGTCAAGTGCAATGTAACAGTTGTATTTTTCTGTATATCTGATGTTGTTTTAAAATCTTCGTTAGATCAACCGCACGCCATCTTTGTTAGCCAAGGTTTTTTGATTCGCACCGCTTCTCACAAGCTTTTGGCATATCATGATATCAAAAGTCGGGATTTTCCCCTGGATTTTGATTGGGTTTACTGAAACTGTTCGACCAATCAAAACTACAAAGCATATCTGATTTAATAAACAATGTTTTCGTAACGTTTATTCACGAGTGTTTAGAACTACTACGAATAGCTCAAAACCCTTATTTTTCTAGTCTTTCTATTTGAGTCTTTATGATCCATGTATCGATCACAGGTGCTTGAGGACAGGATCGACCCACCTCCACCCCCCGCCCCAATATATAGACCCCCGGGAGTTTATTTTTCTTTTTTCTTAAATTATCCTTTAATGACATATTTCTAATCTAATTTATTCATCCATTGTCCAAAATTACATAAAACAAAATTTTTTGAAAAAAATCAGACCATCTGTACATATTTTATATATGTAGAGGGTCTGATTTAAAAAAAAATATATATTTGTTTTAGGTAATCTGGGGCAATGAATGTATAAATTAGATTAGAAATATTTCATAAAAGGATAATTTAAGGGGAAAAAAATAAAGTCCCGGGGGTCTATAATCTTTGGGGGGGGGGGGGGGTCGATCCTGTCCTCAAGCACCTGTGGTATCGATCATTCAATGGTGCAATAACAATACACCACATTGTGTATCAACAGAGGCATGCACTCGTAGATTGAGGATTCACCGCTCCCAGTCTTTCAATCACCTTTCGAATGAATTCGATCTATATGTAACATTTTACATTATTCCTATTTATTGAATACACTGGGCATTAAAACGTTCGTCCAACTTGTCAATATCAATGTTTTCAGAGGCTGCAATTTCTGGCACCAGGTACGTTATAGTACGGCATCTTTAATTAAAAAAAAAGGATAGGAGATCACGTGACAAAAAAAATTCCCGACTTTTGATGGCACAATATGCCAAGGGTTTGTGAGAAGCGGTGCGAATCAGAAACCCTTGGCTAGCGAAGATGACTGCATGCATGCAAATATTACTTATTATAATATGCATATTTATCGTTGATTTCACAATCCTACAAAAGTTAACTTTGTTCTCAAAAGAGCCCACGTAACTTATATTAAATTTACTCAAAATAAGCGTTTTACAATTTACTATATACAGTTTGTTAGCATTGTATGTTGACATCTCTGTTTTGCCAAGATTAAAGCGGGTTATTTTCCTTCTTTACATATTTTAAGTCATGATTGTGTTATCAATGCTCAAACTGCTCAGTCTTCTCATGTGTTGAATAAGTCGGTTTCAAAATAAACTTTGGAACGAACAAAAATTGTCAACTTTCTTTTCATTTCTAACTGTATTTCTTTTCAGCTGGATAAAATTTATACGTAATTGTTTTTGCAAAATACATGGCCTAATTTTATCAAACATTATTTTTTTAAGGATAAAGGCTAAGCTTCAAGGATACGTTCATTCGTTGTCAATGTGTTATTAGTAATTGCACCTCAATGAGCATTTGATTTAGTGGATCAACTCAACAACGAAATCCAAGAACATTGTTGTATAGACCAAGTGTACATGTATCATGGAGTGAAATTTCAATGAACTATAATTCAAAACATTTTGTATAAAACTTCAAATTCACATTCCTTTATTTGTTATCAATTTGCTATAATATCTTTATCGCATTTTGTTTTTCAAAACATCAATCCCAAAACATTTGTTTACGTAAGGCGTGATTGCTTAATCGTTTTAAATTAACTCTTAACTTTGCGGACTTGATATAATTGACTCACTCAATTTGAAGTTTTACTCCGTGTCATCTGTCACTCATGCTTATAGTGCTAATTACTATTGTTTACTATTCTTATTTATATCATTTGTTCATTATTATCATCAGTCAAGAATTAGGCCTTGGATTGTTCGGGTGTAGTTTTTCGATTTCCAGAATTCACCCATACCGACCTAAAGTTCAAATAAAGTGCTTTTTACCATCTAGAGCATTTTAGTCTTATTGTATGGAAAGCCACAGGGGACCCCCAAGTCATGTTCTATATATTCATAGTAATTCAATCTTGGGTAGTCATGTTTAAAATCCCGGCCAAGTTATGATCGGCCACACGGGACTCCCAAGTCATGTTCTATATATTCATAGTAATTCATTCTTGGGCGGTCATGTTCTATATATTCTATCGTAATTCAATGACCGATTAAGATTGAATTACTATAAATATATAGAACATAAAGGTAAAAATATAACTTTATGTGCCTGACACATTGTCCAGATCTACGGGCTTCTATACCTTACACTACAATGTAACAGAGATAATACCCTTTATTCTGATTTTGGCCTGAACAGTGCTTCAACAATCAATACTTTTTAAAAGAAAGCTAGAGTTCTTATTTTAACCCCTGCTGCAAACATGTAACAAGTTATCGTTCCTTCCTCAAAACTATAGTAGTACAGTAAATGATTAAAAGGTACTGCGGATCTACCTGGACTGAAAATTCCCGTGACACTATTTTTAGAGACTAATGAAAAGTTTCTCATGTCTGAAAATTTTCGCGTTCTAGATCTGCTTTACAACACAGGGATATCATGCATTATTCTCACTTGAAAATTGTGTGTATTTGAGTAAGTATATCATCGATCATGACCTGTTTGTTCGATAATTAAATCATTTATTACTAAAATAAAGACTAAAATAAAGACTATAAAAAAGGGAGGTGCGTATTTTAGTTTCTCCTTTATATTTTTTTTCTAATATTTTGACATATTATTTGCTGAGCTAATATATAATATGATTGTTTGTGTATGCATTTATTGAAATGTTTGTTCAATATGATTTTCTTTCTTTTGCAGTTGTACTTAATTTTGCAAGTAAGCGATGGAAGAAAAAACAAGGATACCTTTACTGCTGTCTTTAATGTATATATGTACAGAGGTAAAGTCTGTGACACAACGTCCGTTTTTAAATCGATATATCTCTTTATGCTTTTGAAATGCGTCATGCGCGAATCTAAGAGGTGGGAGGGGGTTAAACTTAGCAAGTTTTTATCATATATTAATGGTAAAGTAACCGAATGGGCCAATCTAGACCATCTGGCAATGTTATCATAATTATAGTGTTCATTTCATCATCGCCAGATACCTGATAAATCGGATGGTATGTCCGGATAGGCAATGCAAAATCTAAATAGCTTGTGTGAAAAAAAAACTTCACACAAATTGCCGTCGAGTTGTCACACAACATACATGGTGTTGCGCTTATACACTTACGCAATATAGCTACTTTCCACTTAAGGCGAAGGTGCATGCGGCCCCAACGGAACACCATACGGAACTCATTTTGAATGCAATACTTGGCTTTTGTCCAATGCGGACTCTATTGAAGTAAGCTAGGGGTGTAATGTTAACAAACCTAAAATATATAACTTCCTTTTTTCTTTTTCATTTTTCGACTTTAAAGATAGATAACCTTAAATATCTTTCATTCAAAAAGTCAACTACACTCATCTGCGGGTCTGATAAAACTAGGGCTTGCGCGGGTGTCATTGTCCTGAAGCCCGCATTTTTGCACTAAACAGCTTTAAACATAAGCTGTCGAGCAACAGTGTAACGCAACATTACACATTACTGCGCAGCGAGGAGTGGTGTGAACTTGTGTTAGTGCAAGGGCCTGTAATGTAATTTTTTTTAACTATTGCACCAGGTTATGCATGTAACGCGATATGACTTTTATATGCAGTTCAGACTACATGTATATCAAATAACTTAATTCATGAGGATTTTCCTCACTAAACTGTTCGGGCAGAAGAATTCAACAACTTTAGATTTACGAAGCTGTCCGTTTTTTTAGTCCCCTACCGGTTTTCACCGGAGGGGACTTTAGCTTTCCTCTGTTCCCGTCAGTCCGTCTGTCAGCCCGTCCGTCCGTCTGTCTGTCCCACTTCAGTTTTCCACACTTTTTTTCTTTATGCGTTTGAGGAATAATAGGAAATTTGCTGAACATCTTCAAAATGTCAAACTGCAGATCAAGTTTACACTTTTGTAGCGTCTGGTTGACATATTTTCGAGAAAATGAATTTGTTATGTTCCATTTTTTTTTATTCTTCGGGTTCTTTATTGGGCTCGTCGTGTATCAAATAAACGAGGAAAGTATGTTGTCAGTAATAATATCGTGCATTACTTGGACCATTCCTTTTATTGTTTCTAACAAACAAATAAGTTCTGTAAAATAGTGTCAAGCATTGTGTTGTACAGGGCTTTTTGTATAATTACAATCGGGTTCGTTATCGGGTTGGTCTGTTGAGACGGTAAGACATAACAGTGCATTGTTTTCACAAATTTCTACAAACCGGTAAGGGACGTGTATTGCTTATGCAATACTCTCAGAATGTTTGTTTTATTTTTTGTTTGTTTTTTTTTTCTTTTATGAAAGGTAAAATCAGAAAAAATCCGAAAGGTTTCTGTTGAGGATCTGATCTATTTTAAAATCATTTTTGAAGGTTTCGTCATTTACTTTTTGTGAGAAGTCAGCTGCGACAACGCGATACGTTAATCGATGTCCCACAGACTTAGAAACATGGAAAATAGCGGCCAAAAACATGAACTGTGAATCCATAAAGCAAAATTGCTCATCAGGCAGACATCACTTTCAGTATCATTGCGTTATCAATGAGTGGATAAATGCTACTTTAGAAGTGTGTGCACCTAATAGAACCATATTTGGTACGATATATACTTATGTTATAAAATGAAGCATATTGGTACACAGGATAAAGAGTTAATATATTTCAACGTTTAAATATTATCAGGAAGAGCAGCAAATAGATACACTTTTTTTAAATATGAGTTATGTAAATTTTCATATTCGAAATCAAAGTTTTAAGAATTTGCTAAATTTGAACAGAGATATATTTTTTCTACAAAATAATCAAATCCGAATCTTTCTTTCCACAATATTGAATGCTTTTTATTAGTTTCGATATAACATTCTTTTACTTTAAGGGTATTGTACGGAGTACAACGTCATGGGACATGTGATACAAGAAAACTATGCAGCAGAATGTGTAAGGCATGATCCGCCATGCCCACAAGTTTACAACTCAGCAGAGGCATATAAATGTAAGCAACCAATGCGGTAAATAAGTTCCAAATATAAAATATCTTGTCAGCTCTTACTTATGAACACATTTCTATGAGAAATTGGTGATCTGGTTTTAAGTAAGATTTGATGTACATAATTTAAATGTTGTATATCAATATTAAGCATTTAAAAAAACTAAAAACCAAATTCTTCTCTGTCACCTTTTTTTTTCTTTTACTAGACCAAAGGTGCTATGAACGAGTTCGAAAAAATAAAGATTGGATGCGTCATAATGTACGATCGACATCAGAGAGGTACTTATAATCTTTAATGTGTGTCTGTCGATTTACTGGGGTGTATTCGTTTGCTACCTCCAGAACTGGTCCTGAATATCGCCAGCAGATCTCCATTGTCTACCTGCTATTTGGAAAGTAGACAATGGAGATCTACTGGAGATCTCCATTTTGCAAACGAGCAAATTAGGATTAGTCTTGCAGCTCTCCAATCGACCAAACGAATACACTCCTGGTTCTGATCGAAATGAATGTTTTCTCAATACCATATAATATGAATGCCAATGAATTCAAAATAACAGTTTGTATTTCCTTATGTGCACGAAGATGCTTTTAAGTTAAATGGCCATTTTTTAACAAGTTTTTAAGTAACTGAATTCTAAAACATTGTTCATGTATTCATATATCAACGATGACTTCAGCAGTATAAACGATTTACTTTAGACAACAAATTATCAAATTAAAGTATATGCTTTCAAGCTTCTTAACTACGGTTAAGCACAGCTCATAAAATTGTCTTTGAAACATCCATGTAAATGACCTCTATTTTGCATAATTATAAATAATTATAAATCGCACGATTTTAGAAAAAAAATTTAACACGTCACAAATGATTTTTTTAATTTGTTTGCAGACCCTGTGGACAGTGGACACTTACATTTCTATCAATATTCCAAATGATGCGTGCAGGAGTTTTAAGATGATATTCCTTCCATTTTAATCAATTTATCATTTTTCAATTTTTCATGTACCAAAAGAGTGAAACGGTAATTTATATGCAATTACATATGATAACTGCTGGCAGTTAGAACAAATCCTTCGTTAATGTATCAATCATTTATCAAGTCTAAACCAAATGCGCTACATGTGTAACTTACTATCTTTCATTAACATATAGAACTAATATAATATTGATTATTTATTTGTTGGAGTGATATAATTTAATACATGCGTGTGACATCTATTTATGTATATATTTTAATGATGGTAACTTGTATGTGCCTTGTAGTAATATTTGACAAAATTCACTTACAGAGGATGTTGATATGTGTAAATTCTTTGATGAAAATATCTTTTAAGATGCAAAGCAGCTACACTTTTAATGTTCGTTAATAGATGAATAGAATGTCAAAACTGCTGATTTAGAATTAAGTTTTGAAAGTAGATATCACATGATACCGCAGAACATATGCTTCATAATTTTCATTATATTTAAGATGTCACTAATGGACCATGTTCTTTTAAAATAGAAATGCCAGTGCTTGTGATAAGAATTTATACAATGAAACAATTCCTTGCAACGAGTCCAAGAACAATATTCTGAAGTTTTAAGGAATTTCATGCGTTTTTACTTGTGTTAACGTTGTGTTCAATAAATTTATTTAATCGTCCTCATTTCATAAGAAACTTTTATCGAACAAGAGGCCTTTCAGATGGGAAAGCCTACCAATTATTTTCCCATAGAACTCCATACATACGTTATGACCTCTCAGTACTTTACTATAATAGTTTCAGTCAAATCTTTTGTATCATTTGAATGTTAAATTCAAGACCTTTCAGGAAATGACCAATATATATATATATATATATATATATATATATATATATATATATATATATATATATATATATATATGTATGTATATATAGGGTTCCGTGGCGCTCACAAATCAATTTAGCAGTTGTTTACAACTTACAGCGATCGGCAGTAAATGTCATTCTACATAAAAAATCAACCCCACCCTCACAATTTTACTTTATATATATATATATATATATATATATATATATATATATATATATATATATATATATCTATCTATCTATCTATCTATCTATCTATCTATCTATCTATCTATCTATCTATTAGATTTAAACAAAGTCTGGGGGAAGATTTTTTTTAAATACCAACAAGTTTTTAATGTTTCTTAATTATCTTCATTTAAAAGAGGATGTTGCCCTTCATTGTAACAAACTTGTTAAAATCCCTTAATCCAATAATGCATGGGTTAATTTTGATTGATAATAGTCCAGTGGTTCCGGAGAAACGGACGGATAGACAGACTGACGTCGGACAAAAAGTGATCAGAAAAGCCCATTTATTAAGCTTTCATCACAGGTGAGAAAAGTATTTAAGAATTACCAATATACACTTAATTACACCAACTAGTTCGGCGTTTTCTTCATTTTAATTTCATATTATGTAATAATGAATTATATATAGGATGTATGATAAGATATGCTAAAATACTTTCTCCACCATTGGAATGTTAGCAACTCAATTGATTTTGCTAGTACATGACAATTAACATGACTCTTCAAAGGTTGTACATTCAATGACCCATAGGTCTGGATTTATGCTAGTACATCCAGAGTTATCTGCAAATAAACGAATAATACACAAAGAGAAAAGTAGTTATACTATGCAATGAAATAATACTCTGAATGTCATTAAGCATACGTTTCAGGATAATTCAAAATCTATAATTGATGAACTCAGTACACGGACACAACGTGTTTTATTTGTCAAATACTACTATACTCGTTATCTATTTTATTTCCTGATTATTCAAAAATATTTTACAACAATTATACAAGCCATAACAAGATATATCAAAAGCAAACTATCATACCTCGTTTGAATTGTATTCCCTGATCCTTTCAACACTATACGATATCGTTACATTTATTAATTCATTGCCTATTATGCGACAAACAATAAGCACACACTTAATCAAAGCTGTTTCTATACTTTTATAAATGCTACCTATAAACTAATGACGATTCATGACAAACATTAAATACACCAATATTTGGTTTTTTTCATTGACATTTGTTTCTTATTATAAGTGGTTTTTTTTTTAATCAAGCAATTGGCTTAGAAAGAAATATATTCATCATATATTCAAATATTTCTCAAATAAAAACTGACGATTATTCTAATTTCCATGTATAAACATGATTCTGTTTTTGTAGTACTAGTCTAATTCACGAGACAACAGTCATTGGAATAGTAGCAGAGTGACATATTGTGTACATTTTACATATTTTTATTAGGCAGTGAAGGTTTTACGATATATTTTTGGCACAAGAGGTAACTCTACAATAGAGTAGACATCTTATAAAAAAAGATATAGAAAGCCAATTGGTATTTAATTTCAGTTTTGTTTTGTACAGTTTTGTACATCCCAAGCTTGCAAAGGCCTGCATAGATATCCACATGTGTTTGTCGTTTAATTCTTTTTCATAGACAATATGAACTTGGTTTAAATGGAAAACAGAGAACTTAACTGACGTAAAGATTAATAAATCTATAAGGTATGACATGTTGTGAATTTGTACATTAAAAATCTCTCTTAAATTCTAAATGAATTTAATTTTTGAAAATCAACAAATCAAGTAGCCCATCTGTCCGTCCGTCTGTTTATGCAATATTGCAATATTAGTTTGTCTGATGTGTTTTCGTTAATCAGACAGTGCATTCTATTTTTTAATTATATTATGTTTCCTGAGTTTGTGTTCGGTAATATTGTCACACCATTTACATAGTTTCAGGTTATTCATAGTGCAAGTTACCACGTCGATCACGAAAGGTCATAATCTCGCGCACAAAGTTCTCTGACAACCAAAATAATTACATATAAAGATACATGTACCTTAGTATACAATACATACAAAATTTATTTTCAAAAAGAAAACTCGTCAAAAACTACATCAGACAAAACCGCTCTTGAAAATGCTGAAATAAATTTCTCATCCTTTTTTTCTCTCAGAGAATTATTTTTGGTTTTTTTAGTAACAATACAATTTACAACATAAATACTACACTTTTTGATTTCACATACTAATACATAATATTAGCCTAACTTTAGGGGAAAATCTCTTTTTTGAACTGACCCATAATTTGCCAATTTCGTACAGGAACAAGCTTATATTTGAATTAAAATTCAGAAAGTTTTCGCGGTTTAATTAAATTAATCAAAGAAAAGCAAGTAAAAAGGTGTTTTAAATTCTTTTCTTTTCCCTATTTCTACGACAAACGACATTATGATTATCAGTCCTTATAATTTGAAAGTAAAAGTAAACGTATAATTGTTAAATATAAAACTGCTCTAATATCCTAAGAAATTTTTTTTTCTATGCAAATTGTATTTTCTGTTTGTTAAGGCATAATAACAAAAAAATATGTTTCCAAATCACGTTGCTTATTGAAAATTTGCAGAATAAAGCTCAAACTAGCATGCACTGAATGGTGACATAAATATAAAACTGGATAAGACCCAATTTTATAGATTTTCTACTCATATTTATAACAAAACAATCTGTATTTCCAGAAAAAACAACTTCCAACCTAGTGCCATTCCATTTGTTTATAGATTGTTAATATCGCCAAACCTTGTATTTCTTATGTGATCTGCTTGGAAAACTATGGTGGCATAGATCTGCCACCACTTTTTTGATAATTATGTCGACTTGTCAGATCTTGATGTCGACTTGTCAGATAGTTATGTTCACTTGTCAGTTCTTTATAAGTCGACATTTCACTTATTCACGTGGTTAGAATTCAACACTTTAGCCTTTCCACGCCCAATTTGTGCCATCCATTTGAAATAATAATTTCTGACAAGTCGAGATAAAGATCTGATAAGTCGACATAATCATCTTTTAAGTCGATATAATTATTTGACAAGTCTACATAATTATCTGACAATTCGACATAATTATTTGACAAGACTACATGACATCTGACAAGACACCATCATTATCTGACAAGTCGACTTTCAATATGAATGCACCATAACATACGTAGCCTCGCTTTTAAACCTTGCCTAGCGGAGCACCAAAACCAAAACAAAAAAACCAAAACCAAAAACAAAACCAAAAAACTACAAGTGTTTCATCCCATCATTGCACACAGTCGCTAGATATCCAGAATTAGAAAGGGAAGTTTTAAAAGCGAATTAAAACATCTACAATTTTAAATTAGATCGCTTTTGGTGGATAACATAGCTAATTAATTTAATGTTTGACCTCCTTTTTCTGGAAAAGATGTGTATCAAATTATGGATTTGTCAAGTTGTTTGTTAGAGACCCTAACCATTTATTACCGTTCATTACGAGTAATCTATGTCACCTCAGATATTTTGATATATTATAATGAAATAGAAGGAAGAAGGGAACTCTCATATATAGCAGACTTTTTGTTGGGATAATTTGTTGATAAAAAGGGGAAATGTTACTATAAAGCTAGCTTTCTGTGGGAGAAAATCTACTATATACTTTAGTCATTTTTCCGTGAAAAAAATGTTATGTATCCATCTTTCAAGGGAAATAAGGTGCCATACAACACCGGCACATATTTTTAAACACTCGAGACCCAAATATCTTACTGTTATTTTGTCTAATAAATACATAACCGGAACTGTCATATTGTAACCAGTATAACATTTGCATTCTGTGAAGCAATTGAACACATAACTTTAGCCAAAATGTGTATAACTTCCATACAAAAATCATTCATGCAACTTCAATACTATAACAATTCTACAATAGTACAGCCACGTACAACTTTCAATAATTTCAATAGACTATCGATAACACTCAGTCATATCTTCTTCAGAGTCACGGTACCAACTAGCTGACCCACGTGTATATAACACATTTCATAAAACATGTTTTTCAGTTTTCAGTGTTACATTCTGATATACAATGGACGTATGTTATCTTTGGATTTGATTTTGAACGTTCTTTCTTAGTGTATAAGTTTACAATGTTTTGTAGAATAAATGAAATATTGTGAAATACGAACCAATGCGCGTCTCTGGCATAAAACGAAATAGACCCCTTCACGGTACTGCTCTTTTGCAGGTCAAAATGATATACTTTGGCGAAAGTTCAGTTGGTAGTTAATTAAATGACGTGAATGAATGAAACAATTGACGTTACGTCATATTTCCTCAAATTATGTCATTTTGTCCTGCAAAAGAGTAGTACAGCAGTTACCGTGAAGGGGTTAATTATTATTTACAACTGTATATATACAACTTTATAACCAAATATAAAAAGCAAACACTCATTGAAATGGTTAAAACTTTTATGTATAAAATTAGTTACGCTCATCGTTTGCAATTGTTTCTAATGTAATAAGAAACTGTTGTCGAGATCAATCTACCATGTAAAACACAAAATTCAAACGGTTTCTCTTATGAATTGAGTTGTAATATAAATGTATGTTTATGTATTTAAATTTGTTTTACGAATATATCCATAAACATTTGATATATCACAAAGGCAAAATCCATTAAGAATGAAGTTACACAAATCAAACTTACAGACACTGTCTACCATCAATAGATCCGAGTGTATGCCGATCTCGATTTTAGATTAAGCCAACGTTTTATCAATTTATAAGGGTTTTTGCGTGTCTGTTTTATAGATTCTTAACTCATTCTAAAAAAAATATTTATTTTTAACAATCTGTTATGGCTATCAATAGACTAAGTACAGTAATACATTCAAAGGTATTGCTGTCTTATTATGCTAGGGCAAATTGCATGGTTTACGTTTTCTAATTCTATTTTTAGTGCGACTATATTCAACTAGCGACCCCTGGTACACCGGCACTATTTATGTTAAAATCCACAAACGTCACTGAATATTTCCCTGATTAGTTGTGTTTTATTTTTAACTCAGTATTTTACAGCATGTTCTAAGGATATTAGGAATTTCTTTATCAATTGAAAATTTTGAATAAGTATATCCAAGTCGTTGACTGATATTTATTTTCAATATTATACCTTAATTTTTTTTATCTAAAGATATATATCGTTTTATTTTTAACTTTATTAAAAAGAGAATTAAATTTTCTTATGCTAAAACATAATGCTAAATTATTTCCTGATTAATAGAGTAAAATCTTTGTATTATCTATTTATATGTGAAGAACAAAGCCAGTGTTTAAGATATAGTAATATGTATTTTTCAGTCAATTGCTCTTGATTTGTCAAGTGATGGAAGAAATATCAAAGATTTTTTCACTGCTGATCTTCATGATCCTGTATACAGAGGTAAATATACACTTACTGTTTATGAACTACTTAGCATATACAAGCATGACGATTGTGTGGACCCAGAAATCTTTAACAACTTGGACAAAGGGAGAGGTCCAAGGGATGAATTTATTTGCGAAGGCGATTCGAGGCAATTTTTTTGGGTGAATCTATGGCTCAGCATATTTCGTGAGGTTGAATTTTCATTAGACCCTCTTGATCTACTAAATACACAGTCATATGTTACACAGCAAGCTGTATTATATACCTCAGGCAGATAGTATCGTTTTTGAAAGTTGGGGGTAAAAAAAAAACTTTTCCAAAAATCATTAAAATCCTTTTCCTTTTTCTGTGGGTGGAGTTGGGTGGTAGTATACCATTAACTTTAATAGCAGGGTTCATTTTCTTAATCTTTTCTCAATTTCTACATTGTCCCTAACAAGGGGGTGGGGGCAACTCCTAGATAAGTCACTTGTTTATGTGTTAATTATAAAAATAGCTGCTGCAACAAAAAGTAGGGGTGGGGTGGGGGGTGGGGAGTAATGCTACGTACCTGTACCTAATGTGTTCACATGTGAATTGTACCTCCAACGCGATTATCAACTTTAAAACCTAAATAGATATAAATACATGTAACATGTATCATCACGAGCCTTCTATGGACTTTACCGACCCAACAAATATCTTTAAACAGTCAGTAACAAACCTAATAAGTGTTTTATTTTGTCGAGGACCTAAAGTTTGATATGTAAACAAACGTTTGTGTAGAAAATCAGTTCAAATAACGTTACGTCCGCCATGTTGCGCTATAAATTTTGACGCTTGCCTTTTAAAGAAATTTGTAAGGCAGCCACGTGACGCCTTTCATCCAATGACGTCGCGACATTCTAGTCCGAGGCAAAACAAATATATATATATATATATATATATATATATATATATATATATATATATATATATATATATATATATATATATATATATATGTGTGTGTGTGTGTGTGTGTGTGTGTGTGTGTGTGTGTGTGTGTGTGTGTGTGTGTGTGTGTGTGTGTTTCCAGCACATGGATTTTCACAAAATTAGCCCCACCTCTGCCCAGGCCGGGGCATCAACTCAGGATCTATGAAGCCCAATTTCCTCTTCGATAACGATTGGACCCTAGAGCGCTGGCCGCACACTATATGGTCGTTTGAGACACAGTTTGAGTATATTGCATAGAGATATACATGTACATATAAATCAAGCACGGACATTGCAATAACTCTCAAACTGAGATATACCTGCCCATTGTGAAGGATATAGATATGCATGTACATACAGCAGCGGGAAATTCTTTATATTGGAGCTTCACTTCGTTTCTCAGGATTTGTTAAAGAAATTGCCATTGTCACAGCCGCTATTTGATGATTACGCAAATCGTTGTAGTTGATAAAATAAACAACTCAGCTGTTTGGGTTCGAGTAATTTATATTTCATAATATATAGAATTGATGGTGATCTTTTGTATGTTGTCAATTCTTCTTTCGTAGAAAAAAATTAATGGAGATACCAATATTTTTAAACTATGGAAACCGTTAAAGATTATTACAAAAGTTTAATTATGTTTTTGATTAGCCAAAATGGGTACATAGTTGATTTTTACATCGCTATCACACAAATTGAAAAAAATTCCCGCCGGGCTCCAGTTATAAACTCACGCTTCGTACTGTGTATATGTTATGTAACAGTCTTTTGTTCACTCCTGACAGAAAAAACCCTGCAATCCACACAGAATATACAGGAAAATCACAGAGGAGGTCACCTGGACAAAGAATGTATACACATGTATACACGTGCCCGAGTACCTAAGATTAATGATTTCATCATATGCATTAAACAAGATCAGACATCAGTTTTTCTTTTCAAATTCAATTAATTACTTAGTAAGGTTCTTAATCGCCTTATTTGCCACATTTGAAGATAGTTACATGTATACATATAGTTTCAGTCACGCTGAAACCTTACTATACATTTTAGTATGTACGGATTCATTATCATTAGGCTAGAATTAAACTTAAACCTGTTGAAAATAAATGATATCACTATTAAACTCAAATCAATTTTAGTAATAGTTTCAGCAATGCGTAAACCATTGGGAATCTTAACATAAAGTTTCAGCATACTGAAACCTAGCGGAAATGTTCTGAAACTGATTGATATTTCCATAATAATTTACACAACTTTTCACATGATTCAAATTTAGTTTCCGCATTGCGGAAACCATCAGGAATCTTAACTTAAAGTTTCAGCATACTGAAACCTAGCGGAAATGTCCTGAAACTGATTGATATTTCCATAATAATTTACAAAACTATTCACACGATTCAAATTTAGTTTCCGCATTGCGGAAACCATCAGGAATCTTAGACTAAAGTTTCTGCTGACTGAAACCTAACGGATACTTGCTGAATCGATATAATGGTTTCCGCATTGCGGAAACTATACATGAAACTTCAACTTCAAGTTTCAGCAAGGTTTCCATATAGTTTCAGTTTTGCTGAAACTTGATTTTTCATCCAGTGATACTTTTTCTTACTAAAACAAACTTCGTTTATCAAATTTTGTAATACATGTATAGAAGTGAAAGATTTATTTTCTAATTTGTATGAGAATATTTTTAGTTTCTTTGAACGTTTTGAAAAAAAACCATCATAACTGTTATACTATTTTAAATTCTATTTAAACAGAATAGTAAGTAATAAAACGACGCAAATCTCTTCATACGTAACATGTAGGTTTGAACTGTATTCGCCTGCATATTTAGGTACACAAATTGGATAAAAACATATAAATGTGCATGTGTGCAACATTGTAATCTGTGCCCTAGAAATATTTCGTCTTCTGAATCAGGATATTGCTCAGAGTACAACACAATGGGGAAGGTAATACAGGAACATTATGGTGCAGAGTGTACAAGGCATGATTTACCGTGTCCTATACTTTACAATTCAGCAGAATCTTATAAATGTTAGTTTAAAAATGTATGTGCGTGTGTTAAAAAAAACAATGTTCACGAACCAACTTATCATATTAGAGGACACATACATTTGTACTATGTGAATTCATGGTGTGCATCTTGTTTGAAAAGGAGAAGTCACAACACACGATTTTGGCTGCGCTATAATGGTTAAGATTGTAAACTCGTTTGTTGATAAATTTTTGCATGTTTCTGCTTGCTTTATCGTACTTGTTCTTTAAAATAATTGCTTGACACATTGTAAGATATTGAAGAGTGCTTACACAATAAAAAGGTACCATATATTTAAATATTAGCTGACATCATATAATTGTTATGTCAACAGAGTAAAATCACTTTAAGTAGTTAAGAGCGATAATGTTTAATTGTTATCAACATTGAGTTGTTTGTAAAGTTAAATCAAGGGTAGATATTTAAAAAGTGACATAGGAAATTCGGACTAGAGGACGTGATATATCTATTCAGTTAAATGTCCAATCGTTAAACTGTTTTTCATAATTTAAGTTAAGCTTTATGCATTTTTATTACGTTCACAATTAATAAAAAATTCAAAAGTAGGATTTCTATTAATTTTTTAAAACAAAATAATCATAGGCCACTAACTCAAAAAACTAGGTCCTTGACCTCCTTTTTTGAAAGTGAAAAATAATAATTTAATCAAAGGCCTGTAACATACAATAGATTGTTTTTCATTGTTATCATTTTTTAATTCTGAGTAGACCTCATTGACAATGGAGACAATACAGTGATTGATGCAATTTTTCTCCAAAACTTTGGTTACTTATTTTATTCTCTTTTCTTTTTAGTTTGAAATTCCATATTTTCTATTTTTGTTTACATCAATGCTGGGAATAAATTATATGTAGTAAGGTTTAAAAAAAATAACAGATCACTAGAAATGTAATAGGTGCGAGGAAAACTGGCTATATATTTGTATAATATTATATGACGTGAAAAACAAGGGAAAGTAGCAAAATACTTTTTGTGGAGAAATCTACAATTTCCAGGCTTGTTAAATAATATAATGATGGCGGAACTCTTCGAAAACTGATCAAAGAAGATTCCATTTTTAAATAATCAACAGAAAAAGTAAGAACAGAACGACCCTTACAGTGTCAGAATTGAAGAAAAACGCCATATAAAGTCGAATTTGAAAAATTATGAAATTGATAATAATGGATGAAAAGTATTGTTTTCTGATGAAACTCAGATAGTTATATCAAACAAAAACCGATTATATAAATTGATATCTCAGGAAGAGGCATACCGTCTAGAGTATGTGGATCAACATGGCCGAAATGCGGGGATAACTGTTATGTTTTATGGAAATGTGACATACTCAGTTGTAGGGTAACAATTACTCCGAGAAGTATATTGAAACTCTAGATAAAACAATATGGGCAGTCATTACAAAACATTTCGGGAATTCTAAATTTATATTTCTGGAATAACGCCCATATCATGCTTTCCTATTTAAAACCGCCTGCAAAAAAAATATTAGCATTTATATCTGGTTGTCATTTAAAATTAACTATGGTTTCAAAATGTATTTTTATTATCATATGTTGCATGCAATTTTCGGACCTATAAAGTTATGTTTTTTAATTGTATTTGATATGATAAGCTGATTTGTTGTTCAGTGAGATATGCGTCCAACAGGTTTCAATACGATTAAATGAACAAACATTGATGTCTTTTTAGATCAAACATGCTATCGATTAGCAAATGGAACTAATAAGAATACAGAAATCCAATTGAGTTCAAAACAGCAGAGTTTACAATCTTCTTCAAATAGGTAATTATCATAAAGTGTTTAATTGATAGATCCAAAATATTCGCGATCAATTCATAAAATTGTGAAAAGAAAAATGCAAATATATAAAAAAAAACAATGCTAAATTGGAAATCTAAAATATAAAGACTTTTCTCTTTTAAGTAGTCGATAATAGCTTAACAAATTATTAAACATTAATGTATTTTTTCATGTATAATTGCTTCGATTAAAAAAAAAGAAAAGTAATTTCGATAGAATAGGAATGTTTTAAAATAACAACATTATACAGTTATATTGAGTTATTACCTAGGCTATTCAATGTACATGTATTTATTACACAATTTTTTGAAGCTTTACATCACATTTTCAATTGTTACTTGTTGAATGCTTTAGGTCCTTTTGATTATCAAAACGCAAAAAGATGCTATTAAATACACTGCCGGTTAATGTCCTTAAAAAGTACACAAACCCCTTTCTAATGCTTTTGAGGGGGAAAAAAGTCACAAAAATAATTGTCATTAACAACTACGAAATTAATGAAATTGTGTTTAATAGTAAAATTCTTTTGAATTATAATTGATATCATCCTTTTTAGATGGTTTGGAGACTTGGCAGCGAAAGTTTTATCTATATTCCTTACTTTGATCATGGAAACAGCGTATTCGAATTAGTTCACAAACCAAGATACACCTCTTGCAGTCACTACACGGATTTCATGTTCTGTAAAATGCTGAATGTTTAGCTTTTGGACAATTGTGACTATATAATAGTTTACAATGGATTATTTTGAAGATTTTATTTGTTAAGCAATCCGTCAGTGCAAATGTCTTGAAGGAGTAACTTTATGGATTCTACAATTTCGTATGAACATCCTTCGTCCATAAAAAAACAAGCATGTCTACCGTTTGGCGTTGAAATTACAACCGCCGTAGTAACATTTTGAGAACATTGTGTCGGTACTGTTTATCGAAAGATATTTAGTACTGTTAAATAAATGAAGAGCCTCTTAAATAGGATCTAATGGGTTTTTTTTTTTCAAATAAAGAGTCAAGAAACATATTACAAGACAGAGTTAATAAAAATGTGTTTAAAAGTATTTTTAGAGAAAACCAATCAACTATAATTTCAATATGTATTAGCGAATAATGGCCATGGCTACACTACAATTTTGGATTACAGTATAAATTTCAATTATTTACTGGTTATACTGCAACTAAGGTTATCGACCCATGAAAATAAGGCGATCATGGCAACTCAAATGGCAAATACATGTAATAGAAAAGTTTCAGCAATTTACAATTATTTACTGGCTACATTTGTAACCAAGGTTACCGACCCATGCAAATAGGGCGATTATGGCAAACGAAATGGCAAATACATGTAAATGGAAATGCACATGAACAAGTCAAATATTTAAATTAATCAGTAATATGGTAATATACATATGAAACTGTTAAGGAACATACTGGCAAATCAAACATATCAAAGACACAAATAAGCAAATGGAAAATTAGAGTTGTAGCGAGCCCTGGGAACAGATGCTCACTGAATATAACCCCTTTTTAAGTTCAGCTAAAGATTGTGCCATATGGACACGGAGTGTTCCCCTAAACTAAAATTTATCAATAATGAACTAAAATAAACAGATTTCAAACTAGATATGCAATTTCTCGTCTGCTTCACTCCGTCGATGAAAAGGGAAAGGAAGTGCAGTAGGGTTGACTAATTGACGAATTAACTACTAGGGTATGCTAATAATCCAAAACAACCCAAACAATGGTCTCTCTAATGAAACGATTTAATTTTTTAAACAATTAAATCGAATTATCTAACAAGTTAATTTAACTAGATTTTAACCAGATTTCAATCTTAATTTTACGTTGAATCAACGTCGACTTTTGACGTTGAAACAACGTTACTTTTTAACTTTCCTTCAACTGTCATACATTGTACATGCATGCATGCAACCACATTTCGACGCTAATTCAACTTTGCAGTTTATCATTGGAACACCATTGTTTCAACGTCGAAATGCCCACTGGGATTAAGTCTACAGTCAGCAGCAAATATATGCCACAATTCACTTACGTATTTAAAGGTACAATTTGTATTTGTTGCCCATTCAGCATGATGTCAGGCATGTCTAAGGTTTGAAAGTTGCATTCTCTTTACCAGTGCAGACAATGGGAGTAAGCACTGACGATATTTTTCACACAAAAGATAACTCGATGCATGTTTAATGTTGCAGCGTTTAGGTTTGTAATGAATGAAAGTGTTATATATGATTAGCAATAAGCAATACTGAGCAAGAGTTTTCAAAAGGGTCCACAAAGCACGTATGTATTCCTGATTTAAAATAGATAGTCATCTTTAGAGTAATGAAACAGGATCGCCCGACATTGGTATCGGACAACGCGCAGCAACCCAATCAAATTCTCGGAACACCGATATCTTTAAAGGATATAAGGGCGTGCAATAAGCATTGTGACTTCATGAAAAAGTTCATAGAGAATTGAACAGTTTCGCTATTTTGCAGGTTCATATAAGGAAGCATATTGCGAAATGTAAATAATAAAGACATAAAAGGCAATATAAAAATCAACCGGGATATGAAGTTAATCACGTGATCAAATCCTGTGAAGGGCTTCACAGAAGATTAAATCACTTACCAACCAACTTCATATCTTGGGAACTTTTTAACATTGCTGCTTATTACCTATTTTTACGTTTCAAAAAGACAAATCGTTCAAAATTGTGAAAATTACTGAGATTTTATGTTTACAATTATCCAAACGACAAGCGTTATGCGTGTGCTATGATCATTGTGACGTCATCAAAAAGTTCATACAGATTTGAACATTTTGGCAATTCTATAGGTTCATATAAAGAAGCATATTAGAAAATGTAAATATTTGTCGGTGAATCGTCGGTCGACATGAACAAGATCTCAATTACTGAATATTCGTCTGTTACCAACGCAAGCATTGCCCCAATTTATGTCAAATAACTGCGAAATGGCGTTGTCTTGCTGACCGCCGATTATCGACCAATAAACGGTAAATGTTTAGCGGAATCCGTGTGCAGTCAGTCGTTCATCAGCCGATTTGTCGAAATCGTCCCAAGACCATTCGACTCTCGGTCGATTTTCGGTCAGCAAACGGTGTCTGACGCTTGACATTTAGGAAAAATTCCATTGCCCGAATGAGAACCGACCATCGACAAACATAAAAACTGTCTGTCGAAATCAGTCGATATTGGCCACGACAACTGCCGAGGAATTGCCATCCTAATAATTTATGAAAACTTTCTAATGATAAAGCAACAACACCTACACATGTTTGCAGTTGCATTTCTGATTATTAATTGTTCAGTATCCATGCCCCTTAACATAGACCTTTCATGTTTACAAGTCTTTTCAGGGATACTGAAAGTTAACATTTATCTCCGCTAAATTCTGCTTTACACATTGGAAAAATACAGGTTAGGTGGATCTGGGATAAAGAGCAGATGTACTTGATATCAAAACACAATACCCACCTATTAGTATATTCAATTTTGTCTTTAAGGAAATCCACCAAGAATAAGCGACAAAAACTTAAAAAACCTTGCTGAAGCTAAAACTCTAGGTAAACTGGCAATTAAAAAGCATGATATAATAGTTTATACAATTCAAATAACAATCGTATGAATTTATTTGTAAATAGTTTTTTGATTAATCTCAATTTATGCAAGTATTTAAAACCAATAATTATTCTAATAAATTAACTAGATTTTGTAGGTAGAAGAGATTGAGCATACCATCAAAATAATTTTGTCCCTAACGCATTGATAAATATTAGAAACATTGATATTCATATTTAACAAAAATTACGGAACGTTATGATTAGATAATGAATAATTTAAAAAAGTTTATATAAAAAAGCTACATGCATATTTGTTAAACTGCATTTGAGTACTCGTCTAAAGTGATCTCGTATTTGTATTATTTTATATTTCTTTACTATTGGAAGTGTGGGGGTCATTGACAGAGGACAGCGTTCTTATTAATATATATACATTCATCAGTTTGTAATTAAAAGTTGTTTAAAGATATTTAAATTACATGCCTTTTTCAAAGTAATTAATTAAATTACAATTACATGTAATTGAAAAAATATGTCAATTACACATTATGTTCAATTCCATCAAAATTTGAAATTAAGCACACTAAATGAACACTACAAAATACCATTACCCAATCACTGGGGCATTGGAACATTTTTGTAAATGTGTTTAGTGTTTTAGATACCGTTGTCCTACTTAATTTTTTACTTGTGGTGGTAAAATTGTCAATGTTAGCTCACCTCCTTGTGTCTGTTGGAGTGGGTTTCTATATATGTAGCAGTTAAACTATGCTGTGTTGGCACAACAATGATCCTCATGCAATACAAAAGATATCAGTTACCATATCTGCAGGGACACTTCATACAATTATATGTATTCAGAAATCATAAATTAATCACTTGAAAGCGAAATAACACTTGCGTGTTTTACTTAATCACTTTTTCTCCATCAACGACCAAGCATAATTATGCATTGTATATGTATGTTTTGAACGAGTTAATGGTCACCCAGTTATATAAAAAGGTTGAATTATATTCTACGTTAATTAAATTTAATGTCAAAACTATAAACGATCGAGGTCAAAGTTGAGATCAAGGTGGCCCGCGATGTACATATAGATTGTAAACTTTTCTGACCAGCAAAAATCTGAAATATCAGTAAAATCAGCGCTAGCAATCCACTAATCATTATGTGATGCATGACTTCTGCAGGATTTGTGAGTCCTGTGACAATTTACGTGAGTAATGTGCTTAAAATCCGACTCTTTACTAACATTCTGACGTGGCGTCGGAAGGTTGAGTACAGTTTACTGTAATATGTGTACACCCATATACACCCGTGTAAAGTTTCTTATCATTAAACTTTAGATGAAAACACTTGTGAATATCAACATATTATTATTGTGATTGTGATTTATTGATTAAATAAAATGACGAAGAACAGATATAGGAATAGAAAACAGTACCAGGCAAAGCGATTAAAATAAGAACTCAGTGAAAGTAATACTAGTACTTCAATGGCTAACATTAGAAGCTTTGGCTCTTTGGGTGATACTAGTTGTACCGGTCATGACAAAGACTTACTCGCATTAGACACTCTATTAGAATCGCTCTCAAAAGATAATAATGTCATTCAAAGAGCAGCCTCGATTATACTCAATTATGAATCATTCAAGTCACAGATATCTGATATCCTATTAGAAAAAGTATCATCTCTCATAAAAAAACGTCGATGTCTTAGAAAGTCAGCTTGATGATCTAGAACAATATTCTATACGAAATTGTGTAAAAAATATAGGCGTTGTTGAAAAAAAGATGAAAACACTGATGAAGTAGCAATCAATATTATAAACAAGGTAATCCCAGGACCTTAGAGAGTGTCATTTTACGTGGACAAAATTGAAAGAACCCATCGTGTAGGCAAACCCCATGACAATCGTCCGAAGGACATTTTTTTGAAATTCATACCCTACAGAGACAGGGCCCTTGTGTATGCGAAAAAGAATAACCTTAAAACATACAATCAGAATGAAATGAACGATCACATGATCTTTATTAACGAGTCCTTAACTTAGCGGCGTATGGATCTCCTGGTTACCACTAAAACTCAATAAATATATATATATATATATATATATATATATATATATATATATATATATATATATATATATATATATATATATATATATATATATATATATGTATATATCCAAATCAAAAAAGTATTTTCTCAGTGTCCGTCATAGTTTTAACGACTGTAAAATGTCTGAAGATTTTTAACAATGAAAGCGCTTATGTTTTGCAGTTAGTGTTGCTTTTTTTCTTTCATTATATATATATATATATATATATATATATATATATATATATATATATATATATATATATATATATATATATATATATATATATATATATATATATACATGTATATAATATATATTTATATATAGTCGCATGGTACATGCAGATGTATTTGTGGGTGTTAGGTTATTAAAAAAAAATTAATATTGCAACGGCATAATCATGTCAAAATTCATAACTAAATTATAAAATAACTTGATGATTTATCTTAGATTTTGAAAAATGTTGCGAACGTTTTTAGATAAAAATATTTGTTACTAAAAACCATTATTTATAATGCATTTGTTGAACAATGTTGAAGGTCGCAGTGTTAATATCATTAAAAAATAATTAATTTGTAAGATTTTACAAAGATCTCAGAAGTTTTGAAATTACAAATCACATTTCAAATTCACATGTAAAAGTTTTTTTTATGATTAGATAAGTGAATGCCCTTGCAAATGAATGATTTATTTAGGTACCTGGCTTTAAGATACAGGATATTTTATACAAAACTGAGGCTGCATTATTATACGATGCATAATTTTAAAACAATTAAAAATAAGACTCTATAGATGGCATTCTACTAATAATAATGTTGAACAAAATATTCATTTATAATTTTTGTAAATCTACAACATTTATTTTTCTTCGCTAAAAATATGCATGATTGCCTTCATTGATTAGACTTATTGCGTCATTTTGAAGCATATGATGTCAAATTTTGTAGTACAGCGAGAACGACCTCTCGCTTATTTTACAGCTATTATGACAAAACGGACATCGAAACTGTAAGTTATAGCATTTAATTAAAAGATTAGTATAAATTAATTGTGCTAATAAATGAATAAATAAGTACTTCGAGGTTTGTAATATACTGTGATGTCATAATGCACATGTCACGTACTTTTTATCTGAACGGAATTTATTGACAACCTTAACCGGCTGCGTCGCGCTTAGTCTCCTGCGCTCTTCACCTTACATTTTAAAACAGAACTGCTCCACTTGACGTCTTATTTGCTCAAATGTGTTTGAATCATAAGTTAGTTCTTCGAAGTGTTCATTTTCTTTTTTATCCTAAATGGTAAAGAAAGACCCCAAAGATCAGATGACGTTACTTGTTCTTTTGATCAAATATTCAAAGCTATTCT
The DNA here is from genome assembly GCA_015776775.1 of Magallana hongkongensis. NCBI lineage: Eukaryota > Metazoa > Mollusca > Bivalvia > Ostreida > Ostreidae > Magallana > Magallana hongkongensis. The sequence goes on from CM027471.1 coordinate 7,540,861, forward strand.
ATTTTCTTTCGGGCTGTTTGATGTCCAAAATACCGTTACCCCAACGCCTCACAATATGTATGACAGTTAACACAAATAAGCAAATAATATTGGATATATTATTTGCACTATTGATCATTTTCACAGATTGTATTGGCTTTTCCTAGTTTAACCCATATTGTGTGTACCTCTCGTTGTGCTGTGACGTTTGGCGATGTCATCGTATTTAGTCAGTTTTACAAAGGACTATCTGTCATTAGTAACTTATATCTATTCAACGAAACAATTTTTCTCATTATTTGGCACATAGAATATCATAAATATACTTAATTTAAGGTTTCTATTTATTTGGTTTTAATCCCAATTTTTAGAAATATTACTTTCGACAATATAAGGTTTATTGTTGACATAAAAGAATTTTTGATCTGCGCCGTGACCTCATTTTTGCAGTATTAAATCTTAAATCATTCTTAGAAATAGAGTTTTTTTAATTTCAAATTATTCAAAATTATTCCTAAATTAGGTCTACCAAGCTCAGTAATAATATGACGTTAAGTAAAATAGCTATGTCAAAAGTCTTCGTATTTTTTGATTGGCCCTCGTATACAATAAAGACACGTTTGGCACGTGGTATCACACAACCAAAGGAATTGTTGCTTGTATTCAAAGATTACTTTTGAGTCGTGTGAGATTGTAAATCAAAGATAAATTGATTAATGATTTTTTGTAAATTTTTTTTTGCAATTAAAAGCGATTTGCATTCATAAACAATGTAGAATTGGATAATAAGTTTAATTCATAGCAGTACCATTATCAGTTGATTTTTCAACTTTGAATTATTAAAAAAGTTCAATTTTGCCAGAACATGTCTAATGTTGTTTACGTTATTTTTGTTAGTTGAGTTGACAAAATTCACTTAACATTAAACCTAAAACTGGAAATTAAAGGCTAAGGGTGTTTGTAAGTGATGAATATTTCTTCTTTTTTTATAATTCATAATGCCCCCTTCGAAGAAGAGCGGCAATGTTGCTTTGCTGGTGTGTGTCTGTCTGTCTGTCTGTTCCTCTGTCGGTCGGTCGGTCCATCATCATCAGTTTCCGTTCATTTTCTTCGCAGAGGCTGCACTTACTGAAATGAAATTATGTATACAGGCTTATCATAAGAGTATGCGATCAAACAATTTTTGACAGCGTTATGCCCCATGGACGAAAACTTCCAAATATTTGCACTTTCCGTTCACTCTTTTCGCAGAAGTAGCACAAACTGAAATGTAATTTAGTATAATGATTTAACATATAAATATCTAGGTCAAGTTTTATATTGGGTACAAGCGACCATATTTTGACAGAATTATGCCCCTTGGACGTCGAAAAATCCCAATTATTTGCACTCTCCATTCATTTTCTTCCTGGGGATCCCAAAAGTGGGGGCATATTTGATTCAAAAACATCTCTTTTTGATATTGTCATAAAATATATACTATGTTTATCAAACAAAAGCGAAAACATTATAAATACGTGCATATAAAGATAAATAGCATAAACAATTACGTAAATAACCTCGATTTTAAATAATTATTTATACATTTAGAAATTATCCACACTTTAAAATTTAAAATCTAAATCTTTAGATGTTATATCACGCACACTCGATATTTAAATCACCGTTGTTAGCTTGCCTTTTAAATGTAACCTCATTGTAAAATTTCTTAAAAATCTGTTTATCACCTGTTCTGCTTGTTCGTGGCGAAGGTTTCTTTCTTAGTGCATAAACTATACTTTTTATGATCTTATTTGTATAAATTTTAAAAACTGCCACTCCTCTAAAGACACGACGACACTGTTAAATGTTAAAATGTACATGTGAATGCAATATAGTGAGTGGTTGATACAATAATATACCAACTCTATCTATTACACCGTAAACAACCACTAACGCGGGAGAGTCGACAAAAAGTAGGGGGAAGTCGATTCCAACGCATGGGGAGTCGATTTTCTTCGCTTCGGAGACAGAAGGAATTTAGGTCACGCCTTTTGTAGGTATTTATAAGAAGTATTTCCAAAAAGTATATACCGCACGGAAGACAGCAATGTCGGTCATTGGTCCGAGTGTTCTATGCGTCTAGTAGTCTCAAACACTTCGAAACTATTTAACAGATTTCAAATTCACGGTATTCGGGTGATCAAAATTTGCATGATTTGTAAAATATATGACTTGCTTTGGGATACAAACAGTTAAAACAGTCGTACAAATGATCAGCCTTGTAAGTGCAATAATCAAATCTTAACAAATCTTAGGAAAAAATGAATAATCAAGACATTTTCTGTTCGGATGTAACGGTAACGTAGGGGAGAGTCGATTTTCGGAAAACAGACCGCACGGGGGAGTAGAAAAATGAAATCCAACTCACTCTATTGGGAATGTCAACTCATTTTTCCATAGTGAATAGCATTCAGACGAGGTCTATAAAAGTCGACTTCATCTAATAAATAAAATGGTTTTACTTATTCACAGATATATCGTAACGGAATTCTACAGAAATTGGTTAAAGGACATGCGGTAAATAGATAACGTATGTTTATTTATGTTCATGGAGAAATGTGTTATTAAGTCCAGTGATGAGCCTGTCGATGCCGGGTCAGAAATCTAAATAATGGCTTCTACTGACCACGGTGCGTCAGATCATTCGTATGCACTTAATCGCATTTACTTATAAGGTCCGGAGTTCGGAGGTAGTGTCCGTGCGTATAAAAAAGAGATGCGGGAAAAGCGGCTCTCCAGTAGTCAACTGGAGGCTGTCTTTTGCCTCCTATTTTTTTACAGGTAAGATCATATTAAGATACTTGCGCGGTTTTAATAAAAGTTAACAAAAATGATTCAGAAGGTTCAAGTAAATATAATATCTTATTTTCAGAGTTTTTGTAATCAATGTTTATTGTTATTAACTATACATAATATTATATTGTGGAATTTGATTGGAATGATTTATTTGTAAACTTGAATAAAAGGAGTAATCAACTGGAAGCTGTCTTTTGCCTCCTTTTTTTATACAGGGAAAGGGCTACTCCCCAGGTTGAGGAGGAGAGAATTCTGGGTTATATAACGTGGCACAGACAACGCCAGGTGTCTGGTCAAGGACGAACAAGGTCCCGAGGATCATATTACTGAAATATCGTATTGAGCAAAATCCTAGTACGATAGATTTTTAAGCAATAAAGACTGGTACATGTACTACTCATGTTTTCCATTCAATTTCGTTGGTTGTTTTTTTTTCATTTTTTTAATTGAATTAAAAGAGAAAACATTTATTAAAAGGTATTTTCTTTCTATTTCTTAACAGGTACATGTACGTGACCCATTGAAACGAACCACATGTGTTTGAACGTATTCGTAAACGTTTAATTGGCTTTCAAGAACTACTTTTAAATCCATTGTTTAACTGATCAAATTTTTAAAAAATATTTTTTTTTATCTTTTTTTTATCAATATCTATATTGATTTTTTTACATCGGTCATTGCTGTCTTTTTGTACTTTTAATGTTGCATTGCGTGCGATTTTTCTTTCTTGATTGAGCGATTTTACATTTCAGTAAAGCTACATGGAAAGCACGGACTATAAGTACTTACATGGGCTAAGTTCAAAGTTCCAAGTAGCTATATTTCTCATTATTATGGTAATCATCTTCATATACGTTATATGGCTGTAACTTATGTGTAACGTTTTAACAGTAAATAAAACATAAAATGCTTTCTTCAGTGATTCATGCGGGATATGAAGATGGCGACATTGCAGAAAAGAAATACAGTCATACGTATTTTTTTCTGCAATGATTGCTACCTTCATTAACTGCATGAATCATTAAATAAATCATTTCGTTGTTTATATTTACATCTTTTTTTTAACCGATTAATACATTGATCGAAAAAAGTAAAACTAGCTAAATTACGGTCGATGTACATCTATACGCGACCCTTCAGTGCGTAGCAGTACTGAGCCTATTATATGTACACTATCACAAAATAATCCGTAGAAACGCTTTCTTCAGTAAATCATAGGGCTATGATAGTAGCAAGCATATTATGATATATACGTACGTAAATTGATAACTCGGTTTATGTCCTTTTCTTGAATGTTTGTCACCATCATAACCGTATACATAACCAAAAAAGCATTTTATTGTTCAGATAAGCACAGTTGATGACTGTATTATTTTGCGTACAATAGAAGTACAAATATTGATAATCATATAATTCAACAGTCAAATATAAAATTTATGATTTAACTACAGATGCTTCAATCAGCATAAAAAGAAAAGCAGGCATTCTGTTCACATACATCCAACAGAAATACAACTATTTTGCAGACATCCTAGCATGTTAAATTTTATCTTCTGTATTACTAGTGTGCTTGTATGAATGAAAACAACGAGTTAAAAAAAACAACAAAAGCAACAAAAGACAAAACAAACAAACAAATAACCACACACACAGGATGATGACAAAACACAAAAGATAAATGGAGTTGTATGAATGTTGTTGTGAACCTAATGTGTCTTTGATATGGTTTGAGATACAAAAATCATAAGAAAAGAGAAAAAGTCAAGTTATGAAGATATATCGTTTTATTTCAACGCATACTTTGCATCTTTAGCAATATCTTCTACTCTCCCCTGCGTTCTGTTTTCCGAAAATCGACTCTCCCCTACGTTACCGTTACATCTGAACAGAAATTGTCTTGATTACTCATTTTTTCCTAAGTTTGTCAAGATTTGATTATTGCACTTACAAGGTTGATCATTTGTTCGCCTGTTTCAACTGTTTGTATCCCCCCAAAAAATCGTATATTTTACAAATCATGCATATTTTGACCAACCGATCACCGTGAATTTGAAATCTGTCAAATAGATTCGAAGTGTTTGCGACTACTAGACGCATAGAGCACTAGTACCAATGACCGACACAAAGTTTGACTATCGCTGTACTTTTTGGAAATACTTCTTATAAATACCTACAAAAGGCATGACCTAAATTCCTTCCGTCTTCGAAGCGAAGAAAATCGACTCCCCCCCCCCCCCCCCATGCGTTGGAATCGACTCCCCCCCCTTACTTTTTGTCGACTCCCCCGCGTTATGGGTTGTTTACGGTGTATTAAGAATATTCGAAATCTTCACATGGGGGAAAATGATAAACAATCACGTGTTGACAAAGCATCCAACTCATCATGCAATTTACATAGAACGTGCATGCGTTGCAGGCATGCTCCCAAAGCTTTATATATATATATATATATATATATATATATATATATATATATATATATATATATATATATATATATATATATATATATATATATATATATATATATATATTTCATTTGATTTGTGGGCGGCTATTTCTTCAGTTACTTTTACCAACCTAAAAAGTAAGAAAGAAAGGCATATGTACATGTAACGACAATTGTCATTATTGTGTACATCTTGCTAAGCAAAATAAATATTTTCAAATCCTAGTTAAACATTTTTATTTTGAAATATACATTTAAATGCATTCAAAATTATATACTAGTATGTTATGTGCCTCAAGATAACTTTCAATGTCTTTGAAAAATAAATATCGTACCAGTATAGTTCGATTAAGAACGTATTCTTCCAAAAAGGCATAGACCATGCTTTCCTGACACAACAGTACTGTAAAACATGCTTATTTCTTTGCGCAGTTATCTGTACAGAATTCACTTTTTAAAATAGTTTTGACAGCAGTTAACAATGATTTTTATTCTGCTAAATATTGTTTGACCTACCGTAGTGTAGTGACTTGCGCATTGTTAAAATAATAGCTGTGACCTTCAAATAAAGAAAATAAGATGAGTCATACATTTTGTAAATAACAAGGACACTAATAAATATTGACATTTTATTTACATATTTGATTAAACCCTTTAAAATATTTTTAATCCTTTTTTTTTTTTTTTTTTATAAAATTCAATTATTTTATGGGTGTAAAATTAATAAAACTGATACAGCTGTGAATTTAAAGTCACTTACATATACATCGCTGAAATTGTCTAATTTAATAAATTTTCTTTTGTTACAAGCAGTAGATTGAAAATATGACATTTTACATTTATTTAAAAAAAATAACATACTAAACGAAGTGTGATGAAAATTTGAATTTTGATTGGAGAGACTGTCATTTATTAATTGTTACGTCTAATTATGGATGAGCAACCGGCAACTTCGTACTCTACAAAATATTATTAATATATTAACGATTTTTGTATCATTCATGAACCAAAACTTAACTATCTGCTACAAGTGTACATGTATGCTAATTATCAATTGTCATGTAAAATGCATATATCTACATATTGGTAATAATACAAACCAAACTACTTTTTAAAAAAAGTTACCTCTGTGCGTAACTCTATCATCACTACAGATACCGGAAAATAAATCAAATAAATGTAACAAAATACGTGTCAATATACCCTATATTTTTACGCACTGGTCACTTGACAAAATGTTCAGAAAGCATACTATTTAAAATATGACGAGCTAACAAGGTCAGCAATTAGTCCAAAACAATTAATTAAGTAAACAAATAAAAATTAATATGCACATATTTGTCAATGTTGGTAAATTGTCGTTTTAAGGAGGGAAATTTTAGAAGATGTTGATAATGACAGGATTATTGAATGCATAAAACAATCCACACAATCATATTTACCCAGCTACCAGCAAAGATCTCCAATTGCTTAATCAAAACTGTTCTTTAAAAAATGAAGTACGCGTGTTACAAGAGAAACGTAAAAAAGGTAACTACATCTTAGTATACACGTTATAATTCATGTGCTGGAAATTTTAATCTGAATGTTTTCAATTCTATAAATAGCTCGTAATTCATTATGCTTAGATAAATTGTCTCTGAGGTAAAAAAAAATTGCTACCACATCAGCACTCGTTAATAACAGGGATGGGGTCAAAACAATGGAAAGTAATTAATTAAAATACAATTACTTGATTTTATTCTTCAATTAAATTACTATTACCATTACAAGAGTTTTCAAATGTAATCAATTTAATAACAATTACTTTGCAGAAGTAATTAATTAAATTTCAAATTACATTTTCATCAAAATTTACTACAAGCATATGCATGATTTATCGACAAAACATAAACATTTCAGGTGGTATGTCTATAATATGAATAAAATTTCCTCCTAATCAAAAAAATTTCACTGTTTGAGAATTTGCTTACTACTCTGATAAGTTACAATTTTTGGAAGGAAAAAATATAATTTGGTTTAATTGTTTATTTCAATACACAGGTACTGGTAGTCAGAATATGGAGGTGTCCCATACCACTTTGATATTCAATAAACATTTTAAAGTCATATCCCCTAACCTACACCTATCATGTCAACTAAAATATTTCCTGCATGCAAAACTATTAATCAAAATGAAAACTTTCTCCTCTGCATTTTTAAACACTATTTTTTTTCTTTGTAAATACAATGCCAAAGTACAGGTTAATCTCAGGTAGAGGGCAGACTATAATTGTTATCAAAACACAATTCACACCTGTTGATCTCTACCTAATTATCAAAATGTAAGCAATAACGGAACACACCCAGTGGACATGTTAGGCACCAAAAACTTAAAACCCATTTGAAGCCATGCATTTTAGCTCTGTGTTTTTAAGGCCATCAATTACAAAGCATGACTTGATAGTTTATATAATTTTGATAACACTGATTTTGTTTGTAAATCAAACAGTGATGTTTTAAACTAACTCAATGACAATTGACACACTAATTATTCTAATAAAAAGGAAAATATATATAAGATTTTTTTAAGCAAAAAGGGTTCAAACCAATCATCAAATACATGTACTTAATTAAATTTGGGAAAATTATCATTAAATATTGAATCACTGAAAAAATCCATTTTGAAAAATATTCTGTATGATATATATATATAATAATAGTTCAATGCTTTTTAACTACTCTTCGAACTTAACCTTGTACCATTGTTAGTGTGGGGAAAAATGGGTAGTGGACAGCTTGATATTTAAATGTTCATCAGGGTGTAATTGAAAGTAATTGAAAAGTAATTAGAATTACATGCCTTTTTTAAAGTAATTAATCAAATAACCATTAAATGTAATTGAAAATTTGGCCAATTACACATTACATTCAATTACATCAAAATTTGTAATTAATTACACTCAATTACCATTACAAATTACCATTACCTCATCCCTGGTTAATAAACAGATGTTTGTCATCAGAAAAATAAAAGACCAGTGCTTTTACATTCTTTTTCAAGTTCGTTCGATCAATATGCTAAAAATATTGATGTCTGTATAATTTACATAAATTACCGAAAATAAGATGTTTCTTTGTATTTGGCGACAATAAGACTAAAATGCTCTAGATTGTAAAACCTACTTTAATTATTTGAATTCTATGTCGGTAGGATGAAGATGAATATCAAAAACCAAAACCCGTACAATCCGAAGCATATTTTTTGACAGACGATAATGATGAACAAATGATATAAATTAGAAGTGTTAATACTAGTAATTAGCACTAAAAGCATTAGTGACATATAACACGGAGTAATATTTCAACATACGTGGGTCAATTATATTAAGTCCACAGAGTAAGACGGTAAATCAATCACGCCTTGCGTAAACAATTGTTTTAATTAATGTTTTGAAAAATAGAATGTGATTAATATCTATATGGCAATTTGACACAAATAAAGACATGTAAATTGATTTTTCATACAAAATGCCCTCAATAAAAGTTAAATGAAATTCCAATCCGTGATTCATACACACGGGCACAATTACCTATCATTACATAAAGTTAAATTTGCATTTCTAATGAGAGAATATTGGCAATTTCATTTATACAATGATAACAAAAATTTACGTGCTATTCATCAAAGTCGTAAATTTTGATTAACCCATTTGATTATTTTTTTTTATTTATTCGTTCACTTTTTTGAAGTTTACATCTATCAGCGTACATACTAAAGTGCGAAACCCGCTCGAACATTAACATTTTAAAGATATTTTTTGAATCAGTTTCATCAATTTTAATATGATGTCTTTTTCCACATTGATATTTTAAGTTGTCCAGTATCACTTACAAAGTTTAATATATCTTATTAATCAGAATGAAAGATAGGAATAGAGTAAAAGTTGTTTTGTTTTTTTTGTTTTGTTTTGTTTGTTTTTTTTTTTTTTTGGGGGGGGGGGGGTTCACGATGAATTTCAATGTAAAAAGTATATCCCGGTATAAAAGCAAACATTTGTTGTCGACTTAAATACAAACGAACTTTCAGAAATGTTTCTTTCATATAAAATGAATTGATAATTGTAAAATTGTGATGCAAAATTACAGAGGAAAGCTAATTTTGTTACACTCGCTCAAGTACACACCGAATACAAAAAAGTTTTTTTGCTTTCCACTAACGTTAGAATTATGCAAAGTTAGACTAGAATTATATTTTTCTCCTATGTGCGAGTTCTAGCAAATTAAGCGTAAGATTTCTTTAATTTCTTCACTTTCACTCTCCACTTCACAAGGGATTACACAAAGTAAACCCAAGTTTTTTACTCTCCACTCACGTCCGAGCCTCTAGCACAGTAAGTAAGTAAGTAATTGTTCATATAAGTGTCACATGCCAATATTACAAGTAAAATTTCATATAGATACAATATACAAATGTATAAAATATTGGCACCTTGCCTCAAAAGACATATGAGATACCCAAGATAGGGCAGACTATGCCCGTTTGCATTATGAGTACACATAAAGTAGTATTATATAATAAATGTATGTTTCCTTAGTTTATACATTAAATCAAGTGATTTAGGTAGAATATCCTGTACATTTGAATTAATCATTAAAAGGTATAAATTATCATTTTCCAAAAAATCTTCAAAGTTTACCTTAATGTTTTTAGATTGGGGAAATAGCCAGGCATGGCAAGCTTTCAATCCCCCCTTTTTATGTTAAATCTATCTAAAAAAAATCCTTTTGTGGTTAATTAGATTTAATTTCGCCCAGACCAAAATAAACAGCTCACTGTATTCATAGAATGATTTCGTATTATAAATATCTATATAATTTTCAGCCATTGTTCTTTTAAAATTAATATCAAAACATTCACATTTACTTTAATTTTACGAAGATGGTATTCCGATGAGATAGCAATTGTCTTCTTTGAATATATCCAACTTAAAAGAGCGTTTAAAGTATATTATTTGTATATTATTTGTAATGATAAACTTTCAATTATTAGTCAACAATGAACACTTAACAAACAATTGTATAATTGCCAGTGATTTTTGCACTAGTTTAGTTTTATTCACCCAGTGTTTAATCCATTATAGATATAATTCAAAGTTAATGTTTAGCTTTTGCATGCTTATGTTTAATGTTTTGTTAAATGTCATTCTTATTCGTGACTGCATGCCGACATCGTATTTGTCAATTAATGAATTAAATTGAATAATTTTGTGATTCTTAAGAAAAATAGAGTGAATCCATGGGAAAGCCTTAATTAGTACACATGCTCAGGTACATGCTAAATAAAACTCCAAAACGAAACAAAGTTAAACAAGCTGTATAAAAGTTGATCAACATAACGGTACATGGTATTCCAATGTAAACCGATGTTTAGAGTTCCGAGGTAACAAGTCCTTATTGGGGAATAAGGAATCATTCTTTGGGTATTAAGAGGTTATGATTTTGGTGCGAACGTGATCAAATCCAATAAAGCCCGAAGGTCTTTATGACAGATTTGATCACGCCCCGACTGAATTTATCAACTTGTAATATTTAAAGAATTATTCCTTATTATGTATTGTACAGAAGATTTAGCAACTTTAAGATTAAATATTTGAATATAGATAAGCAAACCCGCTTTTCCCTTAATTATGTCAGACACAAATTCCCACAGGAGACTATTTGGCTGTTTCCTTTAGCTAACGTACTGATATACATGTAAATTAACAGTAGCTCAGTTATTAAGCTTACTTAATATAATCAATTCTTTAATTTAATAAAAGAAAAATGTAATTATAAATTTTAAATGAATGCTTTCTTTAATGACTCATCAGGGTTATGAAGCTAACGCGGTTAATGTATTTTTTCCTGCAAAATATGACCCCCTTTATGCATGAATTACCAATTAAAGCATTTAATTGTTTAAGTAATAAATATCTCTGTTTATAAAACTAGGGAACAAGTTAAAACCTGATTGTTAAAGATGATTTTTTTTATAATTTCAAAAGTAATATGTACATGCTTCAGTTTGTTTATGATTCAAACAGTAGTCATTTAACAACATCCGGGATTTTTTCAACAAATCGTTCATATGAAAATAGTTTTTATTGTACACTATGTAATGCACAAAACAAGCCATTAGCAATGCAGAAGCGAAGTTTTCATCAGTTTCATTGATTTTGATTTGGGGGGGGGGTGTTGTTTTTTTAAATTTCTGTTGTTTTTTTAATGGCCAAACCTAAAAAGACTATGGCTTTCGTATTTTACTTCCTTGTTGATATAATGATATCAAAGTTGATGTTTGACCGTAAATATATCAGTCAATTAATCTTTAATTCATAAACTGTTTATTTCCGATTAAATGTGATTTATACGCAATTAGTATTACGTTATCACCAATTAATTTGTTTCATGTACATTGTGAATTTGGAATGGTATCAATCGATATCGAATTAAATTTTTCGAAATCGATAAAAATTTTAATATGCCATATTGCTGCAATACAATGATTGGCATAGAGAAAGAATTAATTGAGGGAATAAGCGAAATTACTTATTGTATGGTGTAGTATATAAGTATGATATAAGCAGTTTAGACTAAAAAATAAAAGATGAAAGTCTTCAAAGTCTTAATATAAGCAATGAATTATTTACGCTTCCATGTCATTGTCATTTGGTAAATTATCGCGGATTTGGTAAAATTCTTTAGGCATGGTCTGCGAAGCTCTGTTAGGCGGTACAGGAATCACTGAGCTCTGTGTAGCTCTTTTCAGGGGTTCATTTTCATACGTCACAAGAAATTTCCCCATCTCAATATCATCATAGGCCTTGTCTCGGACCTCAGTCTCTTCTATTGTGTGCAGGGTGCGATAACTCATGCTACCACCCGCTAAATCTTCATCGATCTCGTGGTATTGAACAGCTATTGCAGAGTTATCCTTCTTTTTTCTGTTATGTTTTTGGTATTTCTTGATGCCACAGTACATTATTATGACAAAGATTATCACGACAAAGAAGGCATTAAACACGAAAATACCAACCAGCATTGGGTTTTGTCCGTTCTTTATATCACCACCGACATTGTTCTTTCTCGTTTTAGCCGCTGTTGACTTCGTACCTGGTGGGGAAGTTTCCTCAAATAAAGCAGCTTTAGTTGGATTTAATGAAAACGATTTATCCTCTGTTCCCTCAACTGTTACATGTATTTTGTCGCTCGCTGAAGTGCCATCGTATTCTTGAGTTGCACTGCTTCCGTTTTCTAGGAAAGAAATTTTGAAAAAAGAACGAGCAGGACGGCAACATTTATTTAATGAATACAAAAAAATATCGATAAATAAATCATGTGCATACATATATTTATCTACAAATATAATACATGAAAAAGGCAATTTTACATATTTCATTTATATTCAATGCATTTGTCATAATATGTTCGATACACAATAAGTGTTCTGCTTTGCATTTGATCGATGGTTTGCTTTTAATCGCATTGAATCAGAGTACATACTATTAAATACGGAAACTGACAAGGATAGAATATGATTTACAACAGGACATTATTTCCATTCCAATAGCAATTCACCAAAAACATAAATCGCTATGTTTTAGCTTTAAACGAGTTTTTAAAATACACAAAACGGTTCGACTGCATCAGATGCTAGATTGTCTTACCGTTTACCATATACTGATGTTTTGTTTCATGTACATCACCCTACCTGGCAATGTGATGCATCCCTTAACTATGCTACAATGCCTTTGTTCACAGAAGCATTGTTGCTGGCATCCGTCTCCAAATGTCGGGTATGGACATTCTTTCTCGCAGAATTGCCCAATGAATCCAGTATTACAAGCTACAATGCAGAATGCAAAATCAAGATCTAGATCAAGGTTTAATGCCGAGAACATTCGACATAATGTTGATCATGATTTGATTATCTTAAAATGTATACATACGAACGCATAAACTTGTGTTATTGTCTAACATATATCCAGCGCAGCATTCGTATCTGTAATAAACAACATGCTAAATACACTCAAACTAATTAGGGGTATATGTTTCAAATACTTGTAAATGTTTTATTAAATTTTATGCAGTGTCAATAATCTGGTATCGTTAAATGATAATACGTAGCAAATGATTGTATTTTTAAAATAGGTCTACAGTCGACATGATTCACTTTTACCAAAGTCAGAGACGACTTCTATTCATTTAACAGGCCTTAAGTTCACATAATTATATACGATCCGTCATTAGATAGACTTCTACTGGAATCATTTGGCATGATGAAATCAAATATGTTTTTATTTACATTGGTAGTAATGGTCCATCAACATTAAAGTGAAATTAATCAACATATAAAAGGATTATGCTGTATCACATACCAAACTTCTTTTGGAACTAATAAGTAATCTAATGTATCGGAGCATAGTAAAAATGCCAGCTTGAAGCATGCACGAACAAAACAAAAGAAGAAACATTGGAACAATTCCAACAGATATGCCGGTATACGTTTAATGTCTTTTACTTACAAATACATAATGCAACGTAAAAAACAAAAGGATATTGCTGAATTTAATATTCTTGTTCCATTTAAACGTGAGAAATAGTTCGTTAATATCTATACAGATATCGATCACTTACCCTTCACATCTATCTTGAGCATAAATATAGTCCGCCGTTGATACTAATAAGAACACTATACATTTGACAGCCATGTTTTGAGCATCGTAATATTTATATCATGATGTGTAAAATTCGAATGTTTGAAATAATGGCCTCAAAAATAAACTAATTCGTTTCCGATTAAGAAGGAAGTAAATTTTAATCACATCTGGTTATAATTGTGTTTCCTTTCAAAAATTATATTTAATGAGCGAATGTTAGTTAGATCTTGTAAATGGCATTTTTTTATGATTATTGATAAAACTTTTTATTACCTAATCAACGAAATTTTGTTGTTTTATTACAGATTAGATATTTTCGTCTATTTTGTACGTGTATTCTAATAAGCTGAGGTTTGAAAGTGATATATTGGACCGCTGGTCAATAGAGTGCGAATAGCTCAGTAAGTTAATCTGCTGGTTATGTCACACATAAATGTTTTTGTGCCCTACTTTGATTCCATCTGTTGGCATACTTTTCCTTCTTTTTTGGAAATCAACGGCATTTAAACACACCGTTTCATTTCTTTTTTAATGCAAAATTGTGCATTTTGTTCTTAACACTGTGCCGGATTATTATGCCGGAGCCAAAAGTGGCATTATTACATCCGTCTAAGCTGCATATATCGAAAAGTTCAAAATGTTTAATGATAGAACAATTCTTAAAGAGTTTATAGCCTCCTTTGTTATCTTTGTATCTCACCTGTCATGTGAGATATTTACCCTCCAAAAATAATTTCCCACAGGAAAAAATATTTTCCCCATAGGAAAAACAATATTCCTAAAGAAAATTTGAAATATCCTACCGGAATACATGAACTTCCTATAGGAATTTCAATTCCGATAGGATTTGATAAAATCTGATAAGAAATATTAAACTACTATTAATAGGAAAATGCCTGTTTGAATCAAATTCTTACAAGAAATACGAATTTCCTATATAGGATATAACTCCTATAGGGCTTTTATAATTTTCATTAGCATTATCAATATTTCCTGCAGGAGAATCATTTCTCCTATAGAAATAATATTTTCCAATGGGATATTAATTTTTAAAGGTTAATATCTTACCTTTAAGGATAAACACACTGAAAACAAACGTGGTTGTATTCTCTCTAGGCAATGGTGTATCTTTGGTATCTATGGATTTTTCCGACACTGCGTTTTAAGTGGGTACAACAATGCCCTATTGGCACTGAGATGAGTATCAGGGTCATTGTTATATTTAACTTATATCTTCTTCTTTAAATTCACATTGCTCTAGTATGAAATTAAGATATCGATGGAAAACGTATAAACTTAACATGTAGTTAAAGCATCAACCGGAACTACATGTATTCCATTGTGTAAGCACGCTTTGTTTGTCCGTGTAACGTGAGAAAGATGCCACGTAAAAACATCATGCTGAGCAACAACTGTTGCCTCTGTCTTTCCAGAACATATAAAGGAAATGGTGTAATTGTGGGAGAAGTACCGCAGTTGTAAAAGGACGTTTGCAAATAGTTTGTATTCTCAAAGTTAACTGAGTTAAAAAAAAATGACGTAGTGAATCATAATATTCAACATGTATCAACCCTTGGTTACAACAGAGAAAGCAAAAGTAAGAAGAAACAGTTTTTCTCATTTTAACCATGAGCGCATGTTTGACTATTATTCCTCCTTTGAAACAACTTAGATAATGCAAATATTCAACTACTGTTAAATAGGGAAAAATACACAAACATGCGCTGACTATGTATGAGGTCAGAATAAAATTTGGCGTCCTTATTACCGTGTGGATATTCAAGAAATCGCGATGACCCCTGCCAGTGAAAACAAATTCGTACTTGTTATCAGCTAACTGTTAAGTAAAGTTGCAGTGTAAATGTTGACCATATCTGCAATTGAAAGAAAAATTCTTCTTTTAAAAGTTTCATTACACGCAAATATCGCATGTCCTTAAGTGTAGTCATCCTTCGTATTACATGTATCAAGGATATCTCTTGAATCTCAATATGTTTGATAAGTGATGATATCAAAATGGTAAAATTCATCACAGACAATATACATTTAGGATAACTAAACTTAATACTACATTTACTTTGAAACAGTTACATTCACCTTTTTAAGCAATACCGCAACAAAACCTGTTATGTGTTTACAAGAAACATTTTAAACAGCTGTGTAACGTTATTCAACAAGAAGCCGGCAGATTGTAAAAACGTTGACCTCGTGCTGCTGTTAAATTTCTTTTGTTCCTAATATTTTAGAATTATAAAGGAGTGCATGAGCTAAACCTTATACAAGGTAATAAAAGAATCCTTAACTATGTAATACTAGTAAACGTAGCATGTACGTTCTTAAGTAACTCATAGGTTAAAGAACATATAATCTGGTAAATCAGAAGAAAACACGTGTATTAAGACATTTAATAAAAGAAGGAAAGGCATGTCGTCTTTGTTGTGGATACAACTGATACACAGTTCAACATGTTTGCTAAAAGTCAATACGAACATTAGTGACTAGTATATTGTTTCCAACAATAAATAAATAGGTATAACGATAACGTTAACGATAACTGGTTGCGTTACTCACATTACAACTGTTCATTTGTTTAACTGTTAACATGTTTTTTTTTTAAATAATTGCATGTACTCGCTTTATTTCAACAGTGATCCTTGAATGTAAAACAGTTTGAATTAGTTTTCCTACACACAACACTGCACTCATTTTAACAGACGAGTGCATTATGTCAAGTTTGTAATTTTGTAAAATAATATTTTAATGAAAATGGAACTTCATGACTGTACTTTATCATATAAAAAAAACCTCAATTCATAAATTGTCTTCAATTTCGCAAATCCACCATTAACGTTTTGTACACAAAAGATGGATTTTAAAAAAATAACATCACAATTCAGATTTGAAAGATATAATTGTATTTATTAAAGACCGAAGTTACACAATGACAAATATTTCATTTATATTACTGAATCTAATGTATCGAACGAAGGACCAGGATTCCAAAAACACATGATTCACAAATAACTAAAAGGCCAGCAGTAAACCTAAAATAAAGAAAATAATAACTTCATTAGATATGCTTCAGAATATCATTGCAAACAACATCCATCTGTAAAATATATACGTCGCTAACATTGTGATTTTCATAAGATTGTATGTATTTAGGGGCAATATTCCAGTGATAATGTGATCAAATTGTCCAATTTGTCATATCAAAATTATCAAATAACAATTAATCATGTAATTGGCATGTTTTAGGTTTTTGAATTTTAAAGTTTCTAGGAAATATGTGTGAAAAATGCTTAATTAAAGCAATATGAGCTGTATTTTTTAGAATTTTATTTTGCCGCAAAAACCTGCTAGTATGATAAAAGTTTGCATGTAACTTAAACTTTTATAATAATAGGATTTGAAAATATCATTAATTTTTGTCAAAGGAAATATTTCTCTTCTAAGGAATATATAGCAAATCAAGTTTTGTACAGGACGACAATAATTCAATTTTGCTCCAAATAAGGATTCTTAACGGCCTTTTCTACAAAAATATGGCTAACAGAAATTTAAAAACCAAGATATTTTTGTCATTTTAGTATAAAAGAACATTCTAGTAAAAAAAAAATTCAACATGAAAAATGCAGCTCATTTGCATTAAGTACTGCCTTTATGTATGAATAAAACAGTAAAAGTATTTTCCCTCATTTTGACTAAATTTCAATAAATCATACATGCAATTTAATTATTCGCATTCTATATTGTTATGTACCTTTTTGAACATGAAATATATCTTTTTGTGCTGAAATCCCTTTGGGTTTGATTACTAGTATATCTCACAATATCGTAGCATGATTGATCTAAATAACAAAAAAAACATTTGACATATCAACATGAATGTTTTAGGTACTGTAAATGCCTTATATTATGCGAGTACTTAATTCAGAGCTTACGCTGATATGAGTAAAATTGCGAGAATATAAAATCGCGAACGCGGAACTTTTATCCCCATTTCTTATAGTTTTAAACTCTTGGAAAATAATTGTGAGATCTTAAAATCCACGAAAGGTGCCTCTAACGATTTACGTTGATAATAATTCCTCGCGTTTAAGAATCTACTGTATCTTGATAATGCCAATAAATGTTGGCATTGTCACTAAATCTTCATACATAATTTAAATACATCTTTATTAAGAATACTTACAATTGTAAGCTTCTGCAGAATTGTAACTGGCTGGACATGGCGGTTCTAGCCGGGTACAATCAGTGTAATAGTTATCTTAAACGACGGCTCCCATTATATTAAACTCAGCACAGTGTCCTAGATGCAATAAGGAAAATAATTGATTCAATTAATATGTTTTACGGTGCGACCGTTGGGGCGAGCACAGCATGTGATCAAACAATGAATTATAATAAATTAATAAAATAAAATTAACAACGTGAAATTTGAATGCCAAAAAATAAAACATACCTATTTTTCAGTAAATTTTCATTATTCATAGTTTATAAGATTTGTTATAATTTATTTATTTATATGTAGAACAATAGTTTAATCTCAGATACAATGTTGTTAAATAATAAAGATTTTAATATATAAATATTCATTGCACTGCATCTCCTCTTTTAAAGTGATTGTGATTATGATTGATTGATTGATTTCCCCCTTTTTTTTTTTGCAGTAGACATTTTTTCTTAAACTTACATATAAAACTTGACTCATCATAGAGCTCCCCCTATGCTAAAATTTTTTTCATTTTTGTCAATTTATACATAGAATATCGACTTACCATGGATTTGCCCCTCCACTTAAAAAAACATAATTAATGTTTAATTTTATTTTTAGTTTACGCTTTAAAATATTTGCTTATCATGTTAAAAGAACATGGTGTTGTCCCCCCCCCCCCCCGCATGTAATAAATGGAAGTGAAAATAAAGAAACCATTGAACTGCTAAAGAGCTGAAGGATTAGAATTTTTATGATTTATTTTTCTTTTTGCTTGCAAAGATTTTTTGGATGAGGCTGCCATCCACCCACCCACCCCTTAAAAAAAAGGCGCTGCTACGTATAACGTTACGTTTCAGGAAATTACCGTAATTATAGTGAATAAAATATTTGTGAGCATTCATCCAAATAAGTGCAATTTACAACTGTTTCCTGTATCTGAAGAAATGTCCTTATTCGTCAGCTGTTCTTTATCTTAGCCTTTGCAAGATTTTGAGAGGATTTTGGTCATTTCAGCAGATTTACAATAACTTCAATTAGAGTAATTTCCCCTTATCAGTGCTTATTGTGACGTCAAAGCTGACGTTGGTTAAGTGTCGTCTTACTCTTTAAAATTCCCTTGAGAAATAAAAGTATGCGAAGTATACTGTTTTATTTACTTAAAAAGCATGATGTTCTTAAAATTACACATCTTATAAGCTTTTCAAAGGTTTTACTTTGATTCTCGGGAGAACGTGATGTTGGAACGTGAGGTTGGAAACCATTGGTACTATGAATTGTGGGTCAAAATTTACTGACTCCGAAAAAATATATCGGATCAATGTGTAAACGTTTGTGACGTCACACGATTATTTTTGATTGAAAGTGTACTGAGGTGAACTTTAGAGGTAACATTGACTGTATGTCGCTTACATCGTTATTGTTTTTACTGTCTAAATTTGTCTTGCTGATTCTCGTGAGAGTGTGAAGTGATAAAAATTGCCATGATTACAGGGAACTACTGGGACGATTAAAACGATGCATTACTGGTCCGATTTACTGACGCCAAAAAAATCCGTTGAATGAATGTGCAAATAGTCCGAATTTTCTATTCACACACGCCTTGCCGGTAGAGCTCGCTTCGCGCCGGCGCTGCGCGCCGGCGAGCTGCGCTCGCTAATAAACATCAGGGAAATAAAAAAGGAGGGTGATTCCTAGCAGGCAACTATTAACATATTTATTCTTGTTTAAAGTGTAGAATATCGGAATATGAATTCTTTTATGTCGAGCAATTGTATATTTTTTTATATGTCTTACCTAAGATTGTACGATTAAGTGCACAGACCTCTAGAGTAGCATTTCTCCAAATATTAATCACACAATGATATTGAAACACATATCGTTGGTTATTCGACGAAATTGTTTTAGAGCAATTCTGCTGAATGGATTCGCAATTCTTTCTTCTTGCCTCGATAGTCCACTCTTTAGCGTCCGTTGGATACTGCGAAACATATCTTATTGTAGCTACAGACACTTCACAAAACGTTAAGGCTGATACCTAAAACGAATGCAAAATTTAGAATTTTTATAAAACAGAGAAAGAAAGGTTATAGTTTTCAATTGTGCAGTTATGTTATGAAATTAGAAATTAAATACCAAAAAACATCAATGAAATATTAAGGATTTAAAAAACTTCTATGACGTCACCCATTGTATTTAGTCAACGTTTATTTTCACTATTCAACCAGCAGGTGTTGGATATATAAATATCCAACTGATAGGAGTTGGATATTTTTAATATCCAACCGTCAATCAGTTGGATATTCAAATATCCAACTGGGCATTAAACATAGAATTTCCAACATAAATCCAAATTTATAAAACAGAATTTTGTCATCCATAAATGTATATCCGATAAGCCACGAATAAATTTTTTGCAGAAATATCTCCTTTTCTTAATTTTGAATGATTCGGGATCACATATAAATCACTTTCATAAACTTTTAGACTTCCTCTTTGAACCTTGAACCATATCACTCCTTCTAATTAGTTTAACAATATAGGAAATATTGTCGCACTATGACTTCATAAGACTCCTATCAATTTTTTTAGATAAATCATCGTCTGTTAATTGACGTCAAAATTCTGATTTTTCCTTTCTCCTTGCAAGTTTAAAATATCATTCATTCATACGGTATCCATGTCTTTCCAGGAACTGTGGATCTCTATAAACATTGTACAAGTGTGTACTTTTCGTTAAAAAAATCATCTTCTAAATCTATGTCTGCTCAGTACAGCGGTATGGTTTTCTATAACATGCGCACCTGTTCACTCGTCCATGATTAAAAAGGTGTGTTTGGTTAGGCTATTGTGTATTGTATTGCTGGAATTATACTTTTGTATGACATCACAGTTGGATATATGAATGGGTCAAAGCTTCTTAGAGGCTCAAATGGGGGAATTTTTTTAAGTAAGATAAATAACTCGATAGTGTTGAATAGTTTAGAGAAAACATCCCCTCCTCGGGCCTCCGGCCCTCGGAGGGAATGTTTTCTCTAAACTATTCAACACCATCTCGTTATTTATCCATTACATAAATCCAACTGATTTTTTATTTTTATTTTTTTTATTATTTTTTTTTTTTTTTGCATTTTGTTAGTCTTTTTTAATTATTCTATCTTTATGTATTTTTAGCTATTTTAAAAGAAATATAAAAAGGAGATGTCATTTGTCTCTTGTAATTATACAAATGTGAATCCAATATACAATGTCAATGGATTAAATTATGTCGTAGGAGTTTCTATTACGTTTTTTTTTAAATTACTATTGAAACTAATTATTATTTTGCTGTATACGTTCCATGCGTCCAAATATTATTCAATCTTGTAATGATCTCAATTTATAGCGTAAAATGTATAGCCATATTCAGCCCTTTACTGTGTTTAATCATTGAGCTAAATGACAAACTTAAATTTTTGTACGAATTCGTGATATAAAATATTTGCGTCAAAAATATTGTTGCTCCACTTTAATCCAACTTTAAAGTTGTTTTAGAATATAAAAGGCAAATTGTCAACAAGATTGAGATTACCTTGAAATTCACTAAACTGCTCAGAAAAACGTATATTACACAAAAAAACCCACGAGATCATGACCTTCATTTCGATTGCATTTATTGACACCAGAAAGTTAGATAACGATTCCATGGTCCAAGCAAACTGTAAAAAAATAGTCACATTTCAACTTAATTAACACTTTCGTTTGCCAAGGCTTTACAATGATAAATTAATAAATAGGTTTTACTGTAAAGGTCAAGATCTAGTATTTGATTCCAGTGTGGTTGTTTTGGAGCAAGCACCATTATGACGTCATATAATTGATTTGAAGCATCTTTCCCCCGTACTTTACGGCTTACAATGAATTTTGTAGAAAATTAAGATTTCTTGGCATTTTATAATAAATCATTGGAAAAGTAATCCTGATACCTTTATTCAATTTGACATCATTTTAAAGAGGAGGTCAAGAGCTAGTTTGATTCCGTTTTTGGAGAGACTGTCGGCATTCTAGATATCTTTTGTTATTAATAAATGAACAAGAGGCCCAGGGGCCACATTGCTCACCTGAGCAACAATTGCCTTAATTCTGATCAAATTAGCATTACAGTATCAAAATATCTTGACAACTGAGTACAGTAGATCTTGCTAAAAAAATTGAAAATCTGCCAATTTTTATCAACCTTTAATTTTTTGGTAAATACCAAGCCCCTTTTGTTGTTGTACCTGTAAGAAGATTTTTCAATGTGATTTTGCAAACTTGAATTTACACTACCCGAGGATGCCTCTACACAAGTTTAAACCCTTTCTGGCCAAAAATTCTTTAAAAAGATTTTTAAAGATTTCCTCTATATATTCCTAAGTAAAAATTCATCCCCCATTGTGGCCTCACCCTACCCCTTGACTATTATTTAAACAAACTTGAATCTATATAATCTGGGAATGTTTCCACTCAAATTTGGGCTTTCCTGGCATAAAAATTTTGAGAAGAAGACTTTTAAAGATTTTCTCTATCTATAAAAATTCATCCCCCATTGTGACCTCGACCTACCCCAAGGGACCATGATTTGAACAAACTTGAATCTACACTTCCTAAGGATGGTTACATGCCAGTTTGAGATTTCTTGGCCAAATATTTTTGAGAAGAAGATTTTTAAAAGATTTCCTCAATATATTTCTATATAAAACTTGATCCCCCAATTGTGGCCCCACCCTACCCCCGGGGACCATGATTTGAACAAACTTGAATCTATACTATCTGAGGATGCTTCCACTCAAATTTGAGCTTTCCTGGCCTAATAGTTTTTGAGAAGAAGATTTTTACAGATTTTCTCAATATATTCCTATGTAAAACTTGATCCCCCAATTGTGGCCCCACCCTACCCATGGGAACTATGATTTGAACAAACTTGAATCTACACTACCTGAGGATGCTTCCATTTTAATTTGAGCTTTCCTGGCCTAATGGTTTTTGAGAAGAAGATTTTTAAAGATTTTCTCTATATATTCCTATGTAAAACTTGATCTCCCAATTGTGGCCCCACCCTACCCCCGGGGATCATGATTCGAACAAACTTGAATCTACACTACCTGAGGATGCTTCCATTTCAATTTGAGCTTTTCTAGCCTAATAGTTTTTGAGAAGATTTTCTCTATATATTCTTATGTAAAACATGATCCCCCTATTATGGCCCTACCCTACCCCCGGGGACCATGATTTGAACAAACTTGAATCTACACTATCTGAGGATGCCTCCACTCAAATTTGAGCTTTCCTGGCCTAATAGTTTTTGAGAAGAAGACTTTGTCTCAGGTGAGCTAAAAAAGGTTAAGTTTACAATACAATAAGTTGTTAAAGTTGGTTTCTGGAAGAAGAGACTTTGAATATTTTCTTAATAAATATTGACAATTTTTTTTACTTTTTTAATCTTTAGTTTTTAAGATCTGTGTACAAACATAGAATTGTGAGCAAATCTCTGTATCTTGCTTATAATTCGAAGCTTAACACTCAAATATGGTTAGTAAATAGAAATTGTAAACAATTAAAACACAAGAAACATGCACTATAACAAATAAAGAACACAATTTATTTTTTCGAAATGAATCATATATATACATGTACATGTACATGTATATACCTTCATATTTCCGACAGCGATATCAAACTCTATTTAAACTGAATAAACTCGAGAAAATGCCGAGCATCTCAACAAAACCTATTGCATTAATCTACCATTACGCAAAATATAATGCCGAATTACCGATAGAATGAATTGTATTTCAGTACTTTTTTGATACATCAGATTTTGCTTAATTTGCGCAGGTAAACAGTTAACTGTTTGATTTACCGAAGTCTCTGTTTGATTTGATACGTAAAAATCACGAAATACAGACGATAGTTCCCAGGTTACAAAGCTTAAATAATGAAAACGAAACGAAAATCAGAACAAGCTAACACCAACGTCATGTGTGAAAACTGTCAACGCATTGAAATATTTAGCCTCAATTTACTTCACAAAATCGGCACCAATATATTTTGCATGTTTCAAAAATTTCCCTTCATTCGCGAACTGTTGCACAACAAGCAAATTCATCATAGTCAGATCGACCCTTTTTCGTATAATGTCATAGCTGCTTTAAACAAAGAACCTCGTTTTAGATGTATGGAATACGAGTCTTGGTAAAATAGGTACGCAAACCCGGGCCGTGGCAAAATAAAAGCCGGGGCAGATCGGCAATCGTCAATTCCAAATACGCATTATTTTGCAGCAATATTTACAGCAAATACAAATATACTGGTCCATCAAATATCCTGAAATTTTAATGAGATTGGCAGATTAATAACTGCGAATCTTTTGTTTTGCTCAGGCCAAGTCTTGTCTACCCATTTTACCGGATGCCAAATCCGAAGCTATTAAACTGATTGAAACACGCCTTTCCTTTATTATTATTTTCGTAATAACTCAGATTTGAAACAGAATTAGACCTTAATTTTTGCAATTTATATTTTCCTTCCCATAAGGATAATTTATGCTAAACTACGTTGAATTGGAATCAGTAGTTCTTGAGAAGATTTTTTAAAATGCACCCCCCTTTTTCTACAGTTTCAAGGTTTTCTCCGCTTTGAATACAGATCGCACTTTTATTTCTGCAATTTATATTCGCCCTTCCATAAGGATGCTTTGTGCCAAATTTGGTTGAAATTGGATAAGCGGTTTTAGAGAAGAAGTTCAAAATGTAAAAAGTTTACAGACGGACAGACAGACGGACGATGGACAATAAGTGATCAGAATAGCTCACTTGAGCTTTCAGCTCAGGTGAGCTAATAAAACTTCGAAATTTGTTCCTCATTTCCTTGATATTCCATAGAAAATGACAGTCTAAAACATGACTTTTCATTGTGTTTACCAAACATTTTAACCCCGGTACACCATATCAAACAAAGATATTATTAAGAGGCATCATTGAAAGAATTTATATCATAATTGTTTACAAACCTGTAGGCACCTTTCATTTAGTAGATCTTGACCTTAAGAATGAGTGTTTAAAAGAACAAGATAATCAAGATACAATTTAATCACTAACATTTAAATTACATTGTACAATACCTATTATTTCATTAAGACAAAGCAAGAAAAAAAACCCACTTAAGTATTGAAAGTAACAATGAAATATTTCCCTTTGTACTTGCATGGTTTTAAAATCTACCACAATCAAACAAATAAACTCTACTATAATATATAATCAACTTACATGTATACACTCTTCTGCGATTATCTGATTTATAAATTAAATGAACTGATCGAATGTTATGTATAATTAGCTTCTGTTTATAGCAACCATAGTGAAGTATATTTCCCAATTTCTAATAAAATGTTTACACACTTGTTTTGCTTGATTTCTCTTCTGAAAAGTTCTTTTGAAGGAATATTGTCTATAGCGTTATAGAAAACGTATCTGCAAAACATTTATGTTATCAGAACTTTTAAACATTAAAGATATATTATACATTTAAAATTCAGAAAGGAAATAATTGATGCTGAAATTGATCAAAACATAATTATATGCTTACTTTCAATAAGTTTGATTCCCTCTATTTCCTAAGGTAAGTTATTGTTAATTCATAGCTCTATAATAATAGAAACCTGGTATGACTGATATCTACGCGCCCCTTTATCAATCGGTCAAAGCCTGCAGTGATTGAAACTGACAGAAACTAACAGGACTGAAATCTACACGCCCCATTTATTCATTGGTCAAACCATACAGTGACCTACGAAAAAAAAAATGACGGCACGAAATAATCATGAAGATATCAAACTCCCGTAGGCGACGATTCGGCTGTTTCTTTTTCTTGGTCGCATGCTGACTGGCGTTTTCATGAGATAGGTAAAGTTAGCTACTAGTAACTGGCTACTAGTAACTGGCTACGAGAAGTAAGAAAAGCTAGTTACTAGTAACTGGCTACGAGATTATATAAAAGTTAGCTACTAGTAACTGGCTACTAGTAACTGGCTACGAGAAGTAAGAAAAGCTAGCTACTAGTAACTGGCTACGAGATGAAAGAAACTTGGCTTCTTGTTACTTCTAACTGCCAATTAATGTGAGAACACATACCAAGGATTTCTATTTGTGTTCTTAAGATGTACATTGCACTATATCACTGTCAATTGTCAATATTTCTCAAGTAGCTGTATACATAGACTGAAGATATATGCCCGACTTCCTAATATCAACATTATGTCAAGTCATCCACATAATATTACGATACAATTACTCAGATATCTCTCTTTATGTGGTCAGCTACTTGTGCATTTTGTTACAAATATCATTCTTTTTTGTCTGTTTTCTCAATATATCTCAAGTAGCTGAATATATAGATTGAAGATATATGCAAGTCTTGCTAATATCAACATTCTGTCAAGTCATCCACATTATATAACGACACAATTACTCAGATATCTCTCTTTATGTAGTCAGCTACTTGTGCGTTTCGTTACAAATATCTTTATTTTTTGGCGCTTTCGTCAATATATCTCAAGTAGCTGTATATATAGATTGAAGATATATGCCAGATATGCTAATATCAACATTCTGTCAAGTCATCCACATAATATTACGACACAATTACTCAGATATCTCTCTTTATGTAGTCAGCTACTTGTGCATTTCATTACAAATATCTTCATTTCTTGGCGGTTTTGTGAATATATCTCAAGTAGCTGAATATATAGATTGAAGATATATGCCAGAGATGCTAATATCAACATTCGGTCAAGTCATCCACATAATATGATCACACAATTACTCAGATATCTCTCTTTATGTAGTCAGCTACTTGTGCATTTTGTTACAAATATCATTTTTTCTTGGCGGTTTTGTGAATATTTCTCAAGTAGCTGAATATATAGATTAAAGATATATGCCAGATATGCTAATATCAACATTCTGTCAAGTCATCCACATAATATTACGACACCATTACTCAGATATCTCTCTTTACGTAGTCAGCTACTTGTGCATTTCGTTACAAATATCTCTATTTTTTGGCGGTTTTGTCAATATATCTCAAGTCGCTGACTACATAAAGAGAGATATCTGAGTAATTGTGTCGTAATATTATGTGGATGACTTGACAGAATGTTGATATTAGCATGTCTGGCATATATCTTCAATCTATATATACAGCTTCTTGAGATATATTGACAAAACTGCCAAAAAAGAATGGTATTAGTAACAAAATGCACAAGAAGCTGACTACATAAAGAGAGATATCTGAGTTATTGTGTGATCATATTATGTGGATGACTTGACAGAATGTTGATATTAGCATGTCTGGCATATATCTTCAATCTGTATATACAGCTACTTGAGATATATTGACAAAACAGACAAAAAATAAAGATATTTGTAACGAAACGCACAAGTAGCTGACTACATATTGAGAGATATCTGAGTAATTGTGTCGTAATATTATGTGGATGACTTGACAGAATGTTGATATTAGCAAGTCGGGCATATATCGTCAGTCTATATATACAGGTACTTGAGATATATTGACAATTGACAGTGATATACATGTAGTGCAATGTACATCTTAAGAACACAAATAGAAATCCTTGGTATGTGTTCTCACATGGACAGTAAGAGGTAACTAGAGGCCAAGTTTCTTTCATCTTGTAGCCAGTTACTAGTAGCTAGCTTTTCTTACTTCTCGTAGCCAGTTACTAGTAGCCAACTTTTATTTAATCTCGTAGCCAGTTACTAGTAACTAGCTTTTCTTACTTCTCGTAGCCAGTTACTAGTAGCCAGTTACTAGTAGCTAACTTTACCTATCTGTTTTCATGCTAGTTGTGAGACCATAACTAATCACCAATTGTCTACGGACTTCCACGATTACGACAAAGAGCACACGGCGGGTGTGACCGGTCACAAAGGATGCTCACTCCTCCTAAGCACCTGACTCTTCCTCTATCGTTTAGAGGTCCGTGTTGCTCTGCTTTGAATTTGTATTTCGTTCTATGGATTTTTGAGATGGTTGAAAGTTTATAATTGTCATTTTTTTTCGTTTTAGCTAACGTACTTTTGTATATTACCAATATTGTAGTAAATTAAACTTACTTTTTACAATCAATTTATTATTTTGTTAAAATTAAGATGCTAATATAAACCAAATCATGCTCTCTTTGATGATTCGTGCAGGTTATGAAGGTAGCGATCATTGAAGAAAACACTAATATTACGCGGGTAATGTACTTTACTTCTTCTGCATTGTCGCCACCTTCATATCTTGCAGAAATGTAAATCACAAAAGAGCAATTTATTGTTCAAATAAATATTGGGCTTAGTGAATAGAAAGAATGTCCCTATTTTTTTTTCTGTAAAACTCGTTATGGACGATAAGGGTTAGAAAATATTAGGTATATTCACACAATATAGTTCTATTGAATATAATATACATGATTATTATATGTATTCTCTTAATTTAGTAAAGAATAATATATATTGGATGTACATGAATAACATTCACAACATCCTTTCATTTATTTTGATAAGAATTTGACATCAATTTATTTTTGTTATTTTAGTTATATTCTCTTCTTGATTACAATTCATTACTCCTTCATTTCCACAATGGCACAGGAAAATTCTTAAAACGTCTATCTAATGATGAGCTGAAAATCAACTTTAATTCGCGTGGGATAAAAAAAAACTAATTAATAGTTTCCTGTTGAATTATAGACTTTTGCGTGTAATCTTCTGTTCAGTCTGTGTACCGTGTAGAAGTTTTCTTGCATGACGACGCCTAAAATGTTGAACTCTGCAAAAAAACATATTTATATATATCAAACCTTGACTGTTATTTACGCAAAAAGTTCATTCCAAAATCGTGTAAAAAGGCCTTTAGTTACAATTATATCAACATCGCGGCTTAATTCAAACTTTAAATTACATCTGAAGAGCTAGCTTATCGAGTCATTTTTTAAAAGAAAAACAATTTTAGACCGTTTAAACAGAGATATGTGTCTGGCTTTAAAAATCAAAGTACTGAAGTACTGGCGGGAGTTGATTTTATCGATTATTATTTATTTTAGAATCAACGATATGTAATTTTGCATGTGAAACCGAGTGGAATAAGACAGGAAATCCATTCGATGGGTTATTGTAGGTTTTTTTGTGTATGGCAAATTATAGAATAAAATTCCCCGACCCTGGAATAAAATAAAATACAATAAATACAAGAACGATAACTCTTGATGCAAATTCTGCATGCATGACCTTGTATTGAAATTATAATAAAATACAACGAAGCAATTTTCCAAAGTTTAAACGCAAATTCAAATTAACAATAAACTTTCTTATTAGCTTTTTATAAATATGCTCAACTCAAATAAAGTTTTTGTTTAACACAAACTGAATAAATTTCAAATAACAAATAACTCATGCAAATCAATTGAACTACATGAACAAAACATATAACCAAGTTATACATATAAACTCAATTTCTTTTCTCAACATAATTTCAAATGTAGCAGTAGTTCTGTTCATTTCATATTTTTCAACAATGAGAAGAAAATATATTCATGTAAACAAACATTTCATATAGACATATAATATCATATCATACCTCCCATGAGGTGCGAAGGTCATGGAAACTTCAACCAGTTACATGTAGGTCGTGTGTAAGTGTATGTCAAAACTAAATGTGAAAGAAATATGATTTTGACATGTATGGATATTTATATTTAAGCATTATAAAACTGTAAAATTTATAATTATAATGCACTCACACTCTTTCTCCTAGCTTTTAAACTTATTAAGAAAAACACAATTATTTAAACATGATAAACTTAATTTGAAGATTATTACCTTAACTACTGACTGCATTCATACAAATATAAACTCACATAAACATCCCAACATTCATTCAAAGTGGGAAAAGAAGTGGAAATAGATAAATAAATAATTAAACAGATTGTAAACCCAATTACACTGTAATGTACTAAAATAACTAACCTTCTAAGTGCAGGAAAATACTTCAAAGATAAAATATAGAACAACTTCAAAATTCTAATATGGCAGTTAAAACCGCATGGCTAGTCTCTTAGCATGAAATTCAGGAGTCAGAATGAACGAATACAAGTACCCATATAAACCAATCACACGACCAGACCTTAGTGACCACTCAAATAGATGCTATAAATAGAGTCTACAGGTGTACTCCAAAGAGGAGTAACCATTGTAAATAAAAACAAACACAAAATATCAATTTTAATTAATTCAACTAAATAATTTTTTTATTCACCACTGATAAATCATTTTCTGTTATGTAATTAAATAAATCGAAGTCTGCAATAGTAAAATTCCTGAAAAGTAACAAATTGATTAGAACATGTCAATAATAATGAAGAAATCAATATTCTGAAATTAAAATATTAAAAACCTATAAAATTTCACTCTACTACACATGCATGGCAAGTAAATTCCTATAAGTATTTGAATTACGCACATTTTTTATAATATGAATTCTCCTACAGGAAATTCGTGAAAATCCAATATCAATCATGTTGTGTAATATTCAAAGAATTAGTCAATCAAACTGCGTATCAGTACTCGAAATAGTTATGAGAAATTGTATGGATCGAAGCAAAATTGAACTCTAGTCTCGTTCAACCAGACTCTCAGCTGTATCCGTTAATCTCCGACAAGCAAGAATGACTCTCTGCTTGTCGGAGATTTACGGAGACAGCCGAGCGTCTGGTTGAACGAGACAATATTGAACTCTGGCGTAGGAATACATAAAATGTACGACTTCAAAAAATATCTATATTGTTCGTACCATTTAAAATCTGATTATTTACGAGGTATCTATAAATTAGTTTACTTGAAAAACAATGCTTAAGAACTCATTACATCGAATTTATTGATTAGAACTAAATGTTGTCAGCGGTGTTGATTTGTGCTTAGGTCCAAACACTGTTTCACTTTCGGTTTGCCTGAGTAACTGCATAGGAGAGTTGATTAAAATCATCTCCCAAAAATCATAAGAACATATGCAATTCAACTTTGCTTTTGAAAGAGTTGAAGCCTGTTTTGAGGGAAAATATATATTTTTTAGTTTTGATATACCTAGCTAGTATTGTCCGATTAAAGCCAAAAGTTCAATGAAGTTCTCCTTTACATATTTAAAGCACAATGTTAGGAATATAAACTGACTGTTAAAACTTTCCTTTTTCTTTGAACATTTTCGATCAATTCCCTTACAGCTCATTGTTCTTGTTGCCAGGGTATGGCGTCTGTAGAACATTGATTGACATAGTTCACGGTTGGGGCAGGGGCCTCACAGGAATTTAACGCCATAGACTACAATAAAATAAATTCACATGTGCATTCAATTAAATGTCAACTCATTTCATGATTGATTGAAATTGATAACAGTAATTATTAAACCCATTTTTTATCTATCTAACACATGAACAAATATTTTTTTAAAAATATTTCACGTACACTTTAACATAAATGATAATATATATATATATATATATATATATATATATATATATATATATATATATATATATATATATATATATAATATGTTTGTTGTGCACTTGTCATCTTGGAAGATAAATTGTTGAAGAATACATACTTTTAGTATACATACTGGGCAGTTTTCTAAGTGCAATTTTTTTTAATTGTAGAGAATTGTAATGCTATGTATATCAAATATTTTGAGGTACAACATTGGATGGCTACTTAAAGTTCCTGAGGATTGGTTAGTGTAATTAGAGGTAACTTTGTGGTTGATGTAAGATTGTTGGTGTTAACCGGGAAAGAACTAGGAATTGCATTTTACAGAGCTAAATAGTTTAAATTCATACCGGGTAGCTTACAATGAAAACATATTACTAATTAAAAGTGCGTAGGTTGAGAGATTGCACCATGAGTATTTACATTCACTATCATTTTTTTTAATGAAGATGTACCGGGATAGGTTTACTACCATTCTACGAACAAAACACTTATTCAGGAATTTCTTTCAACGAATTGTACATGTACAAAATAGCTAAATAAGAATTCATCAGAGGTCGATCCAGTGCTTTAACAATAAACATTATCTCTGTTTAAAAGATTTGGATACAGTGTAACAAACAAACGCCTGATCTTTGAAAGACTGTTATTGATGTTTTGAAGGATATCAGTGGCAAGTAGAGGAACGGCATCTTAAGTAAAAGTCTGAAAATGTTTTTCACAATTGGTGTTGTTGGAAATTGGAATACTAAGCTAAATTATGTCATTTACTCAGATCATCTCTATCAGAAGGCGTTTGCTTCTGGTACATTATAACTTTGACTAGAGTGTACAAAAGGTTTGGGTTTACCAGATTATAATTAGTAAAAAATGTTAAATTTGTGTACGTGAGAAATTTAAAAGTTCAACTTTAAAATTTAAAATCTAAATGTTTAGCTAAATATGCGGCGCGGTGCAGCGCACTACCAAGAACCGTTTCACAAAAGCATCGTAAATCTTATGTAGTACGTAACTGCGACGTAAGTAGTTCGTAGCAAAATTTCGGCGTTTCACGAAGGCGTCTTAATTCACGTTGCGTCGTAAGTTACGTCGTTACTCTACGTCATCTCGGAGGTGACGTAAAATTACTTCTCGGCGTTAGTTTATCAAAATGGCGGCGTCCATGAGGGTTGTTGATGAGCAAGTGCGACGGGATTTGAGGCGGCAGCGCATTTTTAGGGACAGACAGAATCCCCTTGACGCCTACAACGACCTTGAAATCATTCAGCGATATCGGTTAGACAGGCAATCCATCATCTCGATCATCGATTTGATTAAAGACCGCTTAGAGAGGCCCACCCAGCGATCGGTCAGCCTTCCTGTATCTCTACAAGTCTTTGCAACTTTGCGCTTCCTTGGTTCTGGCACCCAGCAGAGACTGATTGGGGACACGCTAGGAATTTCTAAGTCCTCCGTTTGCAGGTTATGAAATTTCCATTCAGAAATTCACTATGAATACAGTGTTTTTACGCTGCGAGTGAAAGTTCACGGGTCTGTCTAATTCAACAACTACACTTATTTAATTATTACATAATTTTAATAAAAATAATCGATATATACATGTAGCATGAAATATAAGAAAGTAATTTTGTGATTTAAAAAAATAGCACATAGTTTGATATATTCTATATTCGCAAAAATCGACATTTTAATTGCAGAAGGGTGCACATATATTCACTATAAAATTCTGTAATAGTTCTTCAGTGCGATGTAAAATTTTGTTCAGGTCCATCGAAGATGTAACAAATGCCTTGAGTGCATCACTGCAAAACATCAAGTTTCCAACCAGTGACATTGACGTTACCAGGACGAAGGTGGGTTTCCACTCCATCGCCGGATTTCCCAATGTGCTAGGAGCCATCGACGGGACCCACATCGCAATAACTGCACCTTCTACCGACGAGCACCTTTACATATGTCGGAAGGGCTATCATTCAATCAATGTCCAGGCAATAGTTGATGCTGACATGAAGTAAATGTTAATTACTATAGTATATAAATGTGATTATTTTCATTAAGTATTTCAAAACTTAGTTTATATATTACAGAAAGGGTATGTAACTTGAATTCCGGACTTAAATGTCGCAGTGTTAAATAAAAATATTTTCTATTCATGACATATTTGATGAGCTACGAATCCAAGGTCAAAGTATAAACTGAAAAATGTAGCTGCATGTAATCATTTAATTATGAAAAAGTATGGAGAAGCTGTATTAAATACATATAAATCATAGTTATATTACTATGAATTTTTTTTTAGCATAAGAAAAAATCAATAATTTCCTTATACATTACAATAATTTAGAACTAATTGATACGAGGGGCAGAATAATACTAAAAATGTTTAAATATCAGTATTTATATAGCAATAACTTCCATAAAAGAATAATATAAAGAAAATGGAAGGTTATTCTTCGACTTATCTGATTTTAAAAATGTACAGATTACATCGCTTAACCCCCAGCGGCTTTATAAAAGGGTTTGTATTCGTGAGACACCAGTTGTAATTTATAACATTAATCTTTATTCAGATTTCTGAGCATTGTCAGTAAATGGCCAGGCTCCACACATGATGCTTTTGTCTGGGCCAATTCCTCCATAGCCCGACGTTTCGAGAGTGGTCAGGTTGATGGGTGGCTTTCTGATCGATATAACCGGTCACACAGAAGATCAAGGGTTGTCGTGGAGCAAGCCTTTGGCGTTTTAAAATCCCGCTTCAGGTATCCCACTTAATAGTCCGCCCAATTCTCGCTAAATTCACCTACATCCGTGTTTGAACGGAAAGTACCTTTTACGAAAAATAGATTCAGGTACCTCTCGCTATTTTATAAAGGTTTTTAACTACGTGGTATAAACCTGCATCAAAAATGAATATATGGAACTCTGTGTATAAAGTTAGTTAACATTACTTCCAGCAAAATGAAATGAATGTAAGTGTAAAAAGTTTGAAGAGATA
Source organism: Magallana hongkongensis (assembly GCA_015776775.1). NCBI lineage: Eukaryota > Metazoa > Mollusca > Bivalvia > Ostreida > Ostreidae > Magallana > Magallana hongkongensis. The sequence continues at coordinate 7,575,584 of CM027471.1, forward strand.
TCATAATGATCATTTTGGATGAGTTCAGACTCGGCGAATTATAAAAGATGTTTTGAAAAGAAACATCATGCATATCAGACACATATAATTTATACTTTCTATTTTTATCATGCTTTAATTTAATGAAAAGAAAAAAATATATAACTTGGGGGAATCTGCCACCTGTTATGAAAATAATTAGTAATCCTGAGTAATCCTTCTAATTAAATATCTATTATGTCAAGAGTAACTCTATTCATCACTCATGTGTGTGTCTTGCATATAAAGTGGTCAACGATGTTGTGTAAGACAACTAAGACTCTTTTAACTTGTTGAGTATCTTGCGTTTCTTTGAATATATTTAAACTACATAAATATCGTATTATATTGAAAATGTCTGCCGTTTGCAAAAGCGCTATTTCGTGGAGGAAATCGTATACTAAGTGCGCTATACCTCTTTAAAGTTGTTTTGTCTTCCTCATGATATATTTAAAAAAACAAATAATCAATTCGTAAATGAACTTTTTTGAGGAGTAAACAACGACAAAATGTCAACAGCGATAAAAGTTATAAAGAACCATTCGTTCTAAACACTAACACACATATATAACATCCTTTTCAGATGTCTGCATAAAACAGGAGGGGTTTTGGATTATCAACCTACAAAGTGTTGCAAGATTATCTTTGTCTGTTGCCAGCTACACAATATCTGTATCGACAAGCATCTTCCAGTTAGTGATATTCCAGAAGAACTGCCCGAAGACGAAAATGATGTTGTGTACCAGGGTCCGGTCAATGACGGTAAATCAACCAGAGACCAACTAATCAGGCAACGGTTCTCTTAGGTAAACCATTAATTAGATTAGGGCACTCCGTCCGCCAGGTGCAACCCCCGCATTCAGTGATCTAAGTAGATCAATCTGGAGCTGAGCTTTCTCCATCTCCAGTTTGTTCTTCTCCATCTCCTGTTCTAAAACTTGGCATTGCAGGTCATAAACACCCTCCATTGACCTCTTCCGCTTCACAGCACATTTTTTCATGTAAAAAAAAAAATATTTAAAACTTTTTTTTCAATTTGAATTTCTTCTAACGTATAATTTTTAACTTGTTTGTGGCCTAAAGTTCTGGAAATTGGTATCACTAGCTTTTACTCAAATTGTATTAACTCCACTTAATATACATGTACGTTCTATGTATTCAAAAAAATCAATCGACTCCAGTTGCATAATTTACATGTATGTTTAATAAGACACATACTTTTTCATTTGTAGATGCTCTCCGTGACTTGGAGACTTGGGCGGAGTAGGAGTAACAGCAGGACTATCAGGCAAAGCATGGGATGGGCCAGGAGATTGTGAAGGCACATGGCTGGGAACAACAGCTCGCTCGGACTCGGAAGTCATCGGAGGAGAGAGCTACCTTGAACAGATCCACCCCTGCAATAAAATTTGATATTTTTAACTTTACTTATATCTTCGCTTTAATTTATCTGGTGAATGATGATAGAAGAAAGGTGACCATACCATTCACATCGTCTGTGTCTAAACCACCCTCGATTCCTTCGACTGAGGTTTTACCTATTATAGCAACAACCTGAAATTCATAAATGTCAATATATTTATTTATCATTAATTATGATATTAATTATGATACATATTTTGTCTCAAACAATCAGTGCCCCTTTCGGTTAACATTAACTAATGTTATTGATTCATGTTCAATAGAAAAAACAACTTGCATTATTAATGTAAAAGTGAAGACGCAGTACTACCTTTTGACCGATATCAGAAGTGTTCACAGAGGAAGGAGCAGGTCCGCCACCGGTTTTCCCTAGCTCTCTTCTATACTGGGCCTCCTTCTCTTTAATTTGGGAGGATATGTCTCTCCATTTTTTTTATTATCTCCGCGGAAGTCCGCTCTTGAATTCCGATGCTGTTTATTCTGCGATTACAACGACACCTTAAAATTACAAACCTACATACCCCCCCCCTCTCTCTCTCTCTCTCTCTCTCTCTCTCTCTCTCTCTCTCTCTCTCTCTCTCTCTCTCTCTCTCTCTCTCTCTCTCAATTTTTATGAGCAACATGATCCGCCACTTTGATTGAAAGTGAAAGTACCGGTAGCTTCAGGTTGCACAACACTATTAATTTTTACTATATATTCTTACCAAAATTACGCAACTTTAGATACGGGTAGCAAGTTTAAAACAAACTTCTGGGTAAATTCCTCTTTACAACTTTTAAAACAATTGTTCCTAACCAATTTAGTAGCAGAAAACACACAGCCATCCACAAAGGCACGAGAGTTTGTTTACATCAAAGTTACACATGTGCTTGAAAATCATGTCCGAGCCCTTTCACACCCCTGCCTAAACAACTGGCATCAAAAATTCAAGTGACCTCGTATTTTTACAAAGGTGGGAAAATCAGGCATTTTACATGTTGTTTTTTATCTCATAAAAAAGTACAGTCCCTGTCGCTGGCCATGGCGGAAAACTCCTAAAAACGAAGGGGAATTCGGGAATTATTTTCACTCAGCCATGTTTTGAGGGTTCCATGGTTAATCCGTTCACGATCTTCTATGTGACAGACTATTTTCATTTTCTTGAGAGAGAACGAAAGAAAGATAAGTAAATTGATTTTTTTTTGTATTTAATGCATAACGATTTAATATCTATTTTATGTAAATGATGCAAATAATTCAGTCACAGAATCGCTGCCTTTTCCTAGTTTTTCATTCAGCTTTTTCAGAAGTTCAATTTGTAACTTGTTCTTCTGAAGTTCCTGCTCGAGCACTTGGCACTGTAACTCGTGAACATCATCCACATTTCGCTTCCTTTTCAGTTTATTCTTCCTATAGAACGATACATGAAATTCGGTTTACTGACTTGATTAAAAAAAAACAAGTCTTAATTAAATTCAAAACGAAAACATTATGCATAATACTGTTTGGTTAATAAATTTTATCGATGTAAAAGTTCCTATGTTTAGAGTTACCCCGATGCCTTTATTTTCATTTCTGCTTCTCGATCCCCCACGCGATGTTTCTTCCATCTCGCAGCTAGCCTGGGATGGCCCAGGAGACTGAGACAGCATTGGGGAGGGGACAGCGGCTTTCTCTGAAGTAGTTGTGCTCGGTGTTGACAGCCATACGTCTTCAACTTTGAATAAATCTACGTCTGAAATTAATCCATTGTAAATTGGACATATTCGCTGGAATTATATTCATTGGTGCTTACAAACGTGTTATGACAATATTATTGATTGTCAGCTTATGAAGAGAGAGAGAGAGAGAGAGAGAGAGAGAGAGAGAGAGAGAGAGAGAGAGAGAGAGAGAGAGTTAATGTACCCAAATTTTCCAGGTCAGTGTCAAAACCACCGTCAATCCCTTCAATGGAAGTTTTTCCTATTATTGCGACAACCTGAAATAATTATCGACACTTCAATAATAAATTCCTAAAATGGCGTAACCTTACAATTTGATTTAGCAATAATGATTATATGTATGTACGAGCCATGGAGAAACGCAGGATTTTTTCTGCTTTCTGAAATAAAATTTATTTAATCTTTTGTTTAAGGAAGAAGGGTTGCAGTATCGAGTATGTTATTTTCCCTTAAGCTGAGCCAATTAAAAAATTCAAGTAACAGAATTCGATTTTCTTTAAACGTAACGTTATACATAATGCTCTCATCGATTTTAGAATTATACTGAAAATTTATTTCAACTTAAAACCATTTTAAATAAGAACCCGTCAGGGAATAATTTCTTGGTCTGCCCATGGACAAATTGGAATGATAAGATTTTTAATTATGACATGTTTATCACAGGCACGCAGCATCGTTTTTTAAAGGGGGGGGGCAACCTAATCCCAAAAATCTTGACAGGTAAAAAAAAAAAAGGGAAAATTTTCGAATCCCAAAATCTTGAAAATCCTAATCCGGGGGGAGGGGGTACTTAATATTCCTTTCCCTTCAATTTCAGTCTTAATTTCCTTATTTTCTCTTCCATTTCTTATAAATATACTCTGCCTGTATCAATGTGTATACTAGATTGTTTTCGACACATACTTTAAATATCATACAGTCACATGTGTCTGTGCATAGCTGCATGCTATATACATTGACAAATTTTTTATGAAGATTGTTTTATTAATCCAATATTATAGATTTGTTTCAAATTTTAATTTTGTTTAATTGATGGTAATAACTTGTTTGCAAGTCTTTAACAAAAATCAACTAGACATCATTCGCGAACCATCTGACTAAGATCACTTGTGTTGACTGGGGTGGGGGCTGGTCCACCTCCCGTCTTGGACCTATCTCGCCGAAACTCCGCCTCCTTTTTCTTGGTTTGTGAAGACAAATCCCTCCACTTCTTGCATATTTCAGCAGGCGACCTCTCCTGGACAGAGACACTGTTGATTCTGTCCAATGTTGTTAAAACATTAATATTGAACCGACAATAAATTACAAGTAAATTTTGTCCAAAAATATTGATATATCTACCCCCCCCCCCCCCCCGAGGGAGACCGAGAGACCGAGAGACCGATACTCATAGTATTTAATGCATCAGAATTTAGATTCAGTCCTTTCTTAGAGATTATTTTAATGACGCAATGGGTAAACATTAAAGGTCAAGGATATTTCATACAGTTTTTGTAAACATGCAGACGCTGAAACGGCTTTTGATCATGAATGTCTAGCAATAAAAAAATGTAAGTGTTTTAATCACTGAAACTAAAGGTTAGGTGCAAACAAAGTTTCCTATATATTACATATTGACATATATTGATTTTGTACCACTGATTTAGCACATTTGTCAGCCCATGTTACGAACTTTCACATGTTCATGTAGATCTAACAATAAATCCGAGATTCCTTTGACGATATAATACCCTCTTTTATAACATAAAAACGCAAATAGGCTATTTGTATATGAGATGAAATCTCTGAAATCAATTAAACATTATCCATATAGATAAACAATTACAATATAATATAAATCGTGAAACATTTTCTGTGAGATACATACAAGGAACAAATGTCCTTCCAACATTTGTTTTTCTTTTGATTTGTGTTGACATCTTTGTGAAAGGCAAACAAGATCGCTCGATTCTTCTCAACTTCTTCCACCAAAATTTCAATCTCCTTGGCAGAAAAATTCTTTTTCCTCTCCTTTTTAATTTTATTTACGAGTTCGTCTGCCATATTGAAATCAACTGCCGGTAATTTAAGACGGACGTAAATACGAAAAAGTTACGTCGGAACTACGTACCTTTCGTGAAACGGTCTTAACTAAGTGCGTACGTAGTACTTAAGTGTGTCGTAACTCGTTAAGTGGTACCCAGAGTAGTAGAAGTGGTAGAGTAGAGTATAGTAGTAGCAGGATTCAAACACTTGATGGGCTAGATGCAAGTAAAAGCCTCATTATAGAGAATTTCTTATTTCTTTAAATGAAAAATATATATTTAAATTCATGAGCAATACATTATTCTTGTTTTTTATTTCATCTGAGCATGGTTATAAGTAAAAAGATAATAATAAAATAAAATGAAGAGTCTTTGGTACTAATTTTGCGTTTTTTCTTACACAAGTCGGTTTCTGCTATTTACAAAAAAAACATGTTTTTTTCTAAAAACGTTGACTTGGTACAAATAATTTCCATCCTTTCCAGACTTATTTGCAATGGCAGTAGACACGAAGCTTCGGTTGGATTAGGGAGCTCGAGGTCAGCCCCCTCCCCCACTGCAGTTTCTTTTTTCGCAGCAAACAGTTTTTTTTTAACGAAGGAAGTAGAAATATGGGAAAAAACATTGAATTCAAGTTACATATACATGTTTATAGAAGTTAAAGAAGGTAAAGCCCCCCCCCCCCCCCCCCAAAAAAAAAAAAAAACAAAAAAAGAAAAATCATGTGACATACATACCACTCATCCTAATTTTGCAATTAATAAAAGCAAACATTTTTTAATTAACTATTTCGCTGTGATGTACATCACTCAAAAAAAGTTTGTACTAAAGGTCATATCTCCAAACAGTATCGAAGATCTGTTTAAAATCAATAAAAGCATATTTTAGGTATGATTTCTTTTTAACAATAAAAAAGTGTTTGAGTAAAAAAAATGTATAATAGATTCATACATTCTACATAACTAACATTTATGCAACAAACGTTCTCTCCAGTCCCCAACATACATGTACCAGTTATTCAACTTGTCACAGGTGTGCTTCTAAGTCGACAACGTTAAAAATACCAACGGCTCTTTCATTTTGATAAAAGATTATAAGAAATTTTTATATAACTAGTAATCAAATGGTACTGGATGTTACAGTCTTTGTAAATGTGAATTTAGGTAAGGTATTTTGAAAACAAATTCGCGGTATGACATTCAACCTTCTTTAAATTAATACCTTTGTACATGTTTTTGGATTTTGAAATTTAAAAAAAATGGCTTGTCGAAAACAGGATGTTGGGGTTTCCGGTTATAAAATGTCTGTTAATCTTGTTCATATGGGATAAGTAATCATCAATGTGTTGTAGTACATCTGAATTTAACTAAACTAAAGTAAATTCCAAATTTTTAACCTGACATAATGCATACTATTGTTTTTCTCTCAGATTACCGTGACATTCCTCATGTATTTTAGACGGATTTGATTTTACAATTCTCTATCATTAAACGCTGTGTCTGCAACGTTTAGTTATAAAAAGTGTGTATCATTACACCGATGACAGTGCAGAGCTATCGTTAGGGTTTTTGTGCATCGCTGACGCTTAATGATATAAATCTATCGATCATTAAGCAGCGATTTCGTGCTTGTAGATCAATTTATCAACTTTAAACGCAAAAATCTATAGAATTTTTTGTTGAGCACATAAATTAATAAGGTTATTAAGCGGCGTTGGCTTTTGTTTCTATGCAATCTGCAATTAATATCATATAGCTATGGCTTCGAATGACAGGTTAACCATTTTGCAATACAAAAAGCTATATTTTTTTTTAAATTTGAATATTTTATTGTCCCAGACAACTTAAACATTTATTTGATGTCAGGGTTGGGATGCCCTGAAGTCATCAAATTTACAATATTATTGTGAAAAAGCTGTACATACAAATGTAGGACATTTTTTGCATATAAACACACATTCATCCAGTGTTAATGGTTGTGTACACAGAGTAACTATATATACTAAGATTGTTCAGGTTTTAAAAAAGAAAAAGAAAGAAAGAAAGCGGAAGTTGGAAAAAATAGAGTATCCCAAATGTAAATTTAAACAGAGGACACTTATTGAAGGGAAGAGAAAATATCCCATGGATTATAAAAATTGTCTTCATTGTTATTTTTTTTATACATATAATGTTCTAAATTTCTATAATACAGTATTTCTCTCTTTAAACCTTCGAAAGAAGGTAACATTTTGTTATTTCTTTTCTTATAAATATGGCGTTTTACTATGATGATCAAAAGATTGATTATATTTTTGTGCTTTGACAGTTTACCAAACAAAATATCAACAATATTGGCATCAATCATCGTATTAGTTTGATCATTAATCCACTCAAAAAAAGAATTCCATAATTCTTCAACATAAGTACACTCCCAGAATATATGGGACAAGTTTTCAGGATAAAGGTCACAAAAAGAGCATAAATCAGATTGCACAATTCCAATTCTTTTCAAAAATACATTTGAAGTTAAAATTCTGTGAACAATTCTGTATTGAAACCTCTGTGGATATCTTAAAAATTGCACGGTTATTTAATTTCCACCAAAATCTGTCTACATCAAGGTTAAGTTCATTTTCCCATTTAGTTTCATATTTTGTTTTTTCCCAGGATGTAGCTGTGATTATTTCATATATCTCTTTTGACCCCTTTATGTTTTTGAGAATTGGCTTCAAGAAAACTGGATAATATGGATTGTTGAACATAATTGTATTGACATCGTAAGGCAGTTTTAACATTTTAATATTGTTGACAATACCATAATAGGTTGTAAATGGTACATCAAATTTATCACAAAAATCTTCATATTGCAGTATTTGACCATTAGTACTAAAAAAATCATATACATACAGAACACCTTTTTGAGCCAAGCATTCATAAAAAAAAAAATTGTTGTTAATTTTAAAATTTTCATTATACCAGATTGGCTGAACAACAGATTCAGACACTTCGGTTTCAACAATTTTCCTAAATTTAAATAGAGCATCAAATACATCTCTCCAAAACAAGTTTGTACAGCAACTTGACAAAACTTTTGTAAACATATTTCCGTACAAAAAAATGTTTTCAATTTTTGGCAACGTACTGAGTAATAGTTATTTCCAAGAGGAAATATAATTTAGAAATCTACGAATCCATGTGATTTTAAACTTGTACACAAATTGTTTAGATCTATCATTCTAAGTCCACCATCTTCATAGTTTTGTGTGATACATTTTTTTGCCACTCTTGGAGGTTTATTATCCCATATAAAATTGAAAAAAAGTTCTTCTAACTCCTTCATATAACAAGACGGAGGATTTGGAAGAGCAATAATTAAGTGGATAATTGTTGGCAAAATAATATATTTTATTACAATTATTTTTCCAGCTGGGCTTAACAGTCGTTTCGACCAAGAAGCAACAAGTTTTTTCATTTCACATACTTTAGGTAAAAAATTCAATTCATGCATGGCTATAGGGTTTAGGTCTATGCACTAGGTTATACCAAGGACTGTAAACGGCTTCTGGGACCATCTTATGTTAACCTCTGGGAGTATATTTTGCTTGCAATTTGATAGTGAACCTCTTTTAACACATAATGTTTTATCATAATTGGGTTTTAAACCTAAGTATTTTGCAAACTGATCAACAAGAGATAAGGCATTTTTTAATGATTTTTTTAACAATCTAATAGTAAAACAGTATCATCTGCATATTGTAGTAGTTTATATTCCTTCCCTGTTATAACTATACCTTAAATATTGAGATTATTTCGGATCAATATACCCATTATTTCGGCACATAGAATAAACAAGTATGGTGAAATTGGATCACCCTGCCTATATCCCCTTCCAATCTCAAAAAAGTCAGAAAAAACCCATTTTGAATAACACAAAGACTTGCTTTTGAAAATAATATTTTGACCCATTTTATAAAGATTTCCCCAAAATGAAAAAAATGAGGTACTTTAAACATAAAACTCCATGAAACTGAATCAAAAGCTTTTTCAAAATCTATAAGAAGGACAAGTCCTGGGACCTTATTCTCGTTGCAATATTGAATAACATCATATAGGAGTCTTGAGTTTTCACCAATGTATCTCCCTTTCAAAAAACCTTTCTGATTTTCATGTATAAGAGAAGAAAAGAGAGGTTTCATTCTATTAGCTACAACAGCAGATAAAATTTTATATGTTGTAATTTTTTAATTGTTCTCTTGGCTTATTTCCTTTTGGAATAATAGAAAGAATTCCTCGGGTTTGACTTATTGATAAATATCCTGTCTTAAAACTACACTGATAGGATTTTAATATAAATTTATTCAGGTCTATCCAGAAGAATTTAAAAAAATTCAGTCGGGAGACCATCAGTTCCAGGGGTTTTATCGTTTTTCATGTTCTTAAGAGAACACAATATTTCAGATAAGGTAATGTTATTATCAAGGAGTTGTTGTTCCATTTCATTAACTTTTGGTATATGTATTTTATATTGTGTGAAAAGGTCATTAAGATCTATGTTTTCTATTTGATCATCATAGTTTTTGTATAGAACTTGATAAAACTTTTTAATTACAGTCAAGATTTCATTTTGCTCAACAATACATTTTCCTTTACTATTGATTAATTTTGTAACATTTTTATTTACATAATTTCTTTTTTCAAGGGCACAAAAGTATTTTGTTGGCTTTTCACCATTCTCAATCCATTTACAATGAGTACGTAGTAAAAGTCCATCCAATTCATATTTTCTAATCTTTTCTAGTTCATCTTGAAAATCAGAAAGGGCTTGGGCGTAGGAAATTAGGTGATATGTATTAAATAGATCCTGTGTAAATTTAATTTGTCTTTCAAGGAGCTCCTTTTGTTTTTTTCCGTTCCGTAGACTTTTTACTAGCTTAATAAATAGTAATTTGGCTTATCATTAATAATCATTAATAAAATCCCTAAAAATAGGTCATCATCAATACATGTAGATATCTCGGTTTACCTTGTTCCCTATATTCTACTTCAGTTTCTGCTATTGTATCTTTAACTTTCTGGACATATGTGGGGTCTCTTAATATAGAATTATTGAATCTCCAAAAACCTTTACCTTTTGTAAAATTGTTAAATTTTAATTGTAATTCAATAATAGAGTGATCTGTCCTATAACTGGGTAATATTGATACGCTATGCAAAAGTGACATTAACTCTTCAGATATTAAAAAGAAATCTAGTCTAGCTTGTTTGATAGGTGTTTTTTTTACTCCAGGTATATGTTCTTGCATCATGATTATTTATTCTCCATGGGTCCACAAAGTTAAATTTTTCTTGTAGCTTAAAGACTTCTAATTTATTTTTTAAATTATTTTCTTTAACATAATTATGACAGTCTAGGTTGAAGTTTTAAACCAGGTTCCAATCTCCACACATAATTATAAAATCGTCACTGAATTCTTCAATAATGTTAGAGAGTTCTCTAAAAAAATCTGGAGAATCTATATTTTAATCATATCGAAAGAGATAATTGTTAAGAAGTTGTAAAAGAAAGATAGCACATTTTCTAATCGTACAATATTTTATTTCGTATTTGACACTTGATTTTACAAACTTGAGTAGCTTGAACAATCAATACACACCATAAACTAAATGAATGCAGATACTATACACAAACGGTAAATCACCCGTTCTATTTTTTGGCAAAATAGTTTAAACTAAAGAAAGTGGGACACAAAAATATAGGTTTGCATGAATCGTTGACACGAAGTTGGGATTTAAATGCCTATAACCTCGAAATACTACCAGTCCCAACAAAAATTGACAACTCAAATGTTTTTAGAGTTGAAGTACATGTATTATTCTCTGAAAAGGGGCATGATAATAAATCGAAAAAAAGTTATATTTCAAATGTTAATGCAATTTTTTTTCATGTCAGCCATACAATTATTTATTTAATTAATGTATAATAGTGTATATCATAATATATTAGCAATAAAGTATTCGAATGTTACACCTATTTTTGCACACACGTAATCTTTGACATTGTACCTTCATGAAATACTATTTTTACCAGAATAAGAAAATTCTACGCAAGAAATAAAACTAAACATTTGGTAGGAGTACACTGTTCAGTTGTTAACTTCCAATTTCCTATATTTTCGTTCTACCCCCCCCCCCCCCCCACACTTTGTAAAGCGATCAAAATATATGAGAGCATATAGGTACATTTTTTTCATCAACTACTTACTAGTTATTGTATTTTTCAAAAAAAAATATAATAGTTATTGTTTTTATTTAAAAAATCCTTCATCTATAGATGTGAAGAAGAAAATTGTACCTCAATGTGCTCAATTCCTCAAACTAAAAACATTGAAACAATTTATTTGTCTTCTCCATTATAATTAAATGACTGTTATTTACTTTGCGTTCAAACCAGGATAATTTTCCGCTGTGATATTTTCTTAGGAATAGCGATAATTACTTTATCCCCGCAACAGAAATGTGTCAGAATCTAGAAACTATTTTAAAGATGTCGTTTTTATTTACCCGTGTCTAAAAAACTATCAAAATTGATGTAGATTTCACATTATTGATTGTATAAAGAGGGGGCCCCAGAGAGTAGGTATATACAGAATATCATTCTTTATTTTGTTTGTACAAGTATATAACACGCTCTAATTCATATAGAATTTCTAATGTTCAACCAAAATTTCAGCGTCAATCGTAGAATTATAAGCAAGATACAGAGCTCACAGTTCGCCTAGGTTTGAGTCATATTTTGTTCACATGAGTTAATTCCATTCAGCTTAAGATTTTTAACTTGGTATTTCCTATTCAGCATTTAAAATGGAAAAAAGAATGGCCTAAGATTTTCAATTCTTTTATTCACTCAAGACCAGTTCACTGGTATTTGAGGTTCAAAATCAGTTTATACAAATTTACACAAACACAGTCAAGGATCACATGTACAGTAGGAGTAATAATGACGAAAAAAGGTTAAGTTTACAATTCAATAAGTTGGAAAAGTTGGTTTCTGGAAGAACAGACTTTGAAAATTTTCTTAATAAATATTGACAATTTTTTTTACTTTTTTAATCTTTAGTTTTTAAGATCTGTGTACAAACATAGAATTGTGAGCAAATCTCTGTATCTTGCTTATAATTCGAAGCTTAACACTCAAATATGATTAGTAAATAGAAATTGTAAACAATTAAACACAAGAAACATGCACTATAACAAATGAAATAAAGAACACAATTTATTTTTTCCAAATGAATCATATATATACATGTATATACCTACATATTTCCAACAGCGATATCAAACTCTATTTAAACTGAATAAACTCGAGAAAATGCCGAGCATCTTAACAAAACCTATTGCATTAATCTACCATTACGCAAAAGATAATGCCGAATTACCGATAGAATGAATTGTATTTCAGTACTTTTTTGATACATCATATTTTGCTTAATTTGCGCAGGTAAAAAAATAACTGTTTGATTAATCGAAGTCTCTGTTTGATTTGATACGTAAAAATCACGAAATACAGACGATAGTTCCCAGGTTACACAGCATAACGAAACGAAAATCAGAACAAGCTAAGACCAACGTCATGTATGAAAACTGTCAACGCATTGAAATATTTAGCCTCAAATCACTTCACAAAATCGGCACCGATATATTTTGCATGTTTCAAAAATGTCCCTTCATTCGCGAACTGTTGCACAACAAGCAAATTCATCATAGTCAGATCGACCCTTTTTCGTATAATGTCATGGCTGCTTTAAACAAAGAACCTCGTTTTAGAAGAATAGGATACTAGTCTTGGTAAAATGGGTATGCAAACCTAGGCCGTGGCAAAATAAAATCCGGGGCAGATCGGCAATCGTCAATTCCAAATATGCATTATTTTGCAGCAATATTTACAGCAAATACAAATATACTGGTCCATCAAATATCCTGACATTTTAATGAGATTGGCAGATTAATAACTGGCAATCTTTGTTTTGCCCAGGCCAAGTCTTGTCTACCCATTTTACCGGATGCCGAACCCGAAGTTATTAAACTGATTGAAACTCGCCTTTTCTTTATAATTATTTTCGTAATAACTCAGATTTGAAACAGAATTAGACCCTAATTTTTGCAATTTATATTTTCCTTCCCATAAGGATAATTTATGCTAAACTACGTTGAATTCGAATCAGCAGTTCTTGAGAAGAAGATTTTTAAAAATGCAACCTTTTTTTCTACAGTTTCAAGGTTTTCTCCGCTTTGAATACAGATCAGACTTTTATTTCTGCAATTGATATTCGCCCTCCCACAAGGATGCTTTGTGCCAAATTTGGTTGAAATTGGATAAGCGGTTTTAGAGAAGAAGATCAAAATGTAAAAAGTTTACAGACGGACAGACGGACGACGGACAAAAAGTGATCAGAAAAGCTCACTTGAGCTTTCAATTCAGGTGAGCTAAAAAGAATAAAACAGTAATTTCAAGCTTACCTGATTGAATCAAAATAAAATCCGTAAATTAAAATAAAAACTGTCTTTATATGATTGCCGCAAGATGGAAAGTGACTTTGTAAAAGTCACTCACCATTGCAGTCAATCCACGGACTTTAGTTTTGACCAATCAGGTAACTTGTTTTAAAAAGGTTTACGCCCAATTTCGGCAAAATTTCTTTGATGCTTGACACTATTAGCTAAGCCAAAGAAGGTGTTACAACAATTACTCGTATTAAAATGAATAAAATACACAAATGATAAAAGCATGTTATAAAATCAAAGAGATAACAAAAGTTCCGAAACACAATAAACAGCTAAACAATAGACATAAAAAGAAATCAAAACAATATCGGGCATAGCGCTTACCTAAAACATGATTCCTAAGTATGAACATTGCTGATTAATAATCAAACATCGAAAAATGTGATAAAATAATGACTTAAACTTGTTTTGTAAATTTAGCGGAAAAGGTTTCTATTTTCGTTTTTGTTTACTCTAACTTATTTATCTCCTCGCGCAGAAGAGTTCTATTTAGCAAGGCGCTGTAAAGTTTAAATAGAGGAAACGTTTAATTTTTTTAGGAATTAATTTTAGAGCAGAAATTAATTCCTAAAAAAAATTACGGATCTAAGTCACTCACCATTGTGATCAATCCACGGACTTTAGTTTTGACCAATCAAGTAACTTGTTTTAAAAAGGTTTACGCCCAGTGTAGGCAAAATTTCTTTGATGCTTGACACTATTAGCTAAACCAAAGAAGGTGTTACAACACTTACTCGTATTTCCGCGGAGAAGGCCTGTAACAAAGACAGGATTAATTCGAAGCCGAAACAAAGTAAATACATTTTTATAAGGGGCCGAAATGAAATAGATAAGTTCATCTATGTGGAATTTCGAAGTGTCAAGCCAAAAGCGCTAAGGAATTTACCTCCAAAGAAACCGAAATAAGATGGGTTTTCTTAGTATCTAACAGCTGGGAATGTCATCCTAAGTTTACAAAAGATGTGCGAATGAATTAGGTAACAAAGAGAAAACAAATTGTTTTTCCGAAAAATACTTAAAAGGAAATTGTGCAAAATAGTAGATATTATTAAACTAAAATAAAATAAAATTCACTAATACATGAGGAAAATCCTAATTGAATATTAGAATTAATCCAAAATATAAAATCAAAAATATCATGAATTATAAATTCATGTTAATCATTACTGTTACATTAAAAGTTTAAAATCTATCGATTTAGACTTAACTATAACAGTTTTTTAAGTTTAAATTGATAAATTTTAAACTTTTAATGTAACACATATGACAAGAATACGTATGATGCAATCAGTATACATATACATAAACATATTTTAAACATAAAATAGTTTTAGATAAGAAGAAAATACCAGCAGGATTTGAAACCAACACACTTACACATCAACTAATCTATCACAAAACAAAGTGGGTCGTGTGAGACTTTATCGTGTGAAGTTAAAAAGTACTATTCAAAACAAAAATGTCATATCTCCCGACTTTGTTAAATATTATAAAAAGTAATAATAATAATTGCAATTTTTTTATATAGCGCTTTTATAATGCATTCTCAAAGCGCTTTTACAACTATTACCCCAGCAGACCTTAAAGCATTCCAGAGCATTGACCAAAATTGGTCAATCAAGTCATCTTTTTATCTTTAAAAAACAGCATATTTAATGTTGAAATAAGTCCTCCCTACAAGTTTCAAATTCGTAGAGCGAAGACCCATATATAACAAATTCATATAAAAACAGCTGTAAATAAGTAGTATCTTGCGTTAATTGCGCCCTTTTGCTTTATTCAGACCCATATAAAGATAAATTCTTTTGCATTTCAAACATTCTTCTACCAATTCTACGTCCCAAAGAAACCATATTACAAGTATGATACTAAATATGAGCAAACTTAATCGATGAAAATTTTACTCTTCCTATGCGTCAAGATTCCTGTCGAATCTTCATCATAAGCGTTCATTTTTTAAAGATAAATCAGAGGGTTAGTATTAAGAATAAACGTAAGATATAATTTATTTTATATGATTCCGAAATCATCCGAAAACAAATAATGCATATTATGCATTGTATTGAATGTTTAAAAATCAGTTATACGGAGCTAAAACGATAAAGCTTTGTAATTTTAACAACTTGGTATTGTCAATTAGGGTTATTTTGCAGTTTTCACAGTTTTTCATGTTTTGATAGAGTTCTTTTAATAGACTTCAACGTACTGGTTCCAATCAGTTGATGATATATAGATATTACAAGTTGTAGATCTTATCTGCATGTAAATGGGTAGCTATGGAAGTGGCACAAACATCTATCATTTTACACACAAGCAGTACGGATAGGAATATACAATACAATAATTAGATATATAAGATAAAACGCACATAAACAACACATATACGTATACATGCAGGGTTGCCAAATGCTAAACTGGGGTAATTACATCTCAAAAAGAATGGTTAGAATGGCTAGACATCTGGGGCTCGTAACATAAAGGGTACTTAAATAAGTCTAAGACGGTGCTTAAGTATGACTTAATAATATGTACATTCTTAGACTTAAGTCCGTAACTAGAAGAATGCTTAGCTAGGACAATTAACCCAAAACTTAGGCGGCCGGTAGAGCTGACTTAAGTATTTCTTAAGTATTGTTTTCACAGATTAAAAAGTTAAATTGTTAATTATTTCAATTCAGCAGTTGATTAACTTGTAATAATCACATACAGAATCGATATCTAAATATTCACCAATATAAAAGTTTTGATATAATTGATATAAATATGAATGGTCTGTTTACACAAAGCAGATGTACATATGCACTTGCGAAGCGTGAGAAATTGAAATAAGGAAGTTTGAGTACAGAAACACTCTCAGTGAATTAAATGACAACGACGATTACCTTAAAGAAGAAAATATTCTCAGAGTACGTGAATTGCTTTATTAGTGAGGTAAAATGTATAGAAGAAACGATTCTATAATTATATAAAATAAGTTTTATCGGCATTCGCGATAATACTCCACAAGCAGTCTTCGAGAACGACTAAAATAGTGAATATTCGTCAAAACAAAGAAGTAACAACTGTTACAATAGACTGAATACATTGGCTGAGATATATCGCTTCGAGTTCTTCAAAGATATTAGGTACATGTATGTAGAAATACTCATGTCACCTTGAATTTTGTGTCTGTACATTTACATCTCCCCCATCTAATATCAAAGATGTCATGCACCTGTGCATTGTCTTCTATAAATAAACAATATATTAACCTATAAAATGATTTTAATACCAATACATTCAAATTCGACAAAAGAAATGAAAAATACGTTTTACGTTATAACATAACCATGACTTAACTAAGACATTGCTAAGTTTGCTTAATGTTACGGTATAAGACTTACTTAAGTAGGACTTATGTAGGTCCTAAGGCTACGATTAAGTCCTACTTATGACCCTACTTAAGTCAAAATCTTAGCATGTTTTATGTTACGAGCCCCTGGGTGCTGCACTGCGCGTGTACTTTTTACTACACAAAAGTGCAATTATTATCTCGCATATTATTCATACCAACTCTCCCAAATATCTTTCTTATTTAATTATCACACTACACTTGATATCTATTAGTGTTGTTCAATTTAAGTATTTGCCGACTTTTTTGCTACATGTGTGTTTTTTGGTTGTGTACTTAATAATTTGTGTTAGAAAATGACCATTTTAATTTATATTGTATGATTGTATGCAGGGTTTTTTTTAAACAGATAATTCTTTATACAACTTTTTACTTAATACCAGTTGTCCAATGATGCGGTAATTTTACATTGATGTTTCTAAACTTAAAAATCGCATGCAGTGGTGATAAATGCGTTTTCGGTAATGTAATATTTGAAATAAATTGAGTATTTTATGTTTAAGCTGCACACACTTTAACTCAGTGACCAATTAGAAACCGGTGGTCTTTAATCCAATTTTTGACGGAAAAATCATTGCTAGCGCTCTCGAGCGCTAGAAACTACGTTAGTCTTTTTCAATGGAATACGCATGCTCGACTCCATAGTATGGGATTCTGGGACTACTACTGTAGATAAACTGTACTATTTGAATTTCGTTATATCATCTTCACATGAAGTTTTTTGTTTATTGTAAATGTCAAAAAGTAACAGTATCTTAGGTCTTATGATGCAAAGTTATTCTTAATATATTATAATAAATAGCTAGCTTTATCTTAAATTTCCAGCAGGCTCGGAAAACAAACTCGGATATACTAGTATGTTTTCCGAGCATGCCGGAAAGGCCCGAAATTCGATTGTTACAAAACTGAACCAATGCGCATATTACTTACCAAATATGGTTCGGTTTAAAGCACAGACTTCTAAAAGGGCATTTCTTAATTCATTGATGACACAATGGTACTGAAATTGGTGTTGTGCTGTACTCGAACAGTTCTGCTTTATGGAGTCACAATTCATATTTTTGGCAGCAATTTCCCAAGATTTGATGTCTGTAGGGCATTTTGAAACAACTCTTATTTTTGTAGCTGATTCCTCGCAGAAGGTAAATGATGAGCCTTTCTAACAAACAATCAAATGACCTAATTCATATTACTAATATACAATCATTTAACAACGAATGATTTTTTTTTTCGAAAACCCTTTACTTTTTTTTAAAGCTACTTTTTGCGTTTCACTAAAATCATTTGATGAAGTTTAACTTTAACTAAGAGAAACATATTAGAATACAGTATGTATCTTGCTTATCAAGTTTTAAGAAGAGCGCATACTGTAATGATGTGATGCATGCAGACTTTAAACATGTGATATTTCTGAAACTTGCGCATGTTCTATTTAACATGTACACATCAACATTAAACATTTTGATATAATGTAATGGGGAAAATGCCGCATACGAGGGTCAGTAAAAAAATATGAAGACAGTGTGCCTTTCTATCACATGTTCTTCATAAAAGTCATAACTAGCAGATTTATTTATGCGCAAACACTAATTTGATTAATATGCGAAGGTTAATTCCATTTGATAAAAAGGTATCTTAGTGACCCGATTTAAAAAAAAAATGTCATGTCACCACGGAGCACGGTAACGTTCAAAACTCGGCGTCAAGATGACTCGCGCAAAGGTTATTATATGATTATCCACTCTTTATATCCGTAGTACAGTTAAGTTAAAAATATCGGCGAATTTTTGTGATGAAAACACGGACACTTTAGTTCAACGGGCATGTCCTTTTTAAAATTTATAACAGTCGCTCAAATGCAATATATATATATATATATATATATATATATATATATATATATATATATATATATATATATATATATATATATACTTAAATAAATAAAACAGAATGCGACAGTCCAAATTAAATAAATTGTTTACTGTTAGCGCTTTCAGCCATGTCGGCTCTTCAGACAGTTATACAAAATTAAAAACGTTGTTTGTGTGGCGGTAGACTTGTTTATTTTATGTGTATTAATTAATATTTTAGTAATTGAATTGTATTTAATCAGCATATGTTTATGTTTGTTAGTGTGCATATTGTTATTATAGTAATATTGTTCACGTATATCAAATTGTCGCACTCATTGTATAATTAACGTCATTTATTAAATATGACGTCACAGTACGTCCCGGCCCGGGGTAGCCCGACGGGTTTTTGTATGTTCTCCATATATTGTTGAGAAGCAGGATTTGAGAGAGTGGGGTGGAAAACATTTGAACAGTAAGCACTGTTATTGTTACGCTGTGCAAGTATTGTTGTAATATCTTAATAAACGGTTATAAAACTAGAATCGATTCCTGTGCTTAATTCGGGACTATACAGTACTGTATAACATTGGGCAACCGCCCGTTACATTTTTGGGGGCTTCGTCCGCGGGATATTGATTCTGGTTTTTACTGTTTGTTTTGTATAGTTTGTTACAAGGAAAAAAAAAAAGCCAATGGCTTCGAATGAATCATTTTTACATAACTTGTCCAGTGGTTTTAATGGGTTTGTGAAATTTTTCACACCAAGTTTCTTGATGCGCGGATCTCCGCCATTATTGACAACAGACGATAAGTCCGCTCCCTTAGATCAGAACAGATCTTTCGAGAATAATGTCGAATGTAGACATATATGTAACAAAGCAGTTAGTAAAAAAGCTCAGAACTTACCCCTAGACATTGACTGTTCAGAGACCGAATACGAGTCCGAGCGCTTATTTAATGGAACGTTTGATCCGCCTCTTGACAGTCTTGGAAAGAACGATAACTCAGTCGTTAGACCTAAATCTTATCAAAACAATGATCAGTGTCTTTCAAAATCAGAAAGTGGATTTATCACTTGTACGTGTCCGCGACACAGAAATTGTAGGTCGGTCGCTGATCATTCATCACAGAAACACGATCCGTACCCCTTTCCAGATACACAAGTACATGTTGAATCAGGTTTGTTTTCACGTTCACAACAAAGTCCTCTCCACTGTTTCGATAGGAATGAAGAATTATCGTGTGATTCGAGACAACGGGTATCAACTAGGAGAATAAAGACTCCTGATATAGTTGAAACATTCACACATAATCCAAATTATATTGGAAGAAACATAAATCCTCCCCTCGATTCTAAACATGTCGCGCCGTCAACTTTAACAAATCACGTGACTCAGAGAGGCCCAAATGGGGCAAATGCTGATTATGACATGTATGCTTTTTACAATGACTTAGAAGGTACAAACTTTGGAGAAAAAGCTACAAATGTACAGAAAAGTACAAAGCTTATAAATAGGAAACCGAAAGAACCGGACACTTTTGATGGAAATAAAGTTGAATGGAATGATTATGTATGTCATTTTGAGCAAGTGGCTCAGTGGAATGAATGGAATGATCATGAAAAAGCGCTTCAGCTTGCTATGAGTCTTCGAGGCGTAGCTCAGCGCGTGTTAGGAGAATTACCCAGAGAAATTTTATGTCAGTACGAGACATTAAAGTCCGTATTAATGCAGAGATTCTGTCCACCTGAACGGGTTACAGCATATCGCTGTGAATTTAGAAATAGACGTCGCAATCGCGAAGAATCGGTAGTTGAATATGGATATGCGCTTAAGCGTTTAGCGAGTCGCGCATTCCCGTCTATACCTATAGAAATGAGAGAGAGTTTGATCGTTGAGCAGTATATTTCTGGGTTAGGAAATCAAGATATCAAGAGACACATTCAGTTTGCACATCCGAGCACGCTGGATCGAGCTATATCGTTAGCTGTAGAATTTGAAGCTTTTGAAGGTTCGTACAATGTACTACGTAAACCGAATGAGCCCGTACATTCAAATGTTATGGCCTTGACAAACACAGGAAATTCTGAAAAGGATATTCAGAAATCCCCATGTCATTCAAACCTCGAGACATCTAGACTTGATAGGTTAGAGGATTCGATGAGAGATGTCAAAGAATCTCTAAACAATTTATTAAATAAACCGGAAAGACCCCGTCAGGTAGAGAAAACCGAACAGAGAAATCACACGCGTTCGCAAATTAAAACTAGAGACTCTCAAAAGTTTATTTGTTTTAATTGCAATGAAGAAGGTCATATCAGCCGTAATTGTCCTAAGAAAAATTCAAATTACGCGAGAAAAGAGTCAGTTAGGACTCCAAGGACACAACAGTCCAAGGAGCATGCCAATTTAAACTAGAACGGGCTGAGATGGAAGCCACAGGCTCAGCTCAGACAAACAATTGTGTTGCAAATTTTGATAAAAATGTAAGGCCAAATAGTTTCAGATTAGCTGCTATTTCTCAACACTGCTGGTTTATAAAAGTTTCAATAGGAAACTCAGATATTAAAATGCTCGTAGATACGGGTTCCGCGGTTACTTTGCTGTCGAAGCAAACGTTTGATTCTTTGAGAAATGTCGAACTGGATAATGAATCGTCAATTTTGACGACCGCTGACGGAGAACCTATGACCGTGTTAGGTCGCTGTACTATGAATTTATGTATCGAGAATGACGAATTCAGTCAATCGGTTATGGTAGCTGATTTAGGAAATCTTGAAGGAATTCTCGGATTAGACTTTTTAACTCGTAATCATGTTACTTTTGATACCGGCAAAGGTGTTTTGAAGTTCAAAAATTTTGACTTGGCCTTAACCAATGAGTTAGAATCGAAAAATTCGTGCGCTCGCGTACAATTAATTCAGACATGTAAAATTCCCGGAGAGTCAGAAATATTTCTGAAAGGGAAAATCAAAGGGAAATTACCCGAAATGGACAGTATTTTAGAACCAATTGAAGGTTATATGGGTGAAAAACACGTCATTATACCAAAGTCAATAATAAAATCAAACAACTCAGAAGTGGTATTTTCTGTTTTGAACCCTACACCAGAAACATTTATATTAAAGAAAAACGCTTATGTAGCTTCTCTTGAGCCTATAACAGAAATTTATCAGCAAGAAACTCAAGCGTCTATAGACGTTAGACAAGACAACCACGGACTGTTAACGACAGACTTACCAGACCACTTAAGTCCTCTTATGTCTAATGTTTCAGACAGATTGTCAACAGACGAGAAAAATAAACTTAAACAAGTTTTAGTTCAGTATTCAGATATATTTGTCGGACCGGATGGACGAGTAGGTCAGACAGACCTAGTCCACCACAAAATAAGGTTACAAGATCAAACACCTGTAAAAATTCCTGCTAGGCGATTGCCTATACACCAACGAGAGATAGCTAATGAAGAAATATATAAAATGCTGAATCAAGGCATCATTGAGCCAAGTGAATCACCATGGGCAGCGCCCATTGTATTGGTTAAGAAAAAGGATAATAGCACTCGATTTTGCTTCGACTATAGAAAATTGAATTTAAAAACAATTAAAGATAGCTATCCTTTACCGAGAATCGATGATTCATTAGACTCACTTTCAGGTGCTCAATACTACTGTACTTTAGACCTCGCTCAAGGATTTTTCCAAGTGAAAATGTCTGAGGAGGATAAGCCTAAAACGGCTTTCGCGACTCACTGTGGGCTGTACCAATTTCGCGTTATGCCCTTCGGATTGGCCAACAGTCCTAAAACGTTCGAACGGCTAATGGAACTTGTTCTAAACGGGTTACAATGGGAACGTTGTCTCGTTTATCTTGACGACGTGATTGTATTTGGTAAAACATTTACAGAAACCTTAGACAACTTGAAACTAGTTTTTGACAGATTCAAAAGTGCTAAGTTAAAATTAAAACCCCAAAAGTGTACATTTTTTCAAGATGAAGTTCGATATTTGGGACACATTGTGTCAGTCGACGGAATAAAATGCGATGAAGAGAAAATCAAGGCAGTCGACGACTGGCCGCAGCCCGAATCTGTTACCGACGTTCGCAGTTTTCTGGGTCTTGCGTCATACTATAGAAAACTTATTCAAAACTTTTCAACTATAGCCTTTCCATTAACGCAACTTACTCAGAAAAACAGAAAATTTTCCTGGACCGATGAATGCGATGTAGCATTTCAAAGGCTGAAAGAAGCTTTAATTTTCGCACCCATCTTGTCTTATCCCACACGTGTCGGTCAATTTGTGCTAGACACAGACGCAAGTAATTTCGGAATCGGCGCGGTCTTGTCACAAATTCAAGATGGCGAGGAACGAGTCATCGCTTATGCTAGCAAGACTCTTTCTCGTTCTCAACGTAGTTATTGCACAACTTACAGAGAACTGCTTGCAGTTATAACGTTTGTAAAGTATTTCAGATACTATCTTAGCGGTAAAAACTTTCTTATCCGGACAGATCATTCGTCTTTAATTTGGCTCAAAAATTTCAAAGAACCGGAAGGTATAGTAGCAAGATGGCTCTCATTACTCGATACTTATAATTTTCGTATCGAACACCGCAAAGGAGTTTCGCATGGTAATGCAGATGCGTTGTCGCGTAGACCGCGACGCAGATGTTTACGTGCCGAGTGCAATCAATGTGGGAAAGAGCAAGTTTGCTCTGCGATCGTTACTGCCGTAGATTCGCAGGATAGTTCGAACAAAGAGACATCAGCACACGATGCTGATCAGTCGTCTCACACTACAGAACACGGTCTAATAAATCAACATGAACCAAATTGGTTACCTCACTGGAGTAATCAAAGTATGATAGAAGCCCAGACTAATGACAAATCTATATGTGAAATTCGAGATTGTCTGAAAAATGGTACAGATATATCAAAGCTTAAAAGTACTAGCATTGAAATGACAGCGCTTATACGAGAACGACAGCTGTTAAAACTGGAAAATGACATTTTAAGTAGAGTATGGAAAAACGAGAACGGTTTGACATATTTACAAACAGTTGTGCCTAAAGTCCTTAGAACAGAAATTTTAAATCAATTACACGATGCAAAGTCAGCCGGACATTTAGGTCGAGAGAAGACCTTAGGTAAAGTTAGGGCTAGGTACTATTGGCCAGGGATGACAAGCGATGTATCTCGCTGGTGTCAGACCTGCGTTCCATGTCAGCGTAGGAAACCCGGTCCAGGGTTGGGCAAGTCGCCCATGAAACGCGAACCAGTGTACCGACCCTTACAATGCGTCGCAATAGATATAATGGGTCCTCTCCCTATAACTGATAAGGGCAATCAATATATTATGGTGGTCGGAGATTATTTTACGAAGTGGACAGAGGCCTATCCTCTTCCAGACCACACGGCACAGACTGTCGCTGACAAATTAGTATGTGAATTTATATGCCGATATGGCTCGCCTTTAAGAATTCATACAGACCAAGGGCGCGAATTCGAGTCAAAACTGTTTAAACGAATGTGTGACATTTTTGAAATTGAAAAATCCAGGACAACGCCCTTTCATCCCCAATCAGACGGGATGATAGAGCGCTTTAACAGAACTTTACAACAAATGTTGGCGATGTTTGTCAATGATTATAAAGATGATTGGGATGAACATTTACCATTATTAACTATGGCATACCGAGCCTCAGTACAAGAAAGTACTAAGTGTACCCCAAATATTCTAATGCTAGGAAGGGAGACTTCACTCCCTATCGACATTATCACAGGGTCACCGACTCATCCTAATGACGCCTCTATAGAATGTCCCGTAAAATACGTCGAATGGTTAAAAGAAGCAATGCAAAATGCATTTGACTTCGCGCATGAAAATTTACAGAGTAGTTTCCAGAAACAAAAGCGTTACTACGACACTAAATTAAAGATTAGGTCATTCGAACCAAAAACATTAGTGCTTCGCTGGTATCCACCTGAAGCAAACCAAAAACTTGGTTTAGGATGGACAGGGCCTTACGAGGTTGTCAGAAAATTATCAGATATAACTTATGAAATAAAAAGATGCAGTGACGGGAAACTAAAAATAGTACATGTTGACCATTTAAAGTTACTCAATCAGAAATTAGAGTCAGATGAGGGACAGGGGGTGGATTTTAATGAGGATAGAAATGAGTATGAGGAGGAAAGTGATGATAGGGTTGAACCCAGACCCAAATCACCGCAATTCAGTAGAAGAGGCAGACGCCTCAAACCCAAAGTTATTTTCAGTCCATAAATATAATAAACTACGTTAAATATTGAAATTTAAAGCAATTCAGTGAAGACATTAGTCTTGTTGTTGTTTCTTGTAATTTCCATCGAGAGAATTAGAGTGTAGTGAATATTCATATATATATAGGTCCGTGAACATACATGTAGGTACATGAATAAGACGTGTGAACTCTGTGACATACATTGTTTTAATATATTGTTTTTACACTCATATGAAGTGAGTTATGGTGGATATTATTCGTACATGATACATGCATACATATATATAGTTTAAAACCATGGGCTAGTGCTTTCGGTTGTGTATCGACTGTATCTGTACATGTTTGCGAATGTTGATATTCATTGAGTGATTTTGTTTAAGCTTGATTTTATTTGTTGTGAGAAACTTAGTGAATTACATTCACTTGAACATAAGACTAGATAAAGGTCTTGTTCTGGAGGATATAGGTTGGTGTTTTGTAGAGTTTATGAACCTAACAGTTTATTTTTTTTTGTCAGGAATTATGTCAAGTTCACACATGGACGTTGTACCAGATGCATGTATAGACGTACTAGACATCATGGCCGATGATGATTTCAACTTCGAAGAAAGCATCTTCAACTTGGAGGTGAAGGAGTTTGGCTATGTTGCCAACATGGGATGCCCTGTTGCAGATTGCAACTTTGAAGGGACCTTCCCATCGAGGGCGAAATTCCAGCGCCATTGGGAAGAGCGTCATGTTCGTGAGGTACAGAAGTGGGCGTGCCCTCACCAAGGATGTAAGGCACTGGTCAGGAGGAAATCGGACATGAAGAGCCACCTTAAGTTTACACATAAGGAGACGGATTCTTTCATCCTCAGTTTGACCATCGCTAAGGCAACCAGCCAGATGGTGAGGGCCACCAATTTCATCTACCCCGGACTTCTGAAGTACAACTTCCGACGTGCCGAGACCTTCCCGACAGCCGGTGTCCTTTCCCTGCCTGGATTCCCCTCGATGGCGAATGTTGCTCCCGGGACTGTGGTCATTCCTCCCCCGGTGATTGAGCCGCCCTCTTCGTTGGAGCCATCTTCTTCCTCGTTGGAGCCATCTTTTTCCTCGGTGCAGACGTCCTCTCCCGAGTTGGACCCGTCTTCTTCCTTGTTGGAACAGTCTTCTTCGTCGTTGGACCCGTCTTCGTTGCCGTTGGAACCTTCTTTGACGTTGGAACCTTCTTCTTTGATGGCAGCCCCTCTTCTCTCTACGATGGAACTTGCAACTGTATCAACGCAGACCGACTCGAAGAAAATTTCCCTTGACGATTATTTACACAAACCACAGTCTAAATCAACGCAGACTTATTCATATTGTGACGACGATTTTGCTATACCGCCCATACCTTCAAGTGAGGACTCACTCCAGATGTATATTGTAAAACTGGGTAACCAGATTGACAGAATTGCTCGTGTGCGTCTGTTAGCTAAGGAGCGCTTGGAACGACTACAGCGACCTGGATCGTCCCTCCGCGAACTAGAGAGCGAAAACCGCGCACTGAAGAGGAAAATTACTGAATTACTTGAGCGTGAGGAACTCTTCCCCGAACCGTGAACGTGAGACAATAAATTTATAAATGTGCTTAATTTCATGAACATTAATTTGTGAACTTTGATAATTTTCATATTGTCTACTTTGTGATTTGACATGTGTGTATCCATTCATATCTTATATGTTGTAATATATGAAAATGTCGTGTTGCTTATTATGATATGTAAGTATTCTTATGTATGTTATATTGATACTTGTTCAGTTCTTTATCGTATGCACATTTGATGTTTGATAGTTGAGACTAATGTACATAGTACATTAGGTCTTGGGTAGGGGGGAGTGTGGCGGTAGACTTGTTTATTTTATGTGTATTAATTACTATTTTAGTAATTGAATTGTATTTAATCAGCATATGTTTATGTTTGTTAGTGTGCATATTGTTATTATAGTAATATTGTTCACGTATATCAAATTGTCGCACTCATTGTATAATTAACGTCATTTATTAAATATGACGTCACAGTACGTCCCGGCCCGGGGTAGCCCGACGGTTTTTTGTATGTTCTCCATATATTGTTGAGAAGCAGGATTTGAGAGAGTGGGGTGGAAAACATTTGAACAGTAAGCACTGTTATTGTTACGCTGTGCAAGTATTGTTGTAATATCTTAATAAACGGTTATAAAACTAGAATCGATTCCTGTGCTTAATTCGGGACTATACAGTACTGTATAACATTGGGCAACCGCCCGTTACATTTGTAACGTTGTCAATGACGTCGTGTTTTTAAAGTTCATTATGACGTCACAATGTACATCAAGGTAGCGATGGCGTGAACTTTATCAACGCCGTTAAGCAATGCATAGACATATAATACAATACATATAAAAAATTATATATATGATAAATCTATTTTCGATTAAGTTTCGGGTTAAATATTTTAATAAAATAGTCCTCTTTTGTGGTTCGGGCGATTTCATTTGAAGTCCACATTTTGTAAAACGGAAATATTTTTTGAGAATATCATTACCGATTTATTTAGCAAAGAAACAGATTCCCATCAATACTTGGATTTTCATTCATGTCATCCGTCTCACACAAAAAGGAATATTCCATACAACATGGCACGGCGTGTATGTACTATTGTGACTCACCCTTCTCTTCGCCTACAAAGGCTTCAAGAGTTAAAACAACACCTTAGACGACAGAATTACCCCGTGGAACTTATTAATGACGGAATTAACCGGGCTATGGATATTGCTTTAGCACAACTTAGAAGGACCCGCCTTAAGGAGGAGAAACAAGATGAGAAAATTCCGTTTGTAACTACACATAATCCGTGTAACCATAATATTTTTAAATCAGCAAAACGTTTTTTTCCAATATTAGAACAATCAGAAAATATGAAAAAACTGTTAAACCAATCATCTATCATAAACAGCAGAAGACAAGCGCCGAATCTGAGGAAAATTCTCTCCAAAGCAAAGTTCTCGTCCAGCAATACTATTTCCATCA
This sequence comes from Magallana hongkongensis, assembly GCA_015776775.1. Taxonomy (NCBI): domain Eukaryota; kingdom Metazoa; phylum Mollusca; class Bivalvia; order Ostreida; family Ostreidae; genus Magallana; species Magallana hongkongensis. The sequence continues at coordinate 7,603,839 of CM027471.1, forward strand.
AAAAGTGCGGCGACCCCCGATGTGGAACATGCGACCTTATACAGGAGGGAGAAGGAATAATATTAAAAAGCGGCCACATTTTAAAACCTAATGCCCCAATGAACTGCAAATCGTCTAATTTGATATATTGTGCGACTTGTCCAACATGTGGAGAAAATTATATTGGCCAGACTAACCAGCTCAACGCCCGAGTGAGAGTCCACAGACAACAAATAAAGCACGAAACAGTGAGAAACACTCCATGTTCGGAACATTTTGCAAAGTGCGGAAAGGGAACATTTAAAATATTTCCGTTTTACAAAATGTGGACTTCAAATGAAATCGCCCGAACCACAAAAGAGGACTATTTTATTAAAATATTTAACCCGAAACTTAATCGAAAATAGATTTATCATACATATAATTTTTTATATAATTTTTTATATGTATTGTATTATATGTCTATGCATTGCTTAACGGCGTTGATAAAGTTCACGCCATCGCTACCTTGATGTACATTGTGACGTCATAATGAACTTTAAAAACACGACGTCATTGACAACGTTACAAACAACGTTTTTAATTTTGTATAATTGTCTGAAGAGCCGGCATGGCTGAAAGCGCTAACAGTAAACAATTTATTTAATTTGGACTGTCGCATTCTGTTTTATTTATTTAAGTGTTTTTTGCTGTACCAAGGCTTTATTTATCTACATATATATATATATATATATATATATATATATATATATATATATAAATATATATATATATATATATATATATATATATATATATATATATATATATATATATATATATATATATATATATATATATATTTGAGTCTGTTGTTTCAGGAATGTTGTTGAGAAACCCCATGCTATCTCAAATGAAACTAGGAATTTTTTTCACATTTATACTTAAGTACAATTAGTCGAAGTTTCAGGTCCAAGGGTTCAGAAGTATTAGTATATATATTGATTCTTAACTTTGATAACGGTTTTGATGTGATTACGTTTATGTATTTTAGGAAGTCCATAAAATTGCTAGTTTTCATTTCAAAGGTTGTGTAAGAAAATCCTGTTCTTTATCTTTCAGAAAATGCTCATTTTACATAAAACTGATCGTTACTTAGATGTTGGAGAAGGGTTTTATAAATAGTTTTGTCCATACACACAATTGTTCCTCCTTTATCAGCTTCCATGAGAATGATTGCATCTTCAATTTTTAGATTTTGAAGAGCGTTCTTCTGTTTCACTGATAAATTGTGTTTTACAGGATTACTGTTTACAATGAAGACTTTGTAGTTGTTTCGACCTTTTAGTATTGTTTTTCCTTTTTTTGTTTTGAACTTTATGATCATCAAAATTTTCAATCAGGCCAAAAATTTCACGTAAACGTACTTTTTGACAAAATTAATCTATGTCCTTTTCTACAGTTTGATTGTCTTGGTTTGGTATTGGTGTGAATTTAAAGCCCAATTATAATACTTTCTTCTTTTGAAAAGGTCTTACTAAACAAGTTGATTATTTTGGGGTTAATTTAATCTATGCCTAACTTTTCCATCGGTATTTTTTACTTTTCCCTCCACAGGAAGGCCTTCTGACATTGCTGTTGTTGTTTTAGTTGTTGTTGTTGCTGTTTTCAACGTTATGGACGTCACGTTGCCTGTTGCTAATGGGATTACAGCTTTGGTCTCTTTGGTGAGTTCTACCGTTTGTTGGTTTTGGATACCTTTGATTTTGATTCCCGTTTCCATGATGTCGTTGGTTATTTTGTGTTAATTTTAGTGTTTGGTTGTTGGTCCTTTGTCTCGCTGGTTGACTGTTTTTATTTATGGTTACATCTGCATATGTTTTATCGTTTCTATGTTAATACCTTGATCTTGGTTTTGACGGTTTTTTTTGGGCAGGTTTTTCATTTCTGTCTAATTTAACGGTCTCGTATTTTCTGCATAATCGTCATGAAAGACCTTTATCTTTGTCCAGATGTTTATTTTGACTTTTTTCCTCCTCATCGACGTCTTGCTTCCACTTCTTAGGTAACTGATTCTGGACTTCTCCAGATGGAATTTTATTTATCTTATCTTTCATTACGAAATCAATATTTTGAAATCCTTGAGAATACCTAGTTGATCCTGTTTCCAATAATGCAATTTCTGCATCAAATTTTTGTAGAGCTTAATTAGGGTCTTCCGTTTCCAACGGAAGACCCTATTGTTTTTGTTAGGTTTCTTTTTCTCTATTTTTCACTATTTTTATTATTATTTTTTTTTTCTTAACATTTTTCTTAAAAACTTTTGTATGAAATAATTCAGAAAATTAAACTTCCTTTGAACAACGAGAAATCAACCTTCAATAATGTTACTTTTAATCAGCTTACCATAAAGGAAAATTTTGGTGAAGAATTCCACCTTCAACAGAAGTGCACATGGTGTAGAGACTTCTACGCAATTCTTTGTTCCTAAATTCTATCATTAATTTTGTTGTCTTGTTCATTTCAAAGAGTAGTAATGAAATTATCTATTTTATTTCAAAAAATCAAAAAGAACTATTTAAAATCAATATTTAATGATAAGAAATATTGTAAATAGATTATAGCATGATAGAGTGCAATTCTAGGCTTGCTGTAATACTAGTACTTAGGGTATAATATCATATTATTGGTATCTTTTTTGACGTCTGCTGCTTTTTAAAATTTCCCATATTGATAAAGGTAAGAACAAAGTCAAGTGATCATGTATTAAAATTAAACACTACACAGATGGAATACCAAAATCCCATTGAATCTTTCTCTAGATCTGTTTCGTCACTTTGTAATATTTTGTTATAACCTCTGGCTTTCAATAAGGGAAATATTTCTGGTGATTGGGTTCCCCCACTCAACCTGCCTGCTTTATAAAATTACTGTAACTGGTTACCTGTAAGTGTTTTAAACGCTATCTCAAATATACCACAGTGGATTTTTATGAAAATTTCACGAATAATACAAAATATCGAGGTCTTTTATCATGTACATTTTTGTTGATGATGTCACTTCCGGTCGGCCGTAATATTCGTTTTTCTTTTTGTAAAAAGTGATCGTGCCCTCCCTTTTTCGCAAAAACGATTAAAGATAGAAAATTGAAAGTTTCAGGAATTATAGATTTTTGAATTTCTAAGGCCGATCAGGTAAAACTACGATCGTCCGTCACTTCCGGTCCACTCAAACAGCATTTTTTGAAAATTGTGTTTTAAAAATTTTTTAAATCAAATAATCTACAATTTTTTTTAAACTGTTTTAAACTTATCAAATTTTAATGTGAGCAGGTCGTCCGTCACTTCCGGTCGTCACCGGAAGTGATTCTTATATTTCGATTTTTGGAATTTTAAAGCATATGCGCTTTGTTGACATTTTTGTACTGAATACAAAACTAAAAACTGTTTTAAAATCGGACAACGCATTGCAGAGATATTGAAGTTTAAAAATGACGTTTTCCGGAAATCTGTATTTTGCAGTGTTGGTTGAAAAATTAGTTTAAAAGGAAGTTAATATGATAGTAAATCGTACCAAATGTCAACAGTTTAATTGAACCCTATCAGTTCTTGAGAAATTACGCGTCAAAGTTCTGAAGCGAAAGACTGAGTAGCTCGTTCGATAGAGTCCTGGACATGGCCCAGGTGACCCGGGTTCAAGCCCCGATTGCCGCAAATTATTTATTTTTTTTACTATTTTTTGCTTAGATCTACGATTTTATCTTTGAAGTAATAAGTTTAATCTAATCTATTCAAAAATCGGACGAAAGACCCACTCGTTTCTCGCAACGAGATCGTGTCTAGTTTTCTATTATTGTTCTTTTAGTTTCATCTTCCCCTGCTATTTTATATGTGAAATTTTCTTGGCATTATAATGGTATTTTCCTCTTGTCGCCATTTTTAATAGATGTTGACAATATTTTCAGTTTTCAATGCATTCCAAAATGTTTGTTTCCGTTTTTCTAGATTTCTTATCCAGGTGCGGATAATGATATTGTTTTTCAAGCTGACTTCTTACCCCAACTGCCTGTTATTTTTTGCGGATTTTGCTCTGAAATCAATGATGAATTGACGTTTATCATTGATAAATTCTAAATTGAGGTTGATGTTATTACTTATAGTTTTATCTGTGTTATTTGGTTCTGCCATTTCTTCTATGTGTAAATCCATAACATAATCCAAAAAGATTTTATTACGTAGTATAAATAATAAAAAAAGAAAAGTTTCTAATCACAAGCGCTTTCTGGAAGTTCGGGAGAACTGCCTGAAACAAAACATATGATAATAACGTCACCAATAAATGTACAAATACAGAGACTGGTTGGAATAAAAATGATAATATATACAAATATAATTGTTTGGAACATAATTCAATAAAAATAGTTCTCTTTCACAAGTCTCATGGCGGTTAAATCAGTTTTAAGTTTATAGAACGGTAATACTTGATAATCTCCCTTAGCACATCTTACTAAAGAACAAAAGTGAAAAGTGGATTAACTAGTGAATATACAAATATTTCACATTATTTTGGATTACAAGCTATGCATTTTTTATAGAAAAACACCCAGAGCTTATTCCGAGAAACTTTTCACCAAACTTCATTTTAGATTCAATACAGTTAATTTTGGCAAACAATACATTCGATTTTGAAGGATATTTTTACAAGCAAATCAAGGGAACTGCAATGGGGACAAAAATATGGCGCCTACATAAAGTATTTTAGTAATGGGATATTTTGAAGATATTTTGTAAGGAAAAAATGAGATGGAACTAGACCAAAACATTGGTAAGTAACTTAAGCATTCCTGAAAACGATATCTGAATGACTGCTCTCTTTTAAATAAAAAACCAGGAGGATCTTCATGAATTTCATAGATTTCTTACCACTTTAAATCCTAATATTCAATTCACCATGGAATTCAGTAATTGTTCTTTTTTTCATTTCTGGACATTATGGTTTTAAAACACCAATCAAAATTTTTAACAGATGTTTATTACAAAACCACGGACACTCATCAGTATCTAAATTCTAAATCATGTCACACTAAGCATACCAAAAGAAATATACCTCACAATTTATCAAGAAGAATGTGCACTATTGTTAGTAAAGAAAAAAGCAAAGATCAAAGATTGACGGAATTGAAAATAAACATAAGTGCTGTTCTTTACAAAAATTTAGATTATTGATAATCAAAATTTGTCATGTGTCATGTACAAATTTTGATTATCAATAATGTAAATTTTTGTAAAGGACAGTGCTAAAAAATTATCCCGAAAACCTATAGATTAGGCCAAAAAAGAGCCAAAAAAGAAAAATTACACCACAGAATATCCTATGATCAACCAGAAAACAGAAAAAGAAATTCACACCAATACCAAACCAAGACAATCAAACTGTAGAAAAGGACATAGATTAATTTTGTCAAAAAGTACGTTTACGTGAAATTTTTGGCCTGATTGAAAATTTTGATGATCATAAAGTTCAAAACAAAAAATTTTTGTAAAGGACAGTGCTAAAAAATTATCCCGAAAACCTATAGATTAGGCCAAAAAAGAGCCAAAAAAGAAAAATTACACCACAGAATATCCTATGATCAACCAGAAAACAGAAAAAGAAATTCACACCAATACCAAACCAAGACAATCAAACTGTAGAAAAGGACATAGATTAATTTTGTCAAAAAGTACGTTTACGTGAAATTTTTGGCCTGATTGAAAATTTTCATTCATGTCATCCGTCTCACACAAAAAGGAATATTCCATACAACATGGCACGGCGTGTATGTACTATTGTCCCTCACCCTTCTCTTCGCCTACAAAGGCTTCAAGAGTTAAAACAACACCTTAGACGACAGAATTACCCCGTGGAACTTATTAATGACGGAATTAACCGGGCTATGGATATTGCTTTAGCACAACTTAGAAGGACCCGCCTTAAGGAGGAGAAACAAGATGAGAAAATTCCGTTTGTAACTACACATAATCCGTGTAACCATAATATTTTTAAATCAGCAAAACGTTTTTTTCCAATATTAGAACAATCAGAAAATATGAAAAAACTGTTAAACCAATCATCTATCATAAACAGCAGAAGACAAGCGCCGAATCTGAGGAAAATTCTCTCCAAAGCAAAGTTCTCGTCCAGCAATACTATTTCCATCAACTTGATAACTTTATATGAAATAAATTTTTGTAAAGGACAGTGCTAAAAAATTATCCCGAAAACCTATAGATTAGGCCAAAAAAGAGCCAAAAAAGAAAAATTACACCACAGAATATCCTATGATCAACCAGAAAACAGAAAAAGAACAATTTCTACTTCCTTTTGTTACAACCTACAACCCCAAACACTTTAATATATTTCAAGAAGCTAAAAAAAACTCTCTATAATTGAACGGGAACAAGAACTTCAACACCTAATTGAAAATTCAGACATACTCCATACCAACGACAACAACCAAACCTGAAAAAAATATTAACAAGAGCTAAATTTAATTAAACACCAGAAAAATAAAGTGTTTCCAAATGCGGAGATTCACGGTTGGGCACGTGTCGCTATCTAAAGACAGGGGCTTCTATTTCTTTTAAATGTGGCGATACTTTTTATATATCACTGTAATGAAAATAGGTCGTATAAGTCCAAAATACTTTTGTATTGTTTTACTTGTAAGAACTGTGGCAAAGATTACATTGGCCAGACCGGAACACAACTTACCACCCGCATGAGCGTCCATCGCCAATAGATAAATGATCCCAGCACTAGTAAGAACACTCTTTGCAGTGAACATTTTGACATATGTGCGAAGACAACCATTCCATAATTCAAATGAAATAAATTACAAGGGTAAAAACAAAGACATTTAAATATTGCACTTCATGTCCAACTAACACTACCAAATAAACTATAAACAGAAAAACAACTACATTTTAAACAGTTTAGATCACAGTCTAAGACAATTTAATTTCCCAAGATTGAATGTACATTTACACCTTCGTATTTAAACATTTAATTTTTAGTTTGAATAGCCCTTAGATATAAGAATAAGACTTAAAATGCAAGTCTTCTCGAGCTCACCGGCCCTTGAATTCTTAAAATGAAATAAAATCTATAATTAATTTGATTTTTGATTGATATATGTTCACTCGAAGAATATTCAAATTAAGTTCGTTACTACACACTAAGTCATTTAGCATGCCGGGTTCTTTATCATTCGAAAGCCTGTATGTCGTGATCGACGCGGACAAACAGTACATATCTAATTTTCTAAAATTTAGTATCAAAATATTAAGTAATTAAAATATACGTTGCTATTGGTATCTTAAATTAAGGACATTGACTCTCACTTCGTATGGCCGTTCTGCTACAAAAGAGCTATATATGATAAGAGTTATTTGGCCCCAATAATTCGCTATTTTTTAAGTGTTTCGGGTACAATAAAATGTTAACTTATTTTTTTAGAAGAGTTGATATTGAATATATTTTTCATCTTCTTATTTGATTTTTTTGCACTTACTGGCAGTATATGACGTCAGAAGTGACGCGATTTCTATCATTCAATCAAAATCAGCCAAAAATTGTCATTGTTCTTATCTTTTTACGAATGGGATATATAGAGCGCATGCTTGAACAAGGACATTTTTTGTCACTTATTAGTCTTGGCTAAATACATCTCTGATTAAAATATTTTGTTTGTTCAAGCATTCGCTCAATGTTTTCGGAAGGAAAAACTGCTTGAAAACAAGCAGTTTTTTCGCTAAAAAGGCAAAAATGGCAGGAAAAGGTTGTCTTTACAATGTCATATTTCTAAATTGTGGGCACTTGAACCAAAATGAATATTATGAATACAAATCACATACATATCTGTACTAAGAAAACGAAGAATTATAGTAAAATAATGATGTTCATTTAAGGGGGCCCACATCATTTATAGTCCTTTATATGCTATCATCTTTTTTTTCAGAGGGGGTGGGAATAATGATCGGAGAGAGAGAGAGAGAGAGAGAGAGAGTACGCAACGTTTGTATGAATGAAATTTCTTTATTCAAGAGGGCACTTGATAACTTTATATGAAATAAACATTAGAAATAAATTACAGTAGATTTTAAACCCCCTTTAAAGACCTTCTCCGTCTTGATATACATGTAGGTAGGTTTGGTTTTTATAAAATGTTTGTTTTAGGTTATTTTTCTGATAGAGGCTATGAATCAGAAATATGTCGAACACTATTGGTAGAATCGGCACTGTCTCGAGCTATTACCTGATATAGATTTTTAATTTTTAATTAAATGAAATAATTTGACTGCATGAGTTTTGATGTATTGTAAACAATTTTGATCATGATACATATATTTTAGTCGATGAGTATAGAATCGGCGTGTAATTAGGCTGAGAATGAAATTTACGCTCATTACGTTCTGTTCCGGTAAATACCAATATCCACACAGTCAAGTAATTGTATTCTAAATTATTCATTAGTGTGATTGTGATAAATAAATACTATTACTATGAAATAGAAGCCAATTTTGATTGTTAGAAACTTCGATTTCTTAGCGGCATATACTCTGTACAATTAAAATATATGTACATAAAGTGTATATGATACTTATGGTAAGTAATTAACTTATCAAGGTATCTCACTCCTCACATTTTGATTTCATTGCACAGATGTTCATTATATTTGAAAGGAATATGATTTTATTAATTTAAACATCACAGAAAGATCATCATTGCATAATTTCACAACATTCATAAAGAAAATCCATTTGAAATCAAGAATTAAACAAGTTTTAGGGGGAACTATTTTCTCGTGTGGAAGGTTTTTTAGTCGAAAATAATTTTATGGATTCAATATACTTCTCCTTTTATCATACGTTATTCGTTATTCACAATTTTAACATTTGACAGGACTGTTACATGTTCTATAGATCCTGTATGACTTGTACCAGGCTTGGGATAATGCTAAATGTAATGGTAATGTAATGCATTACTTCAAGAGTATTGAGGTACATGTATGGTAATGGTGAATTAATGCCAAAATTTATGAAGTAATGGTAATGTAATGCATTACTTTACAAATGAATGTAATTTACCCCAAGCCTGATTTGTACAAAACTAAATTTTGAGAGAAAGATAGATGTTTAGCATAAAATCATGCGAATACTATATATAGTATATAGCATAAGTCTGAATATTTTTGAAGCCAAATTTTGCGAGAATTTTACCTTTGAATCGAAGCCATACATATATATCTAAAATTTGACATCTACTGACCCCCGTGTTTTATTATCTAAAAATGAAACTGAATACAAACTGAAGGCAAACTGTGTTAATCTTATGAAATCACTGTTATCCAAAATGTTTTTACTTCAAATCAAATTGTAACCATTATAAAAATTGTCTATTTAAGTGCAAAAAGGTCACACCAAAAATTATGCAGCCTCGTAAAATTTTTTTTTTGTAAACCTTCTATTCAGTGAGACGTTTGTGCATAATTAAATACAATATTTTCAAGAAAAAGGTTTGCTTAATCAAAATTACAGACGAAAAATCCTAATCAGGCTGAACTCGCATTTTAGGTGCAAAAAGGTCAAATTAAATTGGCCATAACTCAGAGGGATGAGCATTGACCTCCTATTATCTTTGTATTTTGTAAGTGTGTTTTGTCTACAGATTTCAATGATATACTTGTCAAGAAATTCCTGATACAACAACATTGAGGAGTGGGATACCATAACTTAATTGATTTCTTGGATGCATATTCTCTGTTCATTTGATTACGTTTATATGATGTAATACATATGTTTGGATACATATATCTAAAGCTTTTCTGCACTGATTTACATTATATGACCGTATACCTTATGCATGTATGTTTCGCTCGACCCACGGTCGCTTCGTTAAACTTATTTCATTCAAACTACATTGTTTAACCGATGTACGTACAAGTTATCATCAATAAAAGATGATACCAAGCTTGTATTAATTTTGTGTTTTTGTTCATTTGTTTTCTTTAAACAACGAATTTAAACATTGAAATTAAAGATACATATTATTTTAAAATGTAATGAATAAAAAAAATTGCTAGTTTTTTTTTTTAAAGTTTCTATTTCCAAATAAGATGACCCTTTACTGATTCCGTTCCGTTCCTCAAAGTGCCAATATCCCCTTGGATCTATTTAGATAAATCGTCTTACCGTTTCTATCAATAGATAAAGGCCGAGGATATCTGTTAAAGCTGACATGAATTCATAAATAGTCATTATTTCCCTTTTATCTCTGACTACCGCCATATCAGTTGTCGATTTCTATTGTCCTGCTCATCGCTACACACCCCCTATATAGGCCGAAAGCAGTATTCATGCTTCACCGCATTCAGGTATTTCATTCACCCGAACACGTTACCTTGGACGAAAAGACTTGTAGAAACGCGTTTTGAACAAAAATAAAAAAACAACAACTGCACTGGCAAGGAATATCCAATGAAAGACGAAACAAGACAAACTGAAATCTAGACACAGATACTTCAAAAATCCTCGATAATAGTAGACCGTTATAACATTGCACATGCGTTATCACACACTGTGGCAGATCGAGCATTGTCAATGATCGCATGGATTTTGTTTTGTAGAAACCGATGGAAACGATGTTACGTTGCTACTTTCTTGGATTTACTATCATTCATCTACTGTGTTGAATGGAATGCCGCCGGGATTTTCAAAAAGATGCAGACGTTATGCACTTTGTACGAACGACACACGTGTTCGATGTGCATGTGAAGTAAGGCAGCACTTTTTGTGCAAAATAGTACGGATACCTTGGAAATTCTTTCAAAGAATAAATATATTTTGTATTTTATTGATTGCTGTTTTCTTTACTCTTTACTACAGAGATTTTACTACAATATGTAGTTCATGCATTTAGAAGTCCGTGTAACCTGAATGCCTCGATCGGAAAGCAACCGACCGTTACTTTCTCAAAAGGTATATATACCCCAGTTGCAGTAGAGGAGCGATCAAAACTAATATGGCGACCAAACGCTTTTATGAATTCATGCCAGCTTTAAGTAATGAAGTGTGTACATCATGAAATAAAGAATAAACTACAGCAAAGACTTATTCACATCACGTTACTTGAGTGTCAATCGAATTGACATCATTCTGTGATCACCAAAAGTCACTAATCAGAGTCATGTGTTCCTTTAAATATCAGATTTGATTGGAAACAAATAGCCAAAGTTAATTAACTTTATTTCCTTCTTTATTGGAAATATTTGTTGCCTTGATTTTAAATATTCGATTTTTTGTACTTGTCAATATAAACATATATGCCTGATGTAATAAACTTTACTTCCTTCTTTATCGGATATTGTTTGTCACCTTGATTTCAGATATTCGATTTTTGTACTTGGCAATATAAACATGCACATGTATATACATATAACATGGATACAAAATATTCAGTGTTCTTATTCGTAGAAATTATTGATTGTATCTATGCTCAAGGCAGGTGTGGAGGGTAAGTAGTCAATATTTGAATAACAAAAGGATAATGGACAGCTTAAATGAACAATTATATTTTTTACCAATGTTAAAGAAAATATATAAACTATTTATTTTTACCCATGGATATGCAGTGATTTTATCAACACATAAATGTATGTTGTGATTGTGCAAATTTTCTTGTTTTGTTTTAAATATGTTTGGTAATCTGACAATGCTAGTAAAAATAAATCTGCTATTTGATATTAATACATGTACATGCATTTTTCTCCATTAATGATTATAATTATTGATTTGGTAATTTTTGGTTGTTTTTTTTTTGAAAATTGTATTGACAAAGATGGTAGAGAAGGATACAAAGGATACAAGTACACACATCTCACAATGTTACAGATTGTCTCTTAAAGTATAAGAATATAAAATAGACCTAAATCACATATGTAGAAATTCATTTTGATTTGGTGACATATGGCAATATATTAATAACATACATGATTCCAATAGCCAAATATCAGTGGTAGTTAATGTACTGATAAGTCGATATTTTGTTATCTAAAGAACTAAACGCTTAAGCGATGTAAATTCGAAAGACATAGAAAATAATGATAATATACAAACTGTGTCATATTTAATAATATTTAAACAATGAAGTATTTTCTTTTGTTCTTGATACAGGTACGAAAGTAGCTATTTTTGCAGAAGAAATGCATAACCCGCATTGTTAGCATCTACCTTTAACTTATTTAATCAATTATCCATAAAAAAGTTAGTAAAAGTATGTAAATTAGTATGATTGTCGTGAGGAACGTCACACAAAACAAGTAGCCAATTTTCCATGTCTAAAAACCGTTGTGGGAGTCCGAGATCGGTCCTTACAAGTCCTATGAGTCCATGCTCATTTAACAAGAAATAATTAACGCAAAGTAAACGTAAAGTATGCAAAGAACATTAAAACGATGTAAAAAATATTCATTATACATGTAGCAACTATACTTTGTCCCAAGATATCTACGCAGTACATTGATTTTTCTTATTTAATTCGATATAGATATCTATATTATATAACTCAGGTTTACAACAATGTTCGTCAATAGTATAAAAAAATCCCAAGATTTCTCCTTTGAAAAACCCCTGTCCATTGTCAGGTTTCAATACAAGGCTTATGAAGGTCTACGAAGATTTTTTATTGCAAAAGAAATGAAAGTACCCGATTGATAACGCCGAAAAATTGCGCAAGGTAATTTGAGTAACTTCTGAAGGTAATTTGAGTAACTTCTGATTGTAGAAAAGTTGTCAACATTTCGCATAATAAATCTGTGTAAGAAGTCTGTTCTCGTTTCTGTGAATTTTTATGAGTGAAATTCGGCAGTGGTGTAGCTAGGGATAAAATCATAGTATCTAGGGATTCCGGAAGCTGAGAACATATTTTTAACTACGGTGACAGTAATTCAAATCTGGTACATGTCTAATATGTAATATCTCAGCCATGATAATATCATTGTACCTACAAAAAAGCTCTTTTAGATAAATATGTGGTTCCTTTTCCATTTTCACATAAAATCAAATGTATTAGAACAAAAAGAATTATAACAGATTTATGCCAACAAATCAAGAAAATAAATATCAGGCAACCTAGGGCTACAATTATATACCTAGTATGTTTGTCAAATACGAAAATAAAAGTTGTAAATTTTGGTTATCATATGATGAGTGCCTGTTTTGAAATTTCATAGTTCCATCGCAATTTACTACTCCCTTTACTTGGTCTTAGCAACCTCCGGTTTTTTTTAGGGGGGGGGGGGGGGGGGCTAAATTTTTTTCCCTCCAAAATTGAAGATTAGTGCTTACTGAAAATTTGCTCTAAAATATAACTTGAGTGTTGTTGTTTTTTATTTTGATATGAATTGAGGCGCTGATATATCGATTGTAATGAAAATTCTTCTTTGTTAAGTTTTACCACATGGATCTAAATTTTGAGCTTACGACTGAGTCAAAATTTCGAAAAGTGTATTAATTACTAAATGTATAATGAGAAGAAGTCGGGATGCTTCCGGAAAAGTTCTATATACGTATTTTCTTATATAGATCCACATGCTGCGCTGGATATACATTTGATAACATCACAAGTTTATGCATTCGTAAGTACACATTTGTAGATTAGTAATTACATTATATATTACATTTTTGACTTAAATTCATCGTCATGAAACTGCCCTTTAATGTTGTTATCGCTTTATGTATTGTAGCATGCCGTACTGGATACATTGGTAAATACTGCGCGACAGAATGTCCATATCCGACATTTGGTGACAGGTGCCAACTACAATGTTTATGTGAACAAAAGCATTGTGACATAGTTAGAGGATGCGTCACATTGTTAGGTAGGGTGATGTAACAAAATGGGTAAACGGTGAATAGTAGATATGCACATGTAATGTATATTACTAAAAACTAAATGATAATGTATGCTAATCAAGCATCACTAGTTATGTATAGAAAATCAATCTAGTTCGATTTCTGGTTAAGCAATTAATACCAGCATTTAACATAAAATTGTGGTATATTGAAAGGATAGTGTTGTCATTTAAATTAAAAAAAAAACCCAAAACAAACAAACACAAAAGCTGTCAATGAGACAACAGACTGATTTATCTCTTGTGTGAACAGTATTCATAATCCATTTGTCAACCCTGAATTGATAAACAATTATGCCTATCCAGAAAATGGGGTACTCTATATGCATATATTTTACCAAAAAATAAATAAGTTCAACAGTGGTTATATTTAGGTCACCTGAGTCACTCAGGTGACTATTGCAATTAGTTTTTGTCCGCTGTAGTCCGCCGTGCGTCATTCGTTAACAATTTTACATTTTTAACTTCTTCTTGAAAACTACAGGGCTAAATAGGTTTTACTACCAATTGTAGTATGAAGCATGTCTAGGATAAGAGGAATCTAAATTGTGAATTGTGTGACCCTATTACAGGCCCTATGTTGAAAATGATGAGCGGCTGCCAAAAGGGTACCCCAATTGTACGGATTACAATTACAAGATTGAAAGATGTTGTTTTGCAGATCAGTCGTACAGTCATTTTTCTGCCTAATATTTAATATAGGGTATCCCTCTTGTACGTTTCTACATTTTTCAAGATAGGGTTGTTGTTTTGCAGATTAATTGTGCATATACTTAGCTTTTGATTTTTGGTAAATAAAAAAATAATAATAACTAGACTCTTGTTGCTATAGCAACAAAAAGGTCTTCCGTTCCTCATGTATTAATCTGTTAAGTCCATTTCTCATGTAAACAGAAAATGGATATAACATATACTGAAAAAGAATTCCAAAGAAATAAAAAAAAAACAAAAAGACAAAATGTCAATTTTTGAGTACTTTTTGTGACGACCGGAAGTTACGCCGGATCATACAGTACATAGTAAACATATCTTCATACATTGTTTTGTCTTTCCTCGAGGTTTTGATGTTCAAGTTTTTGTAAGTTATAATATCTCTTTGAAAAAAGGTTTTTAGTCTCGGTACCGGAAACGAACAAACGGAAGTGATTTAAGAAATTAAAAGTAGATATTTTAGTACATTTACCTACGGTACGTTTCTGTTCATCAAATTAAGTAAAATATTAAAACAAATCTAAAGTTAAAAAAAAAAACTTCTATTCCTTGAACGCTTCAATTGAGAACCGGAAATGACGTGCGACCAAATGAAACCCGTTAAACACATGTTCAATCAAATGTTAATTATACATATAAATTTTGTTTCTTGATCTCTCACAGTTTCTGAGATCTTGTGGGTACTTTGTTTTTTTAAACAGAAGGCTACCTGAGGTATTTGAGATGTCTCACCGGAAGTAGAACTTTTTGTTTTTTATTTATGATGTATATATGAACTTTTGTATTTCTATAGCTTAAATGTTACTTCCATGCTAATTAACCAAATATTTTTAAAAAATCAAAATTGGGTGTACTTCCTGTGACGACCGGAAGTTACGCCGAACAAAACAAACTAATGTGAACCCATGTACATACATAGATCTATCATCCCACAATGTTTGGTTGTTCAAATTGTTACCGTTTTTAAGATCTCGTCGAAATAAGGTTTTTTTGTCTCGGGACAGGAAACGGACAGACGGAAGTGCGCATTGTAAATTGTATTAAATATTTCTTGTATACTTGCCTTTTTGTACATAATTGTTCATTTAAATAAATTAAAATATCAAAAGAAAACAGTTAAACTTATAAACAGCTTGATTTATTTTAACTCTTTCTGTGTGGACCGGAAGTGACGGAAGACAAGATGAAACTGGTTAAACATATCTTCAATCAAATGTCTATCATTCATAAAAGTTTCATGATTTGATCATTTATAGTTTCTGAGATCTCGCGGGTACAAAAAGTGTTTTAAAAAAGCTACCTGAGATAATTGAGATATCTCACCGGAAGTAGAATTTTTTTGTTGATATAACATCGCATAGATAACTTATGTATAGAATTATAGTTCTATGTTTATTCTATGGAAAAGAAATTCAATGCGTAAAAATAATTATTTTTGAAGTGCTTCCGGTGACGACCGGAAGTTACGACGAACAAAACAAAACAGTTTAAACACATCTACAACTATAGGTCTATCATCGTACAAAGTTTGGTTGTTCAAGTCTTTACCGTTTTTGAGATCTCGAGGTGACAAGCTTTTTCGTTGCGGGACAGGAAACGGACGACCGGAAATGATTTTTGAAAAAAATGAAAAAAACGCCTAGAGATATTATCATTCTCTTTCATTCCAGAAAATTTCAAAAAAATCTATCCGGCCATCTCTGAGAAATCTTGTGGACAAAAAAAGGAAAAAAAAAAATAATAATAACTAGAGCAAAGCTCGTTGCAAAGCAACGAGTGGGTCTTCCGTTAATGTCGGAAGTAAAGCTGGAAGTTCCTGTAAGAAGCAGAGCTCTTAAACCAATAACAAGAGTAACTAAAATAAAAATATGAAAAAAATCGAATATTCCTGGTACGACTTAACAAAATACGAATGATTTTAAGTACGACTTAACAAAAACCTTTCCGATTTTAAGAACGACTGAACAAAAAAATCCGAATGTGTTCAGGTACGACTTAGCAATTATTTTTGGTACGAGTTAATTTTACTTTGAACATTACGCTATTTTTTAAACCAAGGCCGCGGAATCAAAATTTCCGGAAAAATCAATTTTTAAACCCCGATATCTCTGTAATGCATCGTCCGAATTGAAAACGGCTTTCAGTGTTAGATTCAGCTTAATAAGCTCTACAAAACACATATTCTTTTTCGATTTGATCTGAAAATTCATTTTTTCGAAAAATTTGTTTCACTTCCGGTTTCGACCGGAAGTGACAAAATACATTTTTTTGGTCAAATGCCATAAGTAAATCCGCAAATTTACAATCACAGAAAATTTCAAGTCTTTATAAACAACCGTTTACTAGAAAAGTCCTGGACAAAATCACTTTTTGAAAATTTTTAAAATGACGTAACTAGAAAACGGAAGTGATTTAATGACTGAAACTGTAAAAGCTTCAAGGGACAACAATTTAACATAATCTCTAAAAATTTCTTGCAAATCGGTTGAATAGTTTTTGAGATATAAAGCAAAAAAGAAGTCAGAAGGAAAAACAAGAAGATTAATAATAATTTAAAAAAAACTAGAGCAAAGCTCGTTGCAAAGCAACGAGTGGGTCTTCCGTTAATGTCGGAAGTAAAGCTGGAAGTTCCTGTAAGAAGCAGAGCTCAAAAACCAATAACAATAGTAACTAAAATAAAAAGATGAAAAAATCGAATTATTCCTGGTACGACTTAACAAAATCCGAATAATTTTGAGTACGAATTAACAAAACCTTTCCGATTTCAAGAACGACTTAATTAAAAAAAATCCGAATGTGTTCAAGTACGACTTAACAATTATTTTTGGTACGAGTTAATTTTACTTTGAACATTACACTATTTTTTAAACCAAGGACGCGGAATCAAAATTTCCGGAAAAATCAATTTTTAAACCCCGATATCTCTGTAATGCGTCGTTCGATTTTCAAACGGATTTCAGATTTGAATTCACCGTGGCAAGTTCTAAAAGACTGTAGTATTGTCTTATTTTGTTCAAAAAAATGAAAATTTCCAAAAATTGGAACTGCTTCCGGTTTTGAGCAAAATTGATGAAGAAATTTTTAAACCCCCCAGTACATTATAGAATTGGTACATCTATCATCAGTAAAAATTTCAAAGCGATATCTTTAAAGTTAACGGAGATTTCTTCCGGACAAAATCACTTTTTTTAAATTTAAAAATGGCCGCCAAATTTGAACGGAAGTGACGTAAATGCTGAAACTTTACCATCTTTGAGGCACGGTAACTTTACAAAAGCTCTGAAAATTTCATTGAAATCGGATGAAAACTTTTTGAGATATAAAGCCGAGAAGGAATCAGAAAAAAAATAAAAAATAAAATAATAATAAAAAGAAACCGAAGAAAAACAAGAGGGTCTTCCGTTGGAAACGGAAGACCCTAATAATAATGATATACATGTATCAATTTAACTGTAAGACATTGCTTCTCTCACATAGAAAAAAAAGTGGATATGATAAATATTGTGAATAATCTCAATCACTTACAGTGACAAAAATCTCACGGACATCAAATTTGTAAAATGGAAAGCTACACAGAGACATTTAAGATATCTCACCGGAAGTAAAATTTATTTGCTAATTTAACATTATATAGATGACATATGTAAGATTATATACTGATATTTTCATTTTATGTGAAATGAATAAAATATGAAGAAAACAAAATTTTTGAAGTGCTTCCGGTGACGACCGGAAGTTACGCCGAACAAAACAAAACAGTGTTAACACATGTTCATACATAGGTCTATCATCCCACAAAGTTTGGTTGTTCAAGTCGTCACCGTTTTTGAGATCTCGTCGAAATAAGGTTTTTTGTCTCGGGACAGGAAACGGACATGCGGAAGTGCTCAATGTAAATTGTATTAAACATTTCTTGTATACTTGCCTTTTGTACGTTATATTTCATTTATCTAGCTAAAAATGTCAAAGAAAAACAGTTAAACTGATAAACAGCTCAATTTGTTTGAACTCTTCCGGTGTGTACCGGAAGTGACGGAAGACAAAATGAAACCTGTTAAACACATCTTCAATCAAATGTCTATCATCCACGAAAGTTCCGTGTCTTGATCACTTATAGTTTCTGAGATCTCGCGGGTACAAAATGTGTTTTAAAAAGGCTTCCTGAGATGATTGAGATATCTCACCGGAAGTAGAATTTTTTTGTTGATTTAACATTGCATAGATAAGTTATGCATAGAATTATACTTATTTATTTAATTTACGGAAAATGAATTTAATGCGTAAAATAACTATTTTTGAAGTGCTTCCGGTGACGACCGGAAGTTACGACGAACAAAACAAAAGTGTTTAAACACATCTACATACACAGGTCTATCATCCTACAAAAATTGGTTGATCAAGTCTTTACCATCTTTGAGGTCTCGAGGTGACAAGCTTTTTCATTGCGGGACAGGAAACGGACGACCGGAAATGAATTTTTAAAAAATGAAAAAATCATTCCTACACTTTATCATTCTCTATTATTCCTGAAAATTTCAAGAAAATCTATCCAGTCATCTCTGAGAAAATCGGGGAAAAAAATAATAATAATAATAATAACTAGACACGATCTCGTTGCGAGCAACGAGGAGGTCTTCCGTCCGATTTTTAGAATATACAATGACCTTACTCTTGACCTTCATCAACGAAACGTAATCGGAAAAGGAGGCGGGATCTATGAGTAATGGGTGAAAGACTATCTATCCCTTATTTGAGGGATCAGCTCCTTTTCATTCATTTTAGTCAAAAGGTATTTTTGTGTACCACTAATAAGTATTTAGAAATTGGTTACCGTTTTTGAGATATCTGGGAAAAATCGTTTTGATATCCGGTCCTAAAACTCCTTTTAGGGTCCAGATAAAAACAATATATATGGTTGTACATTGTTAAGCTCAATATTTTGAGCATCTTTTGTTAAATATTGCTTTCCAAAGTTTTCCTCTATTTTGAGATATTAAACATCAAAGCTTTAGACCTCTGGTCCCTTTAAATCCCTAATTACGTAACATAAGTGTAAATGATTGCCATGTACAGGTACATAACATTAGAATGAACATAATTGCTTCTATAACGCATCACAAAATATTTAACAGTAAAAAGTTATCTTTAATAGACTTAAGAGCCCCCTCAGCCCCTTATTAGAAGGGCCAGCACCTTTTTCATGATTTCAAATGAAAGCTATTGTCAATTCTAACACTTTTTGTTCAACAAGTCATTACAAATTTTGTACCGTTCTCGAGATATCTTGAGAGTGTCGTGTTAGGGGCCAGCCCAGTATCTCCTTTTAGGGACCGCATTACAAAGAAATTATAGTTGATTATTGTTAAGCTCTATATTTTGAGCATCTTTTGTTAAATATTTCTTATCGAAATGTTTCTTCATTTTGAGATATTATGCATTAAAGTTTTGGACTTCTGGCCCCTTAAAATTACTAATTACGTAACATAGGAGTAAATGATTGCCATGTATAGGTAAATAACCTTAGAATGAACATAATTGCTTCTATAACGCATCACAAAATATTTCACGGTAAAAGGTTATCATTAAAAGACTTCAGAGCTCCCTCAGCCCCTAATTTGAAGGGCCAGCCCCTTTTTCTTGATTTCAAATGAAAGCTTTTGTCAATTCAAACACATTTTGTTCAAAAAGTGTATACAAATTATGTACCGTTCTCGAGATATCTTGAGAGGGTCGTTTTAGGGGCCGACCCTGTAACTCCTTTTAGGGACCGCATAACAAGGAAAATATGGTTTCAGGTTGTTAAGCTCTATATTTTGAGCATCTTTTGTTAAATATTGCTTATCCAAATGTTTTTACATTTTGAGATATTGAGCATCAAAGTTTTGGACTTCTGGCCCCTTAAAATCCCTAATTACGTAACATAGGAGTAAATGATTGCCATGTATAGGTAAATAACCTTAGAATGAACATAATTGCTTCTATAACGCATCACAAAATATTTCACGGTAAAAGGTTATCATTAAAAGACTTCAGAGCTCCCTCAGCCCCTAATTTGAAGGGCCAGCCCCTTTTTCATGATCTCAAATGAAAGCTCTTGATTTAATTAAGTTTTTTTGTTCTACATGTTTTCACAAAATGTTTTCATGAAAAGAGATATTCAAAGAAAACCAAGAAAAATCACAACGCCTTTTTTATCCTAATTTTCAAGCTCGGGCGAGCTTCGGCGCTCTTTGAGATAAAGATGATTAATGACCATTAGACACTATTTCAGTCTTTCGTCTATCAGCCCTGAAAAGTTCAACATCATATCTTAAATGGTAAAAGAGGAGTTCTCGTGACAAAATACCCCTATAAAAACCGATAAATCCATGATTTCTCAAGACAGGAAGTGACGTCATAAACAAAAAAAATTTCCAACAAGGTTCAGATCAATACCTATCAGAACCGAAAATTTGACGTAAATCAGTTGAGCCGTTTCCGAGAAATCGCGTGCACAAAATCGGTAAGAAAAAAAAAAATAATAATAACTAGAGCAAAGCTCGTTGCAAAGCAACGAGTGGGTCTTCCGTTAATGTTGGAAGTAAAGCTGGAAGTTCCTGTAAGAAGCAGAGCTCTTAAACCAATAACAAGAGTAACTAAAATAAAAAGATTTAAAAAATCGAATATTCCTGGTACGACTTAACAAAATACGAATGATTTTAAGTACGACTTAACAAAAACCTTTCCAATTTTAAGAACGACTGAACAAAAAAAAATCCGAATCTGTTCAAGTACGACTAAGCAATTATTTTTGGTACGAGTTAATATTACTTTGAACATAACGCTATTTTTTAAACCAATGACGCGGAATCAAAATTTCCGGAAAAATCAATTTTTTAAATCCCGATATCTCTGTAATGCATCGTCCAATTTTTAAAAGGATTTCAGTGTTAGATTAAGCTGAATAAGCTCTACAAAACAGATATTCATTTTTGACTTGATCAAAAAATTCAATTTTTCGAAAAATTTGATTCACTTCCGGTTTTGACCGAAAGTGACAGATTTTCATTTCGAGCCTTATTACAGAGGTAAAACGACAAAATCATAACCATTGAAAATTTCAAGCCTCTATCTTAAAGCGTTTTTAGAAACGCTGCGGACAAAATGACTTTTTAAAAAAAGAATTTTAAATGACGTAACGTAAAAACGGAAAGGTCGTTTTCAAAGGAACTTTAGGATCTTAGAGGCATAATAGTTGCACATAATCTCTCAAAGTTTCATCTCAATCGGTTATAAACTTTTTGAGTTATAAAGCCGAAAAGGAGTCAGATACAAAAGATGTCACCTTTGACCTTCCAAACTGCATGTGTGCTTGCACCATCAAATGTCAGTAACTTAGCAATGTAAAATTTATTATATTTCTGTGAATATTTCCTATGTAAAATTACAATGAATAAACATGCTATTCCATCTAACTGTGAAATAGTTTCTATGCTATCTGTCCATGGTGAATAGTCAACGAAAGTATTCACCAGCAGCATACGATTTCCCTTTTTTAAACTCGGAACACCTCTGGTATAATCCGATCACAGCATTAAATTCAAAGGCCGATAATTCTAATTTGTTTATCATCAAGAAATTCTGCATCGCCAACAAATAAAGTTTTCTTCAGGATAATAATTAAGATAACTATAGCTATTTACTGACAGAAAGACAGACTAAGACTGTTGTGTTGTGTGAGGATGACAGACAGTTTATTGTCCCCCTCAACAGCAACTATTTCACTTGGCTTCGCCCATGAAATAGTGGCTGTCTTGGAGGACAATAAACTTGCTATCATCCTCATACCCAGTGAATAGGTATATAATGTCCCATCCTCATAAATTTCGAGTTATATAACCTCCCATTTGTAACCTGCAATTTCACAGTGTAAAGTCAACACAACAGTCTTAGCCGCAAGTTTCACCATTCAATTCTCATGTACGTATTACACATTAGGGGTTTTCATATTGCATACCAATTCCAACAAGGGAGATCCCACTAATGAATATCATTAAAATTCATTTTATGAATCTTAGCAACACTCATAAGCCTTCAAGTACAGCATCTCTTAAGGTGGCTCAAAACACCTTGAAATATTTTCTCAAATCAGCAGAAAATTACTTGATTATGATAGATATCATAATTGATAAGAAGTGTTTAAGTCAAATAGGCAAAAAATGTGCAAATTTGGATGAACAATTACATTCTCATAAATTTAATTCAATAAACAGTAACAAAAGCTCCAGGCGGACTAAAACTCAAACGGTTTAGAAACCCAATACTTTAACCATTAAGCTATGACGGTATACAACCCAATCGAACGATATTAAGAGTTCAACAAAACATTTAAATCGCCATCTTGTGAAGTAGTGTCTTAAAAAGTATAAGTCTAGGTGTAGTGATGTACCTTAATTTTACAAAAATATTAACGGGTACTTTATCCGAATCGTCCCTTGCTACCTTTAACTTAGTACATTTTATGAACAGATGTCTTCGTCTTAGAATAAGAAAGCTAATGCAATTCTGAGAAAAAGGTATACCACATATTGACAATTCCATTGAGGTTTAATAAACATATGGCCATTTAAGTGAACCCACCATTTCCAATTTCTTTTACTCAACACAGATTTACAGGGTTCTCCATAGTAAAACATCTTTACCTGACCTTTGCTTGGTCAATTGTTGTTCAACCACCTTTAATAAGAAACCTTATTCAATACAACATACATCTACATGATATTATCTTGATAAAAACATCACATAACTTATAAATGCCCTTACATGTATACCCACCCCCTATCTTTTGATTTTCATAAAAAGTCATGGTTTGAAATCTTTTACCTAATTTTCTGAAACTTGTGGCAATTTCTATGAGTCATTTCTCACACATATTTGAAAACAATCATCAATGATACTAAAATTTGATCTTTTTATGTTTCTTGAATGTTTTGTAGCATTTTAATAATTAAATAGACAAGTATTCCTGCATGTGATTTCTTTTTTCCATGAAAAAAGTAAGCTAACAATCATATTTATTAAATATCTAATCTATTCTGGTTTCTTGTCTCTTTTTAACCATGATAAAACAGTAAGATCAACAAGTTCAACATCTGCCTTAAATAAAATTAAATTCAAACACACCCGGGTAGCTGGAGGCGGAGGAGAATTCCATTAAAAATGTTCAAATTTGACATGTTTTTTCTACTTTTTTTATGCATATATACCTTAAAAGGGTGAAAATAGATTGTTTCTTGCTCATTCAAAAGTAATTATCATTGCTGGTGTTATTCAAAAGTCAAATGTACATATACATATCCTACATGTAATCTTAATGGGGAAAATTGGAAAGAGTTGGGTGATTTTTCAACTATGTAAACACATCTAAATATCTTTATAAAATAAAAAATGAAGGAAACATAATTGCATACTTTTATTGAAAAACAAATTTTCACAACAATTATATTTCTTTAAACAGCCTTAATTTTGTTTTTCATAATTTCTTATCAAACATGAACAAACCACAATAGGACATGATGCTTTCTTAAAGTTCCATTATTGTTCATGCATTATCCGATTTAATTTGAATTACCGGTAGATAGTCTGTAGTACACAAGGAATATGCATGTGGGTAGATGTGACAGGTTAACCTCAAGAGCTGACACCATGCACAAGAATCAACAGGTAAAAGCCATGTGGTAACAAGAGTCTGCTTTAAGCTGAAATATAAAAAAATAAATTACCTGTGTTAACATACATGTACTTGTAATAGCTGTGTTTACATTAACATATACATAATATTTTTGGAAAAACTACACTGACCATGCAGTGTTATAAGTATGACATATCCAAATATATGACATTAACATTTAGCCAGTACAAAAACAAAAATGTGCATATCAAGTCATAATATCATAACATTAAAATAATTTCTTGGGTATAGACATATCAGATTGAGAGAGAGCGAGAGCAGGAGTGAGAGAGAGAGTTTGTTTTACTTGAAGTGCGACAGCAATATTTCAATTCATAAACTACAAAGGAATATTACCAATCCAAACAGTGTCAAAGTGTAAGCTTCTGCTACGTGTATACCATGTTTTGTCAATTCTACTGGGGTTTATTGCGAATAAATTTAGCTAGGGTTTTTTTTTTCTTACGAATAACATGTTTTAAAAACAATAATATGTATAATGCGCATAAAAATGAGGGATTAATAATACATGCTCATTTTAAAATTCAATGCACTTTGGATTTCTTTTACAAGATCGAGATATTTTTGTCACAAAATTAAGTTGCCCTCTGACAGTTTCAGTCTTTGCCAAGATTAAAAGAGGAGAGAGAGAGAGAGAGAGAGAGAGAGAGAGAGAGAGAGAGAGAGAGAGAGAGAGAGAGAGAGAGAGAGAGAGAGAGATGAGGCACATGCAGTAAAAATTATTTACATACTATGTAGATGTGATATGCATGTAAAGCTTACCTTGTATAAAAGATAAACTAATCTCTCAAATCACAATGATTCTGTGAAATACTTATATCTTGAGAAGACTGTTTAATAGATATCATGGAACATTGACCTAAATTCTGAGCTTTATATAATATGAAATTTGAGACTTTTCATCTCGCACTCTGTTTTACATGCCTGTTACACAAGCAATAACCATATAACAGAGAGCGAGACAAAAGGTTGAATTAGATTGAATATTTACTTTGTCAAATATATTTACTTTATTAAACACAAGCATGAGTTTTTTAATTTATAAATTAAGTGAAGGCGATATGGTAAAGATCTGCTATATTTAAATATTTAGGGTAAAGTTATCATCATGCAAACATGCACTCTAATTACAACATTCTATTCTTGTGTACCTTAGGACTCCCACCGCTTTTAATTTTAAATTCTTCATGCAATTTACTACTGATATCCTCTCTTCACTTGCCTCCGATAGTCTTTTAAACACCATCACCAGTCCCGTAAATTCATGTGGTCCACTTTGTTTACATGTAAAAATGGCGACTCTCGATCTCGATGTAAATTCAACATACTTGATTTTCCGAGGTCGGTAGCGTGTTTCGGAGAAAGTCTGAGGCAAATAAAGAGGCGATATCAGTAGTAAATTGCATTAAGAATTTAATGGTACTAATTGTTTTCACAGAATTTGCGTATAAATAAGGTAAATCAGTCCAAAACTAGCGCATGTTTTTCTGCGCAATAAATATACATGTACAATTTTTTCAATGGGTGGCCCTGTAGCTCTCCGGTCTGTCAATATTTTTTTTCCCGGAGAGCTACAGTTCTGCAGCTACCGTGAAAATACACTGGACAGATAATATTCCGAGATTCCGCTGACTCTAACGCCCGCTTTTATATTGTGACGTACTTCAAAAGCGGAGGTTAGAGTCAGAGGAATCTCGGATTAGATTGAACAGTGCAAATACTTTGAAAAGAAAAAGTCAATACGACATATCCTGTATTGAAACATATCTTTATAATCTGTCATACGTTAGTTGAGCTGAAATTTCCACTATCGACGTCTTGCAGGCCTTGCTTCTTTTAAAAATGTAGACACACCGCTATCAGCTGTTTGTTCGCAGTCAAAACATGGCGAAATGAAATGGGGAATCGTACGATAATTATTTCGATTAAAACTAATAAGACTAATAAAAACTAACAACGTAATTATCGATCGAAATAACGAAATTGTATCGATAAACACTTTAATTAACTATTAAAAAACAGAGTCCGGTTTTATGACCTGCACGAATTGTTTTCAGCAGGAGTTACTTTCAGTGTGAATTTTACACTATTTTTTAAACCAAGAACACGGAATCAAAATTTCCGGAAAAATCAATATTTTAACCACGATATCTCTGCAATGCATCATCCGATTTGAAAACGAATTTCAGTTTTGTATTAAGCTTTGCAAACTCTACAATGTGCATATAATTTTGTGTTTTATATATAGTTTAAATGTCAGTACGAATTGTTTTCAGTAGAAATTACTTTCAGTGTGAAATTTGCACTATTTTTAAAACCAAAAACACGGAATCAAAATTTCCGGAAAGATCAATTTTTAAACCACGATATCTCTGAAATGCATCATCCGATTTGAAAACGAATTTAAATTTTGCATTTGGCTTTGCAAACTCTACAATATGCATATAATTTTATTATTCCCTCAAAAAAATGAAAATTCCGAAAAATTAGAATCACTTCCGGTTTCGACCGGAAGTGACACAATAATTTTTTTTGTAAATTTGCCATAAGTTAATCCGCAGATTTACAATCACAGAGAATTTCAAGTCTTTATAAACAACCTTTTACGAGAAAAGTCCTGGACAAAATCACTTTTTGAAATTTTTAAAAATCACGTAACTAGAAAACGGAAGCGACCAATTGACTGAAAGTTTAAAATTTTCAAGGGACAAGTATTTAACATAATCCCTGAAAATTTCTTGCAAATCGGTTGAATAGTTTTTGAGATATAAAACAAAAAAGAAGTCAGAAGGAAAAACAAGAAGAATAATAATAATAAAAAAAAACAATAGAATAACAAGAGGGTCTTCCGTTGAAAACGGAAGACCCTAATAATAGGGAAAAAGAAACCTAAGAAAAACAATAAGGTCTTCCGTTGGAAACGGAAGACCTTAATAATAATAAAAAGAAACATTACAATCACTATAAGGTCTTCCGTTGGAAACGGAAGACCTTAAAAAAAAACAAGAGGCTCACAGGCATTAATGGTCACCTGAGTACAATAGCCGTTAGATTGAAATGTCAGAAATGCTCGTGTTTGCATTTTAATGAAAATTGGGAGGGGAAGTCAATTTTAAGAGACGGTGGATTCACACATTACCTATATCTTAGCAAAAATTGTAAATGTTTGGTAAAAGGAAACTTCCAGAATATTTCACCGTTATTAGTTATAATATTAGTGTTATGTGATACAAGATTTTGCCAATATTTCTTGATTTAATTTGTGTTAAACAAATTTTAAGCTATGTAAAGTGAAATGACACTAATGTTTAACAATTTATAGAGAGTAGTTTGAGTTGAAATCGCTTAATTCAATGGAAAACTGACAAAACCGTACATAAGTAAAGTTGGCAAAGACTACATTTCATAATTATTCACCTGGCAATGTAAATATTTCTTTGAAGATTTTGATAGGATATATATTGAGTCACAAACGTACCAATTTTCAGTAAGTTGGAACCATTATTGCAAAAGTTAAATACGATTTATGTTGCTAAACTGTACTTATTTATGGTTGAAAAAGTGCATCTAAATGCATTCTAAATGTAATAGCTTTCATACTGGCAAGTTTAAATGGCATTAAAATGTGTAAATACGTAAAATAAAGGATTGCAATTAATTTCCTATAAAAATGCTTTATTATAAAAAAAAATGTGATGTTTGATTGGAGAGCAGTCGTCGCTATAATTGCCTTGATAGTGTACGTGTGTTAGCTCTTACAGTGTGTATAACATATTCGCAACATAACAATATTAAAGTTCAGTTTGAATGTTTACATATTAATCTTCAAATTCAAACAAATATTTCACGGATTTACCCATAAGAACGTCAAGGGTGGAGAAACCTTAATGGTCAATCTTTTATAAAATTCAGTTTAATTCATAATGAGCACAACATGCAGCTTATTTGAACAACCATACAATGCATAGGAAATTAAAGTAAAACCATACCACCATCATATTCGTGTCCCCGCCTCTCACCTTCAATTTTCTCCTTTTCATTACCCAGAGTTTACCATTGGAAAAAAGGGTTTAAAATACATGTACATGTATGAGAATATTATTTGAAGAGTAATTCTGTTTTAGTTTCATGTTACTTAAAAATGTCCCGTTGTTGTTAAGCGAGGACCAGTAGTTTCGAAACGCTGCCAAAATATCCTATTCACTGTCAGGAATCTTAAAAGTTTGTTTATTTCACTTTAACATTATTTTAGTTGATTGTGCTCATCAATAATTAGTTCTATACATATTTTTAGCTGTCATGTATATATATTGATTGAAGGTTTAAGCAAGCATATTTTCTTTTAAGGAAAAAAACCATTTAGAAACAAAAAAAGAATAAAAACAAAACAAAAGTAAATGATGCTGACTACAATGTAATTCTTTATATTTCTTTATTAGGAAATGGAACAGGCGTGAATAAAGAAGATGATCCGCTTTCATTAAATCTAACTAAAGCTGCTTTACATGAGGAAAATACACTGCCAAGCACGATGTCAACGGCGGCTAATACGAAACAGCACAATGTCGTTGTTGTAATTCAAAACGGACAGAGTCTAATCCTGATTGGTGTTTCCGTTTTTAATGCCTTCTTTTTCATAGTAATGTTTGTCATTGGAATGTACTGTGGGATCAGAAAATATCGAAAACACAACAGAAACAAGAAAGAAAACTCTGCAATTGCTGTTCAATACCACGAGATCGATGAAGATTTAGCGGGTGGTAGCAGGAGTTATCGCACCCTGCATACAGTAGAAGAGACTGAGGTCCGAGACAAGGCCTATGATGATATTGAGATGGGAAGATGTGTTGTGACGTATCAAAATGAAACCCTGGATGGAGCTGGACAGAGTTCAGCGATTCCTCTACCGCCTAACAGAGCTTCGCAGACCATGCCGAAAGAATTTTACTCGACCCACGAGAATATACTAGTTGACAATGATCGATATTAAAGCATACAGAATATAAATAAATTTTTTGTTCTATAAAATTTTCCGGAATTTTTTCCCTTTTCTGTAGAGCAAGTCTTAATTGATTATATATGAAGTAAAGTATTTTATCCTCAACTTCCAATGAAAACTTTTGATCTGCGTATATTATGCTAAATGTCGCAAGTTATGTTTGCTAGCATAATATATCAAACATAAAAATGAATAATTCAATTTTTAACTTATTTGTTTTAAAATTAAACTAACAAATTGAAACTTTTCGATAGCAAAAAAATTCAATTTTGATATCAGATGAAACCAATTCAAGTTTATAATGTAACAAACTAATTGACAATTGCATAATACTAAATGCATATAAATCAGATTACATACTAGGAAATAAACAGTTTATAATACATTCATGGATAGATTAATTGATATATTTACAATTATACTTACATGTACATTGTATTTGATTTTTAACAGGGATTAATTCTTTTTTAAATTTTGTCTGAAGGGAAAGGATTTACAAGGGTTTTTTTTTTACATCTGAAAGAGCATGAAAAACCATCATTATTATTGAAAACATTGTTCCTACATTCTTTAAAATAAGCGCAGTCAGTTTACGGCTCATTACACGTTCTACATAAAGTAATCAAAGATACTATAGACAACGGTATCTTGAGGATTCTTTGTTGAAGAGCTACGGATATTTAAGCATTGAATCATTATTTTTTGAAAGATGTGGTCTCATAACTGCAACGGTGTGTGCATACAAATTGAGTAACGCGCGCTAGCGCGTTATGAAAATTTGTTTGCACACACCGTTGCAGTTATGAGACCACATCTTTCAAAAAATAATGATTCAATGCTTATATTTACGTTTTTTCATATTTATTCCCTTTCTGCAAATATCATTTCTTTTTAAAAATATCTGTCTTATTCAACGAGTAATGCGCAATTGACGGGAGAGCCACTGGAATAGCCGTATTATGCTGACAAAAATAGTTCACAGAGTTTTAAATTATAATTACACAATTTTTACTTTTCTATGTAATTTTATGAATATATACTAAGAAATTAATCAATTGAATTCATTAAGTTGTTAAAAAATATTTACACCAATGAAATGTCAAACAGAGAATTTAACAAACATTATTTTCTTCAACTACTACGATCCGACATGCAATTCCGGAGAGGGCTAACTCTTGTCAATTTGAACAATAAATTGAGCAAATATAAATTTACCAATTTTACTTCTACATGTAGAAGAAAAGTGACAGGCAAACAAGTAAGTTTTTTGATTAAATGTGTAATATC
Organism: Magallana hongkongensis; assembly: GCA_015776775.1. Classification (NCBI taxonomy): domain Eukaryota; kingdom Metazoa; phylum Mollusca; class Bivalvia; order Ostreida; family Ostreidae; genus Magallana; species Magallana hongkongensis. The sequence continues at coordinate 7,634,475 of CM027471.1, forward strand.
ACAATGGTATTCTGTTACACTCTTTTGAGAGAGAGAGAGAGAGAGAGAGAGAGAGAGAGAGAGAGAGAGAGAGAGAGAGAGAGAGAGTTTTTAACTTTCATTATTTTCTACACATTCAAAGAGATGATGCATGTATTACGGAGGGGGCTAAATTTTCTGAAATTTGAACTTTTACAAACACAAATTTACCAATTTTACTATTACACGTATAAGAAAAGTGGCAAGCAAACAAAACACAAATACGACTTTTTTAGATTAACAATAGACAGTGTAATATGACAATGGTATTCTATTACGCTACCTTTATGTATAAGAATAATTTCACTACAACAACGCAACCAGTTCGGGATTACCCGATCAATATTTGCTATAGTTAATACGGTGTATACACTTCACGAAAATCGAATCGGTTTTGCTCGCTCTCCTGTGAGCCACAAGATTGCTCCGAAAGACTCAATAAAACCATGATTCTGCATAATTCTATCGATTTGTTTTGGTTCATGGCGAATCAAAGATGAGGGAACCGTTTTCTGGAAATTCTGAAATGCCGAGAGCTGAGGACTTTTATTCAGATGGAACGCAAAGGACGGGTGGGTTTTTCCAAAGACTAACCGATGCGGTAAATGTTCAGCTTCCAAAAATTGGCCAGGAAAGGAGGTTAACACCATTGAGCATAGCAAGGTAGATAACTTTGGTTTAGTTCCTGTTTTCGTGTTTCTATCCCAATTATAAGGTAAAAACGTTGCTCTGAGTAAATAGCTGTTTGGTTAGAAATGACCTACAGATACTTATAACATTTTCAATGCTTCAGTAAGGAATTATTTTACACGGGAGATGATTAAAGAAAGAACAAAACAACTCAACGTAAAACTAGAAAGGTACATGTACACGCACAAATTTGAACACATAGTGTTCTTATAACCACTCTAAAAAATCACTACAAATTAATTTTTTCATGCAAACTTAATACAATAAATGCACAACTACAAAATGATTATGTAAATAGAAGATTGTCTTCTCATTTATGCTAACACCAGTCAATAACACAGGTCTTCATGCAATGACTCAGTTGCTACGGTAACTGTGTATATCGATGAGAACCTATTTGTCAATACGCCCCACCTGATGACGGATTTCATGTTATCATTGAACTCCATACTCCTTGTTCACTCATAATAACATGTATAAAATAAAAAAAAAAGAATTGTTCACGATCACAAAATACAGGTATAAGAAATTATAAAATGAAAGAAAAGACCCATTATTATTGTTATCAAGTTTGCTACATATTTAGTTTTGAGTTCAGAATGAGAGAAGCCTTGACAAGGAAATTTTCTTTTATAAAACTAAAATAAGAGAGAATGAACATAAGAATATAAAAAAAAGTAAGAAAAGGGGCTACTGTAATGGCCTCACATATTATTTATAAGACCGAGTCGTTAGTAACAATTCACACATGATCAGTGACGGCGCGGTAACATCTGCTCGTCTACATCTGATTATTTTTACTATTGATTGCACGGTCCCCTTTTCATCATGGAGGCTTTCTTATGATTAGTGCATTTTTACCTGGATTCCCTGACAAAACCTCTTTTCCATCTTAAATAAACAATGGAGCAAAGGTAACATTTACTATTGAATTGCCTAATTAATTTGATATACGAATTTCTCGTAGATTTATATAAAGTGTATCATCAAGTCCACAAGGTTGTGTAAATATACCACGTACATGCACGTAAAATACGAAAGTTTAATTATTGATTTTATGATATTGGATGAAAAACCATGCTTCAAATTTGCAGGCCGACCAAAATTTCTTTATATATTGTACAACTTTCACACACTATGTCTCTATAATTAAAAGAGAACCATGCCTTATGTCTATACAGTTGTTTTTTCCAAATTGTAAAACGCCCCGAAGAATACCGAGTTATTATGTCGATTAATGTTGAACAAGTACATGTAGCATATTGGCCGCCGTCTCAATCAATAAGCATCTCACAAAGTACAGATTCGTCGGATATGTATGGCTCATTAAGCAAACTTATTTGTGTTTGCAACGCTCACATTACATTTAACAATGATCAAAGGCGAGTCTGAGGTGTGATGAGAGAGAGAGAGAGAGAGAGAGAGAGAGAGAGAGAGAGAGAGAGAGAGAGAGAGAGAGAGAGAGAGAGAGAGAGTTTTATTCATGATTGTGATAGATATATTGATCATGTACTTGTATTTATAGATCATTTCTGAAACAATTTGAACTGGCTATATAATAGCATTTACATAAAAAAATTGATACATTGTAAGATTGTTAAAGGAGCAAAATTAATTAAGATTTTTAATATGTTGAAAGGAGACTTATAATGAATAATTAACGGATAACTTTTCACCTTTAAAACTTAAATTGCAAAAGATATATTTAAACTCAAGTAATGTTGTCCTTTTTTACAGTGCGCTATTTTCGGTGATTGGTGTGATTACCTCCCTTCACTGGCTGTGGTCAGCCGTCACTTCCGGTTCCAGTGTGATGACTCATGACCCGACGAAAGAATGCCGGGTAGGAGACGAGGAATCGTGTCCATGGTTCATGGTGTTCACAGAAATGAAAGACAAGATCAAGAATCTAGAGAAAAGTTACGAAGAGCAAGTCTCGCATCGCGAAACCCTAGAACGAGATTTTATGAACCAATCGGAATTGAACTATATTTTAACGGAAAAGCTAAAACTGTTTTTTAAGAAACTGGATAATATTACTCTATACTGCAGCAGAGCTGAGTCCCAGGCAGCAGACATTTATGCCAGGTTATATTTCGATGGTGTGTTATAACTTATTTGATGCTTTCGTTAGCAGTTTTACATGCAGTAGTAAATTGAATGTCCTTTTTAAATTTTTTTTATTTGCGTATGTGCATAAACACATTTTTAGGCACGATAAATAGCAATTCTAATTCCTACATTAAAACTAAATTTAACCTTTTTATAATAATTTTGAAACCAAATTATTTAGTTAATTTTGATATCATGGTGTACACTTAAAACGGTACTTAAATGTAATTCAATGTGTTTACTTGCAGAGATGATATTATACTTCCTTTTAACAATTGTACTCTTCGAGATTTTTACGAGAGTTCGACCTCATACACAAGAATGGAAAGACGCTGTAGAGGTCACCATCAGAGGGTACTTAAACAAATCTGATCCTACGGTGGCTCCATCTGACGCCATGACCGGAAGTACGGCATCTACACTTGATGACGCAACAGACAATGGGTCTGAATCCATACCTAACGGCATAATTAAAGAAGGCAAAGAAAAGAAGGTGCTTAAAAATGATTTTATTTTTTCTACTTTATCAATACGGCACTGGCGGTTATATTATTTGTGTATTCATTTTTGCAGTGTTGGTTATAAATTTTTGGTAATTAGCAGTCTAAACAGCGGGAAAGTGTGGACTGACAATTGTGTGCTTATTATCTTTATTTATTTATTTTTTTTGAACGGGAAGGTGTCATAGAAATGAAAATTATAATACAATTAAAAGTGGAAACCGGAAATCACGTTTAATTACATGTTATTTTAACTTTGTGTTATTTTCGAGCTTTAAACTTTTCAAATGGAAAATGTTGTAAAGAAAGCGTTACTACATGTATTTTATTTTATTTTCGAGGTTAAATTAGTATGTATAATTATGGTGATTACAGGGTAAAGAGTATGACTTTTGTATCATTAAGAAGATGCGGTATTTTTAAAATTGTAAATAACAATTGAAATTTCATGATTTTTTTAAAGGCTATAATGGTAGATATTTTTCATCATTTCAGAACGGGACGCCAACTCACACAGCGCCCTCTACTCCCAAACATGGCGTTCTCAGAAACGAAATGTGCATTGTGCTCTTTCGCAAGGAATGTATTAGCATATACAATTCGGTTGTTGAGACGCTTTTATCATACTTCACGGAAATCAAGATCGCATCAGCACCTTATTACGTCATTGAGAATATTAGTGACATCAGTAAAATACCTCATGTGAAATTGTTCATCTTAGTTTGTGACAGCACGATTTACTACGGAAGCGGGAGTAAGGATATTCGGATTGCGACTTTGAAAGTACTCAAAACCTGGGGAGGTGAGCCCTCTAATTAGTACTGTTTGTGGTTGAAAACGAGTAACTCTAACTTATTTAATCTTATGAATTTATTAAGGTGACTGACAACATGTAACTTAAGAAAGAAAAAAAAACCCACCATATTTTGCATCTTGTAACACGCATTAAGTATCAACTTTGCCTAATCTCTTTGGCAAGCTATCTTGTCTGCATATTCACGTACTAAGTACATGTAAAAGCATTGCACAATTTAACGCATGGAACATAAATTTGATTCTACTACAGTTATTGCCGAGATCAAAGAGATGCCGCGGACATTATTCTCCAATATACCACGAACGTCATCAGTAAATTATCAGATCAGAAATACCTATTTGTCTCGCACTGATCATGAAAGTACAACTTCAAACCGTAAAATTTTTTAAAACCATGTCTATTTCATGTGTTAGTTCCAGTCAAAACGATGTGTATTGCCTCAAATGTTTTATTTTTAGGAGATCAATGCGGCTGTTCCTAGGACCTCCCTAGCACATTTTCACTGCGTGTTTTTACATAAAATATATAACGTGTAGTAGTAATTATCGTATTAAATTGCCCTTAAAATATCAGGAACATGATTCAAAGATATTTTATAAATAAGTAAAGAGTATTAAAAATCCAAAGAAAAATTCTGTCGTCTGCATGTGATTCTTTTGATCGATACACATGTAAACATTACTAACAAAACCATTGGGGTTACACGGAACAGCTGTCAAAATGACCTAGATCGTCTCTCTATAGGAGAAATGATCTGTAGAAATACTGAGCTGTTAGTAGAATAGAAATAAAGTTCTTGTTATCGTGAATGTTGCAGGATAACCTCCTCGGTCTCGAAATGTTGTTTGAAATATAAAAGCCTCGGCTAACGCCTCGGCTTTTATATTTCAAAACAACATTTCTCGACCTCGGAGGTTATTCTGCAACATTCACGAAAACTCGTACTTTATTTCTCAAATAATGTAAAAAATGGAGAAACCCTTTAAGTGCTATTTTCTATCATGCATTTTTTTTAATGATAACACCAATAAGTAGTATCCAAAACATTCGTTATTTATCTAAGCTTATATATATCTAAATAGTAATTTTCACTATCTTACTACAGCTGTTCCGATATTGATCATCGGTAATGATGAAGAATCGAAGCGACTGACAGGCCACACACAATATAACAGCAATATAAGGTTTGTCTTCTCCAACGAACTTGTCCAGGATCACGCATCAGCCGGGCGAGTTTTCAGTTTTTGGCGGGAAATGTCCCCTCACCAAATGAGTCACCTTAGGAAGATGATTAAACCTATCTTTAATGAGGTGAAAACAGTTCCTCAGCTCAGATACATTACATTGACGAAGTGATGTTGTTTATGAAGGATGTCGACTTAGTGCTCATTTTAAGTGAAACGTTTTCCATTCTATTTGTCGTGGAATGAATTTTACGAGGGAGCAAGATGTGTTCTTCCGCAGCTTTTCACGCTCAATTTGATTTTCGTGCCATTCTCGTTTTGCCTATTTTCTTCTTTCATTTTGCTTTTTTAAAAGAAAAAGGCCTATAAACGAAAAAAAAAGAAGAAGAAAGAAAGTCCGCATTGTGGCCATCGGCTTTATAAAATGGTAGCCGGTAATTTGTGACGTCATCTTATATCTTGAGGATACTTACATGATGTAAAAATTTGTCATCCCACAAAAACATATCGGAACACGTTTAAAAGAAAAAAAATAGTGCATGTGCATTATATTTGTATTTGTATTTTTAAATAGAAAACCGGAACTATTTTACGACATTAAAGAATATGTCTTATACCTGTTAATTTATATCTAAATGTGACGGGTATAAGCTGGTGCTGGAATCTTTTTATACGTTTTGAATCCTAATGCTTTAAATTTATTTATATAATTTCTTATTAAAGAAGTTAACTAGTAATTCAAAACTTCTTTAAACTAGATTTGTAAGATCGAGCAAGCTTTATTTTTTTTCTAAATAAGTGTTAATGTTGAATCATTCCTTGTGTACATTGTACTTATGTTTGTTTTTTTTTCAGAAAATAAATAATTAATTTTACTCATAGCGTTTCTCATATTTTATCACAGTGACCAAGAACCAGGAGTGATGAAAATGACAATCCTATGTGATATCTTTAAAGAACAGCAACAACGTCATTCATAGTACACGATCAGACATGGAGTTGTCTCCAGTTGCACGTTTAACACGTTGTTCAAATTAAAGAAACTATTCTTTGAGTATTACGAGGGGTTCAAATTCGGTCAGGAGTGATCAAATTCAATAAAACCCAAAGGGCTTTAGGATGGATTTGATCACACTCGATCTCATACTTATAATTTTCAAAGAATAGTTCCTCATTACTTACATTAATATAAATATTTTTCAGCATATGTACAATTCAATATTAAAATGGTATTTTTTTTTTACAAAATTGATTGGTAATATTTTTATGGACAAAGACACTACAAAATGTAAATATTAGTTTTTATTACGAGGGAGTACACCACATAGCCTTACAAACTAAGAGAATAAAAAAGGAAATGAAAAACAATGACATTATCGTTCTGGGAAAATATAAAAAACAGTGGCACATAAAAAAGCATGAACATACTAATATAAATATCAGTACATGTGTATATGGTTAAAGGTATTAATAGTATATTAGTTATTTATTAAAAAAAAAAACAATAACATTTGTTCGAGGTACACAAATCAACGATGCGAATAAATGAAGTAGATAGTACTAGACACTTTCATACATTTGTACAATCTACAGATCTTCATGACAGATATTAAAATATATCGAAAACAGCACATAAATTCAGTTGTGACTAGCTTCAGAACTGTAGATTTAGGAAAATTCGGATTGGCGGACCTGTGGCTCAACGAGAAATTGGGATTGACGGACCATGGAGCTACAGTTCTGCTAAGACGAGTGCCCTTCCTGGCTCTGACGCTCATGATCATCAGGAACTAAATATTTATATTAACGTGGATTTTTACATACTTACATGTATAACAAACACAGTATCTAAAGCACACAAGTAGGACATGTATATATCCTCACATATATAGATACGTCCTTACTCGGTGACATCCATACTAAGTTTATTTTCTCTCTCTCTCTCTCTCTCTCTCTCTCTCTCTCTCTCTCTCTCTCTCTCATGTGTTCCTTGGTATGGTCGAACCAATTATCTCTCACCACTCACACCCTCCAATAGCTCAATGAACTACTCACTTCCATCTCTCAGAACTCTATCATACACAATGAATGACAACTACAGAGTTAACTTATATGCTATTATCTCATGCTTGTTCGCTCTAAATTTCTTTACAAGCTAAAATGGTATTATTGGGAAGCAGGGCTACTATACGCCTGCATCGTGCACTCGCAACCCTATCAATCCTTTATTACCACAAATTAATATACTCAACATTTATTAATATTAATAACCGCAGGAATGACCCCGTTGCACCGCAGCTAAGTTGTGATATAATAAGCACGTGCAAAGACACAACTTGAATACATTCCGAGTGCCGATAAGGAGACGTCCTTGAGTAGGTCATACTGTGTAAGTGCTTGTATTCTAAAAAAAATTGTGCAGAGTGAAAATTTAAATCCTTCATCGTAAAAAGAAAATAACATGGGCAGTCAGTTCATTCATGAATGGACTGAAATTGGAATGTCGTGGATGATTCTTGCTAAAAATAAATTTAAATCCCACTTAAATACACCTGACTGAAAATTCCCACGATAAGAATAAAAATGCGTCGCGTGTCAGGTGATGTCAAACTTTTAATGTTTAGCATAAAACCTGTCAGTGAATCAATACATTTGTTATTTAGGAATGAGAAGATCACGTGTAGGCAAAGAACAAACTTTTTGAACTATTTAAAACAACCACTATTTATTAATTCAATCTTTTAAATCACATATAAATTGAAAAATCATGACATCATTTTACACAAAACGATATGTTGATCTAGTTTGTGATATATGCACGTATTGTAATAATCACAAAAATCGTCAGAGCACATGATGTAGTTGAAATCATTTCTTTCATTCCGTATGCACTTGACGGAAATCTGGAGAGATAAAAATGAAACAATTATTAAGTAAACGTTAGTCGCATAAATCAAGGAACAATATAGTTCAATATTGCATATTCTGAACTAAGTTACCCGTTGGTAGTTGTTTGGTCTTTGAATAGATTTTGTATACTTGGTTTGATATCTGTGTAGCATTGTTGATCTAAAAAAGAATAAAGATATTATAATCAAATTACTATAAAACTTGGCTTTGATCAACTAAGTCGTTTTTACACGTGTACATTTTACTATAAACGATAATAGAAATGTTCAATTAAAGCAATGGACTAAAGTAATACAGAAAGCAATAATTTCATATGTTTGGAGAAAAAACCTTTCATTTTATAACTGCAATGTTTTTGATAAAAAGATGTATATTTTAACTTACATTTATACAATGTGTCTGATGTATAAGTAATAGGGCATGGTATGACTCCTGGTGAGCATCTGTGTGCATAGTTCTCTTGTACTCTCATGCCTTCTTCGTTGTACTCTGGACAGTAATCTATTGAGTAACAACATGCAAAAATTAATTACGTTACACATCTATAAGTACTATGTCATCAAAGATAAAGATGGGCAATTGCAAAATCTACGAGGGTTTTATGCAACGTTTGTGAACATGTAACATATTTCGGTTTAAAAATAAAATGACGTACCATGTTAAATGCAATGTACATATAATATATTTTGATTTAGAAACATTCTAAGAAAATTGTTGTCTTTAATCTTTTTACACTTACTAAACGTTATATATTTTCGTGGTGCACAGAGCTCAATTGTCTTATTCCAATAAGAGTTTGGAAGACAGTGATATATAAAGCGCTGTCGACTAGTGCATGTTTGTTGAATTTTATGGCACTGTAATTGTTGAGCCCTCTCTGTCCATTCCGAGTGATTCCTGGGACAGTTTGAAACTTCTCTAATCGTGAACTTAGACTGCTTGCAAATGCCGTAAACATTCTAAAAAGACAACAAGTATAAGTCTTTTATATATACTTGATACTATAGTTGTGACATTTGATTAGTTTTTCATGTATTTGTACAACTGTTCTTTCATCTCATTTCACCAACCTCGTGATGGTCAACACCGCACGTCAGTCCACAAGAAGAAATGAGAAATAAAACAGTAGTGAAGACAGCAGCAGGGTAGATGCATGAAGTTAATCCAAGAAGGTCAATGTATTTTTTCTATAAGCAAAAGAAATATTTCACATGTAGCTTGAGTAAGTATAATAACACAACAAAACAGTAACTGCATGTATAATAGTACAAAGAAACTACAATGTCGACAACCATTTAAAAAGGTGACATACTACTTAAGTTATTTTGAATTTATTGGGAATTATATGTTATTATTGAAGCCAACTATATGAAAAAGTACCTTGTACAGATTATATTGTACTACGAGCCATCATGGTATGCTGGTATCAGATATGCTGATGGAGTGTTTCGAGGTATAAATGTATAAGGGTTTAGCATTATAGCATATTATCTACCATAACAAATTCAAGATTCAATATCAACTTACCTGCAAGATGACAGTTTCCTTCATCTTTTTGGTCTAACGGAGAATATAAAAAAAAGGAGCAATGTTAATATTGTACGTAGTTTCTTCCAAATGATTATAATCTACAGTTTGATGAGAAATATATAACCTATAAACGAAAACTCTACGTTGTAGTCATTGATCTATTTTTATTACATAATATGTTATGAACACCTTTGAAAATTTTCATTTGCATAACATTAAAAATTACCAGGGAAAGGTAGCTAAGAAAGATATGTTCCTATTGTGATATTTCAAAATCTACATTGATGTGCTAGAGAATGTTTTTTTTTTCCTGTTAAATAAAGACTGAACTGATAATTTACACGAGAAATGGTTTTAACAGACGATATCCTTACATTGCAATAAATACAGAATGTATACAGGGTTTTGAAAGTGACAATGATAATGAACAATGTCATGAATTTTTAATGTTTTAATAATGATATACTTGCACAAACTAATTTTCAAACGATTGGAATGTTTGTTTTATATATGTTAAAGACATGAGACAAAACACGTCAATATTGTTCAAGTTCAGTTTAAATAGAGTGTACATATCAATCTTTACAAGTTTATGCATAACAGGTTAAGCTGCTGTAAATTTTCATACTGACCTATGTTGACTCTGATTTGGTAGGCCAAACATAAATAGAACAGGTAATTTTTGAAAAATTTAAAGAGTATTTTTATTTTATGATTATTCAAACATTTGACCAGTTCATCCCAACTGTTACGGCATCAACCATGTATTTCCCCCTTTTTAAAAATAAACAATAATACAACATGAAGTAACCTCGTTTTATTTCTTTGGGTTTTTTTTTTTGCATCGTGAATTGTATGTGAAGGCAATGTTTTTAATAACAAACACAACAATATTGTATATTTAATAATGCTAGGCAGAATTTTATATGATAAATACTTTTTATATTAAACTAAACATAACTTTAACATTGACCTTGAAAAAAGAGACTTGGTCAACATAATTTAAAAACACAACAAACGTATATAGATCGATAGGAATTAGACACACAACCAAAGCTTTAAATTCTATAACTGAGTGTCACTCGACAGTGGATTCCTTCAATGTTTTAAAGCTATGAATAGGCACTTGCTTTTTAAATCATTTTTTTACACTATATCATTCATGCAATAACTTTCATCTTGTCTTTTGTTTCAAAACATCATAAAATATCTACATATTTATGTACAATCGTAGATTAGTTCAGGTTTTTGTGGTGTTTGAATGTTTTTATACATCTTTTACATTGTACTCTATTTCAAAACTTTTAATTAAAAGACATTTTTTTTTTACATTAGATACTTTTATATTAAAAAAATGGTATACATAGCAAACGATTGATATTCCAAAACACAAAGAATGCAGCTGATAAAAATCTTTGGCTTACTTAGAAACTTAGTGTACTAAGAAAATATCCACCGATTGACTCTGTGTTACTGTGTATACAATTTCAAAACACCATTTACTCTAAAGTGTTAAAAATCCCATCATGTTTAGGAGGGGTCGTATTTTATTATTATCGATTTATCAATGCTCATATATTGTGTATGATATAGGTATACCGTAATATCTGATAGATGGAAATATGCTTTTCTTTTTTTCTTATGTTTTGCGTATAGAAAAATCACTGGTGTTGGAAAATTTCAATGACATCAAGAGTGTTGTACTGTTAAGTATAGATAAAAAAAAAATGAATGAAAATTTTCATTTGTCATAAATAGATTTTCTCTAAAACTCTGTTGAGATCAATACTAGTATTTAGATGTTCTTATATTTATTGAAAAGCATGTTTGATATAATACAAAAGTGACAATATCATATGATGACTGATGATAGTTTGTACTATTTTAACATATTATTGCTCTCGATCTTCTAATGAATTTGTTTCTGATTTAGAAGAAAATTTCTTTGTACGTGTAATTATTTTTTTGCATCGGATACTCTGCACAATCAATGTGCATATGTTTTTTATAAAGCATATGAAAATTCACTGCTTTGGAGCTACACCTCCGCCCCAGCCGGGGCATGAACTTTCGACTTCTGAAATCCACTTTCGTAGCAGTGAGCGACTAGCGTTCTATCTACTCGGCCGTCTAGGCAAGTCTTTGGAGGTGAAGCTTCAATATACTGAATTTCCCTGTACCTATTGAACATATATACCTATATCCTTCACTATGGGCATGCATAAATCAATTTGAGAGTTATAATTGCAATGTTTGTGCTTATTATATGTGTATATCTATGCAATGTGTATCGTTTAACTATATTCCACCTGTATCTCAAACGACCGTGTAGTGAGCGACCAGCGCTCTTGGTTCCGTTCGTCATCGAAAGAAAGATTTTTGTCTTGCCTAGATGGCCGAGTGGTAAGCGCGGTTGTTGCTAAAAAACAAGCATACTGAGAGCATTGCATAAGCAATACACGACCCCTACCGGTTTGTCGAAATTGTGAAAACAAAGCACTGTTATCTGTTACGCAGAATATCAAACCAGAACATTAAAAAATCGGAATATATAAAATTAATTTTTTCGAAAATATGTCAACAAGACGCTACAAAAGTGTAAACTTGATCTGAAGTTTGACATTTTAAAGCTGTTCTGCAAATTTCATATTATTATTCCTCAAACGCATAAAGAAAAAAAGTGTGGACGGACGGACGGACGGACAGACTGACTGACGGACGCAGAGGAAAGCTATAGTCCCCTCCGGTGAAAACCGGTAGGGGACTAATAAAAAGATATGAACATAGCAATTTGTAACGTGCAAAGAAAGCAGAAATCTAAAAATAGCCAACGATGACTTTCCAAGTTCTAAAAATAACGCCATTCTTACAAAAGACAAAAGTCAGATCAATGATTAACTAATACACATTTATTAGATTATATATATAAACACATAAATAATACAAATAAAATACAAAATCAATCAAAATTTACAAAGTTGCATATATTCAGCTGATTGGAGACAGAGATGATTGGTACATGGTTGAATACACACGGCAGTTCGATGAGACGGTACGCGACAGACGGATTACATATTCACAGTCAGTGCACAAGAACACGGTGTCTAAAGTTTACAGTCCAATCTCACACGACATTGTCGAATTATCGAGCTTCTCACAGAGTGTGCTTCCTCTCAAATGTCCCAGCGTCTCTCTGCTCGCAGTCGATACTTTTGTTCATCCTGTCTTGTGCGCTCTGGCGTCACGCACAAAACAGCTGACATAAACATAAACACATAAATCAGCTGATTATCATAACTAGTAGCAGGTATCAAAGGAAGTATCGGTCTACTCAAAGGAGTTTGTTAAAAAAGCTTGTATTTCTTCCAATTAAATTTCAAAATTATGGAATCAGATATAATCATTATACCGGTTTACTTTATTTGCATATTTCATGTGAGTACATCGATATATTTTAAAATCTATCTTTGAATAAAATGAAAAAAAAAGTAATTCTGTCTGCTTGATCAGAAATAGAATGTGTGATGAATACATAAATATTATATTTACATTCAGTGTATGTTTTCCATTATGTTTGCATCGAAAATCTGCGACGTTCAATTTTCTAATAATACACTTTGCTAATGCATGCGCCATGAGCACAAATATAACCGCTGCCATGTGTGTTGAGTATATCTATTTTGTAAGATTAAATGAATTTTTCAATCTTACATAACCAATTTTGATATGTACCTTTGAAAATTAATCATGAAATTATATCTACTTCTTAACAAAAAATGTTTTCTCTACAAAGTTTCTGGCACTATATTTAAAGTTGCATATTAAATATTAACATGTTGATATAGCAAATCAATGTATGTTTTATATCCTTCACTGAGCGTTTACATAATAGATTTACAGGGGCAAGACACATATATTTTATGCTAATAGAAATCAGTATAAATATAAGAATTGAATGCTTCAAAATGTACAATAAAGGAAAGAAATTATTACTAAATCACTATAAAAATTTACAAAATACAAATTAAACATGACATGTCATATCAAAACACATCTAATGACACCGTGTAAAAAGATTATTATCAGTATAATATAACAATGTTTTTCTTTTACTGTGATTATGTATCTGAAAAAAAAACCCACACACAAATGAATACTATTTTTTTTAAAAGTGTAATGAAATTTTGTAAGATTATTTATTCAATAATCTTATTGTGATTTACCTGTTTGATGCAGCTGAGATTGCTGTATTTTGTTTTGTAGTCACGACGCCATCATAGCATTCTTGATCTATAAAATCATAATTGTGTTTTCTATAGTGCATCAAAGAACACATACTTAGAACATTGTCAAACTTAATAAAAAATGATAATAATGAAAGAATAAATAACATTGAATTTCATTTACAGAGATACGCCTGGTCTGATTTGTAGTAGGCTGGACATGGATTCTGAAATGTTCGACAGTCTCTACGTGCATGTTCCTGTACAACTGCTCCTTTGGTATTATATTCTGCACATTTACCTTAACATGTAAAAAAATAACGCTTTTTTTAAATATTGGTGCGTTTATAACTGTTTTAAATCAAGTCAACATACGATGCAGATTTGTATGTGTACTTTGTTTGGACATTTTATGAATTTGCTGTGAGATGAAATACCTTACCAATTATGTTTACACGTAAAGCACAAACTTCCACTGTAGCGTTTTCCCATTGGTTAATCAGACAGTGGTAAACAAATTCTGTTGAGGAACAATTCTGATTTATTCTTGAACAATTCTTATTCCTTGCCGATTCCAACCACTCAGACTCATTTCTCGGGCACTTGTTTACATATTTTACCGTTCCTCGTGATGCATCACATGACATCATAGGCTGTAAAAAAAAAACAATATGCATCGAATTAATGATATTGATTTATATAATATACTAATAATGTTACATAAATTAATATAAAATAAGAGGGAAAAAAGAATTTTACAGTGTTGCTTGTGATCGTAGCCCATAACAGCACAAATGTAAAAACAGCAACATGGGTATTTTGGGATCCAATTTGTGACATTCTTTACCTAAAATAAAAAGAATATTGAAATTACGGTCATATTAGAGGCATATATGAATTGAAGAGAGAGAGAGAGAGAGAGAGAGAGAGAGAGAGAGAGAAAGAGAGAGAGAGAGAGAGCGAGAGAGTTGTTAATCATAAGTAGCTGAACTGTCTCTCTCATATTAATATATCATATTAATCAATGCTAAAAATAAATGACTTATTTAATACTCATAAAAATACTTTCTTCAAGTCATTTAAACGGTATCGACTATTTAATGAAATAGTAATTCTTCAAAAAGATCTCAGCTGTCGAAATAAGTATCATTTACATTTTATTTATCACGTCGTGCTACTTGTTGTAAAGAAGATATTATAACATTATTGATGTGCGTCTGTGTGTGTCCACTTTAACTAGTGGGCAATACTCAAAGAATTTGTTTGCATAGATATTTATCAAACTTCGTACACTTTTGCACAACACCTTTTAAATTTCTGTTCAATTGGTTCATTTTTTTTTCTTAAAGATCGTTTATAAAACAACATTTAAAATATGAACTTTATGTACAACTTGCCAAAACTGACTTCCGGTTCTCTACTGTATGACTAAAGTGAAAATAAAAAGATCAAATATACAACTTGATATCATTTGGGATTTAGACTTTCTAAAAGTAAGGAACAAAGGTTTGGTAGAAATGTAGAGTTAGAAAAATGTGAAAAGGAGATTAAATCCATCCCAATTTAATCGAAACAAACGGTCCCATTTCGGACAAAATTAAAGAGTGAAAGATTCAGAAGGGACTTCTACAAATATTGCAATTATCAGCGGAAAATCGTTTCATAATAATTCTGTTTGAAATACGACATGCCATGCCAACTTCAATATTCTATAAAATCAGACAACATTGTCGCTAGATATTCAGCTACTTTTCATTTAGATGAATCATAAATACTTTATCCTAAATGAATGCAACTACATAAAGCTAAACCACTAAATCTAAAGGCAAATGTCTTGTGAGTCTGCTGAAAATGTAGCATTTGTACGATGTAAGTATACCCTCCCCCTTTTTAATTTCTACATGTACACCAAAGAGCTTGGAGTTTAGGATAAAAAAAGATAGTATATATTATGAATTCAAAGAGGATTTAAGAAGATAAATACTTATGTCTTATTTACTTTGATAAGAGGATCCTCTACTTAGCGATGTCCTTCTTAACATTTTTTATCACCACCCGCTTAAGGTGCGCTGCTATTTCCACAACGTTTAATCATTATTTGTTATTTTGCTATACAGGCGCGTAGCTAGGCGTACGCAGGTACGCAAGTGCTTCCATATCATTTTCAGAAAAGAAAAAAGAAATAAATTAAAAAAATAAAAATAAAATTTAAATAATGCTGATTAATGAAAACTTCCTTTTAGGAATAAAAACTAAACTAAGCCGCTGTTATCTCAGAATTAGCTGAGAAATAGCGCAGACGACTTGCCTTTCTTTTTCAATAAATAAAAAAAAGTTGCGCTTCTGTTATATTCTTTTATTATTTGCATGCAATTCTATAGCCTGAGTGATAGGTTGACAATGATTATGAATAGATTATCGAGATCGAAATAACGGAATCTTAAAGTTTAAATATATGAGTATTTATGTAGACAAAAATGTTATAGACCATTAGGAGAGAAAGCACAAGACTTTTTAGATATAGAATAAATAGATTAAATTAATTACATTATAAATAAGGCACTACTTTTTTTCCTTCATCGTTAATATTATGATGATGTTGAAGTAAGCATTTTACACATTAAAATTAAGGTTATTTTGATGAAACTTCTTTTTCATGATACTCCAAATTAAGTGTTTGAAATGCCGAAAACTCGCCAGCTTCCGGGCGCCCCCTGGGCCCCCATCATGGCTTCGCTCTGAACCCATTGAGGGGGGGGGGATCAAGGCGGCCCCCAAATCCCCTGCCTTAGTTTGCTTCCACAATAAGGAAGCCTTGGCTACGCCCCTGCTATATATGATAGTACATGCATAATTATGTGTAAGAGCTTTCCTTCTTGTTAATAAAGCTTGCTAGTCGTAACAATTTATCTGATTAACTAAGATATTTTGAATATATGTATAAAATCGTAACTTTAAAAAACAATATATCAATTGTATTCGTAAATTGGGATAGTGTCTGTATTTGAGATAAAAAGACAAAATAATGAAAAAAAGACAACTGTATAAAATACCTACCACTTACAAGTGCTTCTTGTAATATCGATACATCGATACATGTATTTCCTACCTATATCGTTGTAATTGTACAAAAAGAAATTCCCAAAACATGATAATTTCCATTTTTTTTAAATTTCAACAAAACGAAAGTTATCATCTTTCTGTTTTACACATAATGCTATTCAGATAATTGTTAAATAAAACGTAATGTTTCCAACTAAATGCTATTTTTTATTCCATGTCATAAACATTTAATATTTCTGCGCATATTTAAATTATCTTTTCTTTACGAAATGCTACCAGAATTTTTATGGAGGTAATTTTCAAGATAAAAATAGAACGATTATTTTTCTTAATTTGTGCCTCTTTATGTAGATATTATTTTTAAACTAGATTGGTGTTTCATTAAAATAAACAACTACATGTATTTGTAATTTTCATTTATTTAATTAAAACATTAAATTCTTAAAATGTTAAGATGTCGTATTTTGAATTAAAATTAATGTAAAAGGAATGAAAAATAAGATTTCTTAAAACAGGAATTTAAATGACAGAATCTTTATAATTAATGAGTTAATTTGATTCATTATATTTCACTTTTTTTTTTCTAAATTGTACACGAATACTTTTTTCCCTCAGTTGCAAATAGTCAAAGCTAAAGTGTCTCAAATATATTTAGATTTACGTTATACACCTGTGAATGGTAAATACTTTTTTTGGTAGTAGAAATTTCCTCAGTGAAATGTAAGTGTTTAAATTGTCCTGAAAAATTGATAGAATGTAAAGTGTCTTTATTTAAAATAGTCAATCACCACAGACATATTCAAACTCACGTGCATTAGGCTCCTGAATTTCAATTTTGATAAACATTATCAACAATATGGTACATTTTTTTTTTTTGCTTTCTGTTAAAGTCCTTTGATTTGCATATCATAAAGCGTCTTTCATGAATCAACTTATCATCAGTTATAGTAAGTTATTTACATTGTTACAATGTGAATGTTTAAAAAGTACTTACTCTTATATGAAAAGACAATAAACAGATAATACCTTGATTTCTTCAGAATATCTAGTTTTGTAATGCTAAAAATTTCCAAGTTATTTTTGTTGGTTATATATAACTTACTGAACTTTCAGGTAAATTCGTTTGCCATTTGGCTGGTCATTTAAATAGCCCTAGATTATGTCATCGTATTGACATTACATATTTTATCTAAAATGGATTTTTTTCATGAATTTGAATTCCTTTTATAGTATATAAAGAGAGTAACTGTGTTTAGTGTAAGATTGTTGTGTCAAATTCACAAGAACATACCTTCCTGCCTACGTAGTCCCTGTTGCACACGATGGCACGTAGACTAGGCATGCATTTCCATTCTCCTCTGTTCTCACAAGAACATAATGATACATAAATGATAAAATTCACGTATTCTTTTTAATTCTAAATACAAGTTAGTTAAAATATTTGACTTTTTAAAAGCATTTTATGACTGACTAACTAATTGGGACATAAAACTATACAAGATGCATTGTTTCGTCAAATGAGCATGCCATCTAAAACGCACCCCCTGATATGTAATGTATATATTCTGTACACCTACAAGGGCTTACGACTGTCCTTAAATTTGCCCGGGCTGCACATTTTTAACGAAGTTTTCCAAAGGAAAGATTCGGTTTTTAAAATGGTGAAAATGGCTGGCGGATGGCTGCGAAAAGGATACGCCTATTATACTTTTCCTACACTTTTCATGATAGGAAATTGATGTTTTGCAGAATAATTAAACGTAGTTTAGAGATATGCATATTACTTGGATTTTGATTTTTGATAAATTAAGAAAAAATACCAGCTGTTGAACGTAATCATTTTCCCTCAGAATATTGCATATAGGGTACTCTATTTCTCGGGATGTGTAGTTTTTGTTGGTCAATTCAGGGTTGGCAAATGGGCTATGGATACAGTTCACATAAAACAAAAACCCGGTTTTCTTTCACATAGACAGCTTTTCAATTTTATTATCCCTGATTAAAAATAAAAGGAGGTATTTCATTTTAAGTTGACATTTAATAGAGTCTGCTGTTGTCGTGAATCATGATGATTATTTTACCCTTTTGTATAACATTTTAACATGCACGTTTCTTTTTTAAAGTAAGCAGAAAAAAATATATGTATCATAATTCACAATAAAGCATGTGCTGTCGATAATAGTACATTGGGTTGCATTTTTAATGAAACGCATCTGTGCCTTTAAAAACTTTATAGCATAGTTCAGTCTTTTAAATGTTTCATTAAATTTGATATATATTGCGAGTTGGTCATGAAACACTTGTCAATGAAATCAGTTAAAAACACACAAGGTCTTAAACCACTGTATTCATTATATAATTGGCTACATGTATATAATTAACGAAATTTCAAAGGAAAACGCAAAAATGGTAAAGTACATGCACAGCATCTGACTATCTCAAGGAACACATAATGATTTAGCGGATGCAAGATTGACAGTCAATAATTTTGAATGCAAAAGAAGAGGATTTTTTTAATATTATACGGTTGACTCTAAATGAGTGGTAAATACATACTTCAGCTAAGAAATTAGTAAAATTCAATGCAGGAGAAATAATACTTTTTATAATGGCTAAGGATTACGAACACAAACCCAACCTCTTGAAACTATTTACCATAAGTCTTAAAATAATGGGGATTTTTCTTTATAAAAGACACGGAGCACCCGAGTGAAAATTGTGCGAGGTGTTTTACAAGTACCCAATGGAGATACTATGTTATAATTATCGTTTGAAGACGAATATAATGACGTTGCTTTTTTTTTACGATTCATGTATTGGATAAGTTATTGCTTTGCAATTCAAAGCTCTGAACTTTAATTTTATTTGAGAAAAAACTCTCAATCAGAATATATCCTATAACCAAAGAAATAAATAATACAGATATTATAATATTGTTTATTGTTTCATCAACGGCAAGAATATTTATTCAGAAACAAAAAAACAAAACACACTATAAATAATTTGAAATATTTGCTATTAGATTTTGCGATAAAATCTTAATCGAAATAAATATTGCATGCATAAATGCACTTCTTTTATAAAATTATCAAATGCAAGTGAATGCAGTTACATGTATGTGCCTATACTTTTAAGTTACCAAAAGTAAGAAAACCAGATTTTTTTTCCTATTATCGGATCTCTTTTGAAAATGATCATTGAATGTGATACATACTTGCTTTTATTATGAACAAAGTAGAACATACCTATTAGTTGCAGATATTATGGTCGTTTTTTTTTCTTTCTTTTGCTGTCACTATGTCATAACATTCTTGATCTAAAGTAAAACTATTTCCTACAACTTGTACTGTTTTCAAATTTTTTGTGTGTTTCTTTAAATAACATTAGTGAAATACTTGAGATGTTCTTGTACAACTACTCCCTTAGTATTATATTCTGCCCATATACCTACAAAAATGTTACATGTATACATACATATTTTTTATTGTGCTTTATTGTTTGAAACACGTACATGAAGTTTAAATGTCAGTGATACTTTGAACATTGAAACAGTTTTGATGATCGAGTGAAAAGCCACTTATAGCTTTATGTTGCTCTTTCATGAAATAAATTACGAATGATGATCTTGCGTAAGGTACAAACTTCCACTGTGGCGTTTTCCCAAGAATTGATCAGACAGTGATATATAAAATCGGTCTTTGAACTGTTTTGAGTTATTTCGAAACAATTCTTTTTCTTTGCTGATTCAAACCACTCCGACTCGTTTTGGGGGCACCTGTCAACTTACTATACAGAGAGAGAGAGAGAGAGAGAGAGAGAGAGAGAGAGAGAGAGAGAGAGAGAGATTACCAGCACCACCAATATTTTTTTTAAAAATTAAGTTCAGATTTATTAATATTTAGATTAAGTTAGGTAGATACGTGTAGTGTGTAATAATCATACAAACGCTCATCTGACAGGTGGTTTTTTTTCTTGCAATGCATTTTAATAATGGATTGTTAAATAAATGTTGTTTAATATTTCCTTGAAAACAATCTCAGTAATCTAACAATAGAGCAACTTTGGATAACTCTCATCATTGCATTCGAAACCTTTTAAATATTTAAAACTATCCTATCCCGGATAAACCAAATATATTTCTTGTTTGCCTGAAACATCTGCAAGATTTAGCCAATCAGATAGATGTAAGATATTACTCAATGTGTAAAAAATGACAACATGTTACAGATAGTAAAGATATAATGTATGTTTTTCAGCCACATCCATTCTTTCTATTTCTAATATACTTTTTTATCCGCGTCTCCGACTAATATAAGCTGCTTTCTTTTTCAATGGGGTATGTTATGTGTACCTATACAATGTTCGGCCCGATAACTTGGTAATGACTTTGAACGAACAATATGTTCTAGACATATCAGCAATTATTACATATTAAACTCAAAGTGCATGTACTTCTCATTACTCATTATATCACGACTTAAGCTTACTTTAGTAACGTCGCAAATATACATGCATGCATAGAGAATAGACCCAAAAAAGCAGTACCGTAGTTACCGTGAAGGGGTCTATGCAGTCCTCATGGGTATATTGTATAATGATTGTGTATTAGATCAAGAAAACGGCATTGTTATCATTTTAGGTTGGAAGTTTATTTTAAAATATATAAAACAGATAAAATGTTTGAAATATATTTTAAAAAACCTGAAACGTTTGAAACAGTATAATTTGTTTGACTGTTACATCTGCACAAAACGCGTATTTTTAATGTGCTTTTAAATTGTAAGAAAATGAAATGATGTACCTACCTATTGCAATATGCTCGTACATGTATTTATGTCAGTACAATGCAAGGGTATATGGCCTTCTTAGATACAGCGGTTATTTTAACAAAATAAATCCCCACGCAGAATTTTTTTTCTTTCAAAACGAATGTAACTATATGATTTGGTTTGCGTTTTGGGTGTGATGCTTAGAAGGTTGTTATTGCAAAAACGTTGCACACTTTCATTCTATTTTTTATTCCCTGCCATTTAAGTGTATTGTGTTTTGCGTATAACCACGTTATTCTTTTATTACATGTATCATTACAAAATATGACATTAGAATGTCTTAAAGGTAATTTACAGGCTGAATACAAAGAATTTTTTTTTTCATTTGCCTCGTTATAGATCAGTAATATTTTTATTAAGTTATGTTTTGGAATAAACTGTGATACAGACATTTATGCTAAAGATAAAAATATAGTTGTACTTATAGTTATATCTAAATAAAGTAATTGAAAAGTTATTATCATGTGTCTTGCACAATTAGTTTTACAAAAATCAGACTCAAACAAGGGGTGTTTTTAAAATAATAATAATAGAACTACAAAAATATCTATGATTCAAACTACATGTAGTTTAAAGATACACATGTAAGATGCTAATTCACATATTACAACTTACTTTGGGGATGAGCCAGAACTCAAATTCGCGCTAGATATTCAACCGAGTAATCCGTAAGAGACATATATATCTTTATCAATATTGATAACTGATGAGTCAACATTCTGAAAGATGTACCAAATACGGATTAAAAGTGAAAGACGTTTCTGTGTTTTGTTGAAATGTTTGCAATAACTGAAGAATAAGATACACACAGCCATGTATGTGTACACTTGTATAGAACCAAAAATAGTAGAGAGTTTCCCAAAACATTACTGTTGCAATAATCCTGATAAAAAATACTAGTAATTCATTTTGAATAAAACTAAAATAAACTATTATAATAGTGTTTTCATCGAATCTTTCTTAATTTATTCACCCTGTGTAATATAATTCTAACATCCCCGTTTCTGTGGAAAGCAAACAGTACAACATACAATGTTTAATAAATTATTGTTATGATTATTAATGGAAAATATCAAATTCAAGTAATTTATAAAGCTATCGATGAGCATACAGTAAGTAATATTGTATTAGCTCGTGATTTAACTATTGAATTAAAGTAAAATCGAAAAAAAAAAATATTTAAATTTTTAAGACACGCTAAATAAATAAACATCACATTCAAATGCTACTAGAATTAAAATTTATATTACAAACGTGTAAAGGAACTTTCATCTTTTGTCGTGTGTCAATATTTGTGTCTTAGTTCAATGTATCACTAGTTTGCACGTAATGGCTGCTTTTCATTTCAGTGTAAGTGAAGATCTTGTATCCCGGTTGACAGTCAATTACTCTTGATACCATGTAATTAATAAAAAATTGTGCATTACATGCATAACCAAACCTCGAATGAAACTTTTTTTTATAAACAATCGGCAGAGGGAATGCATTTAGGACGACATCTTAGTTATTTTCATTATTGGTTATATTCATTTGTAACTATTCAAAGAATCCGCTGCCTTCGGACCCATACCAAATAAAACAAAGTAGATGTAAAGGGGAAAGGCATCTGGACATGCAGACAAATGACAATCTAATGAAAATTGGGGGTAGTTTGCGGAACAAGAGAAATTAGCCACGCACTAAATACGTATTTTAGGAATGCACCAGGTTAGCCGCGCCATTAAAACTTGATACCTACGGCACTTTCTCCCAGGAAAAAGTCAAGTCTGCAACAAAAGATACATTTACTTCATAGACTACAACCACTGTACAAGCGTTGGCGGCAAGTCTAGGCCCATTAACATTTAAGCGGCGCAGGTTTGAACACTGGATTTGACATAGATTTGTTTTCCTATGTTGATGATGAGTTTGGGATGTATCTACGTATATTATGCTAAATGTTGAATATGTATTTGAGTCTCAGAAAACATTCATTCATATACTGATATCGTTTAGTACTGACTCTATTTTAGTCACCTCATTGCCCTGATTTTAAAAGTTTTTGCTTACTGAATAGAAGTGCTATTTTTCAGTATCATTCTGTTGACTATTTTGCTAAGTCACCATGACTATTTGTTGGAGCTAGTGCAAGGGCAATAATCCCATTTACAATGTTTAATGATTACGAACACCATCTCAACATCTCTGAATTGCTTTTCGTGAGTCTGTAGATTCACTAACGGAATTAAAATAAAAATAATGATAGTAATAATAAAAGTTATGATTTTAATAATGGGTATTTTGCATTGCAATAGATATGAAACGCTAATATGATAACGTTGAAAATTTGTGCGAGGTGTTTGAAAACTACCCAGAGTAGACAATTTTTCATATTTTATCAGTATAACTCTGTTAGAAATTTATTCGTTCTTGTACATATTACAGGGAACAAAGATACAACAGATAACTAGACATCATTGAGATGATGGCCACCAAAAAGCGTCCCGCTCAAGTAATGGACAATGGAATGAATATCATTTTAGTCTATTTTACTTTAAACTTGACCTATAATTTAGTTATAACTAAGTAATAGTCCAGCTGGTATAGAACTTTTAATTCAGTCTCATCAGCCTTTAGTTACATAGAGTCATTTTTGTTTAAATCTGAGCAAGGTTAAGCAAATGGGAAATAATCTATTGTCTTAAAACTTGATTTTAAAGATATCTTTAATGACCTTTATATTGACTTGGTCAAAAGTCACTGCAAATTAACCCTCTGTTTATGTAAAGTATGTGCCAAATAGGGCTAAATGAAGAGAATATATGCTCTGAAAAACATTTTGTGCTGTCTAATATGACCTTGACACTAGACCTACAAACATAATTCAAGTCTACTGTATACCCTTTGACTGCACACCGTGTACTCATATGCTAATTTTATGTAAAGCATGAACCGAGCAGGGCTAAGTTTAGAGTATATAAGACCTTAATCTTTGACTTCGACACATGGTTCAAAATCACTGCAAATCTTTTACCCAGAAACACTCAGTGGGTGACGTATGAGCTCTTTAGATTGGACCAAGCGGAAGGACAATATGCTTTGGACAAGAGTTTTCATACTGACGGATGGATGGAAAAATGGAAGGACGGGCGGATGATCAGACTGATTGCTATAGGTCGCCTAGAGATCGTGACCCTAATAAATGTTGGATTTTCCCATTATTTCTTGCAAGTAGCTATTTCAATTGTACTTCTTTGACTTTGTTAAATGTCATCAAAAGGAAACCGTATGCTAGGTCATACAATAGGAAGAACCTTAATTGCTTTTAAAGCTTTTAAAGCAATTGACGGGCTCTCAAGCTGTTCATACCCCACAGAGATTTTGCAACATTGTGGTGTTTTAGAAAATATTTAATGTTGTGGAAATACTCTAAGCATGTATCTCTGTCGTGCAGTTAGCTAAAAGACGAATGGATGGCATATCTCTACTATTTTAAAACCATCGTTTCACGACAGACATAAGTGGACTTAATGACGCAGATTCATCTTGTGAATATAAACCGACAAGATAATTCAATCATCGTATATTTTATAAAAAAATTAATTGTATTTCGTACCATTCTCCCGTAAGTATATATATATATATATATATATATATATATATATATATATATATATATATATATATATATATATATGGTTTTTTTTTTAAACAATCTTCAATATATATGACTTTTTAGCCAATATCAACATAACAACATAATAAAGCAACGTATTTTTAAAAATAAAAGGGCTTTTAATGCATCAAACAATATGTTAGTCATTAGTCACTTTGTAATTTGATCATAAAACGAATAAGAAATTATATCATGCGGAAATAATTTTTATCGATATCTGAATAAACAAAAAAAAAGTTTCATAATATTCATCCGCTTTGCTACGTGTTATCTTTGATTTGATTCCGGCATTACAATGCAAGTATTTGGTGCTTGGCGCTGCCTTCGTGTTAGCAATAATTCAATTAAATCAATTACTTGTTGTACTTCCCCTTCAAAAAACCCCACAATATGAATCTAATAAAACCAATTTTTAACAACCAATGTGTACTTTGTTCTTCGTGTTTTCTACACACGATGTAAAACCCTTGTATTAATTTCCTTGTATGAAAAATAAATCATTTGCATTTTATGTTATAATAATTTGTGTATCAGTAGTTTAGATCAAACTTTATTTTTCTGCCATTATTAAATATTTTGTGGATTTTTTTTCTCTTGTGAAGTTGTAATGTTCAATGAATGGCACCCTGTATCATTTTTGCATTTGAATTATTCGTTGAAGAACTCCTTAGTGTCCGTTTCACTTTCAAACCGCAGAGTATCCGTTGCACTGTAAACATGGTCATCCACGCTTTGACACGGTTGCCGTTGTAACTGTAAACTCTCACCTCGGTTGCTAAGGGACACTGCTGTCATCTCAGTATAAACAGACTTTGTGTCAGTATATTCTGCATTCTCAGAAGGATTTCTGCTGTCATACTGATTATTTATCTTAGAAATCAATGTTTTGCTTGTTACAGCAACAGAGGTAAAGTCTGAATGCAAAAGGCAGTCTTCACTTTCATTTTCAGTATTCCCCTGATAACTACTTTGCTTCATCCTTATTTTTCGTTTTGCTTCTTTTTTACAAAGGTCAGACGGTACTGGTTTGCAATACAACGTTCGAGAAATTATAAATATGAATATCAAAATAATGATGATAAATATTACATTGAATGAAAACAATGATAAAACAAGCGGATGAAGTAAAATGTTGTTTTCTTTCCATTGTGAAAAGTTGTAAGGTTCAGTATGATGTTTATTTGATGATTTTTCTGAATATGTATTGAGGTCGGTTGTACCAATGTAATATAACACCTCTATCATCGACGATGTCATGGTCACGTTTGTTACCAGAGTACCTGGAAATACATTTTTGTTATGATTAATAATTTATTTTCTTTATTAGATAAGCTTTACGCGGAATAAATTGACGATTTCTCAATGACAAAAATCAGCAATACATAGAAGAACTTAATTTGTCTTAAGGTCAAGATCTAATAAATAAAAGGTACCTACATATTTCTGACATTTGATGCAAAAATTCTTACAATGATGCTTCATATAACATATGCTTTGATTAAAAGAGTGTTTTTCGTGCTCTAATATTAATGTTTGGTAAACACGATTGGAAAAATGACGTCATTTAAACTGTCATGTTCATTTAACTTTGAAGAAAAAAGTTATTCATCATTTTTGTCTTTTTTTCGATTAATATATCGATCTATATATGTCTCTCAAAAAAGGCATTTATCATGCTTCTGGTCTTTATTCTTTTTTTAAATCGATGTCAAATTGAATTGCACGGGATAAAGCAATATCAAAACAAGCATGACGTCATAATGGAATGGATCTAGCATTCTAAAATCATTTTACTAGATCACGACCTTAAGGTTTTAAATTAATTCATTCAGCATTTTGTAAAAAATAAGGATTCTATTAAAAATAAAACAACGCAAGTTATCAAGTATTTAAAGAATATTGTGTAAAAGCTTTCATGATTTACAGTTATGATTAACATTTATTACACAAAATTACTAAAATGTTAAAATTTAGGATCATGACTTAAAGATTTAAATGTTATTTTTCATTTCAACCTCATAATATATATACTTACGATTTGGTTTACAACCTGTTGAGAAGTCACACAGGGAACTATCACAATTGCATAGTTTTTGACAGATTTCTCCATATGTTGGAAATGGGCATTGTTCTGTGCAGCTTATTCCAGTGTATCCAGTGCTGCATTCTAATAACATACATTAAATAATAACTTTTTCACAGACACTATGAGGGTTTTTAAAAAATACATTCATATATATTCTTTGTTTTAACTTATTTTTAATTTATTTGAATTATCAAACGTGTATATTTTATATTTGTACTTATATCTTTGTTTGGGATGGAATTTAAATACTTGTGCAATTCTGTAGAAACTCATCCCACATATATCCGACACAGCACTTCTGAAATCTGTATTGAAAAGTAATTTTTTAGAGTCAGAAATTTTATCATGTGAATATTTGATATTGTCAATGTAATAATATGTATACCATATACGGAAGAAAATACAGTTTTGTTAAATCCGATCAGTTCCTTCTATTAGTTTACTGTATGTTTTAGGTAGTAACGCGTAAAAAGTCGTTCTTTAATTTTGATTTTAACTTAAGAGTTGAACATTTTACCAAAAGGAAAATATACAAAATTGGCAATCTTACCCATCGCATCCCAGAACATTAAATTTCATAAAACACAACAAAACAATCACAGGAATAGCACAAATGAATTTCAACATTTCCATAAAATATATAAACTGCTAAATATTTCCTGAATTGTTTGCTGAAAGGAGGAAGCATTTAGTCATAAGTTCTATTAATAGTTGGGGTTAAAATTAGTTTAAACAAATATCTTTTTTTAATTACATGAAATGGATAGTAATTAACTATTTAAAAAACACAAAACTTTAGTTTCTGTTATAGTCACCTAATTTACATTCTTATTTTGCAAACAAAAATGCTTTGAGGGATACACTTTTACTTAATAATTGCAATTTAACTGTTTTGATTTAATTGAGATTGATTAGAATCATCATCTAATGAAATAAATTGATGAAAATTTTGAGGTTTCATTAAGGGAGTAAAAAATAATGTTTGATAGATGTTCTGTTGTGTAAATCAAGCATGAGGATATTCCTTGATAGCTAAATAGCACTAAGCAACAAATTCATTTAATTTTTCCGCTTTCTTCAATCCTCTAAATGTCTCTTCCGCTTCAAAAGAAAGATGATTTTTTCATTATTTTTTTTTCATTATTTAGGTGTGATTTAATTTTCAAATAATAGTTATCGGACGAACGTTGTGTTTCCAAATAATACTTCTAAAGAATATTAAGAACAGTTTCTGTTTTGTTATTGTTAAACCGTACATTTTGAATCCCACATTAGTTTTACTTAGATAAATTATTACTCAAGCACCCATTGAATAATTATTCTCAGTGTGGTTGTAGAGATAAGCCAATTGCAAATGCAATATGCATACCGCATCTGATATCGCATATGAATGTATGAGCTATTGAAATCCTTAAAATCAACTAGACAACTATGCACGCAAACGGGGGAAATCACACTTTAACACATTGTTAGGATTCGAATGTTGAACTTGATCTTTTAACACATTTGTTTATCATTACTGTGTCCAATATTTCTTAAATCTATTTTTCTGAACAATCTTTCTTTTCAAACCTGAATAAAAAAACTGGAATGATATATCAGAAGAGCGGGCAATGGTGAAATTATAAACTAAAATTGGTCATTTGCGATCTTTTTTCGGCGTTAAACTGTTTACCTCATATGCAGGATATCGTTACGGCTAGATATATTTTTTGCATTTTTTATAATTGTGTGAAATGTTAGACATCAATCGAATAGAGATGTATTCTTTTTTAAAGCGCTAAGCATAGCTGCAGCGCTTTTTTGTCGCCAGATTTCTTAACCTACTTCCACTTTCGTTTTCGCGTTTCCTATATACCGCCACCTACTGGTGGATGTTTAAGAAGTCGTACTTTCCGGCAGGCTCGGAAAAACCCGAAAAGTTGCGAAAGAAGTCGCACCATGGAGAAAGTAACTATGCAGTGGGGAGAACTTAATTATCTTCAAGTTATCCTGCATGCTGATGCATTTGTTCGACCAGTAATAAATTAACGATAAGTTTCATTTAAATGTCATTATTATATATCAGATACGGGTGCTCCAAAAGTCATACATCATGATTTATTTCGAAAAAAAAAATGGATGTTATATGCATTAACTTGTGTTTTAGGTGTTTAGTAATAATTGGAATATTTCTAGTAATACAATAGGTTTCGAGTGTTTCTAAACGGTATAATCTTCAAATTTCTCGCCCGCCGTACCAATCTTTTAAAATATATATAATATGATAATTGCTAATTCTACCCGGACGGAAAATTGTAAGTGGAAGACACTAAATTGCATTAAAATTCAATATCAGAATGGGACACGATAACCATGTTTAATCATAATATTTCGAGCTAGATGTAATTTGTTACAGTTATGAACACCATGTTTTATATAAAAATGCAGAATTTTTTAAACAAAATTTTTCGATTAACACATTTTCCACGATAATTTGACACCACTCAACAGAACTGTTTTGACAAGGCCACTGCTAGATCTGAGGGGAAAAATGTGAGGATGGACAGTCAGTACATAGAGAGTCAGTGGCGTTGAAAGGAAAGCAAATTGAAAGTGTGTGGGTGGGAAGGGGGTCTAAGCGTCATGTTTTACTTTATTTTCTTCACAAGAAGCATGCACTCTGTAGCTCTGCTAAACAGTAGCGAAATCTGTTAAAAACTTACAAGCAATATTATTATAAAATTACTACAAATGATCTCGATTTCCAGAAATTGCTAAAATTTTAAAATCAAGCATTATCTTTTTAAACATGCTTTAAGGCAGATTGTTATATTGTTAATTGGATATTTTGACTTTACAGTCAAATAGATAAATCATTCTATGCTTCAAAAATAAAGATACACTTAAATTTATTGCAAAATGCTTTAATTATGGTTTTTTTAAAAGTCATCAGCATTTTGTTTTCACTGTAACACGACAGCGTACGTGCATTAATCGTTTTAAAAAATTATGCATTCTATAACTGAGGCATATCCAAATTCTTCATCATCTCAGAAGTCTGAGTAATTGCATTTTTCTCAATAACGAACAATATGATTCTTTACTGACATGTATTTTCATATTAATTGATATATTTTTAACACTTTCTTTCCGGCTTCGCGCTTTTCAGTTCTTTCAGTACTTTGATTTAATTTTAAGAGTCTGAGACAGAGAGAGAGAGAGAGAGAGAGAGAGAGAGAGAGAGAGAGAGAGAGAGAGAGAGAGAGAGAGAGAGAGAGAGAGAGAATTCTGATTAGGAAGAAAAGATGTTTCTATTGATTATAATTTTAAGAGCATTTAATGATATACTCATCAACAGTTCGAGGATTGCAGTCTTAGCCATGCACGAGTCCATACGTTAAACATTAAACCCTGTTTTTGCTACCAATGATCATTGCACTCTCTCATGACTCGGCAAGTTTTTGGAGCAAAAGAAAGTTTCCTCTTCATAGCTGAATGCTGCTTCTTTGATGTTGGTATAATTCAAAAACGCCTCTTTGAATTTTTTTTTCTGTAAAAATAACCTTTAAACAAAACAAATAACATACATGTACCTGCAATTGTAACTTGTTTGTCATGTTTTTTTCTTATTTTTTTCATGTTGTCTTCAGTACATTTCTCAGTCATATTTCTTACTTCTGTCTATAAAGTTTTTACTTGTTATAAGCTGTTATTGTTTTGCAAATCAATGGTGGTTAGCAGCTTGTTACGATGACAATCATTACTGCAAAGAAAGTTTGCTTATGGTATTATCTTTATATTATGACATAATGTTCGGATTTTTAACACAATTTCATTACTAAATAAACTATTAAATCAATGACATACCTGAAAGCTTTTTTTGTTGATACTGAAAGTCGACAATCGTTTATCTTATTCTATCTTTTTTGTGTGAGTCTTCCATATGATATTTTTAAGTTTTAGATAGAAATTATAATGGATATATAAAAGCTTAGTTTTAGTTTACCCTTCACAAACTTCAAAATAGAGGGGCCCATATGTCCGAGAGCTGTTTATTAAATAGTGAGAGTTTTGCAATTAAAAACCCACTTTTATTTTTTTGTTCTTGTTATTCACTATCACTATAAAAAATCAATCTTAACTTCAGCACACTTATCAAAACTTTTTTATCCAGCTTTGGAATGCGCCTCTGTATTCCGAAAGATGTATACCCCTTAGACACTTAAAAAAAATGGATGAATCAAAAGCGGAATGGGATCAAACGGTGTCTAGATAGCAGGTTTTTTTTAAATTCAGGAATAAATGCACATGGTGGTAAATCTTATAAATGTGTAGTTTTATTTGCTAAATTTCATTGTCAAGCAAAATGCCTTGGTTTGTACTTTGCAGTTTTGGCAGAGGCAGTATCATATTAACCTTTGTCTCCTCTCATTTCTGCCTTCTAGTCTTCTGATCTTGCAATATTTTATACATTGGATAACATTGTATAAAAATTAACATCTTTTGTAATATGTTTGCCTTTTTGCTTGGAGTATAAGCGACTACACCATTACTATTAAAGAAAAATGAGTAAAATACCTTGACTGTCGTTTTTCCATGTTTAGCAATTGTACATGTAGGCCTGTGACTAAGACATTCCGGAATGTTTGATGTTGTTCCAAGACTACATAGCCTCTACCAAATTTGAAATGTTTTATCCATCGGTAAACGGTTTAAACCGATAGAAGAGAGGTATAGTTAAATGTGAATGTTTTATTTTAATCTAACGACATAAAATGTCTTTTCCTGTAATTTAAATAGGATATTAAACATATTTAGTATACGACATTGTGTTTGACATGTCAGATTCGTTCAGTGTACATATTTCCAGTGTTTAATGGGTGGATACGAAGTGAAGGTTTCTATGGTATCCTTATGTTAAAATTTCGTTTTTTCGTGTTTACTAGTATTTTTGGCTCTCCACATTTAGATAAAAACGGTCGGTTCACCCAAATGTAAACCTAAACGGTGTATATGTAATGTCATTTTTTCATGAATAACCCTCGTGCACTTCTGTCAACTCTTTAAGACGTCTATAACGGATATTTCCTCTATGACTAGTCTTCCTTCTCGCTACTCAATAGTACTGCATTTTCGACTGTTGATAAACTCCTTCATACCAGGAAAAATATACTTCACCGCTTTCTCGTTCGCAAACTATCTAGACTCATAAGTATTGTTTACGGTATCTTAATTGCAAAAGATTTATAAAAATGCCCATCTTGTTTCGTTTAAACATGGCTTTCATATTGAAAAATTAATGTCTTTACAACGACCATATTATTATAACATCGTCACACGATACATATTTCATATTTTTGAGCATTTTCTCTTCTTTTTCTTACGAAAATGGATTATGATTCATAGCTCTTCGAGTTTATTGATCACTCGAAACCGTCAGCAACAGAAAATTGCGGTCTGCACGAAATGACGTTAGGCTCAAAATCCCCATACAGGGAAACATTTGCTATATATTCTATACAAACGTACTGATGTAACTTGACAATCATTTAGTTTCTTTTACTTTTTCTTTATGATTATCATGTAATGAAACATTTTTTTTTAAAGATGCTATTATAAACAATATAATGCTTTACTGATGATTCACGTGGTAAAAAATATTAGGTGGATAAAAAAAGTTTGTTTTTTTTTGCTTTTTTTTCAAGACCAACTGTACGACTGTAAATTGTCAAGAAAGAATTTGCAACTGGAATGCTGATTTGACGAGGGTTTTGGCTATTGTTGCCCAGATGAGCGACGGGTCCTTTGGCCTATTGTTTTCTGAAAAAGCTCACTACACTATTTCCACTTAAATTATCAAATAAAGCATTTATTTGTTTAGATGTTGTTTTTTAAATTAAAGAAATTATTTTTCGAACTTTATTTATTAACATTCTTCACCTCAGACTATGTAAAATCAATATATTACCACAATATATGTATCAAATATTTTTTAAAAATTATGTATCCGAAAACTACCTTAAGTTCATCATAATCAGTCAAAAATTATGAATAAAGTTAAGTTATTATATAAAAATTTATATAAAAAATTTGATCATAAACTAGATGATATAGACATTAAAAGTGTGCTCTCCTCTTCATGTGTACTATGTTAAGAAGATAAGGTCTCACGGAATCATATTAAAGAAAAAGACGTTCACAGGATGAATGACCATCTTTAAGTTCTCCTTAAAGATAGCTTAAAGATGCTTAAAGGTAGCTTAAAGACGATCTTTAAGCCACCTTTAAGCTATCTTTAAGCTATATGTGTTGCTTAAAGATGGCTTGAAGAAAGCGTAAAGATTGCTTAAAGGCAGCTTAAAGACTATCTTTAAGCCACCATTAAGCCACCTTTAAGGACAACTTATAGGTCCTTAATGTCCAAACTTCTTTACGCTACCTTTAAGCTACCTTTAAGCCATCTTTAAGCCACCTTTAAGCCACCTTTAAGCCATTAAAAATCTTTTAATTCAATATTGTGCTTAATTAACCAACAACATATATTAACTATATAATAATGAAAGAAAAGGTATTAAAAACGGTTTTTGTTCTAGAAAAAAAAATATAAAAAAAATAATCAAAACGCCCAAGACGAGGATTGAACCCGGGACCCTTCGTTTACCAGTATCACCTGGCTTCCTCTGCGCCACGGCTACTTACATATTAAGGGAGGTTTTTATATTCTATTTTTATATTATATTATATTTTATATCAGTGGATATTGAATCAATGTATTCAATGTGTATTTTTTACTTGTAAAGATTTTGACTCCCATTCAAATTGTAACAATCAAT
This sequence comes from Magallana hongkongensis, assembly GCA_015776775.1. Classification (NCBI taxonomy): domain Eukaryota; kingdom Metazoa; phylum Mollusca; class Bivalvia; order Ostreida; family Ostreidae; genus Magallana; species Magallana hongkongensis. Next base: position 7,668,907 of record CM027471.1, read on the forward strand.
CATATCTAATTTATAAATTACATGCATGCATATATTTAGAATGAAATACGGAACTTGGTCTTCAGTGAAAACAAATATATTATACCATAATGGAAACCGTTAGGCTTATTTAGTAAATAAATTTAAACCGAGTAGATAAACGTTCATCTAATTCACAGCTAAATGAAATGCAAGGAAGAAGATGAAATCATTTCTTTTATTAAATGCATTGAAACTATTAGGGTATTAGTTCTACGCAATTTTTCCGGTTTTTCTTGATCACGGCGCCGTTCCAATATGTTTAAACATTTACTTGTATACATGATTTTTAGACTATCAATTCTATAACAAACAATATTACCAATAACGGGTGACGTATTTACTGCGGCAATTGCAAGTGATGTATACATATACTTGTACATACAATTGTATGATGTACCAGGCCGGGTATGTGACATATTTATACACTTATACATATATTTAAACAATTAACCCCTATTTATGATCACCGGTACAGGAATTAATTAGCCTCTAGATTTTACTCTTACATACGTGTATCTTTAATTTGTAGACGTAACATTTTAAAACACAGAGTTGGGAAATAATTCTTTGAAAATGAATTACAAATGTAAATAAACTTTTATTCACTAGAATTATCGTATACACTTACATACTAAGATTCAATGCCTTTAGACACACTGACTTGCACCTGGGCACACGACACACCTGTTGTGTATATCTTGTATATTCTGTGTTAGTTTCAGGGGTTTTCTTAAGTTGGACAAACAATAGACTCTATTTAGATATACACAAACATGCACATGGGCACAAGACACAACTGTTGTGTATATCTTGTGTATTCTGTGTTAGTTCCGGGGACAAACAATAGACTCTAATAGGCAGTAATATCCTGCCCGATAAAACAAAGGCAGTTGAGAGTATTTTCATCTTTAACATGTATCTAGCAGATCTAGAATTAGACCTAGAAACTAGAGCAAAGCTCGTTGCAAAGCAACGAGTGGGTCTTCCGTTCATGTCGGAAGTAAGGCTGGAAGTTCCTGTAAGAAGCAGAGCTCTTAAACCAATAACAAGAGAAACGATAATAAAAAGATGAAAAAAATCGAATTATTCCTGGTACGACTTAATAAAATCCGAATGATTTTAAGTACGAATTAACAAAAACCATTCTGATTTCAATAACGACTTAACAAAAAAAATCCGAATGTGTTCAAGTACGACTTAACAATATTTTTGGTACGAGTTAATTTTACTTTGAACATAACGCTCTTTTCTTAACAAAGAACGTGGAATCAAAATTTCCGGAAAACTCAATTTTTAAATTCCAATATTATTGTAATGCATCGTCTGATTTTAAAATGGATTTCAGTTTAAAATTAAGCATAAAAAAGGCTTCTTTGTTGCTTTATGATTAATATCAAATTATTGGTGAGAAAAGAGTTATTATAAAAAGACTTAATAGCCCTTCTGGCACCTAATTTGAGGGGTCAGCCCCTTTTTCTTTATATCAAATAAAAGGTATCGTTAATTTAAACATCTTTTGTTCTACAAGTGTTCACAAATTGTAAAACGTTATCGAGATATCTAAACAACTGTGTTTTAGGGGCTGACCCTTTAATCCCTTATCGGGCCACTAACAACAAAATTGTTGGTATCATATTGTTAAGAACATTATTTTGAACAACTTTTGTTCTACATTGCTTTTCAAAATATTTCTGCTTTTTCAGATATTAATGATCAAAGTTTTCAACTTCTGGCCCCTTGAAACCCCAAATTACGTAACATATGACTTTGGTATGATACTGTATAGATAAACAGCTGTACAATGAGCATTTTTGCTTTTATAAATAATAACGAAATATTTTTCAGTAAAGAGTTATTATAAAAAGACTTTAAAGCCCCCTTGGCCCCTAATATTAGGGGCCAGCCCCTTTTTCTTGATATCAAATTAAAGGTCTTGCAAATATAAACATACTTTGTTCAACAAGTGTTTAGGAATTGTTAACCTTTCTGAAGATATCTGTATAAATGGGTTTTAGGGGCCGACCCTTAAACTCCTTACCGGGGCCACTAACAACAAAATTTTAGTTTTCGCATTGTTGAGAACATTATTTTAAACAACTTTTGTTCTACAGTGCTATTCAAAATATTTCTCCTTTTTCTGATATTAATGATCAAAGTTTTCAACTTCTGGCCCCTTGAAACCCCTAATTACGTAACTTATGACTAAGGTATTGAACTGAATAGATAAACAGGTGTTCAGTGAACATTTTTGCTTCTATAATTAATAACAAAATATTGTTCAGTAAAGAGTTATTATAAAAAGACTTTAGAGCCATCTTGGCCCCTAATATGAGGGGCCAGCCCCTTTTTCTTGATATCAAATTAAAGGTCTTGCAAAATTAAACAACTTTTGCATTACATGCGTTTACAAAATATTTATACATCAAAAGATATAACAGGAAATGTGCGAAAATTTCGTGAAAAAATTTGGTGCTAATTTTCATGTTCAGGCGAGCTTTGAGGCCTTGAGCAATTTTCATAATATGAAGCATGGGGGTACATCTACATACATTCATCTAGAATCCCTGAAAATTTCAAGCTTCTATCTTGATTAGTTTTGGAGGAGATGCGTAGACAAAATGACCCTTAAAAATTTACAGAATCGTCAATATCTGAAACCGGAAGTGACGTCATCATTTGAAAATTTAATAATATGTAGCACCGATCATGCTTTATCAGTCCTGAAAATTTTGTGCATATCGGTTGTATCGTTTTTGAGAAATAGCGCTCCAAAAAAGTCAGAAAAAGAAAAAAAAGAACTAGACACGATCTCGTTGCGAGCAACGAGGAGGTCTTCCGTTTGATTTTTAGAATGAAATAAGACATCATCGACTTTGATTTACAACAACAAAACATGTTATGGAAAAAGGAGTGAAGTAGTAATGCTTTATTGTATCGCTTTTTAGAAGTTCTTTTACATTGCTTTAAAAACATGTACTTGCATTTCTTTCAATTAAGATAGAAAAGATCAAACTTGTTTACCTCTGGTCCCTAAAAACCCTAATTGGGTAACGCAAGAGAAAATCATTATATTGTTAGGATATATAAACGTATTATACCTAATCTAGCTTTAATAACCTTTCACAAAATTGCTCTCATTAAAGGGCTATAGATTAAAGATTTTAGAGCTCTTTGATACCCTAATTTAAGGGGCCAGTCCCTTTTTCTTGGATTCAAATCAAAGGACATTTGATTCTGGACACATTTTGTCAACAAGTGTTTAGAAATTCGTTACCGTTCTAGAGATATATGAGAAAGAAGGTTTTAGGGGCCGATCCCTTATTTCTTTATAGGGGCCGTTTGACGAAATGTTGAAGGTTGTATATTGTTAAGAACATCATTTTAAACAATTTTTCTTCTGTTCTGCATTACAAAATATTTTTCCTTTCTGAGATATGGGTGATCAAAATTTGGGTTTTTTGGTCCCTAAAAACCCCTAATTACAAAACACATGACAAAACCATTACATTGCTTGGATACAAAACTGTAGGATAAACATATTTGCTTCTATAGCATTTCACAAAATATCCCTCAATAAAGGGTTATAGATAAAAGACTTTAGAGCCTTTTAATCCCCTATTTAAAGGGTTCAGCCCCTTTTTCTTGATTTCATATGAAAAGTTATTTAATTCTAAACAAATTATGTTCAACAAGTGTTTAGAAATTCAATTCGTTACCGTTCTGGAGATATATGAGAAAGAAGGTTTTAGGGGCCGATCCCTTACCTCCTTATAGGGGTCGTTTAACGAAATTTTGAAGGTTACATATTGTTACATGTAAGAACATCATTTTAAACAACTTTTCTTTTGTTCTGCATTACAAAATATTTTTCCTTTCTGAGATATAGATGATCAAAATTTTGGACTTTCGGCCCCTAAAAACCCTTAATTTCGTAACACATGATAAAATCATTACATTGCTTGAATACATAACTGTAAGATAAACACATTTGCTTCTATAACATTTCACAAAATATCTCTCAGTAAAGGGCTACAGATTAAAGATTTTAGAGCCCTTTGGTCCCCTAATTTGAGGACTGAGCCCCTTTTTCTTGATATAAAATAAAAGGTCATTTAATTATGAACACATTTTGTTCAACAAGTTTTTAGAAATTCGTTACAGTTCTGGAGATATATAAGAAAGAAGGTTTTAAGGGCCGGTCCATTATCTCCTTTTAGGGGCCGTTTAACGAAATATTGACGGTTGCATTTTGTTGAGAACATCATTTTAACAACTTTTCTTCAGTACTGCATTACAAAATATTATTCCTTTCTGAGATATGGGTGATCAAAATTTTGGACTTTTGGCCCCTAAAAACCCTTAATTACGTAACACATGATAAAATCATTACATTGCTTGAATACATAACTGTAAGATTAACACATTTGCTTCTATAACATTTCACAAAATATCTCTCAGTAAAGGGCTGCAGATTGAAGATTTTGAGCCCTTTGGTTCCCTAATTTGAGGGGCCAGCCCCTTTTTCTTGATATCAAATAAAAGGTCATTTAATTATGAACACATTTTGTTCAACAAGTGTTTAGAAATTCGTTACCGTTTTGGAGATATATGAGAAAGAAGGTTTTAGGGGCTGGTCCCTTATCTTCATTTAGGGGGCCGTTTAACGAAATTTTGTCGGTTGCATATTGTTTAGAACATCATTTTGAACAGCTTTTCTTCTGTACTGCATTACAATTTTTTTTTCCTTTCTGAGATATGGGTGATCGAAATTTTTGACTTTTGGCCCCTAAAAACCCTTAATTACGTAATACATAACAAAATCAATACATTGCCTTGATACATAACTGTGAGATAAACATATTTGCTTCTATAACATTTCGCAAAATATCTCTCAGTAAAGAGCTACAGATTAAAGACTTTAGAGCCTTTTTGTCCCCTTATTTGAGGGGCCAGCCCCTTTTTCTTGATTTTAAAGAAAAGGAATTGTAAATAGAAACTTGTTTTACATTACATGTCTTAACAAAATATTTTTCAGAAAAAAGATAATCAAAGAAAACTAGAAAAAATTACGACGTTTTTTCCATCTCAATTTTCGGGTCCAGGCGAGCTTCGGCGCCTTTCAAGCCAGATCAAAATGAAAATAAAATTACAAATCTACAATCTTTCGTCTACTATCCTTGAAAGTTTGAACTCAATATCTTTTATAGTTTAGGAGAACGTAGAGGGACAAGCCACCCCTCTGAAAATCACTAAAACGTCAATTTCTCAAAAACGTAAGTGACGTCATCAATATAATAAAAAACCTATAAGGTTTAGATCATTATCTATTAGATCTGAAAGTTTCATGAAAATCGGTTGAGCCGTTTCTGAGAAATCGCGTGCACAAAATTTGTAAGAAAAAAAAGAAAAATAATAATAACTAGACACGATCTCGTTGCGAGCAACGAGGAGGTCTTCCGTCCGATTTTAAGAAAAAGAAATAAAATTACCTTTGATCTTCATCTACGAAACATATCAGTAAATGCGGGGGGATCTAATTTTGTTCAACAAGTGTTTCGAAATTATATACCGTTCTCGAGATATCTGGAAAATATCATTTTAGGGGCTGGCCCTATAACTCCTTTAAGGGATCAGGTAACAAAACAATGATGATTGCATATTGTTAAGCATTCGAAATTTTTCTCCATTTTAATATATTGAAGATCAAACTTTCGGACTTCTGTCCCCATAAACACTAATTACGTAATAAAGGAGTAAACAATTGTCATTTATAGGTGTATAGTGTTTCGATGAATATAATTGCTTCTATAATGTATTACAAAATAGTTCACAATTAAAAATCCCCTAATTACGTAACATATGAGATTTTTTTAAATCATATATGGATGCATAACTGGAAGATTAACATTTTTGCATTTTAAACATATTACAAAATATTTCTCAGTAAAATGCTATGGAAGAAAAACTTCAGAGCCCTTTTGGCCTCTAATTTTAGGGGCCAGCCGCTTTTTCTTGATGTCAAATGAAAGGTCTTTTGATATTAAACATATTTTGTTCAACCGGTGTCTAAAAATTCGTTACTGTTCTGGAGCTATCTGGGAAAGAATAGTTTTAGGGGCCGACCCCTTATCTCCTTATTGGGGCCACAGAACGAAACTTTGATGGTTGAATATTGTTTAGAACATCATTCTAAGCATCTTTTATTCTATATTGCTTTTCAAAATATTTGTCCTTTTTGTGATACAAGTGATCGAAATTTTGAATTTCTGGCCCCTTTAAACCCCAAATTACGTAACGCATGAACTTTTTTTTATCATGAATAGTTAAATAACTGTAAGATAAACATTTTTGCTTCTTAAACATATTACAAATTACTTCTCTGTAAAGAGATATGGAAAAAAGACTTTAGAGCCCTTTTGGCGCCTAATTTTAGGGACCAGCCCCTTTTTCTTGATGTCAAATGAAAGGTCTTTTGATATTAAACATATTTTGTTCAACAAGTGTCTAGAAATTCGTTACCGTTCTTGAGCTATCTAGGAAAAAATAGTTATAGGGGCCGACCCCTTATCTCCTTATTGGGGCCAGAGAACGAAATTATGATGGTTGAATATTGTTTAGAACATCATTTTAAGCATCTTTTATTCTATATTGCTTTTCAAAATATTTGTCCTTTTTGTGATACAAGTGATTGAAATTTCGAACTTCTGGCCCCTTAAAACCCCAAATTACGTAACGCATGAACTTTTTTTATATTATAAATAGTTAAATAACTGTGAGATTAACATGTTTGCTTCTTAAACATATTACAAATTACTTCTCTGTAAAGTGCTATGGAAAAAAGACTTTAGAGCCCTTTTGGCCCCTAGTTTTAGGGGCCAGCCCCTTTTTCTTGATGTCAAATGAAAGGTCTTTTAATATTCAACATATTTTGTTCAACAAGTGTCTAGAAATTCGTTACCGTTCTTGAGCTATCTGGGAAAGAACGTTTTAGGGGCCGACCCCTTATCTCCTTATTGGGGCCACATAACGACATTTTAATGGTTGAATATTGTTTAGAACATCATTCTAAGCATCTTTTATTCTATATTGCTTTTCAAAATATTTGTCCTTTTTGTGATATAAGTGATCAAAATTTTGGACTTCTGGCCCCTTAAAACTCCTAATTACGTAACGCATGAAATTATTTTTATAATGAATAGATAAATAAGTGTAAGATGAACATTTTTGCTTCTTTAACATATTACAAAATATTTCTCAGTGAAGTGCTATTGAAGAAAGACTTCAGAGCCCTTTTGGCCCCTAATTTGAGGGGGCAGCCCCTTTTTCTTGATGTCTAATGAAAGCTCTTGTAAAAATAACTTTTAATTGCTCTACATGTCTTAACAAAATATTTTCGAGATAAGAGATATTTAAAGAAAACTAAGAAAAATCACTACATTTTTTACATCTCAATTTTCGGGTTCAGGCGAGCTTCGGTGCCTTTTGCGCCAGACATAAATGGCTCACTTTAGACAAAACTACAATCATTTGTCTACAATTCCTGAAAATTTGAAGTTGATATCTTTTATCGTTTAGGAGGAGTTCGACGGACAATCTGACCCTCTAAAAATCGCTAAAACGTCAATATCTCTGAAACGGAAATGACGTCATCAAAATAAAAAATTTCCAATAAGGTTTAGATCATTATCTATTATATCTGAAAGTTTCATGAAAATCGGCCAAGCCATTTCCGAGAACTCGCGTGCACAAAATTTGAAAGAAAAAAAAACAAAAATAATAATAATAGGGAAGAAGAAACCGAAGAAAAACAATAAGGTCTTCCGTTGGAAACGGAAGACCTTAATAATAATAATAATAGGGAAAAAGAAACCGAACGAAAACAATAAGGTCTTCCGTTGGAAACGGAAGACCTTAATAATAAAGAAAAAGAAACCGTAGAATAACAAGAGGGTCTTCCGTTGGAAACGGAAGACCCTAATAATTAAAATTGAAAAAAAATACATACTTTTAACTGATTATTAAATTGAATCATGCAGTTTTGGTTCATTATCTTTATTTTGTTTAAGAACCGGATGAACTAAAAGAGAGAGAGAGAAAGAGAGAGAGAGAGAGAGAGAGAGAGAGAGATTTCACCGATTAATTTATAATAGGAAACAAAGATAATTAAATATAATTTCATACACAAATTTAGATACATAGACAGCGCTCACTCCTACAATAATTTTGAAAAAAAAAATTATAAAGAATTTTATAACAGCAATCTGTGTCCATCGGAGCGGTGTTGATGATAGCGATATGTGTTTAATGGCACGAAAAATAAAACCGCCTGGAACATCCCCTCCCCTTCCTTGGAAATTATATCATCACTCGGATCACCCCTCCCATCCCTATAAAAGAGCTTTTGCATTAAATACATGTTTTTATTGTTCAGTTTGATCAAACCTGACTTAAAGGGAGCTTAACGATGGTTTAAAGACAACTTAAAGGGAGCGTAAATGCCACTTAAAGATGCTTAAAGGTAGCTTAAAGATGGCTTAAAGGTGACTTAAAGAAGTTTGGACATTAAGGACCTATAAGCTCAGCTTAAAGGTGACTTAAAGGTGGCTTACAGATTGTATCTCCTTTAAGCCACCTTTAAGCCACCTTTAAGGACTTGCTTAAAGATTGTTTTTCGCCCTGTGGTTCTCCAAGTTCTTAAGTCACCAGGCAGTGATTATCTTTACAGCCGAATTTTAAAAATTCTTTTGGAATGATTTAAAGTATTTTTAATAAGTGCTATCAATGACATATTTAATAAAAAACAATTACCAATATCAAAGAGGCTTGGTATAATTTCTTGTTTACCAAAAGGGTGACAAATTAAATCTAGACAATTTCTGAAAAAACTGGAGACCTATTACACTGCTAAATGTTTTTCTTAAAAATTAGTTTCGGGTTGTATAAGTTATTGGTTTGAATCCACCCTAGACAATCTAATTGCCAATGCTCAAACCGGTTTTATTTAGGGCAGGTTAATAGGTAAAAATACTAGATTTATTTATGATCTCATGGATTATACAGAATTAAATAACATCCCAGGCCTTCTATCTATTCTTCTTCATGGTTATTTATTTATAAAGTTTTAGAAATGTTTGGATTTGGTAAATATATAATTGAATGGGTGAACACTTTTAATCTGCAATTCTGCAAAGTGGTTACTTATCGGTCAATTTAGTATTCAACGTGGTTGACGACAAGGTGACCAAGTTGCCCCTTATCTATTTATACTTTTTGCAGAAATACTTTCTATTTTGATTAAACAAAACAAAGAAATAAAAGGTAAAGTTATCAATAACAAGGAATATAATCTAACACAGTATGCCGATGACACTTCACTAATCCTTGATGGTTTGGAGCAGTCTATTTTTGCTGCTCTTGATACTTTAGAATTTGCTGCAAAGATTATTTGGTTTAAAAATTAACAGTTCAAAAACACAAATTATTTGGATTGGCTCAAGAACACTTTCTAGTCACGTCTTCCATCATACTAGGTGGAAACTAGATTTGGGATCAACAAAATTCAATATATTAGGTACTGTGGAGTCATTAGATTTCGTGGTGGCTCAATTTTTGTGGATTTCGTAGGTACCTTTCATCCACGAATTAACATCCTCCACGAATAATATATTAGGGTTATAAAATCATATTTCGTTTTGTGGGTATAAGAAAATACACGAAATTACGTCCCCCACGAACCTATAAAATTTCAGTAATCCACGAAAATTGGCCCCCCACGAAAATTAATGATTCCACAGTATTTATTTTTCAGTTTATCTCAATAAAATTGGTGACTTGAATTATGATATACAATTACCAAAGATACTGTCATTGATTCAGCAATGGAATAGACGAATTCTTACTCCGATATGAAGAGTAACCGTAATTAAAACACTTATATTGCCAAAGCTCAAATCATTTTTTTTATTTATTTACCAAATCCCAATAAAGAATCTTTATAAAGCTCCTTGACGCAAAAGCTCCTTAGAGGAGAGCTATCATGGATTCATATTTTTATGCAATATATGGCGACACTGCTGTCAGCAAAATGCTGGATTTTGGTGATGATTTTATTAGGAGACTTTCAGAAAAGACATGTTTTAAAATCATGATTGTATGTACTGGTATCACATATTGGTAACTTACAAAATTCTTACAAGGTTTCTATATCTTCTGTATGGTACAATTCTAAGATAACGGTTGGTAAGAAAAATGTGTTTATAAAATACAAAAAGGGTGTAAAAACTGTTAATGATTTCTTAGATGATAATGGAACTTTTCTACCAAAATATGTGTTTGAAAACATTAACATTAATCATGTATGTACAATGCAATATAATAATATTATAAGTGCCATTGCAACATTTTTAAGACTTTATTTTGTTCAATAAGGAACTATATTGTTATATAATGGTCCAATTATACCATTGTATTATGAGACATTGTTACTTTATTAAAATAATGTGTACCAATATTATCGATAAAAATATTTACACTTAAGACAAAACTCCAGCTTCTTTTATCAAATGGAACTCTAAAATGTCACTTAATGTACATGGTTATTTAGAAAAAAAACTAAGAAAGATGTACATGTATTTGAACTACGTTTTAATTTAATCAAAGATGCTGCTGCTCAATGGTTCCATTATAGGATTTTACACAGAATTCTCCCAGTTAAAAACTACCTGAAGAAGATAAAAATTATTGATAATGATGATTGCACAATCCGTGGGAATTCTACTGAAACTAGCATATTTGTATTAGTTGTTCCCATTGATTAGCTATGTGGAATCAGTTTAATACTAACATATATACTACTACTTCAGAAAGATTTGGTGTTTCAATATATCAAATGTTATTTTTGGAGATTGTCCTCTTTTAGACACAAACATGGTTGTGAATTTCCTTATTTTATGTGGAAAACTATACGTTTTTTTTTACTGTTCTAAACAAAACAAACTTCCATATTTATCTGGTTTATTATGTTACTTAAAAGTGAATTATGAAATTGAAATAAGTGTATCTTATAAAATTTTGAAATGAACATATTTGACAAAAGATGGTCTTTGTGGAGAAAGATTTTTAAAGAGTAGATTTGTATGCTTTCTTTTTTGTGTACGCTGGTTGTATCAACTATATTCCTCATGCTACGTATGGTATATTCCTGATGAGATTGTATGAGTGTGTGTATGAATGTCTATGTGTAAAATTCTAAATTGCAAAAAAAAAATTAATATGAATAACAGTTTAAAAAAAATTATTAAAAAGTTACAAAAAGTATATCGTTTATAGCTTGTTTAACACATCTATCAAGTAAATAACATTATATAAAATATTCCGTATTCCATTCTTTCCGCTTTTCATTCCATTTCCTGTTCAGCAATTTAGCAACATCCGTCATTCAACGGTAGCTTTAAAACTAAATAAAACCAACAAAAAAAGAATTTGCTTAATGCATGCTCGAATTTCATTTTCTTCTTGAGGAACAAGTTTGGCACACAGTTGCACGAATTTAAAGCGATAGCGCAATGACGCGATGATACGATAGCGATAACGCTATGGTGCGATAGCTGTGATGCGATGCTCTATCGCGTCATCGTTAATTCTTTATCGCATCATCGTCATTGTGTCCATGCGCCATCGCGGCATCGACTTTTTGCGCATTGGCCATTGAAAGGAGAAAACGCAGCAGGCAGTGTATATATGAACGGATTTCATATGAGAAATTGATAAAATTGACTTCCTAAAAATAATTAGGTATTACAAATTATCTTTACCCTTTTGCTAACGATATAAATATTCAAACCATAGCTAAATAAACAAAGAAAACAATGCAATTAATGAAAGCCACATAATCAAGGCATGGATTTAAACGGGGGGGGGGGGGATGATAATTCTCATTCAAATTAATTAACAAACACATACGCTTTATATATTGAGCGAAATAAGATTTAATTTCAGTATACTAGTGAGCTGTTAGAATTGATAAATTGATAAAGAGTGTGTCTTTAATATTTTTAACCAGTATTCTTTTTATTCTATATTCATTGTAATTGTAAGAGTTACATCCCTTTAAATATTTATTGACTTGTGAACATAATATGAATCATGATATTGCAAAAGTATTTTACTTTCATTTAGATTTAGATCGGAATTATATACAAGTTATTACTTAATAGTTATTTTTCTGATGATATATTTGCAGGATTTATATTTTTATATCAACAAATACAAATATCGGCATGTTTCTTCGTCCATAATAAAATTATTTCATCTTAAGTCCTACCCATTGAACATATTTTAGCATCTCTTTGTCATCAAACCCAATGTTGTGCAATGGCTGCGTAATTCTTTTTATGGAAAGTCGATAGAGCGATGCTACGATAATACGATGACGATGACACAATAAAGAACTAATAATAACGCAATAGAGCATCGCATCATTACCATCGCACCATCGTGTCATCGCTATCGCACCATCGCGTTATCGCTATTGTATCATCGCATCATCGCGCTATCGCTTTATCGTGCCATCGCACCATCGTCATCGCATCGTCGCGCCATCGCATCATCGTCATCGCACTATCGCATCATCGTCATCGCACTATCGCACCATCTCACTATCGACTCAAACGTCGATGATGCGATAGTGAACTACATTGCCCTCTCCGGATTTCATAGTTTATTGTGTAAATCAACAGTATTGTTGGTTAAAGAGGCTGACAAATTAAAAAAAAAATCAGGAATAAACTTTGACATCAACTGAGTCGACAGACAATTTGTAGGTTGGGTTGTCTCATTAGCAGTAAACCCGCGAGCTACTTTAAAGTCATCAAGTGTGATGTTTAATGTGTATTGAACATAAATAAATAACAAGTGAAAAGCTGTCAATGTGACAGCAAACCAGGTTTTCTTTTATGATACTCCATGTCAACCCTGAATTGATAAATACTACGAGTACCTACGTACCTATAGCTACCGTATCCAGTGAAATGGAGTATCTTATATGCATTATTTTGCCAAAAATATATGTACAATTGATCTACAAAAGAACAGCTTCATATCTTAAAAACTGTAGGAAAAGTTATCCGTACAATGAGGGTACCCTATATGCAATATTTTGCCAAAATGAATGACTAAGTTAAAAATCTGGTATTTTTCATAAATTATCAGAAGTCAAAATCCTAGCAATATGCACACCTCTGATATATGTACAATTGCTATTGATCTGCAAAAGAACAACCTCCTATCTTGAAAACCATAGGAGGATTTATTCGTACAATAAGGGTACCCTTTTGACAGCCGTTCGTCCGACCGCCCACCCACCTACCATTTTTACCATTTTATTAACCGGATTTTTTCGTTGGAAACCCAGTTAAAAGTCACTAAAATCATAACATATGTAAAGAAAATATACAACGAAATTGAGGTCAAACACTTTCATAGAGGCCAAATTTGAGGCCAGGACATTTTTTTAGCCCAGGGCAATATATGTGTTCAATTTTAACGAGGTCGGGTCTAATTTGTTCTGTCCTAATTTTTTTAATGAATTTTTTTGCTTGAATTTCTTCTGATATAATTATTATTTTAAGATTAAAAAAATAAGACATTTGCCACAACGTTTGTTAAAGGGCTCATCTCAAGTTTGTTAATTTTTATTAGGACCAAATGGAATTTTTTTTTAATGTATCAATTTTGCATATTTTTTTTTTTTTATATTTTTTTAACTTCTGCCCTAGGGATTTCTTTTTCTGTTCTACATATCAAATTTATTGCTAAAAGGCATCAAATAGTCAAATAAAATAAACCTTTTACCTCCTGGTTTGTTCTAGGGGTCTTATCAAAGTTGTTTTTTTGTATGCCCAATTTCCTGGATTTGTCAGATAATGGCGATTTTTAAATTTGACAAAGGCGGAAATGGTAATCTTTATAGTATTATTTTAACAATCAAACATATTTAAGTAATAAATAATTATATAACATCACATATTAAGGGTCATTAATATAAAACACATAGTTAGAGTCTTGAAATATATGAATTAAGCTATATTTAGGCGGGTTAAGAAAACGTGACAGAGGGCTAGGCTTGCTGAACCCTCTTCCCGTTTTCGACCCGATCCCAAATATAGCTTATACTTCGTGACATTTATGTTTATTCCACAATATGATATCATTTACGCATCAAACGAGATATTTTCAACAATGAATAGGAGCTCTATGGGCCAAAATTGGCCCCATCTCAAAAATGAATCATATTTTTCTGGTAATATACTGTGGATGTCTATTTATCAAAAACAGTACCAAATTGTTCGGAAAGTCAATTTTGGAAGAAATTATCAGTATAAATAAATGGTCATTCAAAGTCACAGACATAAAAAGTTGCAAAATGGCTTATGAATATTCACTCACTTAACATCACAACTATTCATTAAATTAACCACATCATTGAATGTAATTAAGGTAAATGTTTTAATTAGTTGACTAAATTATTTTGTTTTTTTAAAATCAAAAATGATTTTATGGTTGTCATTGCAACCATTTGCATTCAGTTCAGGAGTATGTAAGTGAACGCAGAAGTAGTAATGGAGATAGGGGGCCAACTTAGGTAGTTTTGCATAAGAAACTACAATAGAAAAACTACAGCTTGTACCTACATGTTTGTATTTAGTAATACATGTTTATACATATAATCTTCTGCATGCCTTTGCTTTTTCGTGTTATAAGTTTTTTTTTTCTTTCTGATCTCATATCATAAATAAATGGGTTTTACAGGGAAAAGATATTTACTTATTTTATTTGCAAATGCATGCACTCAATTCTACCATCTGGTTTTTTAAAAGGGATCTTTTGAAGATACATGTATCTAAATGCTATTTTTGTGGTATAAAAAAAGTACATTGGTACAAATTATGTTTTGAATTATTCAACGTCCAAATAAAAAAAAGAACAGGAAATGTAACCTTTTGTAGTTCCAATATTAGGTATTTTATCCTGTAACAATATGATCAAATTCATCAAAACATTTTTTTTTTAACAAGGACAAAAATATCTATAACTTTTAGATTAATTTTATTGCTTAATACTTTCATCATAATAAAATGATGCAAAAACATTAGTCATAAATATCAAGCATCATTATTCTTGCCATCACTGAAGTACGGACCAATAAGAAATATCCCCAAATATGTGCATACACTTCAAGTGCAAGAATCTTTTAAGGTTCCTTTCTATATTATTCCACACAGGTCATCAAACTTGTTGCGGGTTAGTCCGGTCAAGTTTAAATATCAGCATCAGATAGAGTCAAAATCTATGCGCCTCTGATATCTTCTTGATGCTATGTCGCGTATTTCTGTAAATAATTCCATCAAACCTGAGTGAGTGAAATCTGATGCTGTTCGAGTTGGAGAAATCAGTTCGACTGCATGATTATGAAAATAATTGTCAGACAAATGACCTGTACAGCTTCTTGCTCCAACAGGAAGTAAGGTAAGTTTGTCCAAAAACAATTGATACGTAGCACAAGCTGGTACAACCACCAGTTCTGGACCCCGTCTCTTGCAAACAGCACAATGAGAGTGGCTTCCTGCAACTGATGGTATTGGTAAGGTAATGCCTGTGGGTGACTTGTGTGCATTTTTGCTAACTTGTTTGGTTGTGCATAGTCCGGATCTATCCTCGGTACACACAGATAATGATCTCGATCTGTGTTATTAGACTTAGATATACCCATCTCCCGGGAACATCACAATTTACATGTGTGCTGCAAATAACACTTCCAGGGGAAAATAGATTTGCAGATTCAATGAAAAATTTCTGTTGTAGAAACTTGCGGACCTACTTTTTATATGGTCCATCTAATTTCCGACTCTCCTCGGTGTTTGGTCTTGAAGAACAAAGTACACAGCTGTAGAATCTTGGTGCTGACATTCTGAGAATAGAAAAATGTCAAATACCTTATTTTTTCTACTTTCTTAAAAACTTATATTTTTATATTTTACATGTATATTATAAGGGTGAAGATGAAATTACTGTTTTAGTGATTTATTCATTGGGCTTTAAAGACAAAAGGCATAATTATGTGAATTACATGTATATACAACAGACCATAAAACATTAAAAGTGACTTAAAAAAGGTGAATGTTTAAGATTTATTAAAAAAAAGAAGAAATTCTCACCTCCCAGCGGATTCGAACAATCTGCAAAATGTCACAGTCATTGTAGGTCCAACGTCATAACCCACTCGGTTACATCGTACACTGAAAAGGAGTGATAAATATTAATAGTAAGAATAGAAATACACTGTAATTGCACGTCACTGGTAGCATACGAATTTATTCCATTCCAAGAATTTACTAAATATAGGCCTACAGATATCATATTAAAATTCATTTAGTTTTAACCAGTGATTGAAATTATTCACCTGTACATTATTTCAAGAATCAAAACCGTGTTATTCATTAATTCGATAGAGGAAATAATCTATTTTACAATGTTCAGCAACATTTTAATTTTTCAAAAGCAACGAAATAAATCAGTCTTAGAATAAACAAACACAATTTAGTAAACCATGTTCACTGATAGGACAGAAATTCATGAAGAAAATAGATCTACATTTCTTAAACTTTTGTTCTTGATCGACAGGACGATATGTTCGCTGATCGGAATGGTATAATTACAAATTATCGTTTATCTATAATAGTTTTAAATAGAAACAATCGAAGTTTTAAAGTATGTAAATATGTTGCTTACCTTTTTTCTATCGGGTCTTGTCTCCATTGAGTAATCACTGTAATGGAACAATCCTCCTACATCTTTTGGCCTACTGTTTACAATACCAGAATCGACGACGGTGTTAACTAAATTCGTTCCTCTGCTAAATGCATCCCTCTCCCCTTTCGAGTTAATGTTATTAGTAAACGCTTATTTAATCTAATTAACCAACTATTTACTTAAATTTTCTTCTCAGTAATAACTATTTATTACGTCGTTTTTGTTGTCTTTTGTTTTGCAGTATATAGCCACATGTAAGAAAAAAACGTTAAACGGATACTTTCAACGCCCTCCCCACATTAATGCAACATGTAAAAAATAACCATGACAGAACAATTATATTTAAATCATTTTTTAAAAAAATATATTGTTTTCACCATTGTCTTAAATTTATTTTACTCGCTGAACACTTGTTAAGAGCAGAAATGTAACAATTTTGAGCCTTCTCTTACGAAAGTAAAAGAACTTTATTGACTTCAAACTAAATTTTTATTACCTCCACAAGCATGTGCCAAAAAGATTTGTTTGCTGAATTACTTATTACATCTTTATCAATTATATATGTGAAATTCACAGTAGCATTTTTCTGTGGAGCATGTAAAAATGACATTTTTTGTCACAAATTGACATTTTTTTTGGGAAATTTTGCAAAATATAGCGTTTCCATGGCAGTATGATGTCATCAAAAATGTATTTTCCCGGAACATATATACATTTTAGAAAGAACACATACTGACTAGTTTAAAAATTACTATTACAGAAATATACATGGATTTTAAATTTATGCCTAAAATTGAGGCCAAAATAGGCCCTTATTGCCCATTCTTCTTTCGTTGAATATCTGCAGTTGAAACTATCACGTCATGGCGTCAACCATGTATACATGTAGCCGGTGTTTTATTAAGGAAAACAAGTCCGGTTGTGGGTTATCTCACTTTATTGCCTGGCCACAGGACTATAGTAATTATGGGATCAGCCCTACAATAATCAACATAAATATTAATATACAATATGACAAACAATAATTTCATTTGCACGCTAACATGTATTTGTTATATAAGTAGAACTCACAGTCCCACAGCCTCTTACATTGGTAATAAAATAATTACGTTTATGTTATTGAACTTGATAATTTAAAATGATATAAGCAACTATATACTCAGTTACTTGCTATAATTGACTATAAAATAGTACTCTAGAATTACATATAATATAAATGTAATAATGTGCATATCTAAGGATATCGTACCGATTTATGGAATCGAGCTGAGTCTAATGTTAACTATATCTGGGCAATGTAGCTGTCACATATACCTGGAACAGTGCCGTATTTCAATTAAAAAGTACATGAAATATTAGAGGATAGAATACAGCGTTACAAGTAAACTTCAACATTACGTTTTCATTATTTATAAATTAAAATTATCAGAATACTAAAATAATATATACTTCTGGCAGACTATAAAAATATTCATTCATTCACTCATTCAAAAGAGGAAATATTAGTAGGAGATAAAAACTACTTACTGTGCGTTCTGTATGTATCTATTTATATGTACGTAAGTGGCTAGAATATGCTCTGCCTACGCCCTGAGTCGTAATTGGTCTTGTCACTCTCAGAACCTGTTAACTGGTTTTTATAAAATGCACGACCCGCCAAAGTGGCTAGGCCAATCAAATACGATGATATTTTTACATACAACTGTCTCGTCGATCAGGTCGTTTAGTTATTAATTGTAACATGCAATAGAAGATGAATATAGAATGAAATGATGGTTTGATGAAAACAACATGAACATGAACACATATTCTATTTTATTTAAACACACATATTGATCTTTTTATTTAATAAACAAACACACGCAAAATCAACACTACCACATAAAGACGACGTCACAATACAAATGAAACGCAGCGCAAAAGCGTGCGTACTCGATCCGTACTCGGCCTCGTTAAGGCAAGGCCAGCCCGATGGGGCCAGGCCAGGTTTTAGAGTATGCCCTCGTATATATTGCAAATTCAAGAGGTCAACATAGTAAAATGATATATTATTTTTGAGTAAAGAAACATCGTACCTGTAAAAAGGATTTTTGTACAAATTGCTAAGGTGCGATTCGGTCTGGCAATCTATAATTGTTTATACGCAGACATAAAATAAAAGAGAAAACAAATTTTTAAAGCACCAATGCATCCAACAACAATTACTGGATTTGTTAAAACCGGATATAGTCTCTCTGCTATTCGTCGATGTAGCACCTTCACTTAAACTAGCAACACTTAAAAGCAAATATTCGGCTGGTGTAGCTGTAACTAGTATTTCAGCTGCGATGGTAAACAACAAGTGTTTTGATTCTTAAAATACAATTTCTATGTTCATAATTTGCATTATTTTAATATAGATGTTAGAACAATTATTTGGAGATATAATTTGTTTACGTTTTGTAAAATAAATAAGGTGAATCAGTGATGCATAAGTTGAACGTTGAACTTAAGTGTTTTTGTTTTGTTTTATCTTTTACGTCTGATTACGAACATTAATCTTCCCTGATCCTACAAAATAAGCGTATGTTGAGTCACATTATGTCCGACGTCACGTTACATTGTATGTCTGCCACTCTTTTGAAAAAAATCGTCACGTTATCTCGTCCATCACGAAATATGTGCCACTTTATTCTTATAAATCGTCACATTATGACCAACACCTTATAAATTTCATCATTCGCTTTTTAATCGCCATTTAAAGTTCGATGTCACGAAATATTCGTCTATCTTAAACAAAATTACTCATTATGTCCGCCGTCACTGAACATATTCGCCATTATTTTAATCAATAAGAGCGTCACATTATGTCCGCACTGACGATAAATCAATTGGCGATTTATCAATAATAGCCTTCATTAGATATCTGCTCTTGGCATCCAGTTATGTGGTTACACGTTTCATTCTGGTAATCAGAAACATGTTCACACTTTGTACCATAGAATGGATACAGACTCATTTTGTAACGTAGTAGGTATTCATAATAATCAGCTGTGCAATCTGTATAAAAATATCAAACTTATTGTGTTGGCGTGTACTTTCTTTCATATCTTAACACTGCATGAAATACGTGAATTTTGTAAATGCTTGTCATTCCTTTTCTATATAATATTATTAAAAATTGTATTCATAATTTTTATGAACACATTATAAATCTTATGTAAAAAGGCAATTTAAAAACATTTCTTGTATCAATATCATACGGTATTATGTATTGAAAGGAACTGGTTGGAAATAGAAATAAAAACTGCAACGAAACATGTCAGCACAATACAGAAGTTATATCAATTTTAAATTACCTTACACAAAAGTACACACACATATCCATAACATGCCGAATTGACTATCAAGTAGACCAAATTGATAAGTAAAATTTGATTAATGAAAATGAAGACTCTGAGACATATATATAGAAATTTTTTATTATATATTTAGACAGAGGATAGTTTAATTGTAATTGAAATTCGGACAACAAAATATTATCAATGAAAAAGGATCGAAGAGACTCTGAGGCATTAGGAAAGTTTAGTTATATATCGAAAAAAATATATATGTGTACTTTGTTCAATTCCTACAACAAAACTAAGAGGGCACAACATGGCTTCAAAATGTATAACACTTGAAAGCAGGAAACAGGTGTTCGTATTTACTTAGTACATTGTTATTCTGATATATAAGGAAACTTTAAATCGTTCCGCGACTAGCGCCATAAATTTTGATTTTCATACAAAACTAAAATACATCCCTAACATAAATCAATTCAACTAAATGTTTTTCAACAGAGGTAAAAAAAAAAACACCCCAGAATCAAACCACATAAATACGTTATGCGAGGGGTTTAAAAAGTAAGCTTTTAAATAAAATTATTAAATTATCATGCAATGAACAACATTCCCTTACGTTTCTGGTTTCAGTATAACGGCTTGTGGAGGGCAATAAAAACCTACCTAATGATGTTTCCAAGTGGATGACTTTTAATTCAGTGGAGTCATTTGAAATTTGTTTGGTCACATCACCATCTAGAAAAGATTCTAAGGCAATTTTGATCGACATGATGACAAAAATAAAATTGTAGCATATTTAAATTGTTTAAAGTATTTATTTTTGAACGATTTCACTTTGTACCGAGTGTGAATGAATAGTCAAAATTATTAGTCATGGAAGCACTTTGAAGATGCTATCAAATTAAAATACTCCACTAGAGGTATTTTTAGATTTTTTTTTTAGAAGTTTTAGAAATCTCCAATCAAATGCATTTGAATTTTACATTAAAGTCTATAGGCAGTAGATGAATTTCATGTACAGTATTAAGATACTGCAAACAGAATACTAAAAATAATTTTATCTTCATTGCAGTGTCTTGGTGAATATATGCATAAACTTTCTTTTTAATAAAGTGTGTAATACAATTAATCATCAGCCACAGATATTTTGACAAAATTGAAAATCTCTTTTCATCAAGGGATAATGTTTTTTTTTTCCAAAAATGTTAAGGTGCAAAATGTTCCCTTTGTTTTATGGTATCAGTTATCATGTGAATTTGGTTTATTCCTCTTTTCTTGTTATTTAGCAATACGAGGGTTGTTCGAAAATTATTGAGACATTTACTATTAATTCCTTGGGAAAAAAGATAAACCCTTGGAATTTCACCAAAACGTCATCTTCGCTAGCCAAGGGTTTTCGGTCCACTTTGCTCCCCATAAACCCTTGGCGGATTTCATTACGAAAACTCGGTGACAAGCTCCGTTTTATGATTGGCTGCAGCTGCGAGTAGCTCATTGGCGGATCCAGAGGGGGGGGGGGTTCCGGGGGTTGGAACCCCCCCCCCCCCCTTTTCTGGGACCTAAGAATTTTTTTAAAACGTTTAATGCCTATTTAAAGGCAAATTTCCCAATTTATAATACAACTACTGTAATTATCTCAAATAAATGCTTTTAAAATTGCTTATTTAAAGAATTTCGTACTACGTTCCATGATTTTTTTCTTATATGAAAAATCCCTATCGATTTTTTTTATCGAAATAAAGTACATTGTACTCCCCTTCAGCATCCGGTGTTTACTACACTGAGTTAACATGTGGAAAATTAAAGAAAAAATACATAAAATGAAGCAGTATCACAGATTTATAATAACATATACAATGTATTTTTCTACTCTATTTCTTTTTTAAAAAATCGATTATAGTTCATACAGTTTTGAACTGACAAGCCATCGAGTAAAACGACGTTCAAATATATGAGTACACGCATTCGTTTTACTTTAAAAAGCCGCTTTCAAATGTATTGTTTAGTTAATTAACTTAACTAGTTATAATAGATAAGTTTTACTTTGTTTCATACGAAAAATACAATGACATGACCCTCTTATGCGGGTTATGCTATTTTTCTGGAATGCTAGCTACCTTCATACCCACATGAAACACAAAAGAAAGCCTTTTTTGTTTTGTTTCCAAGAATCGGAAATTCTGTTACAAAAATACCGTGTAAGGGGTTAATATGTAAACCATTATGAAAATGCATAACTTTTCAAAACTTTTTAATTTTTTTTAATATGATCGCATCTGTACTAGTCTGGATGATGTAGCGCACCCATTACAGAGGTCACATCAAGTTCTCTGGGACGACTATTGCTTTTACCAATGCATTACACACGTACCATCTTTTCAGCAGATAAATTATCCCCATTCTTTTGTCATATCCTATCATTTAGACCTTTATTTAAGAAGGCAATCGATAGAAATCAAAATCGATTAACAGTTCAGATTAAAAACATCAAAGAAATAAAAAAAAATTACCAAAATATCCATTTTTATATTAGTTTGTCGTAATTAGTCTGAGTTATTTTTTGTTTCTTAGTGTTTCTTTTCTATCAAGCATAGACGCACTTTCTCATTGCTGGAAACCTGAGTTTCTTAAGGCTAGATATTATGCAAAGCTTCCTTAACTAAACCAAAACGGCAAAACGCTCAATAATGCAGTGCACGTTGATGTTGAAATAGATGTGAAATAGATATATAGTGATGACGGAGATAAATGTGTATTAAATACAGTTGTATACGCACGGAAAACGCTCAAAAAGGCATTGTTTATTGACAAATGATTAATTTTGCACATATTGATTTTCATCAAATGGAACCCCCCCTTTTCCAAATTGTTGGATCCGCCTCTGTAGCTGATCCAATCGCAGTGCTTGTAAATATAAACTTTAAAAGAAAACACATGTGTGATCTTTGGTAAAACTTTCGGTGCTTTTAACAAGTTGAGGCACAAGTTCTCGAGTACAGTGCCTCCCCAACGATGGTCTAACCAGATCGCTTTAAAAACCTATATATTTTACTGGGATTATACATAGTTCTGCAAACTTGTCAAGGCTCGCGTGATAGCATGGGAAGTAAACATTGCGAATGTAGAAGTTGCCTATCCTGTTAGTATATTCGTTCCTGCTTATGGTTATTGCTTTTAAAGGTTCAATGAGCTCTGTTTTATTTTATTTGTTTGGTTTGAATTATTCACGACAACGATACCTGGTTTTATGGCATGAAAGCTTTCATATAAATCGGCGACTTTTTTACGCCCGGTACAGATCCTTACAAAACACTATGCATAAAACATTCCGTGCTTTCCCATGGTTACAACTTAATTCGTATTTAATAGCATCGTTAATTATGTTCCGATATTCGGTAGTCAACATGTTCTCAAGTTGTATTAATGCCGTAGTGTATATAAAACCCCTTGTTTAATTCGATTAAAATGTAAATATGCAAGGGGCGCAACTCAAGTCGCTCGCTAGATAGCGCCACCACATCACCGAGTTTTCGTAATGAAATCCGCCAAGGGTTTATGGGGAGCATAGTGGACCGAAAACCCTTTGCTAGCGAAGATGCCAAAACGTACACAAGGATATAATTTACTAATGTAAAAAATTTATTGTCCATAGCATGATTAGATCATTCCTGGTAAACTGACCAAATTGCCATCGCCCAGTTACCCGGCGCAACCGAAAACTTTCTGCAACGTCATGTTAACGCTTCTTATTGATCCTATCCTTTTAACACCTAACAAACAAAGTGAAATTAGAATAAATTCTTCATTTCTCATCTTTTGTTTACATTTCAAGATGTCAACATTCGTATATTCCCTCCATTCTTGATTCTTGTGAAAAAAAATTGGGTCATTTCTAACCGAAAGTCAAATAACAGTGAAATGTCTCCTACAGTAGTTCTGTGTACATATTTTAGAACTATTGACATCAGTTAGTGTGTAAAAAGTACTTGATATTTAGTCACTTTGTCTGAATTCTAGCTAAACAATTAGTAAAAAAGACTATAAACTGAAGATCTCTATCCCTTGCCATCGTATATTTTTTCTTAAAGCAATTGGGTGGCATTAAAAGGTCTTTTTCCGAAATTTCCATCAATTTGATGCATATTCGCTTCGCCGCCTTGACGTCAAACTTCTATATACCGTCGTTTTCAAATTTCTTATTGCTTGGTAAATATATCTGTACCATATCCGTATTACAACTCAAACACCAATGAAACTTAATCAAGTTAGTCCTAATAAAAAGCAAACTGAACATATATAATCTGATTTCTTTTAGTATAAGCTGTAAATTTGCTGACACTTCGATAGACGATGTTTTAGTTTTCTTATTCTCCGAGTTTATGCTTGCACCGGGTACACCGACCACCGATTTGTTAACAACTACCGTTGTAAACAAAATATTAAACATTTTTTTAAATATTACTTTTTTAATTATTTGTTAAGGTTCTTCAATGTTCATGCCAATTTTCACCCTAATTCGTTACTTAGAAAGGGAAATATCCGTGTTGTCTCAATAATTTCCGAACAACCCTCGTACCTAATTAAATTGTTTCAAACATACAAAATTGTTCAATATATTTTCGTTATACATTGAAAACTTACAAAGAACAATACTAAAATCGTTTGTTTAATTGTTGAAGGATAAGGAAAACAATTGTATGTCAGTACTTCTTAAATTCGCACTATGTATGTATATGTTACACAAAGACAATTTTATCATCATAGCATTAATGTTAAATTATTGCACTTTAAGAGAAATGAAATGTAAGCATACATAAAAAGCAAATTATACCTATGGATAGCATGGAATCCATACATCCCGTGACATGATCACATGTATCGTTGTTACAGTCACAAATATATTGACACTGAACACCAAACGATGGAAAGGGGCATTCTTTGCAAATTGGATCAAATCCATAAAACCCAATACTGCATTCTTAACATCAAAACAAACAAATTATTCAATTTTTATTCGAAGCTATAATAAGAAGTAATAAACCAAAATTTTCATTATCTTTTTGATAAAAGAAAGTTATAATTTGAACGTTTTTTAAACTGCCAACATACTAGTTATGTTATTAACATATTACCTTTTGCTATTATAACCGAAAGCACTGCGAGAAACCCAAATGCAGCATATTGGGAATAACAAATGTACTTTCGAAACATATTAGAATTGATTGAAACTAAAATAAATTCTCGATAAATTGCAATATATATATATATATATATTGTTAATAACAGCTGAAAAGCAGGAAATACGATTACTAATTTTGGGTTTCACTACAGCCATATAATACGCATTTTGCACAAAATATGGAAACAAAATTAATTTATTGTTCAGTTAGACAATTGCACGTGTTGGTTAATAAAATGATCGTGGTGGTGTTTTTTCCACTAAAATCTAATAAAAATCATATCAATTTTTTTTGTAAAACTACTATCCAATTATCTACCATAAAAACCATTCGGTAATCAGCAATATTTCCTTCCATGCATTTTCGAGTGGGTTACAGTAATATTTTTGCCAAATGAATGTTTTTATAACGTCCTCAACACTTGTAAACGGTTTTGTCCTGTCTTTAGTCCAGACACAGTTACATTGTAGGTAAGAATTTGCCTTTCTAATTTACAGAGTAACTTAAAGCTCTGAATTCCCATAGTTTAAATCTTGCTCGCTGACAAAGAGGGCGAAAGGTGTTGATAATATAACGGCGGCAAATATTTACGTGTGTACAGTATTTAAAAAAAAAGAAAACTTTTGATTTTCTGTTTCATTTTCTATAAGAAAATGTTAAGTCGCAAAAAATTACTGACACAAATGCATCTTTTGTCTTTTTAAACTTTCCCTAAAAGGAACATGGTTGTGCAAACTATGTAATACTTGTATGCATCAAAGTGCAAATGTTGAATTCTTTTGTTAACGCTATATATTGTAGTAAAATGGTAGAATGAAATAAACCTATATAAATACATATAACAGACTATGATATTGAAAGCTTCTGAAAAAAACATATATACAACATTTTGTATAAACAAACCAGAAATGGTACATGTATCACAAGAACATGTGTTATAACACACATAAATGATGACTTATTACGACTTAATCTATAATATTATTTCTTTAACCGGTTAGCAAATGATATCCTGACCTTTTCTACATGTATTTCTATCTATATTAAAAAAATAAACGGAACACAAGACTTTTCAAAACCGTAGATCACGTTTGCTCACAATTCACGGAGGAACATTATTACAATGTTTATTGTTAGAGCAAAAGGACAAGTTCTAGTAAAACTGACTGCAAAAGGACTGGAGATAATTATGAAGAAAAAAACCTTATAATATATGTAAAGGGGGAATCATTAGCTGTTTAAAATATGTATGAATAATTGTCTTTGCACAAACCAAATTCGCGTGTACGAATTAAAATAATGAAGTGACAATTACTAACTATAGTTACATGTATTTGAGTTGGTCAAAACCGCATAATAATGTGTAAGGTGTAGCGCGGTTAATAAACAGGTTTAAAGTCCGTCCACTACATATGCTTCTATTAGTTGACCCTAGCTACTTTGTAATCTGCCGCTTAACATTTTTAACTGTAAATGAACGTATATTCAATGTAATAATCATATTGTTTATTGTTATATTCAGTAGTATATTCTTAATTTATAACTCTTTATAGATAAATAGTCAATAATTGTAATATAAGCTCGTCCGAAAAATATTGACCGGTCAATATTTTTTTGATATTGACCGGCTAGGAATAATATCTAGAGAACATTCCCTCTATTTCAAATAATCGCCTCTGATTTGTTGATTCGTAAACGATGACGTAAATAACTCTTCGCGACTCCAAAACAAGGTGACGTCATAATAGACAGTCAGTCAAGGCAAGTAAACAACGGACACGCAATGCAACGGTTTGCTATCATAACGGATATAAGGATTTGCGAATTACTGTAAAGTAAAATCAGGTAGAACATCTGTATGGTAATTCTTCCGGTCGGCGGAATATCATCAGTGACCGTTTGATGCCATGGATATTTTGGAAATGAACTTTGCACAAAATTGAATTCGTAAATTCTATGTTGAGCTTAGAAAATTACAGCGATCTGTTTTCAATTACTTTCTTAAATTTTGGTTTGTTTCTTCGTATAACAAAACAAATGTTGACTGTGTTTTCGGGCAACATTGATTTTATTAGTCCCCTTGGGACGAAAATATTGCCCTCCACTTCGCGTCGGGCAATATTTCGTCACCTGGGGACTAATATAATCAATGTTGCCCTCAATCCCAGTCAATATTGTATAATATTTCAATATACAAAGCCTTAATGAAAAACAATAATCATAATAACATATTGCAATATCAACAGATAACAGTTGATATCTGGTAAACTGTGCTCACTCTTGATTTAACTAAAGAATCGTTTCTTGTACCCTCAGTGCGGGTGATTCATTTGTGCTCGAAATGTGAAACCTTGTGCATATTTAAGAGTGTTTGATCGTCGTGGCTATTTTAAGACTATTTTGATCTCCTTAAGTAGAAAAAATTAGGAAAACACCTAAGTTAAAAGGTAAAATATATAGACTGTTTCTTCATTAAATAATAGTTTACTGTTTAACAAATCATATCGTTTAATTTCAGACAGATCTGATAGTTAATTTGTTCACCATCCAGCCTCCTTAGTATTGAATATTGTCAGTTGGCGGTAGATGGGCTGAGTCTGATTTTGTTTGCCGAGAATGGTGTTCCAATGCCTTACTTCGGTACCTAATATATACTCCATCAATTTTGATGTTACCTTTAAAAGTTTCAAATAGTGCCTGCCTCCCCATCTCGAATACATGAATGTATGTCAACGGGAAAACAGAAATGATTCATCTTAAGATTCTTATCTTTTATTCAGACCAAAACTCAAATTTATGGTATTGCGTTTTGCTATATGTGTGACTACGCTGCATAGCGTAATCTTCAACTGTGATTTTTTATTTCACACGTTTGGAATTTCCAATTTAAAGATTGGCCTGCCTGTAGAAAGGGTTTTCCTTAAGGTATAACCAAGAAAAAAATTGTAAACTTAATTAAAAGTTATCATTGTTAACTGATTTGTTATTATTGGTTAAATAAAAATTGTATAAAAAATATTTGTGCAAATTGCTAAACAATGATATGGTCTGATGATCTGCAAATGTTTTCACGCAGACATAAAATAAAATGTAAGCAAATTATCAAAACACCAATGCATCCGACAGCAATTACTGATTTTGTTAAATCTGATATATTTTCCTTATTCTTCGATGTAGAGTTTTCACTTAAACAAGCAACACTTGAAAACAAATATTCGGCTGATGTAGTTCCAACTGTTATTTCACCTGCAATGGTAAATGTCAAGAGCTTTTATTTGTTTTCTTTACTTTCTGTATTCATAATATGCATTGTTTTAATTTTTGTTAATTTAAATTTTAGAATTGATATTTTGAGATTTAATTTGTTAGTTTTTTAAAAACTAAAATAGAAGAATCAGTGATGTGTAAAAAAGTGAAAGTTGATTCATAAATCAATTTAGCTCAAGTGGTTGTTTTATCTTTATCTGAGATGAAATGTCTTACAAGTAATCTGATACATAATTATAAAATTAGAACAAATAACCTCCATGACAAATAATCCTACCTTCATTGGGTATCTGCTCTTGACATCCAGTTATGTGGTTACATGATTCATTTTGGCAATTACATATAGACTGACAATCAGTACCAAATGATGGATACGGACATATTTTGCAACGTAGTAGGTATTCATAATAACCAACACCGCAATCTGTATGAAATATATCATAATATATCTTAAACAAAATAAAACGTATTGTGTTTGCTTGTACTTCTACTCATCTTTAAGTTTGCAGAAAATAAATGTATTTTATTTATGTTTTTTCTTTCTATCCTAAATGATATTAAGAATACGAATCATATTTCTTATTACCGGTATTTTTTTTTTATTTTATGTAAAAAGCACTGTTTAAACATTTCAAGTATCAATATCATACAGTATTATTCAAGTAACTGATGAAATAAAGAAAATTTAAAAAAAATGCAACGAAACATGCAAGTACAATACAGAAATTAGATCAGTTTTAAATTATCTGATACAAAAAACAGATATGATAGATGAAACCATCCATAACTTGCCAAAGTGACTGTTAAGTTGATAAAATTGATATACAAAATGATACCAGATACTCTGAAACACTGGGAAAAAGGCTAACAGCTGGTTTAATAATAATTATGTAAATCACTTAAAAACAGGAAAAAAGTGTTTGTATTTCCTAAGTACCTTACAATTATGATAAATGAATTAGAATTTAAATCGTTCGAATTCTAGCGCAATAAATCTAATTTTGAGACGAAACTAAAATATATCCGGTATATGAGTAAATTAAGCTAAGTGTCTTTCAGCAGAGTTTTAATAATACAGGGTTCAATAAAGACCACAAATAAGTTATTATGAGAGGATTTTAAATAATTAGCTGTACAAATACATGTAAATGCATCGAATATTCATGCAATAAACGACATTCCCTTACTTTTCTGGGTTTAGTATACAGGAATGTGGAGGGCTTCAAAAACCTACCTGATGGCATTTCCAATTGGATGATCATTGAATGAGCGGAGTCCTTTGAAATTTGTGTGGTCATCAAACCATCTCAAATAAATTCTTTATTCTAAGATAATTATGCTCAACACAATGCTTAACATAAAATTGTAGGTTATTGAGTGTCTGCGGTATTCATTGTATAACGATTACAATGTGTGCATGAATGATCTAATATTTTAGTCATGACACCAATTTAAAGATGTTATCAAATAAAGATTTTCCTCGAGACACAATGTTAAACATGTAATTATTGTTCAATTATTGAGCTTGAAGTCTATGGACAGCGGATGTGTTACAGAAATAGGATATTGTAAAAAATTATTTGAACTTTATAACAAACTTTTGATTACAATTTATATAATCTTTATTTTTAACAATATATTAAATAAAAACGTATCATCAAGCGCAGACATTGAGACAAAAATTAAAAAAAAAACTTCATTGTTTTATCTAGAGAGGATATTTTTTTTAAAAATTAGTATCGAATTCAGAATTTGATATTGTCTATCTAAAATGTATACAGTGGGGCCTCAGATATTCGGACGCCAGATAACCGGACGCTTCAGCTTACGGACGATTTTATTTGGGAACAGATTTTTTTGTTATTTTGTCTCATTTAACCGGAATTCCGCGTTCCGGATCTGGACAGTCTGTTTTTACCACAAAACACTGATTTACTACTAATCTTGCTTCATTTAACCGGACGGTAAAATTTGATGATACCCTACTCAGTAGAAAAGATTACCCCTGTCAATTAAGTTTCACACCTTTTTTACGTGCTAGACCCTAATGAGTAGGTTGTATAAACACACGGACTTCCCAAATCACTTTCAATAATTGGAAAATTGCGAACAACAGTGTATCACACACATATCACACTTGGACACAAAAAAATTATCTAAATTCGGTTATCATTATTGTCCAGTTAATATTTCATGACAAAATAATAAAATAAAGCAGAGTTCTTTATATCCAAAAACGTTCAGATCAACAGACAACTCTAGCATATGTTGCTATATGGTATGAAAGGCAAAAAACCGTAGTATCAACACTGGGAACCATTGTATACAAATGCATTATCATTCGTGACAACAATAGACACATTTCAGATATCCGGACGCTTCACTTATCCGGACGGTTGGACTTGTGAACGAAAGCGTCCGGATAACTGAGGCTCCATTGTACATGTTTCATTTAATGACTAGTTGTGCACTAGTAGATTCATTATCATTTGTAAGTTGATGTACATGTTAACCTATATTTAAATATCATATTTAATGTAATATATATACTTCAAAGTATCAATTAATTTTTCAAAATTCGGTTTATAAAATGTCTTAAAGTATACTAAAACAATGATATTTGGTAATGAAATAAATGTAAATGTTTATAAAGTCATATTAAATGATTCTACAATATCGACTTTAAACAAAATCACTACACTAGCATAAAATATCATTTTTTGACAAGGAAATAGGTGTACACACAAAGAATTTTTAACAGAAATGTGAAACATAATGTCTGGGAAGAAAAATAAATTTAGATACTAGTAATAAAGATTTTTGTAAATTTACCCAATTTCACTTTAATTGTAGTCATTACCAAAACTAACTCTATTTGAAATTTGACGAGATTTAGAGAACTGTTTAAATTCTTAACATCATAAAAAGTCGTTCATATCACAAGTACCAATCTAATTTTGGGAGACTTTTTTCTCCCTAACAGGAAAGTTATAAGGAAGAAGTTTGAGAGAAGAGGGAGAATAAATGTCATTATTTGATACAGCATAACCTACAGGAATTATGATATACACAGATTCAACCTTGATTAAAATTGGATTAAAATTTTTAAAGCAAGTTAATAAAAAATTAAACAACTTCTAAAAGTTTTAAAAACTTATCCAATCTGATAAATTTAATTTATTTGATGTATTCATACTTCTGTGTAATTTGGAGGTATTAGTCTAACCCTATGACCCAAATACAACCGTTGTTGTAGAGGATCACTTTAATTTTTAAGATTACTGTAGACATATGGTTTTATGATTATTTTAGCATTACGTTGGCAAAGTTATTAACTAATTACAAGTTACCAACTTATTGTAATATCAACACTAAAAGTAATAAAAATCGGTTGTAATTTTCAATGCACAGTAGGCATGTTGCATCACCGTTATTTTTTGTAACCCATAAAAGATAAGACAGTTGCAAGTAATTAATCTCAACAGTTGTTAACTGGGGCTGTGAAATATCTTTTGAATGAAATGTTTATCATTTTAATGTCTTTGGGGTTAATTTACACGATCGTGAACTCGGAATACAGGGTGATTTCAATTTCTCTTTCGAAGGAAATTTCGGCGAAGTTATCGGTCATAAAGCGAGTATTTCGCCCATGTTGAGGATCGGGTTAAATTAGGTTTCTATAAAAAAAATCTTTATTCAATGTGTTAAAAAAACATTTCAGTCGGCGGGATTTTATTGGGTCGGTTGCGTTAGGGGAAACATAGATATTTTTAATTCTGGCCTAAACAAATACATTGTTATCTTCATTTTATTATTGGTTAATCATTGCACTTCAAAAGAAATGAAAGTTGGACTTACATAAAAAGCAAATTATACCTATGGATAGCATGGAATCCATACATCCCGTGATATGATCACATGTATCGTTGTTACAGGCACAAATAGATTGACACTGAACACCAAACGATGGAAAGGGACATTCTTTGCAAATTGGATAAAGTCCATAAAACCCAATACTGCATTCTGGATATCAAAACAAACAAACTTTTGAAGTTTGATTTGAAGATAAATGATAAACCACAATTCTCATTTTCCTCTTGATAAATGTTAAGTTATATTAAAAACGTTGTTTAAAACACCAACGTACTAGTTACATTGTTACAACATTACCTTTAGGTATTATATCCCCAACAACTGCTAACAATCCAATTTCAATAAATTGAAAATAAGAAATGCATTTTCGAAACATATTGGAATTGATTGATACTAAATTATATTCCACATAAAATGCAATATATATCCTGTATATAGCAAAACAGGAAACGCGATTTAAAACGGTATTATATTCACAATCAATGAAAACAATAACACGCCCTATCTAAAAAAAAAGATAAATTGTGGTCGTGGTTTCTTAAGGTTACTAAAATCTATTAAAATTATATCAAATCAAATATTTGGTAAAAATAAATATAGAATATCACATTGTTGTTTTGATCTCGGCCCTGGTATCAGCCCGAGCGGTTGGTATCGGCCCAAACCCGAAGGGCGCGGGCCGATACCATCCGAGGGCTGATACCAGGGACGAGATCAAAACAACAGTGTGATGTTGTTTATATCATATATCTAAAATGAAAGACTTTTATTCAAATTCATATTCCAAATAAGGAATATAATTTATCATGAAGAAGCTATAGATTTTTTTTCGGATTTACGAAACTCATTCGTTTTATTCTTTTTTACATGTGTTAAGAACTGTATGAGTTGTCGGACTTTGTTGGCAAACTATATGTCGTTTGAAATATATATATAGTAGAAGAGAGTCTATCGTCTGAAATGAAACACTATCTATTATCGATCGAGAAACTTCCATCCTTCGCAACGTCGTAATGATTCAAATTCCTTCACTGGGATTTTGTAAGTTTCCTGTCAGATTCCATTCATAAAAATCAATACTTTTAGACCTATAGGGCCTAGCAAGTTGTTAGAGAACGTTCATAAGCGAGTCTATCACTTTAATCACTTAATTTTTACAGTCTAATCTCTGGTTTTCTAAGATTAAGTCTCGTTACATCCTTCTCTAT
Organism: Magallana hongkongensis; assembly: GCA_015776775.1. Lineage (NCBI taxonomy): Eukaryota > Metazoa > Mollusca > Bivalvia > Ostreida > Ostreidae > Magallana > Magallana hongkongensis. The sequence goes on from CM027471.1 coordinate 7,702,588, forward strand.
ATCCTCCATAATTTAAATGTTGAGATATTAAATATAGCGTGCTATTGTTCTGAATACATAACCGTTGTGTAGGTTACCTCCCCTTGCTTAGATACATATCACTCTTTGGCGCTATTTTTGAATTATTATTTTTAATTTTCAGCAATAAATAAAAATATCCAGACGTGTAAGGTGATGCTTTGTATTATTTATTTGTTATTCTATCATCATTTTAAAAACTAGTCTTAATTTAAAGCAAAGATATTTGGGAATAAGCGATTTTAAATTTGAGGGCAATACACCCCCTTGACGACGGGCTGAGACAGAGAAATATCAGCCCCGAGGGCGATACAACCCTAGCTTCCAGTTGCTGTCTCATTTAGTCCAAACACTGTATCAGGGCTGATACATTACTAGGTATATGATATATACCTGTCCAATCATCTGCAACAAAAAGCATTCGGTAATCAGCATTATTATATAATACATTAATTCCTAGCTCTCTAGTTTGGTAATATCCAACAGTCTAGAAAAAATAAAACTTCTATTTACCTGCATGTAATCAAAACCTTATCTAAATTACACAGTGATTTGTTTTGAAAACGCCCAGTCAAAGCACACTTACAAAGAGCACAAAGAGCAAAGAGTCAGGAAAGAAAGCAGGATTCTTGTCTTCCAGGCCGAGTTAGCGCGGTGGTCGCTCATTGCTAGGAGAGTAGATTCCGCAGGTCGCGAGTTCAAGCCCCGGCCGGGGCAGAGGTGGACCTACAACATAGTGAATTATATAAATATATATATATATATATATATATATATATATATATATATATATATATATATATTTATATATATATATATATATATATATATATATATATATATATATATATATATATATAAGTAATTCTCAGACACAGAGAGATACAAAATATAAATTGATATAAAATCAAACTTGTGCAACACCAGGGTGGGAAGGGGTCGGGCTTTTCAAAACAGAGAAATAGGAATCGTCTCTGCGTAGTGGAAACTCGGTTCTTCACTTGAATCTGACATGTAAAAACTGTACTGGTTTTATGCATATCTTACCTAGGTAAATGTAGACAATGGTACAATGTATGTAGATGCATTGTACAGGTACATGTCATAATATTTATGATGTTTACATCAAATTTAATGTGTATTTTTTCTCACACAATAAGATTATTTGGATCTATCAATTATATTTTTGATCAGATACTTGTATAATTCACCGCATATTTTTTTCTTGATAAAATGCTAATTTAGATCAACATATAAATATTAGACGGGACATTTTCTGAAAATTTAGAAAACGGATTTTTACTCAATGTAGGTAGCATAAGCAATGCGTGGATTTGGGACGGGAGGGTGTTTGAATTCAAACTAAATAAAGTCACATAGTAAAGTCACTGCTAATAGGCCTCGGACCCCCCCCCCCCCCCCCCATCCTCCCAACTTATAATTTTTATATTATCAAGTATTATCCCTCGTTACCCCCTCACCCTTTCAAAACATTTCCGCAAGTAGTTCAGTCATATATTTTTTTGTTTTATTTTATAGACTAATATAAAACTAAATAAAGAAATGTATATTCAGTTAATCCATCAATGCTGTAACCTCCGATTACATTCAAATTCATGTGCATCTAGATCTATTGCTTGTGTACCTTTTTATAACTCATAGTATTTTGACATAGTGTATATGTCTGTTCCTCTTATTTTAAGAAGTGATGTTCACAACCCCTATGTTTACTGTTGAGTTTATTGAGGATACGATAGCTGTTGGGATATTAGGATTATTTTTTAGAGGTGTCTTAAGTTGGGACGGCTTCGAGAAACTCTCTTATGACTAATATGTGTCCTCAGATTAATCTGAAACAAATCTTAGTCTTAAGATACTTTCATAAACATGTCCCTGGTTTTTTAATCTTATTCATAGTCATTCATGTCAATTCTGTTTATTGTTGGTTTACTTTAGGCACATTTGTATTTATACAATTGCTGTGAGCATTTTAATTTTATAATATTTGTAAACCATGATGTCGGTCAAAGGAGGTTGAAGGTCTCAATATTTCGCGGCCAAAATATTTGGAATCCCCTCTCCAATGGGAATGTTCCATAGGAGGATGTTTAATATTTAGAGCCATAATATCTTGAATTTCTTCTCTAATAGAAAACAAAACTCGGGGAAGGGGGGGGGGGGTAATAATGTTTTAAACCCACTCTCCAATTTGAATTTAAAAAATACGAGAAGGGTTAAAGCTATACACGCTATAATTTGCGTCAATTTTGAATAAAGGGGAAAATGTATGTGTTTGATTACTAATAAAAGTTACCTTTATTCTGTTAATTATAATGCTCAATTCGATCACGTAACAAATATATCAAATATTAAACAATAAAAAATATTCATTTTCCTGCCAGGAAAGTAATGCCTCCTCGTGAATATCAATCTATCACGTGATATCGACAGCTAAATTTAGCCTATCATACCAAAACTGGTGAAGGGTCAACATCTTCATAATTGTGATAGTTTCACAAAGGAAAGGATATTTTCAGTAAAGCATAAATTTGTCTGATATACGAGTACAAACAAAAGAAAAAAATACAAGCCTGTGAGTAGATATGAATACTTCCTTTAAAGAAATGACGTAGACCTGTGTTTTTCCCCTATTTGCTATTTATAGATCCTATAAGTGTTAATGCAGAAGTAAGGGTATCGTGAATGGCAAGCGTATTTTACTCATTATACATGTATTTCAAATTAACAACTGTTAAGCATATTAAAAATCAAGTTGGATATTTAATTAGGCAAACAATAACGACCACCTAGTTCTCCGCGGACATGCGCAATGAGGTCGGTTTGCTCTTCCTTCATCAATATTCATGAAAAGGTATATCTTCCTGGCAGGAAAATAAACAATTAAAAATCTATATCTTTGTAACGAGATGGAATTCACCCTTGTAATTTACAGATTAAGGATAACTTTTATAAGTAGACAAACACATGCGTTTTCACTGTCATTCAAAATTGACGCAAATTATAGCGTGTATAGCTTTAATATTTGCGACCATAATATATGTCGCGGCCATAGTATTTGAATCCCCTCTCTAATAGTTAAGAAAAACATTTGGGTGGGAGTTCAATATTTTGCAGCCATAATATTTAAACGGGTTAGAATTTTTATTGGGTGAGGGGTAGGGTGGGAGTAGAGCGTTCAATATTTTGCAGTGATATTCAAAATCATGGGTCAGTTTTTCGCGGGATTCAAAATACACTAATTGAATAAACAAATTTGGATTTTTTTTCTTCAGAAGTTTTTTTCTCTTTTAATACTGATTGAATATCTTTATTCCATATTTCCTTGTATGCAATTCTGACTTACTGTCTGTTGCAACTGTACGTTAGTGGAAAGTTTCTAAATCATTTCTTTGGCATTTGTGGCTATATAATAGTGTTGCAGCAATCTCGTGAAAACTATTTCTTAATACATATACAAAAATAGAGGAAAAGGGCGCCTTTTTGAAAAGGTCTTTGTGCGTATTGAATGATTCTACCTATACATAACCGTAAAACTCTATACAATATCACAAAATTCTAGTTTGTAGGATAAATATATGTATACATTTTTTTGGAAGTTGTTCCATATTAAATATTAGCCACGAGTCCAAAATATTAGATGTACAGTCGTAAGATATCTATTTTCAAATTCGTGAACAAAAAAAAAAAAGAAAAAAAGATACCTTCATCGCTTTTTTTTCTATGCCATGTCTAATGATGAAGGAAACCTAACACATTATCCTCTTTTCGTATTCCACGTCATGTTTTGTTATGATATTATCTAAGATGAAGGTTAAAATAAAGAACTTCCAGTATACCCAATAGAAATAGCTGATCGACTGATTTTTTTTCTTTTTGCTGAATGGACCATGGTCGTTCAAATGAGGAAGCCGAGGCATCAATATATGACATTGTATGGCATCCCTAAAATGCAAAAATGGTGAACCCTGGGAACAGATGGTGTGACCGGTCATCAGAGGACGCTCACTCCTCCATGGCACCTGATCCTACCTCTATATTTTTAGAGGTCCTTGTTGTTCTGCTTTAATTTTGTATTTCGTTTTATGGATTTTTTGTGATGGTTGACAGTTTGTAATTGTCATTTTTTCATACTGTCAATATAGGCACATATTAGTTATAACCAAGTTATATGCAAGTCCAGTGATAAGCCGCATCTTTGAGGTGTCTCGGACTTTGGTGAAGAACACAGGGACCAAGCCTGTTTTAACATTAATTTCAATGTAACCATAAAACGGGCCTAGCCCCTGTGGTGAAGAAAATGTAAAAAACGGCTATGACGATGGGATTGATAAAGCCAGTACATATACTCACCAAAAAAAAAGCAACATAGCCTGTAAATACAACAAATCTAACACCAGAAAAGATATAACAAAATCGAAATTTATATGAAACTTTTATATTCAATTATTGAAAATGCTAGCAAAAAGGAGGGGGGGGGGGGGGGTAATCTTCTGCTTTGACTGATGATGTAAATGCGTACTATAATGATACAATGAGCAATTCATGATGTTCTGACTAATTTTAACGTGAAAAGTCATTTAAGCTCAAATAACAAATAGCATAAAATAGGTAAAAATGGTCCGTTCACTTTGATAAATGGATTTATCCTTAAATTGTGAAATCATATTATCAAAGATGAACGTTAAAATAAGGGAGTGCCGATATATCCAATAAATAAAGCAAGAAGAAATAGACTGTATTCTTTCTTTTTGCTGATTGGGCCATGGCTGTTTAAATGGGGGAGCCGAGGCATCAATATTTAGCATTGTACTGTATGGCATCCCTAAAAATGCAAAAATAGTGAACTCTTGGAACGGATTTTTACAATTACATACTCTCAAGATAAGCACATATATAATTATTAGTTATAACCAAGTCCAATGATCCTGATAATGATAAGCCTAAAAGTCGCCAAGAGACTATGTCAAATGCTGTGGCATAGGATGTGCCACCAGTCGTATGAAAAATTAGCGCCCTCATTTTACAGAAAATGATTTTTAAATGAAAATAAAAAGGTAATCAGCAATAGCTTAATGAATGATCAAATGAATGATTGAATACTGCCACATACATAACACATGTTCATCATAGGCAAAGTATTGTCTGCAAATATCAAACTGACTAGGTATATAAGTGCAAGTAAGTCAAAAGCAACAATATTATCAATGCAGCCACCACAATTTGCGACTGAGAATATGACCCGCTAGCTAGTCATAGGACAGCCATGGCCCAAACTCTCCAAATTTTGGTGACACTTTTCAGTGGGTTTTGTAATGAAGGTCTGCAAACCTTGTAGAAAGCGGTACAAGAACAATTGGTTACCACTTGAAGCTCAGAGAGAAGAACACCACAGGGGCAATCAATTTGAATTTCTGGATATCGAAAACATTTCTCCCCTGTGCGAATTTAGGCGGTTGCAACAAAACTGTTTAATCGTTTTCTGACCATATCCATTGCTTCTTGGGCAACATCGCCTCGCCAGTGCTGGCGGAAAAGTATGTTACCAAACTAAAAGAGAGTCGGGAAACAGTTTGGACAAATCGACCAAGGTGTTGTTAATTTTCAGTCTTAAATCAACAGACTTTTCACCCTTATTACCCGGTATGATATTGCCCCCACAGTGCAATGCGAGGAAATTGGATGGGTCCTCTTTTTTTTAGTAAACACTTGATTTTCGGCATAATTTTCCCTATTTCATTCCACCTAACCCTGCCAGAAAATTGTTGCCTTTCTAGCTGACGAGATGAGTTTGAAATATTAAATGCCTTGTCTGGCAAAAGACTCTCTAAATAATGGATGAATCCACATTCCAAATTCTAATATCTACAAATACAAAATTAATTGAACAAGAAATTAATACACACATATTATTTATTCCATACTAGTTAGTTAGTTGATGTCTTAATACATGTATGACATATAGCAGCTACCATTGTAGCCCTGATGTGAAATAAAGTAGAATATAATGCAACATGATTTGTCTATAACAAACTTTATTTTATAACACCTTCAATGTACAATATAAATGCTAGCAAAATGCTTAATACATGCGACGAGATTTCCAACTAATTGCCCGCAATATCCTTTTGACTCATTCCACTAGCCCATGCGCTAGAAGCTGCCCAACGCGAAAAAAATGTGTTTTATACATGTTGGTGTCCAAGCCTAGCATTCTGAAAGCCATTTAAATACAGATTCTGCTTGATAGCTGCTCACTAGGCAGCCAGACGAATGAATGAGAAAGGCTCCAGGGGAATTAGGCCTTAAATTTGCATATTTATTTAGATGCTGGATAGGGTAGATTGGACTAGAAGGCATTAAAATGATTGTGGCACCTTTTCCCTCTAGATCAGATTTGAGGTGTTTTGGGGTTATAATGACTAAATTGCTGGTTGATAGCCTAACATCACCTACTTGTATTGCATGACCTGGCTGTACTTTTGAATCCTGTACTAGCCCCTCTCTTCTTAAATATCCGAAAAATGATGTGCAAAAAAGTGCACTATATAAAATGAATTCATAGTATGATAGACAGATTTGAGGAGAATAGAAATTAGACCTTGAAGGATGCTGATGGTGATGGGTTTGCGATTGTCAACCCTTGTGTTCATACGACTAAATCCTACTAATACCTTTTTAATATAAATGATTTTGTTGTGTCCAAAAAACCTCGGATTCTGCAAAAATATGATATCCCTGCTTTGACGGTGCTTGATAACAATTGTTTGAATGAGATATAGGCTACAAAATGAATAAAGTCGTTAGGGTTTGGTGGCCGAGTTTTATTACGTTCATAAGCATGGCAAAATGAATTAAACAGATAAAAAGCTGTCGTGTATCATTTCTTTGTGTTTTCAGACAAGGAACAACTCAGCAATTCTTGTGCTCGATATTGTAGATGAGTCTGAGGACTGAATCTGGAACAGTTGATGGGAGCTGGTTGGCTTCTGGAAAAAACATGTCTGAACCTGTTTCACTGCAGACGAAAGAGAGAATTAACTCCAAAGAGATGCTGCCACTTTAACTGAATATTATGCACAGGTCCCTTGAGGACTTACAATCCTAAAGGAATCATGACTGTGGGTGATTTGGATGTTTTAGTATTTAAAATGGTGACAAGTGCTTTATTATCTGTGTGAAGGATTGCTCTCTTTACCAACAACTCCATACCCCAAATAGAGAATGCCATGGCTATGGGAATCAATTCTAAAAACGTAATGTCCCTAAATATGCCTGTCTCTTTCCAGGATTCTGGCCATGTTAAAAAGCCTTAATGAGTTCCAAAAAGAGCCTCACAACCTAGGTTTTTAGAACCAACACTGTCTGTGAATAATTCTAACTGAGATTCACTGGCCCAGTCTATCTGCTTATAAGAATTTATACCATTAAATGACTCAAGGAACACAAGCCACATTAGTTTATCTTGCGTCATTTAAAAAAACACTACGTTTGCGATTAGGCTTGCTAAGCCCAGCAGTAGCAGCATGTACAAGCGCCTTACGAATGCAATGCTCGACCTGCTGGAATAGCTCTAATGCAGAAATAAGTAGGCCAGTTAGTGATTGAATTTCACTTAGGATCACCTTTTTACAGGATAAAATTTGTTCAGTTGATTACGTAATTGATTTTATAAGGGAATACTGACATTCTCAGCAACTGTATCGATTTCGAGACCTAAAAATACTAATCCTGCTGTAGTACACAAGGTTTTATGGGCAATTAGAACCCCTAATTCATCACAAAGACTGGTACATTTTGACACTAGATAACAGTATTCCTGAGTCCAAAAAAGATCTGCAAGTAGAAAACCATCAAGGTAGTGCACTACGCCATTATATTGACAAAGGGTTCCAAAAAGTAAGCAAACTTTTCACATTTTGCACAACTTACTGAACACCCGGATGACATACACTTCTCAGTATAAATGCAATCATTGACCTTGTAACCCCGCAGCTGGAAATCAGATAGATGAACTGGAAAAAAGCGAAACGCACTCTTGACGTCTAAATGAGCCGTTAAAGCACCTGAACCTAACTTTCAAACATTTCAAGGGCTTCTTCAAATGGGGTATATCTAACTGAACAATACTTGTGATCAATATAATCATTTACGCTATCACCAGCTGGGGGAGACAAATGATAAATTAGGCGTAAAATACTATCCTTCTTTGGCACGATACCTATGGGGGAAAGTCTAAGATTATAAAGTAAGGAGTAAGGGAAAGGGCCAGCAACCCTGTCCATATTTATTTCTTTGTTAACACATTGTATAGCTTCTGTGGTAAGTAACTTTAGAGACTTAGGGTTGTTACAGTTGTATGGCCGTCTACCCCTGCGAGATGATCATGAACAATTCATGATTTTCCATTGAATGATTTATTATGACAATTCTTGGTGTTACTGGGGTAAAATTGTCATAATGTACGGGATCTTGAAATCGCTGTTTTACCGAAGGAACCTGGACTGCTCACCGCTATGGGGAGTGGCGTCCTACCCGCTCTGGGGTGTAAATTCTTGACCCAAGCTCTGAATATAGAACAACGCAGAGAAGACTTCGGTTTACCACTCATTTATTAAATATTATTAACCTTTTATTTTTATAATTTATAAAACATTCCAATTTTAACCATTTTACAACTCAATATAATACATAATAATTATAAAATATTGAAATCCTCTGAACAACTAATAATATGATCTTACCTGAATATAGAACAACGCAGACAAGACTTCGGTTTACCACTAATCCAAAAGTCCTATCTCCGCCGTCTATATGCCCTAACCTACGTCACCTCAACCTCCGTACCCTTATATGTTTATCTCACAACGCGTTCACTTACTCCGACGCACCGTGGTCAGTTTATATCGTACTTTATATTTAACACTTAGCCACTAACTCGGTTCCGTGTTTCTTATCATATATCAGCAATACAATCCCCCTAATGATGTACACATGACCCCTAGTTCATCTCTTAAGAATTCTCTATCTACTGACCAGCGGAAAACAATCTTATGAATGAATCTGTACACGTGTTTCTAATCATTGCCGCGATATATTTAGCCTATATTTACCCACATGTACTTTAAGCAAATTTAATGTAAAATATCATTATGATAAATTCCCCCTTCTACAAAAAAAATCTTGTCCCCAAGATTTATCAAGAAAATTTTGAAAAACGCTTGAGTTTGAGTGAAAAAACGTCTGGTTTCCAAGTATAAAGAGGTGGAAAACTTGGAAAAAGTGTACCTATGTCAAAACTATTTTTAATTTGTGGAGGTTGAAATGAAGCAGGATCGGAAGATACACCTTCAAAATGATTATCGTATATTATTTGTTCTGTATTTTCAAAATTCCGTGGTGTATGGGTGAGATATTTATATAATGTCTCAGCCTCACATACAGCGCACGGAGTGTGTTCGTCAATGTTTTTTCTACATTTCTCATTAACTCGAGAAGAACAGCAGCGAGTCCAGAGAATGAGAGGTGGAGCGGGACACTGAAAAGTACATACCGCACATTGAATTTTCTTTGAAGGAGACCTAGGTTGATCATACCAGTCCGTGTTTACCTGTTTTATGACTTTTGTTCGTATCTCACTTGCCGAAAAACGTCTGGGATACCCCAACGTAGATTCCGAGAGCAAACGACGAACACAGTCACCCAGTAATCTGTATAAATTACACACATTTTTGAAAAAATTTTCACGTCGCGGTGATTTAACGAAAGGTCCAAAAGTTTCAAAATAAATTTCCAACAGTTCAAACGATGCTCCTTTACAAATTTCTAACGAATAATATTCTAATAAATCGAGCAATAAATCCCAAGAAAACAATTTAGCAAATAAAACCAATTGCCAACAAATCTGATTTAAACTTAAACCTGAATATTGATTCAAATTATAAATAAACTTGACCAATTTACGCAACGTAAGATTTTTAAATAATACCAATAATTCTGTTCCAATCGTTATAGTTGATGGCAATTGAATTTCAAAAACTCTTTTTCTTGTTTGCAAATAATATTCGGAGAGAACGTTGGACTGATGGAGCATATATTTTGTAATTCGAAAGCGGTAAACATTCATTGTTCAGACGATTTCGTACAACTACAGAATAATAAAAAAAATAATTAAAAAAATTAATACCACACACTGACACCAAAAAAACACACACAAAAACCTAGTCTGTCGTATGGTGTAGGGTTTCAAAACAATGTAAGAACCCAGCACCAAGGTAGAGACGGCCAACCTCCTTAATAATGTTCCCAAAAGTTGAATTGTAATTCTTATTAAAAAGAATATGATAGCAATATATAATCGCAGGAAAAAAAAAATTGTCAATAATGTTGCAAAATTTGACGATATATTCAATGGTTAAGGAACATTATTCGCATAACCTCGCATAACCCACAATGTCACAAAAAACAATTTTTATTAACCCGAAATGATTCGATAATACAACGCTAAAAAAAACCACCCAGTCATACATGAAAACAATTTCAGATGAAAGAAAATTCATCATCGTTTAAGTATATCACCACACATACATCATAAATTTGCAATACATATTTAATACAATATTTATACAACAAGCCAGAGGATTATTATGCCTCTTATCACGACTTGTTATTCCATATTGAATCACATCACTTTAAATAATTATGTATAGTGTGCTCAAAGTTAATATCCGCAAGTGTCAATATGCACCACCTATACATATCATTATAACATCAAATCATAAAATCAATTGTACATGTGTCTCACATATATATAAAAAATATTGTTCACCAAGTTTATATCAAATTGTCAGTGTGTTTGCATAAAAAAAAAAAGAAGACAATCTCGATTCAAATCAACGGTAAACAAAACCTGTGATGTTTTTAACGTTGTATTTAAAATATTTCGAAAGACAAGAAAAACCAAATTATTTTTTTTTTGTTTTATAGATATATGTATTTTTTTTTCTTATCCAATAAAATGAACTATCAGGGTATATTATGAATGAGCTATATCATTATTTATCTTGTTCTTTCTCAAAGGTCAACAAATTCGGATATATTTGTTGATGACCAGAAGCATGAGGTCTTGAAGAAGTATTTACTTTCAAAGGGTAATAAATATTCTTATGAGTCAACAAGATGTACGCACAATATGATTGTTTTAACATTCTTTTTAACTTGAAGGCCTGATAATAAGAACTATTTATTATTTCTGGCACCTGTAAAGATCCTGGGTTTATTTTACTTGTAAATAGAAATTCGGCCAACTGACTGTTAATTTGGGACGGACTGTTCCAATTACTTTTATATCCTCAATAACAATTGGTGGTTACACATGCCAGTGTGATAAACACAGAGGAATATTTAAAGCTTTGATATCAATACATGTCTGACCGTTAGTAATTTCCAAGTATACATTTGTATTAATTGAATAATTAAACCATATCTTTTGAATTACAAGTCCACGCAATAGAGTAATAATTATGAGCAATGCAAGTGCAAAATGATCCCATTCAACTTGTTCTTGTAGCAAATTATCCTAAACTGTATTAGTTTCTGTTGTTGTAGTGGGTTTGGTGAAATAAAATTGCGAATCTGCATGCGCTGACCTTAGAAGCATTAAAGCTGCTGCTAACGTTCTAAATTTATGAAATAACCACATTAGCCAAATTGTGTTAAAGACTGTCAATCCAAACGCAACATAAGTCAAAATATCATTAGTGGTAGGCCATGCACTTTTTAACTGAATTTCTCCATCAATCAAAGATTCAGCCAAATTAGAGTAAATTTTAGTATCTTGTTTAGTACGCTTGATAACCTGTTTTAAACTTAAATCTATAATTTTATCATTTGCCAAAATATTTTGCATTTTGTGTTTATATATTTTAAATGAAGGAATTTTAACATCAACTATCTGTTTGAATGTCGTATTTGCCAAAATATCTCCCACAATATCTTCTGAAAAGAAATGTTGTAATAATGCCAAGTTAATAAGATGCAATCGTGTTACAGTTTGATTAGTAGAATCACAACTAGCATCTTCGCTAGCCAAGGGTTTTCGGTCCGCTTTGCTCCCCATAAACCCTTGGCGGATTTCATTATGAAAACTCGGTGACAAGCTCCGCTTTATGATTGGCTGCAGCTGCGAGTAGCTGATCCAATCACAGTGCATGTAAATATAAACTTTAAAAGAAAACACATGTGGGATCTTTGGTAAAACATTCGGTGCTTATAACAAGTTGAGACACAAGTTCTCGAGTACAGTGCTTCTCCAATGATGGTCTAACCAGATCGCTTAAAAACCTATCTATTTTACTGGGATTGAACATGTAGTTCTACAAACTTGTCAAGGCTCGCTTGATTAGCATGGGAAGTAAACATGGCGAATGTAGAAGTTGCCTATCCCGTTAGTATATATATATATACGTTCCTGCTTATGGTTATTGCTTTTAAAGATTCAATGATCTTTGTTTTATTTAATTTCTTTGGTCCGCAATATTCACGACAGCGATACCTGGTTTTATGGCATGAAAGCTTTCATATAAATCGGCAACTTTCTCACTCCCGGTCCTTACAAAACACGATGAATAAAACATTCTGTGCTTTCCCTTGGTTATTACTTAATTCGTATTTAACATGTTTAATAGCATCGTTAATTATGTTCCGACATTCGGTAGTCAACATGTTTTTAAGTTCTATTAATACCGTAGTGTGTATATAACCCGTTGTTTGTAAATATGCAAGGGGCGCAACTCAAGTTGCTCGCTAGATAGCGCCACCACATCACCGAGTTTTCGTAATGAAATCCGCCAAGGGTTTATGGGGAGCCAAGTGGACCGAAAACCCTTGGCTAGCGAAGATGCACAACTAGCGACATGGGGTAAGAATTTGCTTGTTTGCGTCAGTACAGTACAATGGCATGGGATGTTAATAACACAAAAATTACAACCCTTCAATTCAGACACAATTGATTTACACTGCATTGTTATACTGGGAGTTTGGTAAACTAATAATTCCGTAACACTAATTTGAATCAAGTGAGGTTTCAATTCATTTGAAAGAAAACGAAAATCACATGTATTTTTAACTTGTCTTGTATTTCCTTGAATTAAATTAAAGAGACAATCTGTTGAATTGTGTACCGTATACAGATTAGGTTTTTGATAACAATGAATGAGTTTCTCTGTTTTCTGACATTGTGCCATTGTTTTCTCTGAAAGTGTGGTATAAAATTGTTTGTCTTTAGAAACAAGCAAATAATCTTGTAAGTTTAATAATTGTGAAGCGTGATTTTCGGAATCGTTGATTGGAACCGGAAATGACATAACCTTATAGGCCGAAAAAGATTGTTCATATGTTGCTAATGGAAATCTAATTGCAATATACATTACCGATTCGTTTCGTAACATTGTAAATTTCGCAAACTGATAATAATATCGCGGATCTGTTGTAACAAGTTTATATCCCAGCTCTTCATTTTCAAGTATCGTTTGGATATCGCTCATTGTTTTCTTTAAAATCTTTGGAGAAATTATCCAAGGTGAAAGTTTCCCTTCAGCCAAATCAGATAACGATGCTCCTAAGTTTGTCATAAATGTTTCTAATAAAAATGCATCATTTAAATGCCTCATTAAATACCCTGTAAAGATAGTAGTGATCGAAGTCAATTCCGATTCAACTTGTTTTATCTCGGTAATCATTCTATTTATTGTAACGGCTTCTTCCTGCATACCTTTAATTGCATTTGACAGCCGGTCATCAATATGACTAACAAAGGAGGAAAAATCTCAACCGTATCTCTCAAGTACCTTCGCTACCTTGTTATTATTTTTAGTTAATTGATTAACATGTTGAGCCAATATATTTACATCATTTGTTGTTGCATCACCAAAAATACTTTTGGAAAGCTCGCCAACAATTGGTAACAATGCACGTTTAGAGCGTGAATTTATTGGATTTGTGATTTGTGGAATCAAATCATATACCAACCGTTTAGTTGTGTCGAGATAGCTTTTTAAATTATTTCTTATAACATTGATGTTCACCGTAAACTGATGCAACGTAAAACAATATCTCTGACTGTTTAAAGTACACTTAGAAAGCGTAGGAATCTTTGTATCTAAAAACAAAGGTATTTCAAAAGTATGTACCCAGACATCTGACGCAAAATCAACATCAATCTGCTTTTGAAACATTACTCCATAATTGAGTCTGTTTTCATCTTGCATTGAAAAAGATATGATACTCGCAAACATAAGGAAGACGAAGAGCCACATCGTGCCCACCATACCTACAATGAAATGAAAATAGTTTGATAAGAAAGCGGGCGCCCTGATAGAAGAAACAATGGAAGAAAAATGATAATGAATGGGCTCAAAATAATTCTTGTCAACCTTCAACGATATCCCTTTTTCTTAAAATGCATAAACAATTGTCAGAAATAAAATCACTTATTAAGGTCTTCCGTTTCCAACGGAAGACCTTATAGTGATTGTTAGGTTTTTTCTTTCTTTCTTATTATTATTATTATTATTATTTTCCCCTTTTTCTCTCGTGAATTTCTCAGAGATGTCTTGATGGATTTTTATAAAATTTTCAGGAATAACAGTAAATAAAAACATCTAGAGGATTTTAATTAAAAATGTTCTAAATTCACTTCCGGTCGTCCGTTTCCTGTCCCGCGACAAAAAGCTTGTCACCTCGAGATCTAAAAAATGGTAAAGACTTAAACATTCAAACTTTGTGGGATGATAGACCTATAGCTGTAGATGTGTTTAAACACTTTTGTTTTGTTCGTTATAACTTCCGGTCGTCACCGGAAGCACTTAAAAAATAAAAAATTTTACGCATCAAATTTTTTGTCAATAGAATAAATATATAAAAATAAATATATACATAGGTAATCTCTGCGATGTAATATCAACAAAAAATTTCTACTTCCGGTGAGATATCTCAATTATCTCAGATAGCTTTTTTGAAACACATTTTGTACCCGCGAGATCTCAGAAACTATCAGCGATCAAGACACGAAACTTTCATGGATGATAGACATTTGATTGAAGATGTGTTTAACCGGTTTCATTTTGTCTTCCGTCACTTCCGGTCCATACCGGAAGAGTTTACAAAATCGAGCTGTTTATCAGTTTAACTGTTTTCCTTTGATATATTTTAGTTAGATAAATGAAAAATAATGTACAAAAGGCAAGTATACAAGAAATATTGAATACAATTTAAATTGAACACTTCCGTTTGCCCGTTTCCTGTCCAGAGACCAAAAACCTGATTTCGACGAGATCTCAAAAACAGTAACGACTTGAACAACCAAATTTTGTGGGATGATAGACCTATGTATGTACATGTGTTAACACTATTTTGTTTTATCCGGCGTAACTTCCGGTCGTCACAGGAAGTACACCCAATTTTGATATTTTTAAAAATATTTTGGTTATTTAGCATTGAAGTAACATTTTAGCTATAGAGATACAAAAAGTCATCTACACATGGTAAAAAAAAGATCTACTTCCGGTTGAGACATCTCAAATATCTCAGATAGCCTTCTTTTTTAAAAACAAAGTACCCACAAGAAACTGTGATAGATCAAGACTAATATAGATAATGGACATTGACTGAACATGTGTTTAACGGGTTTCATTGGGTCCTATGTCACTTCCGGTTAATACTTGAAATGTTCAAAAGCAATAGAACTTTTTTTAAAACTTTTAACTTTTTTAAAAACATTTTACTCAATGTGATGAACAGTAACGTACGTAGGTAAATGAACTAACACATCTACTTTCCGTTTTCTTAATCACTTCCGTTTGTTCGTTTCCGGTCCCTAGATAAAAACCTTTTTTCAACGAGATATTATAACTAACGAAAACTTGAACATCCAAACTTTGAGGAAAGACAAAATGTACATGTATCCATTTTCTGTTTACAAGATAACTGGATTTTTTGTGCAGATTAATACATGAGGAACGGAAGACCTTTTTGTTGCTATAGCAACAAGAGTCTAGTTAAGGTCTTCCGTTTCCAACGGAAGACCTTATAGAGATTGTAAGGTTTTTTATTATTATTTTTTTCCCAGTTTTTGTCCACAAGATTTCTCAGAGATGGCTTGATAGATTTACTTCAAGTTTTCAGGACTGATAGAAAATGATCATATCTCTAGGCGTTTTTTTTATTTTTTGAAAATTTATTTCCTGTCGTCCGTTTCCTGTCCCGCGTTAAAAAGCTTGTCACATCGAGATCTCAGAAATGAGAAAGACTTGAACATCCAAACTTTGAGGGATAATAGACCTATAGTCGTAGATGTGTTTAAACATTTTTGTTTTGTTCGTCGTAACTTCCGGTCGTCACCGGAAGCTCTTCAATTTTTTTTGTTTTTACGTATTTAATTTATTTTCAATAGAATAAAGATATTAGTATAGATCCTTATATATGTCATCTATGCAATGTTAAATAAACAAAAACATTCTACTTCCGGTGAGATATCTCGATTATCTCAGGTAGCTTTTTTAAAACATATTTTGTACCCGCAAGTTCTCAGGTACTGTACGTGATCAAGACACAAAACTTTCACCACTCATAGACAGTTGATTGAAGATGTGTTTAAACAGTTTCATTTTGTCCTCCGTCACTTCCGGTCCACAGTGGAAGAGTTCAAACAAATCAAATTGTTTATCCGTTAAACTGGTTTTTTTTTTATAGTTTAAGCTGTTTCGATGACTAATAATGTAAAATAGGAAAGTAAACAAGATATAAAAAAAATTAAGTTTCATTAAGCACTTCCGTTTGTCCGTTTCCTGTCCCGAGACAAAAAACCTTATATCGACGAGATCTCAAAAACGGTAACGACTTCAACAACCAAACTTTGTAGAATTATAGACCTGTCTATGGACATGTGTTAACACTATTTTGTTTCATCCGGCGTAACTTCCGGTCGTCACAGGAAGAACGCAAAATTTTGATTTTTTAAAAATATGTTGATTATTTAGCATGGAAGTAACATTTTGGTTATAAAAATACAAGAGGTCATCTACACATGGTAAAAAAACCAAAAATAAGTTCTACTTCCGGTGAGACATCTCAAATATCTCAGGTAGCCTTCTTTTAAAAAAACAAACTACCCTCAAGATCTCAGAAACTGTGAGAGATACAGACACAAAACTTGTATGGATAATGGACATTTGAATGAACATGTGTTTAACGGGTTCCATTTGGTCGTTCGCCACTTCCGGTTTTAACTCGAAGTGTTCAAGCAATAAAAGGTTTTTTTTCTTAAGCATTTTTTAAACATTTTACTCAATGTAATGAACAATAACGTATCATAGGTAAATGTACTAAACTACGTATTTTCAATTTCTTAATCACTTCCGTTCGATCGTTTCCGGTTCCGAGACAAAAATCTTTTCTAAACGAGATATTATAACTAACAAAAACTTGAACATCCAAACTTTGAGGAAAGACAAGGTAATGTTTATTGTGTTTTGTATGATCCGGCGTAACTTCCGGTCGTCACAGAAAGTACTCAAAAAATGACGTTTTGTCTTTTTGTTTTGTTTATTTCTTGGGAATTCCTTTACAGTATAAATTATATCCATTTTCTGTTTACAAGAGAAATATATCTTTTGCACAGATTTATACATGAGGAACGGAAGACCTTTTTGTTGCTATAGCAACAAGAGTCTAGTTATTATTATTTTTTTCCCCTTTTTCTCTCGTGAATTTCTCAGAGATGTCTTGATGGATTTTTATAAAATTTTCAGGAATGACAGAAAATAAAAAGATCTAGAGGATTTTAATTAAAAATATTCTAAATTCACTTCCGGTCGTCCGTTTTGTGTCCCGCGACAAAAAGCTTGTCACCTCGAGATCTAAGAAACGGTAAAGACTTAAACATTCAAACTTTGTGGGATGATAGACCTATAGCTGTAGATGTGTTTAAACACTTTTGTTTTGTTCGTCATAACTTCCGGTCGTCACCGGAAGCACTTAAAAAATATATTTTTTTACGCATCAAATTTTTTGTCCATAGAGTAAATATATAAGAATAAATCTATACATGGGAATTCTCTGCGATGTAATATCAACAAAAAAATTCTACTTCCGGTGAGATATCTCAATTATCTCAGGTAGCTTTTTAAAAACACATTTTGTACCCACGAGATCTCAGAAACTATAAGCGATCAAGACACGAAACTTTCATGGATGATAGACATTTAATTGAAGATGTGTTTAACCGGTTTCATTTTGTCTTCCATCACTTCCGGTCCATACCGGAAGAGTTAAAAAAATCGAGCTGTTAATCAGTTTAACTGTTTTCCTTTGATATTTTTTAGTTAGATAAATGAAAAATAATGTAAAAATGGCAAGTATACAGGAAATATTGAATACAATTTAGATTGAACACTTCCGTTTGCCCGTTTCCTGTCCAGAAACCAAAAACCTTATTTCGACGAGATCTCAAAAACAGTAACGACTTGAACAACCAAACTTAGTGGGATGATAGACCTATGTATGTACATGTGTTAACACTGTTTTGTTTTATCCGGCGTAACTTCCGGTCGTCACAGGAAGTACACCCAATTTTGATTTTTTAAAAATATTTTGGTTATTTAGCATTGAAGTAACATTTAGCTATAGAAATACAAAAAGTCATCTACACATGGTAAAAAAAAGATCTACTTCCGGTGAGACATCTCAAATATCTCAGGTAGCCTTCTTTTTTAAAAACAAAGTACCAACAAGATCTCAGAAACTGTGATAGATCAAGACTTATATAGATAATGGACATTGATTGAACATGTGTTTAACGGGTTTCATTGGGTCCTACGTCACTTCCGGTTAATACTTGAAACGTTCAAAAGCAATAGAACTTTTTTTAAAACTTTTTAACTTTTTCAAAAACATTTTACTCAATGTGAGGAACAGTAACGTACGTAGGTAAATGAACTATAATATCTACTCTCCGTTTCTTAAATCACTTCCGTTTGTTCGTTTCCGGTCACTAGATAAAAACCTTTTTTCAACGAGAAATTATAACTAACGAAAACGTGAACATCCAAACTTTGAGGAAAGACAAAATGTACATGTATCCATTTTCTGTTTACATGATAACTGGATTTTTTGTGCAGATTAATACATGAGGAACGGAAGACCTTTTTGTTGCTATAGCAACAAGAGTCTAGTTTCTATTCTATTTGTGCACAAATTTCTACTTTGCTTTATTTAATACTTGTCTAATTCGTTTACTATATAACGTACTCATTAATAACGTTTTCGTTTTCTCTTTCTTATTGTAGAATGATACAATTGTTTTAGATATTGTGAAACATTGTTTGATGGCTCCCATGTAGGATTTGATCCATCTGCCCATTTCACTAAGTAATATCTTTTATTATTCATGTATTTCGACTTTAACAATTTCTCAACGTCATGCCAGCCATTTTTCTTATTTTCGTTTTTTGTTTGTTTACTTTCATTATTCGGCTGGGTAGTATTCGTTTGTTTTACAATTTTGTCCGGTTTTTGTCATTCTTTATTTTGAACATTTGCCTGTTGTTGCAGTGCTTGTTCATAATTCGGCGGTGGTCTATGATCCCGTGGATCTTTAAAGAGTTTCAACCTGTTTGCATGAACCGATGCTTTTAACTCTGTGTGACTGTCACATTTTCTCAACCTTAATGAATGATTCGGGTTTACCTTAGTTATGTAATAAGGCCCTTCCCATTTAGGTTCAAGTTTATGTTTTTTTCCTGGAGTACGCTTCATGATTTTAAGTAAAACCAGATCTCGTATTTGAAACTGGGGTACCTTTGCTTTTATGTCATATCTTTGCTTTGTAACCTTTTGGACTTTTTGAACGTTTTGCTTCGCGATTTCCTGAATAATTTTGACTTTGTTTATCAACTCTTCTACATATTGTTTTGGTGCTTTCCTCAACTCTTCAGTTGGTAATAACGCTATATCCAACGGTAAGGACATTTCTTGTCCAAAGACCATATAATATGGCGAAAACCTCGATGATTGCATCGACGGACTCATTCTAAAAGCCATCAATACGCTGGGTAAAATTTCATCCCATTGCGTTTGATTCTTTTGACAATAAGCCCGTAAAGATTGCGTCAACGTAGAATTTATTCTTTCACACGCGACATTACTTTGCGGATGATATGAACTTGTGACATGCCGGGTCACCTGAAATATTTTACACAAGAGTTGAACAATTTTAGACATAAAATGTTGTCCTCTATCGCTTACTAGAGTTCTCGGCGCTCCGTATCTAGTAAATATCTCTTTATACAATAAATAAGCAACTTCAGTTGCTTCCTTAGTTCTCATTGGCAATACCTCTGACCAGTGTGTCAAGGAATCCGTAACCAGTAAAATATATTGATAACCTTCTTTGGTTTTTGGTAGACCGGCTAAAGTATCCATATGCCACCTATGAAACCTATATTGGACCGGTAAAGGATGTAACGGTGCATTACGAGCAATAGTGTCTCTTTTGACCCGTTGACAGACGTCACATGACGTAATATAACCATATACATTCTGATACATTTTTGGCCAAAAATACTTTTGTTTTATTGCCATGTATGTTCTTTGAATTCCCAAATGACAACCTCCCGCTAAGGAATCATGATATGACCTTATAACATCATTTCTCAACACTTCCGGAACCGCTAATTGTTTTATTATAATTTCTGCGTTAACTTTATTTTTGTACCTTGGTTGAAAAATATGATACAAAACATTGTTGAATATTTCATATTGTTGTGCTTCATATGGAATAGCTTTTGCTCGTTTTTTATCATCTGGTAAATTGCCATGTTGAAGATATTCATACATATATTTAAAATAAGGACAATTTTGTTGTTGTTGACTAATTTGATTTTCATCTGGCAAATTTTTACCTGATTTTATTTGTGACATTTGTAAAATTTCCTCCGGATTTTCCTTTTCATAAATAAATGTTGTTTCAATTCTATCCATCGGTAACAAATCATTGTCGTTTTCTGTTATTTGGTCAATTTTCCGCGTAAGGTCTTCTTGAAAGTGCATCGCAATTTTGATGTTTAGCCGCTGGTCTATGTTTCAAATCGAAAGTAAATTATTGCAACTTTAACGCCCATCTAATTAATCTTGCATTTGTATGTTTTATTGTTTTTAGCCAAGTTAACGCTTTGTGATCTGTATTAACCAGAAAATGATTGTTAATTAGATACACACGAAAATGGTCAATTGCAGATATTAATGCCAACATTTCTTGTTCCGTAACCGAATATGCTTTTTCCGCATTATTAAGTGCTCTTCCTCCATAAGCGATTACATGTTCTTTATTATCATCTCCTATCTGAGATAAAATGTATCCTATCGCCATTCCCGATGCATCGCAGGATAAAATGAATTGTCTTCGAAAATCTGGATAAGCTAATAACGGAGTATTAGTTAGTTTTTAAGGTCTTCCGTTTTCAACGGAAGACCTTGTACTGATTCTGTTGGTAATTAAGGTCTTCCGTTTCCAACGGAAGACCTTATTGTTTTCGTACTGTTTCTTATTATTAAGGTCTTCCGTCTTCAGCGGAAGACCTTACTGTTTTTCTACGCGTTCTCATTCTTCTATATTATTATTTTTCTTCTTGGTAGTCACCCTTAATTTCTCAGCCATTTCTCAATCGATTTTAATGATTTTTACAGGGATGATGTCTTAGGTGAATATCTCTTTGCATCTTACTTCCTGTTTGAAAATTCACTTCCGCTTCTGAATTATCTCCCTTTTTCATGTATTTTGGAACATGATATTGTTCACGCATCTCCTCAAAAACTGTTATAGTTAGGGACTTGAAATTTATATGCAAGATAGAGTGGTTATGGTAGATTTGCTTGCTTGTTTTAGATTTGACCAGAAGTCATCATTCTTGAAGCTCACCCGGAACTGAAAATGTTGATGTTAAATATTTTTGACAATTTTTACGAAATTTGAGATTTGAACACGAATATCTTTCTTCTAATCAATATTTTGCTAACACATGTAGAGCATCAAAAATTAATCTATAAAAGATCTTTCAACTGACACCAAGCAAAAGGGGCTGACCCCTCATATAAGGGGCCAAGAGGGGTCTAAATTCTTTTATCTATATCTCTTTAATGAAAAATATTTTGTAATGTATTATAGAAGCAAAAATGTGTATCTTCCAGTTATCTACCTATATTTGTTAAGAGTTTTCTGATATGTTACATAATTTGGATTTTAAAGGGGCTAGAAGTCCAATATTTTGATCATTTATTTCTTAAAAAGGAGAAATATTTTGAAATGTATTATAGAAGAGAAGATACTCAGAATAATATTCGTAATAATATTTAACCACCAAAGTTTCGTTTAATGGTCCTTATAAGGAGATAAAGAGTCGGCCCCTAAAACAATCTTTCCCTAATATCTCAAAAACAGTAACAAATTTCTAAACACTTGTTGAACAAAATGTGTTTAATATTAAGGGACCTTTCATTGATATCAAGAAAAAGGGGCTAGCCCTCAAATTACATGATAAGAGGGATCTAAATGTTTCAATCAAAGCTCTTATACATATATCAGAAACAAAACAAGGGCGAGAAGTCCAATACATTTATGATTTATTTGTAAAAGAAAAAGAGGATATAGAAATTGATAAAAAGAGTCTGTTTAAAATCAAAGGATTTTTCATTCTATTTCCAAATCAAGTTTAGCTGGTGAATAGCAAAATAAAGGTCAAGCATGTATCTCAAACTCTAGTGATATTGGGAATTTAGTATTTTCCGTTTAATATAGAAGTCACCGACCACCCCCCCCCCCCCTCCCCCACCCTTCATAAAATCATTTAGTTTTTCTGGCCCGATTTTACTTGATCTTTGATCTCGGACCTTTAATTTCAACTTAGTACCATTCTAGATTACCGCACTAATTACCAGACCAATTCGTTCATTATTAACAGAGTTATGAACTTTTTGGCATTTGAGTTTTAATTTTCGTGTTTGACATGTACTGTAGAAAAAAATTCTAACTCCCGAGCCCTTCACTCAATCCTCATGAACTTTTGTGTAAATGTACCTCGGACCTCATTCTGTTTTTCTGCCAAATTTGCAGCGGGTTGAACAATTAAGAAGAAATTTCCGATATCAAGCCGCGAGTATAGCCTGTACGGGGACTTAAAATTTACACAGTGCAAGGGATGTAAGCAGCCGCGTAATATTTCTGTTGCATGTATATTTCTTGTTTTCCGTTTAGTCTGTATCTACGATAGCGTGTGAACTACTTATGAATGTTAGAACTGTGGAAATTACTGTCATCAATTTTTTTATGAATAAATTAACGTGTTACTGATTTCGTTATTTCTACATTTAAAAGAATTTTATCAATCCTGTTGATATAAAACAGTCAAACATAATAGTAAACGACACAAAAAAATCACTACTCTGAAATACATGTGTAAAATGCATCAGTCATTGTTTTAGGACTTCCCCTAATTGTTGTTAACCGAATCCGAGATCCACACCTCAAAATTCTACTTTCGATTTATTTACGACGAAAATCAAGCTCGGTCCTTTTCATCCCCCTCCAGACACAAACACGCATCAACATTTTAAATGACCTCGCACTGTTACCAAACCTGAGTAGTGAGACATCTTACACGTTGTTTTTCATCTCATACAAAAATTCAGCTCCTGTCCCGGGCGGAAACGCCCCAAATTCAAAGAGAAAATCGGGAATTATTTCGCGTCAGCCATGTTTTGACGCGAACCTTTGATGAAATACTGTTATGACACCTGCAAAGGCCGTGTGGAGCCAAGATTTGTTCTTTCTTTCTATTTCCTTCTCTCCATTTGTATTTTTTTTTTTACTTTCTAACTAAGATATTCAAAATAAAGGGGTTGTTGGACTGAAGTACAAGTTGAAAAACACTCTTCCTTTAAGATTTAGACAAAAACAGCCCTTTATTATTAAGGTCTTCCGTCTTCAGCGGAAGACCTTACTGTTTTTCTACGCGTTCTCATTCTTCTATATTATTAAGGTCTTCCGTTTCCAACGGAAGACCTTATTGTTTTTCTTAGGTTTCTTTTTCCCTATTATTAAGGTCTTCCGTTTCCAACGGAAGACCTTATTGTTATTGCTTTGTTTCTTTTTCCCTATTCTTCTATATTATTATTTTTTTTTTTTCTTACAAATTTTGTGCACGCGAGATCTCGAGAACTACTCAATTGATTTTCATGAAATTTAGGGATCTAATAGAAGATGATATGAACCGTATTGCAATTTTTTTTTTATTGATGACGTCACTTCCGGTTTTGAGATATAGTCGTTTTATCGATTTTCAGAGGGGTATTTGTGGGCAGTACTCCTCTTAAACTATAGCAGATATAAACTTGAAATTTTCAGCGATGGTAGACGGAAGACTGAAATTGTGCATGAAGGTTTAAAATCATTTCGATCGCAAAAAGTGTCGAAGCTCGCCTGGACCCGAAAATTGGGATAAAAAAAACGTCGTAATTTTTGTGGTTTTCTTTAATTATCTCTTTTCTGAAAAATAGTTTGTTAAGACATGTAATGTAAAAATAGTTTCTATTTACAAGACCTTTCTTTTAAAATCAAGGAAAAGGGGCTGGCCCCTCAAATTAGGGAACCAAAGGGCTCTAAAGTCTTTAATCTGTAGCCCTTTACTGAACGATATTTTGTGAAATGTTATAGAAGCAAATATGTTTATCTCACAGTTATGTATTCAAGCAATGTAATGATTTTATCATGTGTTACGTAATTAAGGGTTTTTTGGTGCCAAAAGTCAAAAAATTTTGATCACCCATATCTCAGAAAGGAAAAATATTTTGAAATGCAGTACAGAAGAAAAGTTGTTCAAACCGATGTTCTTAACAATATGCAACCCTCAAAATTTCGTTAAACGGCCCCTATAAGGAAATAAGGGATCGGCCCCTAAAACCTTTTTTCTTATATATCTCCAGAGCGGTAACAAATTTCTAAACACTTCTTGAACAAAATGTATTTAGAATTAAGTGACCTTTTTATTTGATATCAAGAAAAAGGGGCTGGCCCCTTAAATTAGGGGATCAAAGGGCTCTAAAGTCTTTTATCTATAGCCTCTTACTGAGGGATATTTTGTAAAATGTTATAGAAGCAAATATGTTTATCTCACAGTTATGTATCTATGCAATGTAATGATTTTATCATGTGTTATGTAATTAGGGGTTTTTAGGAGCCAAAAGTCAAAAATTCTGATCACCCATATCTCAGAAAGGAAAAATATATTGAAATGCAGTACAGAAGAAAAGTTGTTCAAACTGATGTTCTTAACAATATGCAACCCTCAAAATTTCGTTAAACGACCCCTAAAAGGAGATAGGGGATCGGCCCCTAAAACCCTTTTTCTTATATATCTCCAGAACGGTAACAAATTGCTAAACACTTGTTGAACAAAATGTGTTTAGAATTAAGTGACCTTTTATTTGATATCAAGAAAAAGGGGCTGGCCCCTTAAATTAGGGGATCAAAGGGCTCTAAAATCTTTTATCTATAGCCTCTTACTAAGGGATATTTTGTAAAATGTTATAGAAGCAAATATGTTTATCTCATAGTTGTGTATCTAAGCAATGTAATAATTTTATCATGTGTTATGTAATAAGGGGTTTTAGGGGTCAAAAGTCCAAAATTTGATCACCCATATCTCAGAAAGGAAAAATATTTTGAAATGCAGCACAGAAGAAAAGTTGTTCAAAATGATGTTTTTAACAATACGCAACCTTCAAAATTTCGTTAAATTGTCCCTTTATTGAGATAAGGGATCGGCCCCTAATACCTTCTTTCTCATTTGTCTTAAGAACGGTAACGAATTTCTAAACATTTGTTGACAATATGTGTTCAGAATGAAATGACCTTCCATTTGATTTCAAGAAAAAGGGGCTGGCCCCTTAAATTAGGGGATCAAAGGGCTCTAAATTCTTTAATCTATAGCCCTTTACTAAGAGCTATTTTGTGAAAAATTATTTAAGCTGAATTAGGTATAATACGTTTATATATCCTAACAATATAATGATTTTCTCTTGCGTTACGTATTAAGGGTTCTTTAGGGGCCAGAGGTTAACAAGTTTAATCTTTTCTATCTTAATTTGAAGAAATGCAAGTCTTTAAAAAGGCAATATAAGATAAGTTATAAAATGTGATACAATACAGCATTAGTTCTCCACTCTTTTTTCCATATCATGTTTTTTTTTCGAAAATCAAAGTCGATGATGTTAAATTTCCTTCTAAAAACCGGACGGAAGACCTCCTCGTTGCTCGCAACGAGATCGTGTCTAGTTAAGGTCTTCCGTTTCCAACGGAAGACCTTATAGTTTTCGTACTGTTTCTTATTAAGGTCTTCCGTTTCCAACGGAAGACCTTATTGTTTTCGTACTGTTTCTTATTATTATTATCATTATTAAGGTCTTCCGTTTCCAACGGAAGACCTTATAGTTTTCGTACGATTTCTTATTATTATTAAGGTCTTCCGTTTCCAACGGAAGACCTTATTGTTTTCGTACTGTTTCTTATTATTATTATTTATTATTATTATTATTTTTTTCCAAATTTTGTGCACGCGATTTCTCGGAATCTATTCGACCGATCTCAACCATTTTTTCACAGATGGTTGGGAGTGATCTAAACTAAATACGCTTTTCTTAATTTGTTCGTAGTCACTTCCGGTACCGAATTGTCGGCCATTTTGTAATTTTTGACGACCCATTTTGTGCAGCTATAAACTCGGAAACCATAAGAGATATGAATATCAAATTTTCAGGAAAGGTAGACGATAGTTTGGAGTTGTGCAGCATGTAGTTTTTTAATGCCTGTTGCGCCATTTCTTGGAGCTCGCCTGGGCAGGAAAATTGGGTACGAATTTTCATTCAAAATTTCACACGTTTTGATTTATATCTTTTTATCAGTTGATATTTTGTTAAGACATATATAACAAAAGAGGTAGAGAATTAAAAGTTCTTTCCAACAAAATCAAAAAAAAGGGGCTGGCCCTTCTATTTAGGGGCCAAAACATTCGTAAACTCTATTACAAATAACTTAAAAACGAGAAAGATTTTGTAATGTATTATAGAAGCAAAGTTGTTGATCGTACCAATATCTATTAGAAAAAATTATTACCACGCCCATTTATTACGTAACTAGGGATTTTTAGGGGCCAGAGTACTTAAACTTTGGCGCAATATAACTAGAGAAGTAGAAATATTTTGTTAGACATCATAGAAGATAAAATGTTTGAATTATTGATTTAAATTGATTCCACTTATCAAAACACGAATTTCTGTCCCCATTAAGGATCTAGAGGGCTGGCCCCTAAAATATTCAAGCATTTGTATCTCAAAAATGATCAACAATTTTAAATAGGTGTAAGAACAAAAATTGTTAGTATTCTTAAGAACTTTTCAAAGAAATCAAGAAAAAGGGGCTGGCCCCTAAAATTAGGGGCCAGGGCACTCTTAAACTCTATTACGAATAACTTAAAAACGATAAAGATTTTGTAATGCTTTATAGAAGCAAAGTTGTTGATCGTACCAATATCTATTAGAAACAATTATTACCACGCCCATTTATTACGTAATTAGGGATTTTTAGGGGCCAAAATACTTAAACTTTGACGCAATATAACTAGAGAAGTAGAAATATTTTGTTAGACATCATAGAAGTGAAAATGTTTGAAATAATGATTTAAATCGATTCCACTTATCAAAACACGAATTTCTGTCCCCATTAAGGATCTAGAGGGCTGGCCCCTAAAATATTCAAACATTTGTATCTCAAAAATGATCAACAATTTTAAATAGGTGTAAGAACAAAAATTGTCAGTATTCTTAAGACCTTTTCAAAGAAGTAAAGAAAAAGGGGCTGGCCCCTTAAATCAAGGGCCAGAGCACTCTAAAACTCTATTACAAATACCTTTAAAACGATAAAGATTTTGTAATGCATTATAGAAGCAAAGTTGTTGATCGTACCAATATCTATTAGAAAAAAATATTGCAACGCCCATTTATTACGTAATTAGGGATTTTTAAGGGCCAAAATACTTAAACTTTGACGCAATATATCTAGAAAAAGGAGACATATCTTGTTAGATATCATAGAAGAGAAAATGTTTGAATTAATTATTTAAATCGATTCCACATATCAAAACACGAATTTCTGTCCCCATTAAGGATCTATAGGGCTGGCCCCTAACAATCATTTGTGTCTCAAAATGATGAACAATTTTAGATGGGTGTAAGAACAATAAATGTTAGTATTCTTAAGACCTTTTCAAATAAATCAAGAAAAAGGGGCTGACCCCTAAATAAGGGGCCAAGACACTCGTAAACTCTATTACAAATAACTTAAAAACAATAAAGATTTTGTAATGCATTATAGAAGCAATGTTGTTGATCGTAACAATATCAGTTTGTAAAACTCATAGCCACACCCATTGATGACGTAATAAGGAATTTTTAGGGGTTTAAAACATTAAATCTTTAATGTGCTGTATGTGAAATGTGAGTGGAAATTCTGAACTTTCATTGATATTTTAATGGTATCGTTTGAAAAATTGAACGGAAGACCTCCTCGTTACTCGTAACGAGATCGTATCTAGTTAAGGTCTTCCGTTTCCAACGGAAGACCTTATTGTTTTCGTACTGTTTCTTATTATTATTATTTATTATTATTATTATTTTTTTCCAAATTTTGTGCACGCGATTTCTCGGAATCTATTCAACCGATCTCAACCATTTTTTCACAGATGTTAGGGCGTGATCTAAACTTAATACATTTTTCTTAATTTTTTCGTAGTCACTTCCGGTACCGAATTGTCGGCCATTTTGTAATTTTTGACGACCCATTTTGTGCAGCTATAAACTCGGAAACCCTAAGAGATATGAATATCAAATTTTCAGGAAAGGTAGACGATAGTTTGGAGTTGTGCAGCATGTAGTTGTTTAATGCCTGTTGCGCCATTTCTTGGAGCTCGCCTGGGCACGAAAATTGGGTACGAATTTTCATTCAAAATTTTCACACGTTTTGATTTATATCTTTTTATCAGTTGATATTTTGTTAAAACATATATAACAAAAGAGGTAGAAAATCAAAAGTTCTTTCCAACAAAATCAAGAAAAAGGGGCTGGCCCTTTTATTTAGGGGCCAAAACACTCGTAAACTCTATTACAAATAACTTAAAAACGAGAAAGATTTTGTAATGTATTATAGAAGCAAAGTTGTTGATCGTACCAATATCTATTAGAAAAAATTATTACCACGCCCATTTATTACGTAATTAGGGATTTTTAGGGGCCAGAGTATTTAAACTTTGACGCAATATAACTAGAGAAGTAGAAATATTTTGTTAGACATCATAGAAGATAAAATGTTTGAATTATTGATTTAAATCGATTCCACATATCAAAACACGAATTTCTGTCCCCATTAAGGATCTAGAGGGCTGGCCCCTAAAATATTCAAGCATTTGTATCTCAAAAATGATCAACAATTTTAAATAGGTGTAAGAACAAAAATTGTTAGTATTCTTAAGACCTTTTCAAAGAAATCAAGAAAAAGGGGCTGGCCCCTTTATTCAGGGGCCAGGGCACTCTTAAACTCTATTACGAATAACTTAAAAACGAGAAAGATTTTGTAATGCTTTATAGAAGCAAAGTTGTTGATCGTACCAATATCTATTAGAAAAATTATTACCACGCCCATTTATTACGTAATTAGGGATTTTTAGGGGCCAAAATACTTAAACTTTGACGCAATATAACTAGAGAAGTAGAAATATTTTGTTAGGCATCATACAAGTGAAAATGTTTGAAATAATGATTTAAATCGATTCCACTTATCAAAACACGAATTTCTGTCCCCATTAAGGATCTAGAGGGCTGGCCCCTAAAATATTCAAGCATTTGTATCTCAAAAATGATCAACAATTTTAGATGGGTGTAAGAACAATAAATGTTAGTATTCTTAAGACCTTTTCAAAGAAATCAAGAAAAAGGGGCTGACCCCTAAATAAGGGGCCAAGACACTCGTAAACTCTATTACAAATAACTTAAAAACAATAAAGATTTTGTAATGCATTATAGAAGCAAAGTTGTTGATCGTAACAATATCAGTTTGTAAAACTCATAGCCACACCCATTGATGACGTAATTAGGAATTTTTAGGGGATTAAAACATTAAATCTTTATTGTGCTGTATGTGAAATGTGAGTGGAAATTCTGAAATTTCATTGATATTTTAATGGTATCGTTTGAAAAATTGAACGGAAGACCTCCTCGTTACTCGTAACGAGATCGTATCTAGTTATTATTATTTTTTTCCACAAATTTTGTGCACGCGATTTCTCGAAAACTATTCAACCGATTTCCACCATTTTTTCACAGAAGATGAGACTTGATGTAAACTTCATACGTTTTTGGGAATTTTCCTGTCGGCACTTCCGGTGCCGAATTGTCGGCCATTTTATCAATTTTCACGACCTATTTTGTGCAGAGCTGATCTCAGAAACTATCAGAGATATGACTATGAAATTTTCAGGATAGGTAGTCTATAGTTTGAAGTTGTGCACTATTATGTTGTTTTACGCCAGTGGCGCCATTTCTTGGAGCTCGCCTGGGCTCGAAAATTGAGTACGAATTTTCATTCAAAATTTTCATACGTTTTCATCTGTATCTTTTTATCAGTTGATATTTTGTTAAGACATATATAACAAAAGTAGTAGATAATTAAACGTTCTTTCCAACAAAATCAAGAAAAAGGGGCTGGCCCCTTCAATAAGGGGCCAAGACACTAGTAAACTCTATTACAAATAACTTAAAAATGATCAAAATTTTGTAATACAATATAGAAGCAAAGTTGTTGATTGTAGCAATATTAATCAGGTAAAATCATTTTCACACCCATTTATGACGTAATTAGGGATTTTAAGGGGCCAAAGTACTTAAACTTCGATGCAATATATCTAGAGAAGGAGACATACTTTGTTAGGCAATGTAGAAAAGAAAATGTTTGCATTGATGATTCTAATCGATTCCACTAATCAAAACTCTAAAGTCTGTCCCCATTAAGGATCTAGAGGGCTAGCACCTAAAATACTCAATCATTTGTATGTCAAAAATGAACAACAATTTTAGATGGGTGTAAGAACAAAAAATGTTAGTATTCGTGAGACCTTTCGATTGAACTCAAGAAAAAGGGACTGGCTCCTTAAATGAGGGGCCAAGACACTCGTAATCTATATTACAGATAACTTGAAAACAATCAAGATTTCAAATATCTTTGGTACCTAGCCTTTTTACAAAATTGATACCAGCGAGATTTAAGTCACTGTAAGTGATTGAGACACAAACTTTTATAAATGATAGACAATCGATTGAAGATATATTTAACGTGTTTTCTTTTGTCAACCGTCACTTCCGGTACTCACCAGAAGAGTTCAAACAATTCATTTTTTTCACAAGTTTAATTAATTATCTTTGGTGTTTCATCTTCCATGATTAACAGTGGTGTACACTAAACAAATGTATAAAAAAAAAACCTAGCTTTTATTTTCATAAACCTCTTTTGTTCGTCCGTTTTTGGTCTCGAGACAAAAAACCTAGATTCACCAAGATCGCAGATTTGGCAGAGAATATCGATATTTCATCATATCATATAAAAACAAAATCGGACGGAAGACCTACTCGTTACTCGTAACGAGATCTAGTTAAGGTCTTCCGTTTCCAACGGAAGACCTTATAGTTTTCGTACGATTTCTTCTTATTATTATTTTTTTCCACAAATTTTGTGCACGCAATTTCTCGAAAACTATTCGACCGATTTCAATCATTTTTTCACAGAAGATGGGACTTGATGTAAACTTAATACATTTTTGAGATTTTTTCTGTCGTCACTTCCGGTACCGATTTATCGGCCATTTTGCACATTTTCACGACCTATTTTGTGCAGAGCTGATCTCAGAAACTATCAGAGATATGACTATGAAATTTTCAGGATAGGTAGTCTATAGTTTGAAGTTGTGCACTATTATGTTGTTTTACGCCAGTGGCGCCATTTCTTGGAGCTCGCCTGGGCTCGAAAATTGAGTACGAATTTTCATTCAAAATTTTCATACGTTTTCATCTGTATCTTTTTATCAGTTGGTATTTTGTTAAGACATATATAACAAAAGTAGTAGATAATTAAACGTTCTTTCCAACAAAATCAAGAAAAAGGGGCTGGCCCCTTAAATTAGGGGCCAAGACACTCGTAAACTCTATTACAAATAACTTAAAAACGATCAAAATTTTGTAATGCAAGATAGAAGCAAAGTTGTTGATTGTAGCAATATTTATCAGGTAAAATCATTTTCACACCCATTTATGACGTAATTAGGGATTTTAAGGGGCCAAAGTACTTAAACTTTGATGCAATATATCTTGAGAAGGAGACATACATGTATTTTGTTAGGCAATGTAGAAAAGAAAATGTTTGCATTGATGATTCTAATCGATTCCACTAATCAAAACTCTAAAGTCTGCCCCCATTAAGGATCTAGAGGGCTGGCACCTAAAATATTCAATCATATGTATCTCAAAAATGAACAACAATTTTAGATGGGTGTAAGAACAAAAAATGTTAGTATTCGTGAGAACTTTCGATTGAACTCAAGAAAAAGGGACTGGCCCCTTAAATGAGGGGCCGAGACACTCGTAAACTGTATTACAGATAACTTGAAAACAATCAAGATTTCAAATATCTTTGGTACCTAGCCTTTTTACAAAATTTATACCAGCGCGATTTTAGTCACTGTAAGTGATTGAGACACAAACTTTTATATATGATAGACAATCGATTGAAGATATATTTAACGGGTTTTCTTTTGTCAACCGTCACTTCCGGTACTCACCAGAAGAGTTCAAACAATTTATTTTTTTCACAAGTTTAACTGATTATCTTTTCATCTTCCATGATTAACAGTGGTGTACACTAAACAAATGTATAAAAAAAACCTAGCTTTTATTTTCATAAACCTCTTTTGTTCGCCCGTTTTCGGTCTCGAGACAAAAAACCTAGATTCACCAAGATCGCAGATTTGGCAGAGAATATCGATATTTCATCGTATAATATGAAAATAAAATCGGGCGGAAGACCTAATCGTTACTCGTAACGAGATCTAGTTAAGGTCTTCCGTTTCCAACGGAAGACCTTATTGTTTTCGTACTGTTTATTATTATTTTTTTTTTCCAAATTTTGTGCACGCGATTTCTCGAAAACTACTCAACCGATCTGAACAATTTTTTCACAGATGATGGGAAATTATCTGAATTTTATATGTTTTTGAATTTTTTGTCGTCGTCACTTCCGGTCCGGATTTACGGTCGATTTTGTAATTTTTTACGACCAATTTTGTGCAGAGTTGATCTCAGAAACTATAAGAGATATGACTTTGAAATTTTCAGGATAGGTAGAGCATGGTTTGAAGTTGTGCACTATTTAGTTGTTTTGCACCAGTGGCGCTATTCCTTGGAGCTCGCTTATGCACAAAAATGGGGTACAGATTTCGATTCAAAATTTCCATATGTTTTGATCAGTATCTTTTTATCAGTTGATATTTTGACAAGACATATAGAACAAAAGTAGTAGAGAATCAAAAGTTCTATCCAATAAAATCAAGAAAAAGGGACTGGCCCCTTTAATTAGGGACCAAGAGACTCGTAAATTCTATTACGAATAACTTGAAAACGATAAATATTTTGTTATGCATTATAAAAATCAAAGTTGTTGATCTCTACATTATCGGTTTGAAAGAGTCATCGTCAGGCCCATGTCTGGCGTAATTAGGGTTTTTATTCTTTATCTTCAAATTTTTTTTTTGGGGGGGGGGGGGTAATTTTGAAATTGTATCGATATCTCATGGTATCATTTTATCTAAAAAAAAAAAAAAAAATCGGACGGAAGACCTACTCGTTACTCGTAACGAGGTCGTATCTAGTTTATTAAGGTCTTCCGTTTCCAACGGAAGACCTTCTTGTAATTGCTTTGTTTCTTTTTCACTATTATTTTTATTGTTTTTTTTTTCTGTCACGTTTTCTCAAGAATGCTTCAGCCAATTTTCATGAAATTTTCAGATCTTATTCATGACAAAATTTGTAAGAAAAGTACAGGGGATTTTTTTGGTCGTCACTTCCGGTACCGAGATATTAAAGATTTTACGTTTTTGCTTGTTCACGATTTTTCTCAAAAAGTATTTACGATATAACCTTCAAATTTTCAGAGAAGGTAGAGAGTGAACGGCCGCAGTGCCCTTCGCATATCCGAACGTCCGCCGTCACTTCCGGTCGTCACCGGAAGGAAATGAAAAACCTTAATTTTTCAAATTTTTAGATTTGGATTTTATTTATGTTTTTATTCGATAGAGACGCTTAAAACACTTCAGAATATGAAATTCGTGTTAAAATCGATCCAGGCATTCCCGAGATTTTGAGTTCAAAAGTTCTGAAGCGAGAGTCCGCGTAGCTCAGTCGTTAGAGTGTTGGACTTGTGCCCAGGCGACCCGGGTTCCATCCCCGAGTGCCGATTATTTTTTCTTCCCTAATTTTGTTTGTTTAACGATTTTACCTTTAAAATGTTGGTTTTTACTGTTTTCCGTTTTATATTTATCATAAATAAAAATAATAACAGCTTTTTTAGTACAAATATAGAGCTCGTTTTTGTCAGCAGTTCGCATCGCTGCCATCAAAGACATGCCGCCGAAGCGCCCCTGCAGTACGACCGCATTAGAGTTCACTGGGTCGCTTTGCCGGCATCAAAGAAATGCCGCCATCTCAATGACTGTATGAACACAAAATTTAGCAATGCACCAACGTTATTCTACATGGCTTTAAAAGGAGGACTGATTAGTATTTGTTCACATATATAGATACACGCTTGCATGTATGCATGCGTTTATTGACATACATGTACGTTGCTGATATACTGATTCCCTAAACACTACAAAAAACTAAAAAATCTCTCTCTCTCTCTCTCTCTCTCTCTCTCTCTCTCTCTCTCTCTCTCTCTCTCTCTCTCTAAAGTACATAAGAACTAAGTACAGGTAACATGCAGTAAATTGGATAGAGGCTAAATCTACATTGGCGTCCAAAAATTATACATGTATTTATTTCAAGTTACGGGATAATGTCTATGGATTCAAATAATTTGAAATTCATTGTTTAATGATTGTCTTCTTACTGATTGGAAGTCAATGCTAAAAAGTCATTTTCATTAAAGATGGTGTACTTTTTCCTTTTTTGTGCATGTCTATATACTGATACAAATCTGTTGTCTGTTTGGGATTAAGAAAAACCTCCGAAGTTTATACTCGTAACTATGCAAACGAACGGGTGACTGCGACAAGATTTGAAAACTGACCACCCGTTTATGAGTGTTTGAGCCTAAAAATAAACAGATGTAAAAAAAAAAATCATTAGTTACATCTTTCAAACACACTTATACATTGTTTTTAACATATGTATTTTATTTAATACCACATATTGCAATATGTGATATTTAGAATTTAATATTTTACGTTTAATATAGAAGTCACCGACCGACCCACCCCTCCTCCAAATTCATAAAATCATTTAGGTTTTAGTGCCCGATTTTACTTGATCTTTGATCTTCGACCTTTAATTTCAACTAATTACCATTCTAGATTACTGTACTAATTACCAGACCAATTCGTTCATTATTAACAGAGTTGTGAAGCTTTTGGCATTTGAGTTTTAGTTGTTGTGTTTGACATGTACTGTAAAAAAAATTTCTAACTCCCAAGCCCTTCACTCAATCCTAATGAAAATTCGTGAAAATGAACCTCTGACCCCATTCTTATTGTCTGTCAAATATGCAGCGGATTGATCAATTAAGACGACATTCCTGAGATTAAACGGCGCTTATGGCCTATACGTGGAAATTAAATTTACACACTGTACACGCACCGACCCCCCCCCTTCCTATTCACAAAATCATTTAGTTTTTCTGGCCTTATTTTACTAGATCTTTCATCTTGAGCCTTTATTTTCAACCTAATTCAATTCTAGATTACTGTACTAATGACCAGACATATTCGTTCATTTTTAAGAGAGTTATAATTTTTTGGGCATTTGAGTTTCGATTGGCGTGCTTGACGTGACTGTAGAAAAAAACCTTGGACCTCATTCTGCCAAATATGCAGCGGATTAAACAATTAAGAAGAAATTCCTGAGATCAAACGACGGGTATAGCCTGTACGGAGACTTAAAATTTACACAGTACAAGGGATGTAAGCAGTCGCGTTATATTTCTGTTGCATGTATATTTCTTGTTTTCCATTTTGTCTGTATCTACGATAGCGTGTGAACTACTTATGAATGTTAGAACTGTGGAAATTACTGTCATCAAATTTTTACCGAATAAATTTACGTGTTACTGATTTCGTTATTTCTACATTTAAAAAGATTTTATCCATCCTGCTGAAATAGAACAGTCAAACATAATAGTAAACGACACGAAAAAATATTCTCAACACTGAAATACATGGGTAAAATGCATCAGTCATTGTTTTAGGACTTCCCCTAATTGTTGTTAACAGAATCCGAGATCCACACCTCAAAATTCTATTTTCGAATTAATTTAAGACAAAAATCAAGCTCGGGTCTTTTTATTCTCTTTAGAGAAGTGGACAGGCATAGCCTACATCCACTTCTCTTCGCAAGCCCTCATATTTTGATTCTGGAAAACGTGTAAATGTCGGAACCAAAGGCGGTTTACGCTTCGACTCATGTTTCGACTTTAGTTTCCCTGAATTTTCGTAAAAGACCTACTATTTCTACATTTTAAACATTATTGCATCCATATATCACAAAAAAATCAACACTAACCCGCTGTCAAATCATTTTCGCAACTTCTACATCCCGGGTTTAAATTTTGTGTATCACACTGTTTATCTAGGTCAGCGCAGATTAAATGTTTATGTTTCGGATAAAATTGGAAGCCTATTTAAGACAATAATGTCGAAAACGTAACTGAATCAACTTAATCTTTCAACATACAAACAAATACTGAGTCAAATAATTACAAAGTGGTATTTCTTCCCTTATTAACCATATTTTATGGTGACAAATTTTGTTCTACATCTATTTTTAACAATAAAATGCACATTGATTAATATAGCATACAAGAAAGATTAAAATAACGAGTTTTCATTGTTTTATGTGACAAAGTTACTTATTTTATCGTATGCATTTGTTAACTTGTCTTAAATTGTAAAACCGTTCTATATAGGTCTGTAAATTTTAAGAAAAATACCTTAAATCTAAAGTCTATAATCGGAACACTATTTTCCGTTTTTTCCGACTCTAAAATTTCTACTTTTTAAACCACCTATAGCGAGTGATCTCATAATTTAAACCCGGAATGTAGAGGTTGAGAAAATGATTAGAAAGCGGGTTAGTGGTGATTTGTTTGTGAT
This sequence comes from Magallana hongkongensis, assembly GCA_015776775.1. Classification (NCBI taxonomy): domain Eukaryota; kingdom Metazoa; phylum Mollusca; class Bivalvia; order Ostreida; family Ostreidae; genus Magallana; species Magallana hongkongensis. The sequence goes on from CM027471.1 coordinate 7,740,189, forward strand.
ATATGGATGCATTTATGTTTAAAATGTATAAATAATAGGTCTGTTACGAAAATTCAGTGAAACTGGAGTCGAAACATGGGTCGAAGTGTAAACCGTCTTTGGTTCCGACATTTACACGTTTTCCAGAATCAAAATATGAGGGCTTGCGAAGAGAAGTGGATGTGGGCTATGCCTGTCCACTTCTCAAAAGAGAATAGGGTCTTTTCACCCCCCTCCAAACACAAATCAATATTTCAAATGACCTCGCATTGTTACCAAACATGAGTAGTCAGACATCTTACACGTTGTTTTTTATCTCATACAAAAATTCAGCCCCTCTCCCGGGCGGAAACGCCCCAAATTCAAAGACAAATTCGGGAATTATTTTGCGTCAGTCATGTTTTGAGACACCTGCAAAGGCTGTGTGTTCTAATCTCGCCGGAGCCAAGATTTGTTCTCTCTATTTCTTTCTCTCCTTTTTATTTAATGTTCTAACTAAAATATTCAACTTAAAAGAGTTGTTGGACTGTAGTACAAGTTAAAAAACACTCTTCAATTAAGATTTAGACAAAAACAGTCTTTTATTATTAGGGTCTTCCGTCTTCAGCGGAAGACTCTTCTATTCTTATTGTTATTAGGGTCTTCCGTTTACAAAGGCAGACCCTCTTTTTTTTCTTCGGTTTCTTTTTATTACAGGTAATTAGACCTACTTTAGGTCAAAAGACCTCTTATTTGATATTAAATAAAATGGGGGTGGTCCTTTAAATTAGGGATCCAACGGGGTGTATAATCCTTCATCTATCGCTCTTTTAGATCACATCTGCATTTCCTGATATGTTTCGTCGATGAAGATAAAAGGCAAGGTCATTTCCTTTTCTAATCAAAGGACTGAAGTACTGAAAGCCGGGCTCTTTTGGTGTGTCTTTATGCATATTGTGTAGTTAAGACAAATTTTGTAAGCGGCTGTAAACAAAAAATATGTCTGTCAAGTAAACGTTAAAAAGTTCAACAGTTGCTGCCTTGAATTTTGCAACAAGCATTATATATTCAATCCCCGTTTCTTCATCGCGCAGCAAAGTAGTTCATGGAAATTCATGAGCATTTTATGTGTCAAAATTGCATAGTAATGTTTTAAAAACACGTCATAAATAGGAAAACTAAAAAAGAAAGTCAATTTATTCGAAATTAAAAAAAAAGAAACAAAATGCCAACACTTTTGACAAAACGTGGCTCTTTGTGTAACTATTTGGTATAGCGGAAGCTTTACCTTGACGCTGTTTGGTATTTTTGTTTATTTGTGCTATTTATAGTAACATGGGTGATTTGCCTGCCTATAGCCAGGACTCTGCTTTCAGCAGAGCCCGGCTAAAACTCGGACGGAAGACCTCCTCGTTGCTCGCAACGAGATCGTGTCTAGTTATTATTATTTTTTTTTTCTCCCACGTTTTCTCTAAAACGCTTCAGCCGATTTTGATAAAACGTTCAGATCTTGTTTATGACAACATTTGTAAGAAAAGTACGTGGGATTTTTTTGGTCGTCACTTCCGGTCCCGAGATATTAAAGATTTTATGTTTTTGCTTGTTCACAAGTTTTCTCCAAAAGTATTTAAGATAGAACTTTCAAATTTTCAGAGATCGTAGAGAGTGAACGGCCGCAGTGTACTACGCATATCCGAACGTCCGCCGTCACTTCCGGTCGTCAGCGGAAGGAAATGAAAAACCTTAATTTTTCAATTTTTTGAACTTGAATTTTTTTTATGTTACTATTCGATAGAGACACTCTAAAAACCTCTGAATATGAAATCTGTTTTAAAATCGATCCATGCATTCTCGAGATTTTGGGCTCCAAAGTTCTGAAGCGAGAGTCCGCGTAGCTCAGTCGTTAGAGTGGTGGACTTGTGTCCAGGCGACCCGGGTTCAGTCCCCGAGTGCCGATTATTTTTTCTTGCTTAACTGTGTTTTGTTTAACGATTTTATCTTTATAATGATGGATTTGAATGTTTTCCGTTTTCTTTTTGTCATAAATAAAATAATAGCGGCTTTTTTCAGTACAAATATAGAGCTCTTTTCTGTCAACTACTCGCTAAATTCGGACGATTGTCGCATTGCCGGCATCAAAGACATGCCGCCGTAGCACCCCTGCAGTTCGACCGCATTAGAGTTCACTGGATCGCTTTGTCGGCATCAAAGAAATACCGCCATTTCAATGATTGTATACACACAACATTTAGCAATGCACCAACGTTTTTAGTATTTCACATGGCTTAAAAAGAAAGGTTGTTTTGTATTTATTCAAACATTTAGATATGTACATGTATGCATGTATACATGCGTTTATTGACAAATGTTGCGTTTATATTGAATTCCTGAACACTAAAATCTCTCTCTAATCTCTCTCTCTCTCTCTCTCTCTCTCTCTCTCTCTCTCTCTCTCTCTCTCTCTCTCTCTCTCTCTCTCTCTCAAAGATCTACTACAGGTAACATGGAGTAATGAGGCTAGAGGCTAATGTACATTTGACGTCAAAAAAGTAAATACGTATTTTTTTCTAGTTACGGGATATTGTCTACGGATGTTATTTTTTGAAATTCACTGTTCAATGATTTAATAACAAATCTATTGACTGTCTGGGATTAAAAAAAACCGATTTTTATTATCAACTGAATGCTTAACATTGGTCATTTAGACATAACACGTGGGTATCGTTTGGATTCGGGAAAATGGGGAATAAATAATCATACTATATTTTTAATGATGTAGGTTATTTTATTTGCTGACTTACCAGAATTTGTTTATTATGCAGTTATTGTCGGCAAAGAAAAACTTGAGAAAAAAAAAGAAATATAATTCATATGAAAAAGCAGATAAAACAATTATAAATTTCTTTATCAAATCAGAGACGTAAATGTTATTTATGTCCTTGATCAAATCGATTTCTGATTAATCTCTCTCTCTCTCTCTCTCTCTCTCTCTCTCTCTCTCTCTCTCTCTCTCTCTCTCTCTCTCTCTCTCGTCATACATATGTAGTGTTTAGCATGCAAATGTTATGGCATTTTATATATTTTATTTCTGAAAACTTTAAAAGTAAAAAGTAAATCCATAAATTGCGTTTGATGTAAGATTTTAAAAGATTATTGCAAATGTTTCTCGACTTGTTGCAATACTGCTGTTGTCATAGGCAAAATCCCATCGTGAGCTCTGGACCGGTAAATGTCCGAGTAAAAATAAACTGGCGACTTCGAGAGAATAATGCGTACATCTCCCCTATTGTAAGACCCATCAACTTAAAATTCGGCAGGAGTGTATCTCAGACATTACTTTTATGAAAAATACATGCACGTTGCGAGTGTTTTAAAGATTAATTGATTTTTTAGGATTTTGAAGCGAGCTGGTAGTTTTCTATCTGGGTCAGAGTTCGACCTCTTTCTTTATTTATGGTTTCATTGAAATTAATGTTGAAATGGACTTGGCCCCTGTGCAGCCGCGTAATATTTCTGTTGCATGTATATTTCTTTTTTTCCGTTTAGTCTGAATCTACGATAGCGTGTGAACTACTTATGAATGTTAGAACTGTGGAAATTACTGCATCAAATTTTTACCGAATAAATTTACGTGTTACTGATTTCGTTTTTTCTATTTTTATAAAGATTCTATCAATCCTGCTGAAATAAAACAGTCAAACACAATAGTAAACGACACGAACAAGAATTATCAACACTGAAATACATTGGTAAACTGCATCAGTCATTGTTTTAGGACTTCCCCTAATAGTTGTTACACGAATCCGAGATCCACACCTCAAAATTCTATTTTCGATTTATTTACGACGAAAATCAAGCTCGGGTCTTTTCACCCCCCTCCAGACAAAAACACGCGTCAATATTTCAAATGACCTCGCACTGTTACCAAACCTAAATAGTCAGACATCTTACACTTTGTTTTTCATCTCATACAAAAACTCAGCTCTTCTCCCGGGCGAAAACGCCCCAAATTCAAACACAAATTCGGGAATTATTTCGCGTCAGCCATGTTTTGAGACACCTGCAAAGGCTGTGTGTTCTAATCTCGCCGGAGCCAAGATTTGTTCTTTCTCTCTATTTCTTTCTCTGCTATTTATTTAATTTTCTAACTAAAATAATCAACATAAAAGGGTTGTTGGACTGTAGTACAAGTTGAAAAACACTCTTCAATTAAGATTTAGACAAAAACAGTCTTTTATTATTAGGGTCTTCCGTCTTCAGCGGAAGACCCTTCTATTCTTATTGTTATTAGGGTCTTCCGTTAACAAAGGAAGGCCCTCTTTTTTTCTTCGGTTTCTTTTTATTACAGGTTATTAGACCTGTTATTAAGTCAAAAGACCTCTTATTTAATATGAAATAAAATGGGACTGGTCCTTAAAATTAAGGATCCTACAGGTGCATAATCCTTCATCCATCGCTCTTTTAGATCACATCTGCATTTCCTGATATGTTTCGTTGATGATGATAAAAGGCAAGGTCATTTCCTGTTCTAAAAATCGGACGGAAGACCTCCTCGTTGCTCGCAACGAGATCGTGTCTAGTTAAGGTCTTCCGTTTCCAACGGAAGACCTTATTGTTTTCGTTCGGTTTCTTTTTCCCTATTATTAAGGTCTTCCGTTTCCAGCGGAAGACCTTATTGTTTTCGTACTGTTTCTTATTATTATTATTATTTTTTTTTCCAAATTTTGTGCACGCGATTTCTCGAAATCTATTCGACCGATTTCAACCATTTTTTCACAGATGTTAGGGCGTGATCTAAACTTAATACATTTTTCTTAATTTTTTCGTTGTCACTTCCGGTACCGAATTGTCGGCCATTTTGTAATTTTTGACGACTCATTTTGTGCAGCTATAAACTCGGAAACCATAAGAGATATGAATATGAAATTTTCAGGATAGGTAGACGATAGTTTGAAGTTGTGCAGCATGTAGTTGTTTAATGCCTGTTGCGCCATTTCTTGGAGCTCGCCTGGGCACGAAAATTGGGTACGATTTTTCATTCAAATTTTTCACACGTTTTGATTTATATCTTTTTATCAGTTAATATTTTCTTAAGATATATATAACAAAAGAGGTAGAGAATCAAAAGTTCTTTCCAACAAAATCAATAAAAAGGGGCTGGCCCCTTTATTTAGGGGCTAACACACTCGTAAACTCTATTACAAATAACTTAAAAACGATAAAGATTTTGTAATGTATTATAGAAGCAAAGTTGTTGATCGTACCAATATCTATTAGAAAAAATTATTGCCACGCCCATTTATTACGTAATTAGGGATTTTTAGGGGCCAAAATACTTAAACTTTGACGCAATATAACTAGAGAAGTAGAAATATTTTGTTAGACATCATAGAAGAGAAAATGTTTGAATTAATGATTTAAATTGATTCCACTTATCAAAACACGAATTGCTGTCCCCATTAAGGATCTAGAGGGCTGGCCCCTAAAATATTCATACATTTGTATCTCAAAAATAATCAACAATTTTAGATGGGTGTAAGAACAAAAATTGTTAGTATTCTTAAGACCTTTTCAAAGAAATCCAGAAAAAGGGGCTGGCCCCTTTTTTTTGGGGGGGGGGGAGCAAGAAACTCGTAAAGTCTATTACAAATTACATAAAAACGATTAAGATTTCGTAATGCATTATAAAAGCAAAGTTGTTAATTGTAGCAATATCTATCTGGAAAACTCATTGCAACGCCCATTTATTACGTAATTAAGGATTTGTATACATTATCTGAAAGTGTGTGTGTGTGGGGGGGGGGGGGGGGGGGGGGCTCTAAAATTATATCGATTATTTAGGTATGATTAAAAACAGAAATCACAAGGAAGACCTACTCGTTACTCGTAACGAGATCGTATCTAGTTATTATTATTATTTTTCTTTTTTTTTCTTACAAATTTTGTGCACGCGATTTCTCAGAAACGGCTCGACCGATTTTCATGAAACTTTCAGATATGATAGATAGTGATCTAAACCTTATAGGTTTTTTATGATATTGATGACGTCACTTCCGTTTTTGAAATTTTGACGTTTTAGCGATTTTTAGAGGGGTGGCTTGTTCCTCTAACTCCTCCTAAACTATAAAAGATATTGAGTTCAAACTTTCATGGAATGGTAGACAACAGATTGTAGATTTGCAATTTTATTTTCATTTTGAACTGGATTGAAAGGCGCCGGAGCTCGCCTGGACCCGAAAATTAAGTTTAAAAAAATGTCGTATTTTTTTCTTGTTTTCTTTGTTTATCTCTTTTCTGAAAAATATTTTGTGAAGACATGTAATGTAAGAAAGGTGAATATTTATAGGACCTTTCATTTGATATCAAGAAAAAGGGGCTGGCCCCTCAAATTAGGGGACCAAAGGGCTTTAAAGTCTTTTATCTGTAGCCCTTTACTGAGAATTTTTTTGTGAAATGTTATAGAAGCAAATATGTTTATCTTACAGTAATGTATCCAAGTAATGTAATGATTTTATCATATATTACGTAATTAAGGGTTTTGAAGGGCCAAAAGTCTAAAATTTTGATCACCCATATCTCAGAAAGAAAAAATATTTTGTAATGCAATACAGAAGAGAAGTTGTTTCAAATGATGTTTCTAACAAAATGCAACCTTTAAAATTTCGTTAAACGGCCCCTAAAAGGAGTTAAGGGACCAGCCCCTAAAACCTTCTTTCTCATATATCTCCAAAACGGTAACGATATTTTAAACACTTGTTGAACAAAATTTGTGTAGAATTAAATGACCTTTTATTTGATACCAAGAAAAAGGGGCTGGCCCCTTAAATTAGGGATCCAAAGGCCTCTAAAGTCTTTAATCTGTAGCCCATTACTGAGAGATATTTTGTGAAATGATGTAGAAGCAAATGTGTTTATTTTATAGTTATGTATTCAAGCAACGAAATGATGTTATCATGTGTTACGTAATTAAGGGGTTTTAGGGGCCAAAAGTCTAAAATTTTGATCACCCATATCTCAGAAAGGAAAATATTTTGTAATGCAGTACAGACGAAAAGTTGTTCAAAATGATGTTCTCAACAAAATGCAATCGTCTAAATTTAGTTAAACGGCCCCTTTTAGGAGTTAAGGGACCGGCCCCTAAAACCTTCTTTCTCATATATCTCCAAAACGGTAACGATATTTTAAACACTTGTTGAACAAAATTTGTGTAGAATTAAATGACCTTTTATTTGATACCAAGAAAAAGGGGCTTGCCCCTTAAATTAGGGGACCAAAGGCCTCTAAAGTCTTTAATCTGTAGCCCTTTACTGAGGGATATTTTGTGAACGGTTATAGAAGCAAATATGTTTATCTTACAGTTATGTATCCAAGCAATGTAATGATTTTATCATGTGTTACATAATAAGGGTTTCTTAGGGGCCAGAATTATAGAATTTTGATCACCAATATCTCAGAAAGGAAAAATATTTTTAAATGCAGTAAAGAAAAGATACTCAGAAAGATGTACTTAATACAGTGCTGCTATCGTGAAAGTTGACAAAACTATCCTATCCTATCCTATATCCTGTATCCTGCATCCTATCCTGCAAATAAGCTCTATCCTATCCTATCCTATCCCATACCTTCAAAATATAGGAATGCAATTTAAATGAAACGAAATTTAAGAATTAAATGATTTTATCAATTAATGTAGTACTCAAAATGAATATTTGAATCTTAAAACCGAATATTCTTCGAGCGGGATAACTTATTTACCTGTGCTATTGTAAAATTAAATCGTACGCGGGATGGACACAATAACGTAAACAAACAGGTAAGCGATTTGATTTTTGATTTTACTATATGTATTCATAAAAAAACAGATAAATAACTTCGATGCACTCATTAAGGAACTGTTTAGTCACATATTTTTATCAAATTATTTTGTTATTACATATAACTGAGCGTAATTATCATTATTCGAGCGATTCGCTCGGCGATAAATGTAAACACGATCTGGAAATAAATATTTCTTTTAGGAAGTTTATATCGTTTATAGTTAAAACACTTGGAGTTATTTTTAATGTATACATTATTAAGCATTTATAGCTACATAATGTAACTAACATTTATTAAATCGATATGTCCAGGTTAATAATTGACAGAAGTATGCGTCCCTGTTATTGGGCATCGAAGACATTACATGAAACATGAAGCAATGTCTGTTTCTTGTATACATGTTTATCTTTTAAAATGCCGAATTGGTCGTTTATAAATTTAAGCTTTTATACTTTGCAGACTTTAAATGAAGTAAATACAGAAATCTATTTATGACATTGTCAAATGTTGTATCGAAACCTCGTAGTAACTCCGTACTTGCGTACGAATTGACAAAGATGTAGCGCCTACATTTTAGCACGCATCAATGTTATTCACCGCGTTCAGGATAGAATAATTATTCTTTAATGGTTTAACTTGTTAAACGTATTAAATTGACATTGTAAATACATTGTTAAGCCATTTTCGTTTCGCAAAATAACTCTGAAATTTATACTCGAATCTGATTGGCTACAGGATGCAGGATAGGATAGGATAGGATAGGATAGAACTTAACTTTTATATTTCTATCCTGTATCGTGCATCCTGCATCCTATCCTATCCTATCCTTGTCAACTTTCAGGATAGCAGCACTGTAAGATGCAATTTTCAAAATTTCGTTAAATGGCCCCTATAAGGAGTTAAGGGATCAGCCCCTCAAACGTTCTTTCCCATATATCTCATGAACGGTAACGAATTTCTAAACAGTTGTTGAACAGAATGTGTTGAGATTCAATTGACCTTTTATTTGATATCAAAAAAGGGGCTGGCCCCTAAAATTAGGAAACTAAAGGGCTCTAAAATGTTTCATCTGTAGCTCTTTACTGAGGGAAATTTAATGAAAGGCTATAGAAGCAAATATGTTTATCTTACAGTTTTGTATCCAAGTAATGTAATGATATTTTCATGTGTTATGGAATAAGGATTTTTTAGGGGTCAAGGGTCCATAAACTATGACCAGCTATATCTCAAAAAGGAAAATGTTTTGAAATGCAGTGTAGAAGAAAAGATACTCAAAATGATGTACTTTACAAAATGCAACCTCCAAAATTTGGTTCAGCGGCTCCAATAAGGAGGTAAGGGACCGGCCCCTAAAACCTTCTTTCTCATATATCTCCAAAACGGTAACGATATTTTAAACACTTGTTGAACAAAATTTGTGTAGAATTAAATGACCTTTTATTTGATACCAAGAAAAAGGGGCTGGCCCCTTAAATTAGGGGACCAAAGGCCTCTAAAGTCTTTAATCTGTAGCCCTTTACTGAGGGATATTTTGTGAACGGTTATAGAAGCAAATATGTTTATCTTACAGTTATGTATCCAAGCAATGTAATGATTTTATCATGTGTTACATAATAAGGGTTTCTTAGGGGCCAAAATTATAGAATTTTGATCACCAATATCTCAGAAAGGAAAAATATTTTTAAATGCAGTAAAGAAAAGATACTCAGAAAGATGTACTTAATAAGATGCAATTTTCAAAATTTCGTTAAATGGCCCCTATAAGGAGTTAAGGGATCAGCCCCTCAAACGTTCTTTCCCATATATCTCATGAACGGTAACGAATTTCTAAACAGTTGTTGAACAGAATGTGTTGAGATTCAATTGACCTTTTATTTGATATCAAAAAAGGGGCTGGCCCCTAAAATTAGGAAACTAAAGGGCTCTAAAATGTTTCATCTGTAGCTCTTTACTGAGGGAAATTTAATGAAAGGCTATAGAAGCAAATATGTTTATCTTACAGTTTTGTATCCAAGTAATGTAATGATATTTTCATGTGTTATGGAATAAGGATTTTTTAGGGGTCAAGGGTCCATAAACTATGACCAGCTATATCTCAAAAAGGAAAATGTTTTGAAATGCAGTGTAGAAGAAAAGATACTCAAAATGATGTACTTTACAAAATGCAACCTCCAAAATTTGGTTCAGCGGCTCCAATAAGGAGGTAAGGGACTCGCCCCTAAAACTTTTTTTTCTCAGATATCTCAAGAACGGTGACGAATTTCTAAACACTTGTTGAACAAAGCTCTTATCCCTGAAACAAAATAGTATCCGGCCCTTAGAATGTAGACCCCGTTTTTCTATTCTTAATCATGTTTAGCAATATCAAGATCTAACATATATCTCAAATTCTAAAATCAGACGGAAGACCTCCTCGTTGCTCGCAACGAGATCGTGTCTAGTTATTATTATTATTTTTTTCCAAATTTTGTGCACGCGATTTCTCGGAATCTATTCGACCGATCTCAACCATTTTTTCACAGATGTTAGGGCGTGATCTAAACTTAATATATTTTTCTTAATTGTTTCGTAGTCACTTCCGGTACCGAATTGTCGGCCATTTTGTAATTTTTGACGACCCATTTTGTGCAGCTATAAACTCGGAAACCATAAGAGATATGAATATCAAATTTTCAGGAAAGGTAGACGATAGTTTGGAGTTGTGCAGCATGTAGTTGTTAAATGCCTGTTGCGCCATTTCTTGGAGCTCGCCTGGGCAGGAAAATTGGGTACGAATTTTCATTCAAAATTTTCACACGTTTTGATTTATATCTTTTTATCAGTTGATATTTTGTTAAGACATTTATAACAAAAGAGGTAGAGAATCAAAAGTTCTTTCCAACAAAATCAAGAAAAAGGGGCTGGCCCCTTTATTTAGGGGCCAAAACATTCGTAAACTCTATTACAAATAACTTAAAAACGATAAAGATTTTGTAATGCTTAATAGAAGCAAAGTTGTTGATCGTACCAATATCTATTAGAAAAAAATATTGCCACACCCATTTATTACGTAATTAGGGATTTTTAAGGGCCAACGATCTTTAACTTTGACGCAATATAATTAGAGAAGTAGAAATATTTTGTTAGACATCATAGAATAGAAAATTTTTGAATAAATGATTTAAATCGATTCCACTTATCAAAACACGAATTTCTGTCCCCATTAAGGATCTAGAGGGCTGGCCCCTAAAATATTCAAACATTTGTATCTCAAAAATGATCAACAATTTTAAATACGTTTAAGCACAAAAATTGTTAGTATTCTTAAGACCTTTTCAAAGAAATAAAAAAAAAGGGACTGGCCCCTTAAATAAGGGGCCAGGGCACTCTTAAACTCTATCACAAATAACTTAAAAACGATAAAGATTTTGTAATGCATTGTAGAAGCAAAGTTGTTGATAGTACCAATATCTATTAGAAAACATCATTGCCACGCCCATTTATTACGTAATTAGGGATTTTTAGGGGCCAGAGTACTTAAACTTTGATGCAATATAACTAGAGAAGTAGAAATATTTTGTTAGACATCATAGAAGAGAAAATGTTTGAATTTATGATTTAAATCGATTCCACTTATCAAAACACGAATTTCAGCCCCAATTAAGGATCTAGAGGGCTGGCCCCTAAAATATTCATACATTTGTATCTCAAAAATGATCAACAATTTTAGATGGGTGTAAGAACAAAAATTGTTAGTATTCTTAAGACCTTTTCAAAGAAATCAAGAAAAAGGGGCTGGCCCCTTTATTTAGGGAGGGGGGGCAAGAAACTCGTAAAGTCTATTACAAATTACATAAAAACGATTAAGATTTCGTAATGCATTATAAAAGCAAAGTTGTTAAATGTAGCAATATCTATCTGGAAGACTCATTGCAACACCCATTTATTACGTTATTAGGGATTTGTATACATTATCTGAAAGTATGTGTGTGTGTGTGTGGGGGGGGGGGGGGGGTAATTCTGAAATTATATCGAATATTCAAGGTATGATTTAAAACAGAAATCGCAAAGAAGACCTACTCGTTACTCGTAACGAGATCGTATCTAGTTAAGGTCTTCCGTTTCCAACGGAAGACCTTATTGTTTTCGTACTGTTTCTTATTAGGGTTTTCCGTTTTTCAACGGAAAACCCTTCTGTTATTCTACTGTTTCTTATTAGGGTTTTCCGTTTTTCAACGGAAAACCCTTCTGTTATTCTACTGTTTCTTATTATTATTTTTTTTTTTCCCGCAAATTTTGTGCACGAGATTTCTCGAACATTTTTTGTCTGATTGCTATGAAACTTTCAGGGTATATAGATGATATTAATATCTCTAGACGTTTTTTTCAAATTTTTAAAATTCACTTCCGGTTATGAGTTATTGCCCTTTAATTGAAAATTGGGGGGTCTTTTGTCCAGAGTTGATCTCGGGAACTACAGATGATAGATGCATGACATTTGGCGAAATTGTCGGTAACATTTTATAGTTTTGCTGGCATGAAAATTTTGGTAATTTCTTTGTTAGTTTTTGAGCTATTCGTCGCCAAAGTTTAAGATTTTTTCGGGGCTGAATTTTTGTTGCTTTTTGTATTATAACCTTTAAACTAAAAATATTTTGTTAATACATATAGAACAAAAGTTGTTTAGAATAACGAGAGCTTTCATTTAAAATTAAGAAAAAAGGGCTGGCCCCTATAATTAGGGGTCAGCAGCTCATACACGTATTTTTCTGATAGCAAAAATCGTTATCATTTTATGAAAAAAAATTAATTCAGTTATTGTTAATAGATTAAATAATGTCATTTGGTATCAAATTAAACAAGTTATGTGCTATATTTTTTTTCAAATTTCATAAAACAAATATGTGAGAATCGTACATGAACGAGTTAATATGTCTACATAGACACACAAGCGAACAAATGCCACATTAAGGCCCAGGCATTTACTGCATTACGTTGTGTTGCGTCTTAGATAAATTGTTGTGATTCAATTTCATTTTTTTCATCTATATCATTTATGAATTCAATGAACACACATTATTTAAACGTTCTATGTGCAGCTATTTGTCGGGGCGCCCCTGTTTGTAACCCCCGCGCGCGCGCCGAATGTAAACAGTAACGAACGGCATTGTAGAAAAGAGAGAGCCGTAATGCAGAAGAGAAGTTGTGTATTCTGTCGGTGTACACATGCATTTTCAATTTACTGTGAAACATATGAACATGCACAGGGAACAATACTACATATTTGTTTAAGGAGGATATTTTTCTCGTGTGAATCGTTTACGAGGAAATTCTGACAGCCACACTTCTGTCGACGATCAGCCGTTGATAAGCTACGAGTAATAAACAGCTGATAAAGGAGAAAAGATGGACATTAAAGTGTGTGATTTATGTGGATGTTACTGAAGAAGGTGAGGCTTTTACTCCTTTTAAAGTTTCTTTTTAACTGGTTAAAATTTAGTATATAGTATAGATGTACATGTAAGTACGTGCACACTGTTAGATGTTTTTGTTATGGTGTGGGTGTTTGTTTACTAACGTGTAATTTTTACATGTTTCATGGATGTTTAGACTCGCTCGAGGTTCATGGGGGACTGGAAAGGGTAACTGAATTTATCTATTTAAAAAAATAACAGATTGTGAATTTTCAACTCAAAATTCAAAGCAGGGTCTAATTAGAAACATATCATATATTCTTGTGCAGAAGACTCCAAATGTACTGATGAATACCCTGTAGACATAACTTCAAGTAAATAAAATTGTATACTTCAGACTTCAGAGTTAAAACATGACTTTATTATCTTTATGATGCCGATCATTGTATCATTAAAGAGGTTTAGCAGACCAACGGGTACCTGGTACATGTACTTGTACATGTAGGTTACAAGTTAGAACTATGCCTACCATTCTACCAGTTCACATAATTTTTCTTGTTTAGCAGTTATGATGTGTACTTAAATTGTCCTTGTTAATGTTTTAAATGTAATTTTTTATTCTCTTTTTTTAATCTGACTACTGGCAGTACTGGCGTGCGAGCAGTTCTCGCCAAGGACCATTTCTCGCTGGTGCACTGTTACATCATATTTTCGTATATAATTTTATGTGTTGATAAAATGACGTAACAATGCACTGGTGAGAAATGGTACTCGGCGAGAACTGATCGCACGCCAATATTGATTAATTACAGACAAAAACTGAAGGTTGCGAGTGTTATTTTTTATTGAACAACATTGTTTAAAATAATTCTTTACATATGTGACGATCAGACCGGTTTGAATACCAGTGTCAGATAGCTCAGTTGGTAGAGCACCTGACTAGAGATTCAGGGGGCCCAGGTTCAAATCCCGGTTTGGTCCTTCATTATTTCTCCCATCCTGTTACAATATTGGTGTTGTGACCAACCCCTGGAACTAACAGGTTAACTCGATCCTGCCAGGGATGATCTTTGAGGGTGAAGATCATTTAAGGGGGAGGAATGTGACGGTCAGACTGGTTTGAATACTGGTGCCAGATACATGTAGCTCAGTTGGTAGAGTACTTGACTAGAGATTCAGAGGGCCAGGTTCGAATCCCACTTTGTTCCGTTGTTATTTCTCCCATCTTTTACATATACATCAGATATATGACAGATGATTAAGAGTCATCACATGTTTTGCAAGATGCAATAAGTGTTAAAAACCTTTACTTTACAACAGAATACATTTAAGTGAATATTTATGTTCCTTGTTATTATTTGGTGTGGTTTTCTTGACAGTGTCGCATAAACAATTTACCCGCTCCTAAAACACAAACTTTCTTTTTGTGGATTCAGCTTACCACTGATTGGCTGCTGTTGCAGCAGACAAATAAGATATGCATGCACAAAACACAATGAACTTATCAGAGAATGAGTTGAGTTTATTTAAACTGTTGGAATTTGGGTATTTTTGTTTAAAATGTATACTTGTGACAAAACATATATGTGGTACATACAGCTGTAGCTTTATGAAGAAAATTTTGGTTAGACCATATATACCTATCATGCAAGTAAATGATATTTACAAAAAACTTGCAATTTATGGCGCACGAAATATACGCTAGTTTTATAAAGATTGACATACATGTAATGTACCACATTCTGTGAAAAATAATCTATTAAAAATTCTTCATTAAGTTTACTCATACATGTTTTATGATTATTACACGTAGTATTGTTTTTAAAACATGTAATTTATAAGAAAATAAACAAAAATCCTCGCTAAATTTATTTGCAAAAAAAAAGAAAACACAGTAGAATTGATAAAAAATGGTATACCAGAAGCTAATACCAGTACATGTACTTTGACGCTGTTCGGTGGGTAATATTCGTTTGTAATTTACGAATTGAAATATTGACTGTTGCACTACAAGTACGGTAATAAACTCTCTCTCTCTCTCTCAAACTCTCTCTCTTTCTCAATTTGATAAGTGTTTATACCTATGAAAATTTTTTAATATTATATTATGACTTGATATGCAAATTTTTGATCTTGTACTGCCTAAATGTTATGTCATGTATTGGGATATGTCATACTTATTACACTGCATGGTCAGTGTATTTTTTACAGAAATACTATGCATATGTTAATGTAAACACAGCTATTACTAGTACATGTATGTAAACACAGCTAATTATTTTTTTTATTTATTTCAGCTCAAACCGGACTCTTGTTACCACATGGCTTTTACCGGTACCTGTTGATTCTTGTGGGTCAGCTCCTGAGATTAACCTGTCACCTCTATCCACATGCATATTCCTTGTGTTCTACAGACTATTTACCGGTAATTCAAATTAAATCCGATAATGCATGAACAATAATGGAACTTGAAGAAAGCATCATGCCATGTTGTGGTTTGTGTTTGATAAGAAATTATGAAAACAAAATTAAGGCTGTTTTAAGAAATTCATAATTGCTGTGAAAATTTGTTTTTCAATAAAAGTATACAATTATGTTTCCTTTATTTTTTATTTCATAAAGATATTTAGATGTGTTTACATAATTGAACCCCCCCCCCTCTATTTAATTGTCTGCATTAAGATTACATGTAGGATATGTAAATGTACATTTGACTTTGAAATAACATCTGCTATGATAATTACTATTGAAATGAACAAGAAACAACCTATTTCTACCTTTCTAAGGTATATATGCATAAAAAAGTAGAAAAACATGTCAAATTTGAACATTTTTCATTGAAATCAACTCTGTCTCCAGCTACCTGGGTGTGTTTGAATTTAATTCTAATTTAAGGCAGATGTCTAACTTGTAGGTTGTAACTTACTGTTTTAGCATGGTTAGAAGGAGACTAGAAATCAGAATAGATTAGATATTCACTAAATATGATTGTTAGCTTACTTTTTTCATGAAAACAAGAAATCACAAGCAGGACAGCTGTCTATTTGTTAATTAAAATGGTACAAATCATACAATAAACAAATAAAGATCAAATTTTAGAATCATTGATGATTGTTTTCAAATATGTGTGAGAAATGACTCAAGGAAATTGCCACACGTTTCATAAAATTAGGTAAAACATTTCAAACCATGACTTTTTATGAAAATCAAAAGATTGGGGGGTGGGGGGTATACATGTAAGGGTATTTCTAAGTGATGTGAAGCTTTTATCATGATTATATCATGTAGGCATATGTTGTATTGAATAAGGTTTCTTTTTAAATGTGGTTGAACAAAAGTTGACCTCTTAAAGGTCAGGTAAAGATGTTTTACTATGGAGAACCCTGTAAATCTGTGTTTACTAAAGGAAATTGGAAATGGTGGGTTCACTTAAATGGCCATATTTTTATTAAACCTCAATGGAATTGGCAATATGTGGTATTCTTTTTCTCAGAATTGCATTAGCTTTCTTATTCTAAGACAAACCGTCTTTTCATAAAAATGTTAGTGTACTAAGTTAAAGGTACAAGGAACAGTTTCGGATAAAGTACCGTCAAAATTTTTGTAAAATTGAGAGTGACTGTACTTGAAGGTTTATCATTGTTGCGTGGATTCATGAAATGAATTTTAATGATTATCAATAGTTAGAGGGATGTCTCTTGTTGGAATTGGTAAGCAATATTAAGGCCCCTAATTTTAAGTACATGAGAAGCAGAAATAAATTGTGAAACTTGCGGCTATGACAGATATGTTGACTTTACAGTGAAATTGAAGGTTACAAACGGGAGGTTATATAACATGAAATGTAGGTGGATGGGATATTATATGCCTATTTAGTATTTACTGGGTATGAGGACAATAGCAAGTTTATTGTCCCCCAAGACAGCAACTATTTAATGAGGCAAAGCCAAGGGAAATAGCTGATGTGGAATGGGACAATAAACTTGCTATTGTCCGAATAGTCAGTTAATTGGTATTTCATTATACAGAAGAAAACTTTATTTGTCAGCGATGCAGAATTTCTTGATGATAAACAAATTAGAGTTAAATCAAACTTTGTATTTAATGCGGCGATCTTATTAGGTCAGAGGTGTTCCGAGTTTAAGGTGATATGGGACACTTCCATGTTGTGACGTATTGTTTATCGAAATAAACAATAAAATAAAGTGTAATTATATAAGTACATGTAGTTTCTTTTCAAAAATGGTCACCTAACTCCTTAGCACAGTTGGTTAGAGGGTTTACTAGGAACCTGTAAGTCATGAGTTCGAATCCCGCTGGGATTTTTACAATTTTTACCTTTTCAAATATTTTTAAAAGCTATTTTTTGGTTAAATATTGTAAAATTTGAAAATTCTAAACCCGTGAAAAGTATTCAATTATATAGTACTTTAATCCACATTAATATCGACAGATGTCCCATACCACCTTAAAAAGGAGGGAAATCAAATTCTGCTGATGAATGGTTTTGATGACTATTCACCATGGGCAGATAGCATGGATACTACTTTAAATTAGATTAAAAGGCATGTTTATGCGGGCGCCTTCTAGTGATCAATTTGTCCGTCTGTCCATCCGAGATGGCTTGACAGGAGCATAGCTTCTCTCCCCTTGGCCCAATCTGGCTCATACCTCATCCACAGGGTTTCTTTGGTTGAAGGATGCGCAGTGACCTTGAACCATGTTTTTAGGTATAAGGTTAAGGTCATAGCAGAACTATATATATAAAATCCTTGTCTGGGGCATATCTTTTTTCCCTTTGGTCCAATCTGGCTAATACTCACAGAGTGTCTCTATGGTTAAACGATGTGCAGTGACCTTGCATGAAATTTCTAGGTAACGGGTGAAGATCATATCGGATCGTGCAAAAATCCTTTTTTGAGAGCATATATAATTTCTACTAACCCCTATTTGGCTCAGACTTCACATAAGCAGAGCTTTTGAGTAAAGGGTGAAAGGGTGTGTAGTGACCTTGAACCTATTTTCAGTGAAAAGAAACTGTGAAGGTCATACCAGAATTATATTTTTAAAAATCCTTGTACGAAGTATATCTTCTCTCCCTTTGCTCCATTCAGCCTCATACTTCACCCACATGATGCCTTTGATCAAAATATATGCAATGACCTCGAATGATATTTGTAGATGAAGAGTCAAGGTCATATCAGATCACACAAAAATCCATATTTTAAGAGCATAGATATACTCTCCTTTTAGCCCCTATTTGGCTAATATTTTACCTTTACAGAGTTTATTGGTTAATGGCGTGCAGTGACCTTGAACCAAGTCTGTCAATGTGAAGGTCATAGCAGATCTTTTTAAAATTAGTTTTAGATAGTAGATTATTTTCCAAATATTCTTAATCTTGGTCAGATTGAACAAAAATGCATGTATGTTAGGGGGAATGAAATTGAATTAAAAGTTCTATGCCAGCTGGAAAAATTTCAAGTTATAGGTTAGGTCAAAGCAGAATTCTCTGAAATAACATAAGCGGGGCCCTTTGAAATGTTCACCATTTCAATGTTGTCTGGTTCATAGTAATTTTACATAGAAAATATTCACAGAGGTACAGTAAAGTAAACTTTACATCGATAAGTTTCTGACAATTAATGACGCAACGAGCACACAGTACGAAAGGTCAACCCTTTGAAAAGCATGAAGAGGAAACGTTGCTCAGAATTATGTTTTAAACAAAATTGATTTTTTACGTAAATTTAAATTTTGCATTCTGGGTTAAGAAAAGAATGTTAGTTCAAGGTAAAGTAAACTGAAGTCAAATGTGTTAAGTCGTACTTAAACACATTGTTGTTTTTTTTGTTAAGTCGTTCTTTAAATGGTTAAAGGTTTTTGGTTAAGTCGTACTTAAAAACATTCGGACCATGTTAAGTTGTACCAAGAATCATTCGATTTTTTTTATCTTTTTGTACTTACGTTTCTTTGTTACTAGATTAAGAACTCTGCTTCTTAGACGTACTTCTAGCGTTGCTTTCGACATTAGCGGAAAACCCACTCGTTGCTTTGCAACGAGCTTTGCTCTAGTTATTATTTTTTTTTTTATCCGCAAATTTTGTGTAGGCCATTTCTCGTACATTTGTTGTCTGATTGTTATGAAACTTTTAGGGTATGTAGACAATGTTAATATCTGGAGACGTTTTTTTCAAATTTTTAAAATTCACTTCCGGTTATGAGTTATTGCCCTTTAATTGAAAATTGGGGGGTCTTTTGTCCAGAGTTGATCTTGGGAACTACAAAAGATAGTTGCATGAAATTTAGCAGAATTGTTGGTAACATTTTATAGTTTTGCTGGCATGAAAAGTTTGGCAAAATGTTTTTTAGTTTTCAAGCTATTTGCCAGTAAAGTATAAGGTTTTGGGGGGTCTGAAATTTTGTTGTTTTTTGTATAATAACCTTTAAACTAAAAATATTTTGTTAATACATATAGAGCAAAAGTTGTTTAGAATAACGAGAGCTTTCATTTAAAATTAAGAAAAAAGGGCTGGCCCCTATAATTAGGGGTCAGCAGCTCATACACGTATTTTTCTGATAGCAAAAATCATTATCATTTAATGAAAAAAAATGAATTCAGTTATTGTTAATATATTAAATAATGTCATTTGGTATCAAATTTAAAAAGTTATGTGCCCTATTTTTTTTTCAAATTTCATAAAACAAATATGTGAGAATCGTACATGAACGAGTTAATATGTCTACATAGACACACAAGCGAACAAATGCCACTTTAAGGCCCAGGCATTTACTGCATTACGTTGTGTTGCGTCTTAGATAAATTGTTGTGATTCAATTTCATTTTTTTCATCTATATCATTTATGAATTCAATGAACACACATTATTTAAACGTTCTATGTGCAACTATTTGTCGGGGCGCCCCTGTATGTAACCCCCGCGCGCGCGCCGAATGTAAACAGAACGGCATTGTAGAAAAGAGAGAGCCGTAATGCAGAAGAGAAGTTGTGTATTCTTTCGGTGTATACATGCATTTTCAATTTACTGTGAAACATATGAACATGTACAGGGAACAATACTACATATTTGTTTAAGGAGGATATTTTTCTCGTGTGAATCGTTTACGAGGAAATTCTGACAGCCACACTTCTGTCGACGATCAGCCGTTGATAAGCTACGAGTAATAAAGGAGAAAAGATGGACATTAAAGTGTGTGATTTATGTGGATGTTACTGAAGAAGGTGAGGCTTTTACTCCTTTTAAAGTTTCTTGTTAACTGGTTAAAATTTAGTATATAGTATAGATGTACATGTAAGTACGTGCACACTGTTAGATGTTTTTGTTATGATGTGGGTGTTTGTTTACTAACGTGTAATTTTTACATGTTTCATGGATGTTTAGACTCGCTCGAGGTTCATGGGGGACTGGAAAGGGTAACTGAATTTATCTATTTAAAAAAATAACAGATTGTGAATTTTCAACTCAAAATTCAAAGCAGGGTCTAATTAGAAACATAGTTACTAACGTGTAATTTTTACATGTTTCATGGATGTTTAGACTCGCTCGAGGTTCATCATTTGTTCATGGGGGACTGGAAAGGGTAACTGAATTTATCTATTTAAAAAAATAACAGATTGTGAATTTTCAACTCAAAATTCAAAGCAGGGTCTAATTAGAAACATATCATATATTCTTGTGCAGAAGACTCCAAATGTAGTCATGAATACCCTGTAGACATAACTTCAAGTAAATAAAATTGTATACTTCAGACTTCAGAGTTAAAACATGACTTTAATATCTTTATGATGCCGATCATTGTATCATTAGAGAGGTTTAGCAGACCAACGGGTACCCGGTACATGTACTTCTACATGTAGGTTACAAGTTAGAACTATGCGTACCATTTTACCAGTTCACATAATTTTTCTTGTTTAGCAGTTATGATGTGTACTTAAATTGTCATTGTTAATGTTTTAAATGTAATTTTTTATTCTCTTTTTTTAATCTGACTACTGGCAGTACTGGCGTGCGAGCAGTTCTCGCCGAGGACCATTTCTCGCTGGTGCAATGTTACATCATATTTTCGTATGTAATTTTATGTGTTGATAAAATGACGTAACAATGCACTGGTGAGAAATGGTACTCTGCAAGAACTGATCGCACGCCAATATTGATTAATTACAGACAAAAACTGAAGGTAACGAGTGTTATTTTTTATTGAACAACATTGTTTAAAATAATTCTTTATATATGTGACGATCAGACCGGTTTGAATACCAGTGCCAGATAGCTCAGTTGGTAGAGCACCTGACTAGAGATTCAGGGGGCCCAGGTTCAAATCCCGGTTTGGTCCTTCATTATTTCTCCCATCCTGTTACAATATTGGTGTTGTGACCAACCCCTGGAACTAACAGGTTAACTCGATCCTGCCAGGGGTGATCTTCGAGGGTGAAGATCATTTAAGGGGGGAGGAATGTGACGGTCAGACTGGTTTGAATACCGGTGCCAGATACATGTAGCTCAGTTGGTAGAGCACTTGACTAGAGATTCAGAGGGCCAGGTTCGACTCCCAGTTTGTTCCATCGTTATTTCTCCCATCTTTTACATATACATGTATATCAGATATATGACAGATGATTAAGGGTCATCACATGTTTTGCAAGATGCAATAAGTGTTAAAAACCTTTACTTTACAACACAATACATTTAAGTGAATATTTATGTTTCTTGTTATTATTTGGTGTGGTTTTCTTGACAGTGTCGCATAAACAATTTACCCGCTCCTAAAACACAAACTTTCTTTTTGTGGATTCAGCTTACCGCTGATTGGCTGCTGTTGCAGCAGACAATAAGATATGCACGCACAAAACACAATGAACTTATCAGAGAATGAGTTGAGTTTATTTCAACTGTTGGAATTTGGGTATTTTTTTTTTAAATGTATATACTTGTGACAAAACATATATGTGGTACATACAGCTGTAGCTTTATGAAGAAAATTTTGGTTAGACCATATATACCTATCATGCAAGTAAATGATATTTACAAAAAACTTGCAATTTATGGCGCACGGAATATACGCTAGTTTTATAAAGATTGACATACATGTAATGTACCACATTCTGTGAAAAATAATCTATTACAAATTCTTCATTAAGTTTACTCATACATGTTTTATGCTTATTACACATAGTATTGTTTTTAAAACATGTAATTTATAAGAAAATAAACAAAAAACCTCGCTAAATTTATTTGCCAAAAAAAAAAAAACACAGTAGAATTGATAAAAAATGGTATACCAGAAGCTTATACCAGTACATGTACTTTGACGCTGTTCGGTGGGTAATATTCGTTTGTAATTTACGAATTGAAATATTGACTGTTGCACTACAAGTACGGTACCGTAATAAACTCTCTCTCTCTCAAACTCTCTCTCTCTCTCTCTCTCTCTCTCAATTTGATAAGTGTTTATACCTATGAAAATTTTTTAATATTATATTATGACTTGATATGCAAATTTTTGATCTTGTACTGCCTAAATGTTATATCATGTATTGGGATATGTCATACTTATTACACTGCATGGTCAATGTAGTATATTTTTTACAGAAATACTATGCATATGTTAATGTAAACACAGCTATTACTAGTACATGTATGTAAACACAGCTAATTATTATTTTTTTTTTTATTTCAGCTCAAAACAGACTCTTGTTACCACATGGCTTTTACCGGTACCTGTTGATTCTTGTGGGTCAGCTCCTGAGATTAACCTGTCACCTCTATCCACATGCATATTCCTTGTGTTTTACAGACTATTTACCGGTAATTCAAATTAAATCCAATAATGCATGAACAATAATGGAACTTGAAGAAAGCATCATGCCATGTTGTGGTTTGTGTTTGATAAGAAATTATGAAAACAAAATTAAGGCTGTTTAAAGAAATTCATAATTGCTGTGAAAATTTGTTTTTCAATAAAAGTATGCAATTATGTTTCCTTTATTTTTTATTTCATAAAGATATTTAGATGAAAAATCCCCCCCCCCCTCTATTTAATTGTCTGCATTAAGATTACATGTAGGATATGTAAATGTACATTTGACTTTGAAATAACATCTGCTATGATAATTACTTTTGAAATGAACAAGAAACAACCTATTTCTACCTTTCTAAGGTATATATGCAGAAAAAAAGTAGAAAAACATGTCAAATTTGAACATTTTTCATTGAAATCAACTCTGTCTTCAGCTACCTGGGTGTGTTTGAATTTAATTCTAATTTATGGCAGATGTCTAACTTGTAGGTTGTAACTTACTGTTTTAGCATGGTTAGAAGGAGACTAGAAATCAGAATAGATTAGATATTCACTAAATATGATTGTTAGCTTACTTTTTTCATGAAAACAAGAAATCACAAGCAGGACAGCTGTCTATTTGTTAATTAAAATGGTACAAATCATACAATAAACAAATAAAGATCAAATTTTAGAATCATTGATGATTGTTTTCAAATATGTGTGAGAAATGACTCAAGGAAATTGCCACACATTTCATAAAATTAGGCAAAACATTTCAAACCATGACTTTTTATGAAAATCAAAAGATTTGGGGGGGGGGGGGTATACATGTAAGGGTATTTCTAAGTGATGTGAAGCTTTTATCATGATTATATAATGTAGGCATATGTTGTATTGAATAAGGTTTCTTTTTAAAGGTGGTTGAACAACAGTCGACCTCTAATAGGTCAGGTAAAGATGTTTTAATATGGAGAACCCTGTAAATCTGTGTTTACTAAAGGAAATTGGAAATGGTGGGTTCACTTAAATGGCCATATTTTTATTAAACCTCAATGGAATTGGCAATATGTGGTATTCGTTTTCTCAGAATTGCATTAGCTTTCTTATTCTAAGACAAACCGTCTTTTCATAAAAATGATAGTGTACTAAGTTAAAGGTACAAGGAACAGTTTCGGATAAAGTACCGTCAATATTTTTGTAAAATTGAGAGTGACTGTACTTGAAGGTTTATCATTGTTGCGTAGATTCATGAAATGAATTTTAATGATTATCAATAGTTAGAGGGATGTCTCTTGTTGGAATTGGTAAGCAATATTAAGGCCCCTAATTTTAAGTACATGAGAAGCAGAAATAAATTGTGAAACTTGCAGCTATGACAGATGTGTTGACTTTACAGTGAAATTGAAGGTTACAAACGGGAGGTTATATAACATGAAATGTAGGTGGATGGGATATTATATGCCTATTTAGTATTTACTGGGTATGAGGACAATAGCAAGTTTATTGTCCCCCAAGACAACAACTATTTAATGAGGCAAAGCCAAGGGAAATAGTTGCTGTGGAGTGGGACAATAAACTTGCTATTGTCCGAATAGTCAGTTAATTGGTATTTCATTATACAGAAGAAAACTTTATTTGTCAGCGATGCAGAATTTCTTGATGATAAACAAATTAGAGTTAAATCAAACTTTGTATTTAATGCGGCGATCTTATTAGGTCAGAGGTGTTCCGAGTTTAAGGTGATATGGGACACTTCCATGTTGTGACGTATTGTTTATCGAAATAAACAATAAAATAAAGTGTAATTATATAAGTACATGTAGTTTTTAGCTCACCTGAACCGAAGGTTCAAGTGAGCTTTTCTGATCACCCATTGTCCGTCGTCCGTCCGTCCGTCCGTCCGTCCGTCCGTCTGTCTGTCCGTCCGTCTGTAAACTTTTCACATTTTCAACTTCTTCTCAAAAACCACTTGGCCAAATTTAACCAAATTTGGTACAAAGCATCCTTATGGAAAGGGGGTTATAAATTGTTAAAATAAAGGGCACAGCCCTTTTCAAAAGGGAGATAATTGCGAAACAGTAAGTTTAGGGTGCATGTCTTTAAAAATCTTCTTCTCAAGAACCACAGCACCAGAAATGCCAATATTTACACAAAAGCTTGTATATATAGTGAAGATTCTAAATTGTAAAAATCGTGACCCTCGGACCAAAACTGGGGCCCCAGGCGGGGTTCAAAGTTTAACATAGAAATACATAGGAAAATGTTTAAAAAATCTTCTTCTCAAGAACCACTGCACCAGAAATGCCAATATTTACAAAAAAGCTTTTATATATAGTGAAGATTCTAAATTGTAAAAATGGTGACCCTCGGACCAAAACTGGGGCCCCAGGCGGGGTTCAAAGTTTAACATAGAACAACATATGGAAAATGTTTAAAAATGTTCTTCTCAAGAACCACTGCACCAGAAATGCCAATATTTACACAAAAACTTGTATATATAGTGAAGATTTTAAATTGTAAAAATCGTGACCCTCGGACCAAAACTGGGGCCCCACGCGGGGTTCAAAGTTTAACATAGAAATACATAGGAAATTTTTTTTAAAATCTTCTTCTCAAGAACCACTGCACCAGAAATGCCAATATTTACACAAAAGCTTGTATACATAGTGAAGATTCTAAATTGTAAAAATGGTGACCCTCGGACCAAAACTGGGGCCCCAGGCGAGGTTCAAAGTTTAACATAGAATACATAGTAAAATGTTTAAAAATCTTCTTCTCAAGAACCACTGCACCAGAAATGCCAATATTTACACAAAAGCTTGTATATTTAGTGAAGATTTTAAATTGTAAAAATCGTGCCCCTCGGACTAAGACTGGGGCCCCAGGCGGGGTTCAAAGTTTAACATAGAAATACCTTAGGAAAATGTTTAAAAAATCTTCTTCTCAAGAACCACTGCACCAGAAATGCCAATATTTACACAAAAGCTTGTATGTATAATGAAGATTCTAAATTGTAGAAATCGTGACCCTCGGACCAAGACTGGGGCCCCAGGCGGGGTTCAAAGTTTAACATAGAACTACATATGAAAAATGTTTAAAAATTTTCTTCTCAAGAACCACTTCACCAAAAATGCCAATACATACACAAAAGGTTGTATACATAGTGAAGATTGTAAAAATCGTGACCCCCGAACAAAAAGTGGGGCCCCAGTAGGGGTTTAGATTTTAACATATGTAGGAAAATGTTTTAAAATCTTCTTCTCAAGAACTATAGTGCAACTGTTTGGGATATTACTATGCATACATGTACATCCTTAAATAATGTAGACCGGACAATTGATGGGCACCAAGAGGGGTTCAAAATTTAAACATTTTAAAAAACATAAAGGAAAAGTTTAAAAATTTTCTTCTCAAGAACTACAATGTTTTAGTTTGTGGAATTTCTATGCATGCATCCTTCGATTATGTAGATTCCTAATTGGTAAAATCGTGACCCCCGGACCAATACTGGGGCCCCAAGATGGGGTCAAAATTTATTAAAGAAATATAAAGGTAACATGTTAAAAAATCTTCTTCTCGAGAACTACAATGCTTCAATTTGTGAGATTACTATCATGCATACAACCTTGGATAATGAAGGTTCGACAGTTTTAAAATAGTGACCCCTGGACTAATACTAGAGACCCAAGATGGGTTTAAAGTTAAATGTAGAAGTACCGGTATATATGGAAAATGTTTAAAAATCTTCTTTTCGAGAACTACAATGCATCAATTTGTCAGATAACTACGTCAGCACCCTGAAATAGTGTAGATTCGAAATTATAAAAGCCGTGATCTCAATCTAATACTGGGGCCCCAAGAGGTGTTCAAAGTTTAGCATAGAAATATAGAGGGCAAATGTTGAAAAATCTTTTTCTAGGGAACTATAATGCTTCAGCTTGTGAGATAACTAGGCAAGCATCCTTAAATAATGTAGATTCCAAATAATTAAAACTTTAGCACTGGACTAATACTGTGGCCCCAAGAGGGGTTCAAAGTTTAACATAGAAAGATATATTGAAAATGTTTTTAAAAAGTTTTTCTCGAGAACTATAATGCTACAAGTTGTGAGATTACTCTGCAAGGATCCTCAAATTGTGTAAACTCTAATGTAGTGGAACCAAGAGTTATCTTTCTTGTATTCTGTACAGTCTGAGAGTTATTCCTCTTGAAGTGGAACTCTGCTATGTTCAGTTTTTCAGGTTGTGTACGTGCGGTCCCACCGCAGTGCTTCACATTTTCATTCCTATGTTACTATTTATGTTGTTCAAGCCAACCATAAACCTCGGACCATAAGTGGGTCCCGAGAAAGGGGTTCAATGTTTAAAATAGAAAAAGCATATGCTACGAAATGTAATGTTACAAGGAACTGCTGTTCAGGTGAGCGATGTGGCCCATGGGCCTCTTGTTTTTCAAAAATGGTCACCTAACTCCTTAATTAACGCAGTGGGTTAGAGGGTTTACTAGGAACCTGTAAGTCATGAGTTCAAATCCAACTGGGGTTTTTACAATTTTTATCTTTTCAAATATTTTTAAAAACTATTTTTTGGTTAAATATTGTAAAATTTGAAAATTCTAAACCGGTGAAAATTTTTCAATTATATAGTACTTTAATCCACATTAATATCGACAGATGTCCCATACCACCTTAAAAAGGAGGGAAATCAAATTCTGCTGATGAATGGTTTTGATGACTATTCACCAAGGGCAGATAGCATGGATACTATTTTAAATTAGATAAAAAGGCATGTTTATGCAGGCGCCTTCTAGTGATCAATTTGTCCGTCTGTCCATCCGAGATTGCTTGACTGGAGCATAGCTTCTCTCCCCTTGGCCCAATCTGGCTCATACCTCATCCACAGGGTTCCTTTGGTTGAAGGATGCGCAGTGACCTTGAACCATGTTTTTAGGTATAAGGTTAAGGTCATAGCAGAATTATATATATATAATCCTTGTCTGGGGCATATCTTTTTTCCCTTTGGTCCAATCTGGCTAATACTCGCAGAGTGTCTCTATGGTTAAACGATGTGCAGTGACCTTGCATGAAATTTCTAGGTAACGGGTGAAGATCATATCGGATCATGCAAAAATCCTTTTTTGAGAGCATATATAATTTCTACTAACCCCTATTTGGCTCAGACTTCACATAAGCAGAGCTTTTGAGTAAAGGGTGAAAGGGTGTGTAGTGACCTTGAACCTATTTTCAGTGAAAAGAAACTGTGAAGGTCATAGCAGAATTATATTTTTAAAAATCCTTGTCCGGAGTATATCTTCTCTCCCTTTGCTCCATTCAGCCTCATACTTCACCCACATGATGCCTTTGATCAAAATATATGCAATGACCTCGAATGATATTTGTAGATGAAGAGTCAAGGTCATATCAGAACACACAAAAATCCATATTTTAAGAGCATAGATATACTCTCCTTTTAGCCCCTATTTGGCTAATATTTTACCTTTACAGAGTTTATTGGTTAATGGCGTGCAGTGACCTTGAACCAAGTCTGTCAATGTGAAGGTCATAGCAGATCTTTTTAAAATTAGTTTTAGACAGTAGATTATTTTCCAAATATGCTTAATCTTTGTCAGTTTGAACAAAAATGCATGTATGTTAGGGGGAATGAAATTGAATTAAAAGTTCTATGCCAGCTGGAAAAATTTCAAGTTCAAGGTCAAGGGCAAAGCAGAATTCTCTGAAATAACATAAGCGGGGCCCTTTGAAATGTTCACCATTTCAATGTTGTCTGGTTCATAGTAATTTTACATAGAAAATATTCACAGAGGTACAGTAAAGTAAACTTTCCATCGATAAGTTTCTGACAATTAATGACGCAACGAGCACACAGTACGAAAGATCAACCCTTTGAAAAGCAGTGAAGAGGAAAAGTTGCTCAGAATTATGTTTTAAACAAAATTGATTTTTTACGTAAATTTTAATTTTGCATTCTGGGTTAAGAAAAAAGATGTTAGTTCAAGGTAAAATTAACTTGTACCTAAAATGAAGTCAAATTTGTTAAGTCGTACTTAAACACATTGTTTTTTTGTTAAGTCGTTCTTGAAATGGTTAAGGGTTTTTGGTTAAGTCGTACTTAAAACCATTCGGATTATGATAAGTTGTACCAAAAATCATTCGGGTTTTTTTTTATCTTTTTGTACTTAGGTTTCTTTGTTACTAGATTAAGAACTCTGCTTCTTAGACGTACCTCTAGCGTTGCTTTCGACATTAGCGGAAAACCCACTCGTTGCTTTGCAACGAGCTTTGCTCCAGTTATTATTATTATTATTTTTTTCCACAAAATTTGTGCACGCGATATCTCGAAAACTATTCGGTCGATTTCGACCATTTTTTCACAGATGATTGCCAGTGGTCAGAATTCTAGAAGTTTTTTGAAATTTTGAAATCGTCCCTTCCGGTTCCGATTTACGGCCGATTTTGTAAGTTTTTACGACCCATTTTGTGCAGACATAAACTCGGAGACTATAAGAGATATAAATATGAAATTTTCAGGATAGGTAGACCATAGTTTGAAGATGTGCAGAACGTATTTTTTTTGCGCCAGTGGCGCCATTCCTTTGAGCTCGCCTAGGCTCGAAAATTGGATACGAATTTTGCATCAAAAACTTCATATATTTTGATCTGTATCTTTTTATCAGTTAATATTTTGTTAAGACATATATAACAAAAGTGGTAGATAATCGAAAGTTCTTTCCAACAAATTTAAGACAAAGGGGCTGGCCCCTTTATTTAGGGGCCAAAACACTTATAAACTCTAATACAAATAAATTAAAAACGATTTTGTAATGCATTATAGAAGCAAAGTTGTTGATCGTACCAATATCTATTAGAAAAAATCATTGCCACGCCAATTTATTACGTAATTAGGGATTTTTAGGGGCAAGAGTATTTAAACTTTGACGCAATATAACTAGAAAAGTAAAAATATTTTGTTAGACATCGTAGAAGAGAAAATGTTTGAATTTATGATTTAAATCGATTCCACTTCTCACAACACGAATTTCCGTCCCCATTAGGGATCTAGAGGGCTGGCCCCTTAAATATTCAAACATTTGTATCTCAAAAATGATAAACAATTTTTAATAGATGTAAGAACAAAAAATGTTAGAATTTGTAAGACCTTTCGATTGAATTCAAGAAAAAGGGGCTGGCCCCTTAAATTAGGGGCCAAGACACTCGTTAACTCTATTACAGATAACTTAAAAATGATAAAGATTTCGTAATGCATTATAGAAGCAAAGTTGTTGATCGTAACAATATCTATCAGGAAAAATCATTGCCACGCCCATTTATTACGTAATTAGGGATTTTTAGGGGCCAAAGTACTTAAATTTTGAGACAATATATCTAGAGAAGGAGACATATTTTGTTAAGCTTTGTAAAAGATAAAATGCTTGCGTTGATAATTCTAATCGATTCCATCAATCAAAACACCAATATCTGTCCCCATTAAGGATCTAGAGGGCTGGCCCCTTAAATATTCAAACATTTGTATCTCAAATATGATCAACAATTTTAGATACGTGTAATAACAAAAAATGTTAGAATTTGTGAGACCTTTCGACCGAACTCAAGAAAAAGGGGCTGGACCCTTAAATTAGGGGCCAAGCCACTCGTAAAGTCTTTTTCATATACCTTAAAAACCATAAAGATTTTATTATGCATTACAAAAACAAAGTTGTTGATCATAACTATATCAGTTTGTAAAACGCATTGCCACACCCATTGATGACGTAATTATTGATTTTAGGGGACTAAACTCTTAAATCTTTAATATGCAAAATGTGAAAAAGCAAAACACTTTGTTATGCATTTTAAAGGATATTGACAATCGTATACATTATCTGAAAGGGAGTGTTTGAGGTGGAATTCAGAAATTTTATTGATATTTTAATCGTATTGTTTAAAAATTGAACGGAAGACCTACTCGTTACTCGTAACGAGATCGTATCTAGTTAAGGTCTTCCGTCTTCAGCGGAAGACCTTACTGTTTTTCTACGCGTTCTGATTCTTCTATATTATTATTTTTCTTCTTGGTAGTCACCCTTAATTTCTCAGCCATTTCTCAATCGATTTTAATGATTTTTACAGGGATGATGTCTTAGGTGAATATCTCTTTGCATCTTACTTCCTGTCTGAAAATTCACTTCCGCTTCTGAATTATCTCCCTTTTTCATGTATTTTGGAACGTGATATTGTTCACGCATCTCCTCAAAAACTGTTATAGTTAGGGACTTGAAATTTATATGCAAGATAGAGTGGTTATGGTAGATTTGCTTGCTTGTTTTAGATTTGACCAGAAGTCATCACCCTTGAAGCTCGACCGGAACTGAAAATGTTGATGTTAAATTTTTTTGACAATTTTTACGAAATTTGAGATTTGATCACGAATATCTTTCTTCTAATCAATATTTTGCTAACACATGTAGATCATCAAAAATTAATCTATAAAAGATCTTTCAACTGACACCAAGCAAAAGGGGCTGACCCCTCATATAAGGGGCCAAGAGGGGTCTAAAGTCTTTTATCTATATCTCTTTAATGAAAAATATTTTGTAATGTATTATAGAAGCAAAAATGTGTATCTTTCAGTTATCTACCTATATTTGTTAAGAGTTTTCTGATATGTGACATAATTTGGATTTTAAAGGGGGCTAGAAGTCCAATAGTTTGATCATTTATTTCTTAAAAAGGAGAAATATTTTGAAATGCAATATAGAAGAGAAGATACTCAGAATAATATTCGTAATAATATTTAACCACCAAAGTTTCGTTTAATGGTCCTTATAAGGAGATAAAGAGTCGGCCCCTAAAACAATCTTTCCCTAATATCTCAAAAACAGTAACAAATTTCTAAACACTTGTTGAACAAAATGTGTTTAATATTAAGGGACCTTTCATTGATATCAAGAAAAAGGGGCTAGCCCCTCAAATTACATGATAAAAGGGATCTAAATGTTTCAATCAAAGCTCTTATACATATATCAGAAACAAAAGGGCGAGAAGTCCAATACATTTATGATTTATTTGTAAAAGAAAAAGAGGATATAGAAATTGAAGAAAAGAGTCTGTTTAAAATCAAAGGATTTTTCATTCTATTTCCAAATCATGTTTAGCTGGTAAATAGCAAAATAAAAGTCAAGCATGTATCTCAAACTCTAGTGATATTGGGAATTAAGTATTTTCCGTTTAATATAGAAGTCACCGACCACCCCCCCCCCCCCCCCACCCTTCATAAAATCATTTAGTTTTTCTGGCCCGATTTTACTTGATCTTTGATCTCGGACCTATAATTTCAACTTAGTACCATTCTAGATGACCGCACTAATTACCAGACCAATTCGTTCATTATTAACAGAGTTATGAACTTTTTGGCATTTGAGTTTTAGTTTTCGTGTTTGACATGTACTGTAGAAAAAAATTCTAACTCCCGAGCCCTTCACTCAATCCTCAAGAAATTTTGTGTAAATGTACCTCGGACCTCATTCTCTTTTTCTGCCAAATTTGCAGCGGGTTGAACAATTAAGAAGAAATTTCCGATATCAAGCCGCGAGTATAGCCTGTACGGGGACTTAAAATTTACACAGTGCAAGGGATGTAAGCAGCCGCGTAATATTTCTGTTGCGTGTATATTTCTTGTTTTCCGTTTAGTCTGTATCTACGATAGCGTGTGAACTACTTATGAATGTTAGAACTGTGGAAATTACTGTCATCAATTTTTTAATGAATAAATTTACGTGTTACTGATTTCGTTATTTCTACATTTATAAGAATTTTATCAATCCTGTTGATATAAAACAGTCAAACATAATAGTAAACGACACAAAAAATCACTACTCTGAAATACATGTGTAAAATGCATCAGTCATTGTTTTAGGACTTCCCCTAATTGTTGTTAACCGAATCCGAGATCCACACCTCAAAATTCTACTTTCGATTTATTTACGACGAAAATCAAGCTCGGTCCTTTTCATCCCCCTCCAGACACAAACACGCATCAACATTTCAAATGACCTCGCACTGTTACCAAACCTGAATAGTGAGACATCTTACACGTTGTTTTTCATCTCATACAAAAATTCAGCTCCTGTCCCGGGCGGAAACGCCCCAAATTCAAAGAGAAAATCGGGAATTATTTCGCGTCAGCCATGTTTTGACGTGAACCTTCGATGATGAAATATAGACTGGCAATGCCTGTCTGATATGTGCGATATATATTTCGTACGATAGAGACAGAGGACCAGTCTACGATGAAATACTGTTATGACACATGCAAAGGCTATGTGTTCGAATCTCGCCGGAGCCAAGATTTGTTCTTTCTCTCTATTTCCTTCTCTCCATTTTTTTTACTTTCTAACTAAGATTCAAAATAAAGGGGTTGTTGGACTGAAGTACAAGTTCAAAACACTCGTACATTAAGATTTTGACAAAAACATTCTTTAATTATTAGGGTCTTCCGTCTTCAGCGGATGACTCTTCTATTATTCTATTGTTCTTATTATTAAGGTCTTCCGTTTCCAACGGAAAACCTTATTGTTATTGCTTTGTTCCTTTTTCCCTATTCTTCTATATTATTATTTTTTTTTTCTTACAAATTTTGTGCACGCAAGATCTCGAAAACTACTCAATTGATTTTTATGAAACTTGTCGATCTAATAGATGACGATGTGAACCGTATTGCAAATTTTTTTTATTGATGACATCACTTCAGGTTTTGAGATATAGTCGTTTTGTCGATTTTCAGAGAGGTATTTTTTCGGCAGTACTCCTTTTAAACTATAGCAGACATACACTTAAAATTTTCAGTGATGGTAGACGGAAGATTGAAATTGTGCATAAAGGTTTAAAATCATTTCGATCGCAAAAAGCGCCGAAGCTCGCCTGGACCCAAAAATTGAGATTAAACAAATATCATAATTTTTTTCTGGTTTTCTTTGTTGATCTCTTTTCTGAATAATACTTTGTTAAAACATATAATGTTAATTTTTTTTTATATTGATAAGACCTTTTATTTGATATCAAGACAAAGGGGCTGGCCCCTCAAATTAGGGGACCAAAGGGCTCTCAAGTCTTTCATCTATAGCCCCTTTACTGAGATATATTTTGTGAAAGATTATAGAAGCAAATAAGTTTATCTTACAGTTTTGTATCCAAGCAGTGTCATGATTTTATCATGTGGTACGTAATTAAGGTTTTTAAGGGGTCAAAAATCCAAAACTTTGATCACCGATATCTCAGAAAGGAAAAATATATTTTGAAATGCAGTATAGAAGAAAAGATACTCAAAATGATCTACTAAACAATATGGATTCTTCAAAATTTCGTTAAACGACCCCAATAAGGAGATAAGGTATCGGCCCCTAAAACGCTCTTTCTGAGATTTCTCAAGAATGGTAACAAATTTCCTATACACTTGTTAAACAAAATATCTTTAAAAATAAATGACTTTTCATTTGATACGAGTAAAAAGAGGCTGCCCCTCGAATTAGAGATCTAAATGTTTTTAACCAAAGCTCATACATCTAAAACAAAATAATATCTGTCCCTTAGAATGTAGACCTTTGTCTTATATGTTAAATCACGTTTAGTCGTTAAATAGCAAAACCAAGGTCGTACATGTATTTCATGTTCTAAAACACACGGAAGACCTCCTCGTTGCTCGCAACGAGATCGTGTCTAGTTATTATTATTTTTTTCCCCAAATTTTGTGCACGCGATATCTCGAAAACTATATGGCCGATTTCGACCATTTTTTCACAGATGATTGCCAGTGGTCATAATTCTAGAAGTTTTTTGAAATTTTGAAATCGTCACTTCCGGTTCCGATCTACGGCCGATTTTGTAAATTTTTACGACCAATTTTGTGCAGACTTAAACTCAGAGACTATCAGAGATATGAGTATAAAATTTTCAGGATAGTTAGACCATAGATTGAAGTTGTGCACAATGCATTTTTTTTATGCCAGTGGCGCAAAGTTTAGGAGCTCGCCTGGGCTCGAAAATTAGATACGAATTTTGAATCAAAATTGGCATACCCTTTGATCTGTATCTTTTTATCAGTTAATATTTTGTTAACATATATATAACAAAAGTGATAGATAATCAAAAGTTTTTTCCAACAAATGCAACAAAAAGGGGCTGGCCCCTTTTTTTAGGGGCCAAGACACTTGTAAACTATAATACAAATAACTTAAATACGATAATGATTTTGTAATGCATTATAGAAGCATAGTTGTTGACTGTAACAATATCTATCGAGTAAAATCATTGCCACGGCAATTTATTACGTAATTAGGGATTTTAAGGAGCTAAAGTACTTAAACTTTGACGAATATATCTAGAGAAAGAGACATATTTTGTTAAGCTTTGTAGAAGAGAAAATGCTTGCAATGATAATTCTAATCGATTCCATCAATCAAAACACCAATGTATGTCCCCATTAAGGATCTAGAGGATTGGCCCCTAAAACATTCAATCATCTGTACAGTCAGTTCAAGCATATCTTTTACAACATACACCATAGCATATCATAGCATTGAAATCTCATAGCATAGCATTGAAATCTCATAGCATAGCATTGGAATCTCATACCATAGCATACAATCTCATAGAATCACATTCGTCATATCATACCATAGCATACCATAGCATAGCATACAACATTATTTTAACTCGGTTTCAAATGTTTTTATTTGAAAAAATAAATGTTTACATGATAGATTTGTGGTAAACTTTGGCTTCTTATTATTTCACTTCGAAATCTGTGGAACTCTTCTGTGTATGGAGGCGTTTTTGTTCAAATCTCATAGCATACCATAGCATAGCATAGCATACCATATCATTAAGCACTTCATTTCAATTTCTCATAGCATAGGATACAAATCTCATAGCATAGCATACAAATCTCATAGCATATCATTAAAATCGCATACCATAGCATAGCATTAAACTGTAAAAGATATGCATGAAATGACTGTATCTAAAAAATGAACAACAATTGTAGATACGTGTAAGAACAAAAATTGTTAGTATTTGTGAGACCTTTTGAATGAACTTAAGAAAAAGGGGCTGGCAACTTACATTAGGGGCCAATACACTCGTAAAATCTTTTTCATATACCTTAAAACGATCAAGATTTTGTAATGTTTTACATAAACAAAGTTTTTGATCATAACAATATCAGTTTGTAAAACTTATTTCCAAACCAATTGATGACGTAATAAGAATTTTAGGGGACTAAAATCTGAAACGTTTAATGTGCTGTTTGTAAAAAAGTAAAACTCTTTCTTAAGCATTTCAAGGGATATTGATAATCGTATGCATTATCTGAAAGGGAGTGGTTGAGGGGGGGGGGGGTCTGAAACTTCATTGATATTTTAATCGAATCGTTTAAAAATTGAACGGAAGACCTACTCGTTACTCGTAACGAGATCGTATCTAGTTATTATTTTTTTTTTTCCACAAATTTTGTGCACGCGATATCTCGAAAACTATTCGACCGATTTCGACCATTTTTTCACAGATGATTGCCAGTAGTCATAATTCTAGAAGTTTTTTGAAATTTTGAAACCGTCACTTCCGGTTCCGATTTACGGCCGATTTTGTAATTTTTTTCGACCCATTTTGTGCAGACATAAACTCAGGGACTATTAGATATATACTTATGAACTTTTCAGGATAGGTAGATCATAGTTTGAAGTTGTGCACAAAGCAGTTTTTTTTACGCCAGTGGCGCCATTTCTTTGAGCTCGACTAGGCTCGAAAATTAAGTACGAATTTTGCATCAAAATTTTCATACGTTTTCATCTGTATCTTTTTATCAGTTAATATTTTGATAAGACATATATAACAAAAGTAGAAGATAATCGAAAGTTCTTTCCAACAAATTCCAGAAAAAGGGGCTGGCCCCTTAAATTAGGGGCCAAGAGACTCGTAAACTCTATTACAAATAACTTAAAACTGATAAAGATTTATTAATGCATTATAGAAGCAAAGTTGTTGATCGTAACAATATCTATCAGGAAAAATCATTGCCACGCCCATTTGTTACATAATTAGGGATTTTTAGGGGCCAGAGTACTTAAACTTTGACGAAAAATAACTAGAGAAGTATACATATTTTGTTAGACATCATAGAAAAGAAAATGTCTGAATAAATGATTTAAATTGATTCCACTTATCAAAACACGAATTTCTGTCCCCATTAAGGATCTAGAGGGCTGGCCCCTAAAATATTCAATCATTTGTATCTCAAAAGTGATCAACAATTTTAGATGGATGTAAGAACAAAAAATGTTAGTATTCATGAGACTTTTCGTAAAAAATCAAGAAAAAGGGGCTGGACCCTTAAATTAGGGGCCAATAGACTCCTAAACTCTATTACCCAAACTTAAAAAATGATCAAGACTTTGTAATGCATTATAAAAGCAAAGTTGTTGATAGCAGCAATATCTGTTTGTAAAACTCATTTCCAACTCCATTGATGACGTAATTAGAGATTTTAGGGGACTAAAATCTTAAATCTTTAATGTGCTGTATGTTAAAAAGCAAAACTCTTTGTTAAGCATTTTAAAGGATATTGACAATCGTATACATTATCTAAAAGGAAGTGGTTGAGGGAGAATTCTGAAATTTCATTGATATTTTAATCGAATCGTTTAAAAAATTGAACGGAAGACCTACTCGTTACTCGTAACGAGATCGTATCTAGTTCTTTTTATTCTTTTTTTTTCTTCTAAACGTTTTTTAAAACTCAAATATCTTGCTTGTTTCTTGTCCTATAAAGTTCAAATTGTCAGAGCTTATTGATAGTTACTATTTCTCAATATCTAAGGAAAATCTTTGAAATCGTCACTTCCGGTACCGAGTTATTCCCCTTTTTTCCAAAAATATAGGCATTCTTGTGCACGCAAAGGCTCTGAAACCGCTCACAGCATGTGTTACAAAGTCACAAATCCTAAAAATAGAGAGTTTGAACGTTGACCTCCGAGTTTTGTTTTTACAATTTTCCTCCTTTAATGTTTCAAAAAATTAATTTGAATTTGTGTTTCGAAAAATGCTGATTTTTGGTTGTGTTTTTGTTATGTAGCTCTTTAGTTTAAATTTTTTTCTAAACACATATAGAACAAAATATGTGCAAAATATCAAGGGCTTTCACTTGACACCATTAGAAAGGGGCTGGCCCCTTAAATTAGGGGTCTAGAGCCCTTAAAAGTCTTCGCTTTATAACCCAAAAATGGTTAATATTTCGCTATAGCTGTCGATAGAAAAGTTGTTCATAATTGTGTTATCAATGTCGTTACAAAATTATTTTGTACCGGTAATGCGTAATATGAGTGTAAAAAGCTTGTCTTGTTAACATGTACCTGTAATCATTTGGCAAGTAAGCGAATCGTCTTCGTGCGCATAACGTACATAAATTAACAGCTGAAAGTGTACCAGCATATACGGGATGCTTTGATTCATTAGAAAAAGTGTCTAAAAAGTATACGTGTTTATGTTTTTCTTACAGCCTTTTTTGCAGTCACCTCTGTTTAGGTCCTATAGTGGACAACCGTTAAGAAAAACAAAAACGAGAAAATATAAACGTTCTTTTTCTTATCTATAGCTAGTGAGATACATAAACTAGATTTAAAAAATAATAACTTCCATGAAATAGATTTGAGTCATTTTACTGCAAGTATTTCAAATCGACCTAAATTCTTAGTTGTGTGCGTCATTACATAACCCATCTCGCCCGCGGCCGAGACAATCGATCGCCAAGGTCGCGGCTGGACTACCTAGCGGTCAGCGGTTATCTTATACACAAGAATCGCGTCTGTCATATGTAATTTTATTTAGCCGCAAACACAAGAATCGTACACAATGACATTAAAGCTTACTCTTCTTAATTTGAATTAAACGATAGAGTGTCAATAAGAAATCGTTCTGTTTAATTATAAAAGCAATGCCATTCTCGAACTGAAGCAGTATCAGACAGATAGATCGACTGTGGGATTAAAAGGGGGAAAACTTATATTAATTAGAGTTTAGTCATCCTACTGCAAACATTGTAAATCTTCCTTGGTTCTGAGCTCTCTATGTGTGTTTTACCTTTACGTAAGTTATCCACCTAGAATTTATTGAATGTGGATTGAGAAGTCCCTCTAAAAATTGATAAAAGCGATATTATTCCAAATCAGAAACATCATCAGACATAAATCAATAGTGAATTTGTAATTCTAAAATGTTCTAAAAACTATACATGTACTAATAATGTTATAGATAAACAACGAAAAACCACAAAGATTAAACCTTAAAATGATGATCACCCCTAGAACTAAGCCAAGGAGATCCCGCGCGAGTGGACAAGTGATCCGCGGTAGCTTCGTGTTCTTCTACATGTACTTTATCACACGTGCATGTTTATTGATATTTTGTACGATTACAACTATTTGTTTATTCGAGATTTTGACCGGTACATGTAAGATGGACTTGTGTTTCAATTTAAGATTGAAATTTAAGAAAGTAGTTGACGTCTTTATAAGGTTGCACATGAAATGAGAGAGAGAGAGAGAGAGAGAGAGAGAGAGAGAGAGAGAGAGAGAGAGAGAGAGAGCTCAAAATTGGAAGCATTATTTAGCCGAATTTAGAAAATGAAACAGTCCACAAGCGTTCAAGGCAGGATAAAAAAATCAAATATCAAATTAACACATGCGGTAGAGGCAATTGCAACTTCTCTGGCCTTTCCGGCAAGTTTGGAAAAACACCTCGAATGTATGAACATCACCGGATGTTAGAATTTTATACAGAATGGAGTCGCTTCCCATTAAAATACGTATCGGCAAGAAGTCTTGTGTGTCGTTTCTGTGTTATATTTTAGTGTATATTGATACCTTTAATAAAGTATAGCTCAAATCTCAACAGATCATAAAATGTGTTGTAATTATATCAAGTTTTATAAAAAGGGGGGTTGTCATGGACGCCTAGGTAATACATTCGAAGTGTTTTTCCGAGCTTGCCGGAAAGGCCCGAGAAGTTGCGATTGGCGGTAGAGGCTGACACGATAAAAGAATTGTCCAGAAATGAGGGATTTAGTGATTATTTTAAGAATGTTCACATGAGTTTTTAAACAAGATTTGTTTAGATTTTATCGGTTTCATGATCACAGTGCAAGGACTTTATTTTTTTTCAAAATGTGGCGAAGACCTATTTTTGGCGACTACTTAACATGTGTACATTTTTCTCCTCAATGTATGTCACTTTCCCACCCGTGTTTATTCGGTCAGTCTATACTAAGTCAATCCGCTCCACGTGCGACCGAAAATCTCATGTCGCGCCAGCGCACATAGTTCAGAAAAATCCCCCCCCCCCAGGGCTGCAGATCAGCAATTGATAAATAATTGAGTAACATTTGGAAGGATGCTTTCACTGCAGCGGTCAATTGTCTAAATATTCGATGTCAATCAACCTCACATTAAAGGTGCGATATCGTAATCTGAGAATGTGGCTAAAAAATTAACCTGTTGAACACGCTAAACTTCTATAGTTATGAACAGAATAAAATAAATTTTATCAGAGACATAAATAACTTAATAAGTTATTTATGTCTCTGGTTTTATAAGTTAACAGTTTTGAGTCAAAGATTAAATAAAATTTGTTCTCGGGATTAAAAGTAATGATATACGACTACATTAAGCAATAAAGTCGGTCGATCGTCATTAAATCATCAGAGTACTGCAAGTGTCGACAGTTTCTTATTTCTTTGAAATAATTGTAATAGTTCAATTGACTTGCAGACTATAATATAGCGACGTTTCCGCCTCCCAAAAATGTATGCATTTAATTGCGAAAGATATTTGTTCTTGGGGATTTTGCTTATTGTTATATGCACATTGATAAAAAAAATCATTGAAGTTGTGTAGTATGAGGTTGTAATGCAGATTAAGTGACCTAAAACTCAGCTGAATATTTTATTTTTAATCTAGCTTGTCAAAATGGGAGATTGTTAACTTGTAGCTTGTTAACTCTGATAAAGTCTAGAACAGAAGAAATAAAGTCTTTATAGCTTTCGCTACATCTTCTTATTAGGGTGTACGCGTACATAAAGCTATTTTAGATTTTTTTTACGGTATAAAAAAGTGTTGTTTTTCCTAACCTTAAATTTAAATCTATAGAAATTCAATATCTACATGTAACATCTCAAAAGCTTTGATAGCTTACCGCTTGGAAATTATTTAGTGATGCAAATTGACAAATGTCCATGAAAAGACATTATTCGACCCGAAGGGTTTATTATCCTTTCCGACGATGATGAGAAGAACTCAAATGTGCATACAAATCATACATTTACATGTATATTTATATGTGATATGATAGAAATAATTGAAAAATATAGGTCTTTTTTGTGCCGCACAAAACGGGCGGAAAGGATTTTTATACCCCACGAAAATAAATTGAGGGGGGGGGGGGGTAAATAAAAATCACCTTGTCCGTCCGTACGTCGTGTCCAGTCTATATCTCTCTGATGGAGAAACATTGGAAGTGTTCTTACTTCATACAAATATTACTCATTACGAAGCGTCAGGACCTAAACCCAATGTCATTTGGACAAAGTAAAGGTCACTGGCAGGAAAAGTGCAAAATTTGTTTCCGGTCCACTTTGGAATTTCTTACTTCACACAAAGATTAATTATGACCTGAGGGTGTGTAATGATTTGTCCCTAAGTCATTTAAGGAGAAACATTGGGAGTTTCTATTTCATGTAAAGATTCCTGATGACCGATGATGTGACATAAATTTGACCCAGGGTCAGTTGCGCAAGTTCAAAGTCATATTAAACATGTGTCATATCTTGTATTAATGGAAATGAGTTTGACATAAAGATTACTTGTGACCTGTAAATATACCCTGCCTTGTCTGACTCACTAAAGAAAAAGAACCATCCGTTATTCTCTAAAAGAGAAATACGTGAGTAATGACTTCTTTCTTAGCAGGGATATCATTTGTGAGCTTGCTAACAGTACCTTTTAGATGGTCCAGTGGGAGCAATGCCCCCCTTTCTCTCAACCAAAATTTCCCTAAAGTTAACGCTTAGAAAATTGATTAATTATATACATGTACATAAATTATGTACTTTTTAAAGTTATCCTAAACTTGAAGTAAGTAAAACGAAGAATTTGCCTGGTATGAAAATAATACTTTGAAATTGAGTCTCGTTTTTGATTTCTTGAACTTACTATTATCATATTGATAATCTAGTATCATTAAAAACCATTTCCCTTCTCCTTACACTCGCCAGGTTCTGATAGACCTGTATCAATAACAGCCTTTTTCCACTTGACCTCCACATTTGCATACAATCTAAATAAACACCTACTTAACAAAGATATGCCTTTATCTGTTTAATGAGTGGTGCAATACTCAATCTAGAGGTTACATGGAAAACAGGCATGAATTAATTTTTTTTGTCTTCATTTGAAGAGTTCCAATCAATTTTCTAAAGCTCTAATTGGTAAGAAGAAATAGTCGTCTAAAGATTACCTTTTATCAATACAGGGTCTGTAAGGCTCTGACAAGTGTCAGGAGAACGGGGTGTTTTAATCAGACTGATGGACAATCCTTTCGCGACACGAAGTTGTGACGGAAGACCTACTCGTTGCTTTGCAACGAGCTCGGCTCTAGTTCTTTTAACAATTGGACCGCATCTTGACACTCTGTTGTCCATTTAAAAGGCGTGTTTTTAGTCAATAATCTGTTTAGTGGCAACGCAACTTTAGAGTAACCTTTTACAAATTTTCTGTAATAGTTTGCCAATCCTAGAAAACTTCGGACATCATGTTGATTTTGAGGTATCGGAAATGATTTCACCGCTTCTATTTTAGATGGATTTACTTTTATTCCGTCCTTTGATATGATATGTCCTAAATAAGTTACTTCTGATTTAGCAAATGAACATTTTAAAGGTTTTAATGTTAAATTTGCTTTTCGTAATCTTTGAAAAACCAAATCAAGATGTTTTAAATGATTGTCGAAGTTGTCCGACCACACAATGATGTCGTCAATATAAACCAAACAATGTTTCCAAGTTAACCCTTTTAAAATCATATTCATAACCATTTGAAAAGTTGCGGGTGCATTGACTAAACCGAAAGGCATTCTTTTGAATTGATACAAATTATCATGCGTAATAAAAGCTGTTTTATGTTTTGTTTCTTCATCTAGAGCAATTTGCCAATATCCAGATGCCAAATCTAAAGTTGAAAATATTTTAGCTTTGGTTTGTCCAACAGCATCAAAAACATCATCTAACCTTGTAGCTGGAAATGTTTGAAGTTGAGTAACCGCGTTCAATTTTCTGTAATCAATTGCAAATCTATATTCATTGTTTGGCTTTTTGACCAACACCACTGGAGATGCATAAGATGACGTACTTTCTTCAATGATGTCGTATTTTAACATTTGTTGAATTTGTTTTTCAATTTCTATTTTAGCCTTTGGTGATGTTCTATACGGTTGCAACTGAATTGGCTTTTCATTTGTTGTTTTTATGGAATGATAAAATTTGTTGCATTTACCCAGTTCTGATAAATCATTTGCAAACACGTCACTGTTGTTGTTTATAAATTCTTGAAATACTTGTTTTTGATCATTTGTTAAAACCGTAGATGTCAAATCTAAAGGAACTTGTTTATCTAAAGGAACCTTTTTACATTCACCTTTTCCCGTCGTTTTATCTTCAGTCATAGAATAAATGTTGTGCTTGTGATCTTTATTGGCACGAGCTACTATTGTTCCCGCTTTTAGACAAAGATCACTAGTAGACGCATTAGCGACCTGCATAACTACACGTTTTGGGCGATTGATAACAAGACACTTGGCCATCGCGAGTTGTTTCTTGTTAGTCGAGACCGGTTCTAATAATATTGTTTGATTAGTTTCCGTACGCGATATCTTGACTGGAATGTTAGCAAAACAATTCGGCGGAATATTGACTGTTTTCACTATTCTCGCCACCTCTTGACCATTGTTCATTAGATTAACATGAGTAGAACCTTCCTGTAAATACAAAGATCTAGTGCCCCAATCAATGCATGTCTTTTGTTTTTCCATAAAATCAGTACCTAATATAATAGGCTGACACAAATCCTGAATCACATAAAAAGTTTGAACTAAATTCAGATGTGCAATTTTAATTTTTAAATCAATTTTGCCATTCACATTATGCGCTGTTCCTCCTGCTCCCGTTATGAAAGAGATTGCTGAATTTTGAAGTGTGTCAGTACGCTTTTGAATTCTCTTCAAAGTTTGTGAATTAATTGCTGAAATTGTGGAACCAGTGTCTAAAAGAGCTTTGAATTGAATATTTTCAACAAATAGCGGAATCGAACATTTTTCTTGAAAAGAAATTAACGTACCAACAGAATTTGTTTCTTGCCTATCTCTAGAATCTAAATTTTTGTGAGAACGATAAAATTTAACTTTTGCTCGAGATTTCAAATTCAAATTTCTGGGAAAATTTTGAAAATGTTTAAGTTTGCTTTGACTTCTTTGATTCATATTAAATCGTTGTTGAAATTGA
Source organism: Magallana hongkongensis (assembly GCA_015776775.1). Classification (NCBI taxonomy): domain Eukaryota; kingdom Metazoa; phylum Mollusca; class Bivalvia; order Ostreida; family Ostreidae; genus Magallana; species Magallana hongkongensis. Next base: position 7,784,772 of record CM027471.1, read on the forward strand.
AATTTTGAAAAATTTTGTCTGTTTGAAACTGTCCCAAAATTCCTAGAGACAGGCGCGAATTCCTATTGTAATGCTAAAGTTTTTCTACATGCCCTTGAAAAATGACCAATTCTGTTGGAATTATAACAGACCGCATTCTGGGCAGGGCATCTGTTTACCATGCACATGCCAAGACAATTTCCACACGGGGGCGGAGTTATCATGCGAGGGTATCTTGTTTTGAACTCATTACTTTGGACTTGCGCAGTGACCGGTGACCGTGATCTAGCCCTTGTAAATCGAGGGTTTGGACGTCTTGACTTCTCACGTGGTTCATAGAACCTGACCCTTTGAGATGCTCTCTCTCCAAATATGGGCGCACGCTGTACCGGTGGTTGCTGTACATATTGCCATGACTCAGAATACTGTTGAGGCATATATGGTTGGGCGTATTGCTGACCTTGGGTCATCTGATTGATTTCAGACTTTTTTACCATTTGATCTTTAATGCTTTTGATTTCTGTTAACAAATTTTCATAAGTTTCCAAGGCAGTGACTTGGTTTGATTGCGAGTTTTCAGCCAAAATAGCAATTTGCCTTAATTGTTCCATAGTTTTAGGATTTTGAGTTACTACAAGAGCCTTTATTTCTGATTGTAACCCATTCATAGCAACGGAAAGCAAAACTTTCTCAGGAACATTTTTGATGGAAGCTGTTTTGATCAATCTAGACAAAAAATTAATCACAGGTTCTGTTCCGTTTTGTTTCATTTGTAACACAGATAAATCTAACAAAATTTCCAATTCTTTGAATCTTTCAAAAAACAAAGGTTTAAACATAAGAGAATTTGATTTTTGCTTTTGAGACAATGTCTCATACCAAATTTTTGCATGACCCTCTAAATAAAATGGAAAGGCATCCAATGCTTTGTCGTCAGCCAAGTCATGAAATTTAGTCCATTGACAAAAACTCTCAAACCATGCATTTACATCTTGTGTACCGTCTCCTTTAAATTTGTCTAATTTAATTTTTGAAGACATGCCTAAGTTTCTACCCGAAACTGATGGAATCGTTGATCCTGTAAAATTCGTCGGATTGTCTCTTGTGTATGTTTCCGAAAGCGCACTCTGTACGTGGTCCTCTGTTGCACGCGTATTTCCGTCCTGGTCCTCTTCGTCCTCGTATACTTGCTGCGAATGACTCGACCAACCGTCGTCGGAAAAGGTTCCAAATCTACCACGAATTTGCTCCTTTCCTAGATCAGCACGCAGAAACGTTTTAAAGTTCAAAGGTGTTGTGTTGGACGGATCTACAGTACCGTCGGGCTCTGTGTCGGGATCGTAACCGTGCTTCCCGAGTTTATCTTTAGTTGAATTCTCGTTACGGGCGGCGGTGGGGCTGACGGAGGATTTTTCATCTACCACCTTTCCTGCTGACTTGAACTTGGCTCCGCCTGTCTCCGATACTTGTCTAGGCGTAACTTCAGGTTCAAACCAAATTGGAGGAGATTCTGTTGAAATATTCCAATAGTCCGGTTTATAAGTATTTGAATTGAACAATATTTCGTTGTCCGTATTGTCAGGCTGTATATATTTATCCAGTGATAACTTTGAACCTAGATTATCCACGGAACGTCTGGTCACCACACGTTTAAGTTTTTGGAATGGAGTCAGTTTTGTTTGTGACGTGTTTTCTGCCATTCATTTGCCCTATGCAAACTCACCCTAATAAAGGCCTGGGGGAAGCCTGTAAACGCACCCTAATATAGGCCTGGGGGAAGCCTGTAAACGCACCCTAATATAGGCCTGGGGGAAGCCTGTACACTGTTCTTCCAGCGACGAAGATGAAACCCCGGATTCTCCTCACCACTTATTATGACAATTCTTGGTGTTACTGGGGTAAAATTGTCATAATGTACGGGATCTTGAAATCGCTGTTTTACCGAAGGAATCTGGACTGCTCACCGCTATGGAGAGTGGCGTCCTACCCGCTCTGGGGTGTAAATTCTTGACCCAAGCTCTGAATATAGAACAACGCAGACAAGACTTCGGTTTACCACTCATTTATTAAATATTATTAACCTTTTATTTTTATAATTTATAAAACATTCCAATTTTAACCATTTTTCAACTCAATATAATACATAATAATTATAAAATATTGAAATCCTCTGAACAACTAATAATATGATCTTACCTGAATATAGAACAACGCAGACAAGACTTCGGTTTACCACTAATCCAAAAGTCCTATCTCCGCCGTCTATATGCCCTAACCTACGTCACCTCAACCTCCGTACCCTTATATGTTTATCTCACAACGCGTTCACTTACTCCGACGCACCGTGGTCAGTTTATATCGTACTTTATATTTAACACTTAGCCACTAACTCGGTTCCGTGTTTCTTATCATATATCAGCAATACAATCCCCCTAATGATGTACACATGACTCCTAGTTCATCTCTTAAAAAATCTCTATCTACTGACCAGCGGAAAACAATCTTATGAATGAATCTGTACACGTGTTTCTAATCATTGCCGCGATATATTTAGCCTATATTTACCCACATGTACTTTAAGCAAATTTAATGTAAAAGATCATTATGATAGATTCATGAATTATATTCATGAAATATTCATGAAAAGTTCATGAGGATCCCATGAGCTTATTATTGGACATTTTAAAGTCATGAATTTTTGTTCATGAGAAAATGTTGATGAATATTCATAAACATACTTTTTCATGAATAATTCATGAACAGTTATATTCATGAAGCTTCATCATTTGATGAATGTCCAATAATAAGTTCATCGGATCTTCATGAATCTTTTGATTCCCTAATTACATAAAAGTTATTTCAATATACATGTATACATACTATATTACCTTTAATACCATTGCTTTGAACTACATCTGCTGCATTATCTTCTTGCATGTTCCATGCTTAATTAATCCATCGATCATGTTGACGATCCGTCTGCTTTCATTCAAAATGCGTAATCACTGGGCGGAAGTGACGTAATAGAATCAAAACAACTCGCTGACTGTGTATTCTGAGACTCTTTCATTTGGTTAAATAATTGTTTTTAACATATGTTAATAATAATCAAAAAATATATTTAAATGAAACTAACTATAAAATGCTTAAGTTTTCATTATTATATTTAAAGAGATTGAAGAAACGTACGATTAAATATCGTTCGGTTTCCACAAGTTGTGTCTGTATAATTTCAACCCCCTCCGTTTTTGAACCCTCAAGGTTTTGGAACTTAAAAAATAATTTACACTCAATTAAATATTCTTTCATACTTTATTTCTATAATTTGCATTAATGTTTTAAAGTAATATTTTCATTATTGCTTAACATTAAGTTAATTGACAAATTGAAGTTCAGTGTGTTTTTGTAACGGAGGCGAATCTACATGACATAAACAATGGCGGACTCCTCGAAACTCGGAGTGTAGTAACGGTAGTTGTCTGAGCTTAAACAGCTAATCATAAATGCATTGTTGGAAGTTCTCAACGGAATATTTACGTAACCGATTTGTAACTTCTTAGAATGAATCGCTTTCAAATGTGTGCAACAGTAATGTCTTTTACAAAGAAACCGCAAAGGTTCTAAACTCGACGGGGTCCAAATTTCAACCGAATGTGCTCGGAACATTTTCTCTGTCGTTCTCCCAGGAACAGACGCATTTCGTCTTGTATGTATATATGCTTCTATGATAGACTGACAACCGACCACGTCTTTAATAAACTTGATATACAATGTACTTCAAACAAGTTGGAATTCAACGTATAACGTTACTAAATCTTTTTTCCAAAGAAATGTGCAAATTTTTAAATTTTTTCAGTTTTTCAGTTTAGTTTACAAGATTTTTTACAACATAAAACAGCCATAATGTATCATCTGCAAAGACTGATTATTCACTGATCAATTATGTCATTTATTTTTAAATATAAATTGAACAATGAAGAAATTAAGCGTCAAATTTAGGATCTAGTAATGACCATTTGATCATGATGTCCGAGATCTTCGTTGCTGTCAATAAATATACATGTTTCTTAGAATTGAATAAATAATGAAACTATAATATATCACATCTTTCTTTTTCAAAATTAAAGATGCCATATTTGTATAGGTGTTTGCATGAATATTCCTGAATGTTCATGAAGACTGTGTTTTAATATTAATATTTTTTGATGTATGATTTTTTTAAAAAAGATAATGTTCTGAATACTAGAGTTATTTATAAAAGTATTTGAAATTAATTATATATTACGTAAATTAGAACTTCATGAAAATTCATGAATGTTCAATACCTAGAACTATTGTATACGAGGTATTTCCTGTATTCTTGTATATTCATAATTTGTTCATGAATTACATTTTAAGAATATATTGATGAATAAAATTCATGAACCACCTTTATGAACCAGTTATGAACCAGTCATGAATACATCATGAAACTTCATGAACGGTTCATTAAAGTTCTTAAAATCATGAATTTCATCTCGCAGGGGTAGTACCTTCATAACATAATTCAAAACCAAATTGAAACCCCTCTACTAATTTCAGGGCATTTTCCCTATCAGGTATTTTGCAAAATATTTAGATAATGCAACGTTACTTACGTTTAGCATGCAGGAAAAGGGGGTTCTGTTACTGTTTGTGGCTGGTTTGACTGTTGACTAAGGTTTCCAGATCTAAAATTAAAGGAATTTCGAGTAGGGTTTCTACACATAGTGTATTGGTGGAGCTGCGAGCATAATTTACACAAAAACAGTTATAATGACAATTTTGCCTTGGACATGTGCCGCTGTAATTAAAATTATAGCATTTCAGAGGTTGGTGTTGGTTTACCAAATATTGAAGGGAAGGTGCTCTGTTGTACATGTAAAGAAGTCACAGCTGCTGATCCACTCAAGCAAATGACATTGAAGGATTGCACTCTTTTTCAAGTCTGAATTGGATGTCATAATCGCACCACCCCAAACCATTGACCCAACTTGCTCCTAGCCGTATTGTGTGAACATATTTAAACAGGGCTGAAGTTTCTGTGGGGTGAACCAAGGCAAATATGGATGCATAAACAAGGAAAGCATCCATCAAGACCTGAATATCAGTGATAGGTCTTAATTTGGATTAAGCAGATAGAGCCAAACTGCCATTTTGAGGTGAGAAATACTTGGAATCATCATTTGGGTAAGTTTTGGTTCTATTGTTAATTAAAGATGCCAAATTGACATATTCCCCATTCGCAATTTTAATTTGTTAGGTGCATTATGTACCAAGCCATGGCCACTCATGCAATCAAAAGTACCTTCTTCCTGGGACTGAGGACTCCCTCTGTCCAATAAGATTACAGATATCTGCTCCGCCAGGTCTTGCAGTTGGTGAAGAGGTAGTGGCCCCACGGGGGAAGTTTCCTGTGCACCAAGTATGTAAGACGGACCTGTAATGGACTTGGACAGTTCAGGCGCCAGATTCATGTGAACTTCGGGATGATCCGTAATTGAAAGGGCGGAAGTAGGCTCTAGGAGAGGCGGTTGCTTCCCTGCTCGTTTTTGTTGATAGGTTTGGCTCTGTGTTTTCACTTTGGCATTTCGTAAAACCTTCTGCTTTGACTGATAATGTAAATGCGTACTATAATGACGTCAGCAGATCTGACTAATTTTCGCGCGCAAAGTCATTAAAGATCAAATAACAATTTGCATAAAATAGGTAAATATGGTCTGTTCACTTTGATAAATGGATTTAACCCTTAATGGGGAAATCCTATTATTTTGTTGTTGTTTTACTTATTCCTTTTTGACGTAAGTAAGGCTAGATAAAAGCAGTGGCCGAACACATTTGAATAACTCTCGTTTTCATTTAAATATTAAACTTATATCCTGTCAATTTTTTAAATAGAATGAAGCTATCTATTATCTAAGATCAAGACACATAGCTCTTGGAGAAAGAGTTCACACATGATGGTAAGAGCTGGGGTGGGTGAATATTGGCTAAATACTTTTCTTTTAATATTTTGGCATTGTATGAAGATTAGATGCAAATTTTGAAAAGAAATAAGACAGTCTATTATTGTTTTTTAATGCCCTGGGGAAAAGATATCTGCCTTGCCCTGGGAATAGGGGCATTGGAGGTGAGTTCATATACAATGTACGTTCACTTATTTTCTCTTAACATCGTGCATTGTTAAAATAAAAATAATTTTTTTAAATAAAATATTTCTAGCTCATTTCAAGATATTCAATTACATTGATATAAACATGGAAATTGGCACCCCCTCTAAAATAGCCAAACATATTATCCAATAATAAGAATTGAGACTTGTTAGCATTTTATGATAGTAAAAATAATTATATTTACATGTATCTTTTTGGTAAACAGAATTTCAGGGGCTCGGTTGTCAGACACTGAAATTTATAACAATTTATTCCCGAATTAAAAAAAATACAAAAATGGTCATTAAATATGTTATATGGTATCGAAATAAAATCCGCCGTTAAAATCGCCCTTTATCGTCGTTTAAAAAAATGTGTATCATATGTACATTAAAAAAAAGTAAAGGGACGACACTTGCCATCTTGGATTTTGCATGTGTATCATGTGTACATTAAAAAAAAGTAAAGGGACGACACTCGCCATCTTGGATTTCCGGGGGGGGGGGGGGGGGCTCAATTCACAATTATTTTTCAACAATAAATTCCCTTAGCCTACCGGTTTCAGGCGAGATCTAGATCACAAAATGATACAATGACTTCTTCCAGTACTTTGTATATGTATACATGCCGTATTAACCACCAAGGGACCAAAAACGACCTCGATATCAGTCCATATTCATCAAAAACAACGAAAGCAAGCAATTATAATATGCATTTGTAAGTGTAACAGGTTAAAGCCACGATCTTACCTTGCTTTCTCAATCCTTTAACAGTATTTTCCACTGTACATGTTTTTTCTGTTCCTGCTTGGCTTGTTATCCATAAATTGTGACCATTTTCCGCAATTTTTACACATTTTTTCCTGGTCGTTGTCCATTTACGAGGGTTCTTACGATTTCTCTGGACTAACCGTATGCATTCGGAACATCTCTGACTTTATCTGGAGAGCCGCCGCTAGGCGTCGCGTCGCTCGATGCAAACTTCCGCTGCTTTCGATGAACATGGACTGGCACCGAGGTCGTTTTTGGTCACTGGGTGGTTAATACGGCATGTATACATAATATTATACAAAGTATAGGGAGAAGTCACTGGATCATTTTGTGACCTAGATTTCACCAGAAACCGGTAAGTATAGGGGATTAATTGTTGAAAATAAACTGTGAATTGAGCTCCCCCTCCTTGAAATCTAAAATGGCGAGTGTCGCACTTTACTTTTTTTTTAATGTATTATGATACATATTTTTTAAAATGACGATAAAGGGAGATTTTAACGGTGGATTTTATTTCGATACCATAAGACATGTATTGAGTGACCATTTAGGCATATTTTTTTTTATTCGAGAATAATTGTTTTAAATTTTAGTGTCTGACAACCGAACCCCTGTGAACAGAATAAACAGGACATAGTTGACAAAGTGATATTTAATGACAGAAATATACATGCTGTAATAGTTTTTTTTTTATTGTGGCTATGTTAGAAGATTTTAAGCAATGAAAAGGAACATTGCCATATTTTAAAATCTGTTGGCATGCTTAGACCCCAGAACCAAATTCAAATATATAGATAATATTCAGTGTTAGGTACTTGTACTAGGTATTTTACCAAGATGACTTTTAATGGTTGCAATCCTTTAAAGTCAGCTTTATATTTAGAAAAAAACCCCAAAATATTGAAGCTCATGTTCATTATATTCGTTAAAACCTTTAAATAGCGTCATTCCCCACTTCGATCAATAAGCAGAAGAATGTTTCTTTTAATGTTATTTTGAATTTTATTGATAAAAAAAAGATTAATGAATAAAAAGAAACGATTGGTTAAAATAGCAGAAATGTTAACATCTCTATCAATTTAAAACTTAATATTTTAATTTCTATTTGAACTGGTACTTTGTATTGGAACGTTGATAAGGACAACTGTTAAATACTTAAAAAGATTTTATTATGTTTTCTTTAATTGCTGTTTGTTTGTTTTTGTTTTTTTGTATTGTCCAATGAATACAATTGTGCAATTTAAAACAGCATCAAATTAATACCCGGTTGGTTTTTAAAACAGAATGAAGCTATCTATTAAACTTAAGATATATTGATACACAAATTACATTAGGAAACAGTTCACAAATGATGGTGAGAGTGTGGGTTGGTGAACAATGGCTAGAGATTTAATGCAAATTTTGAAAAGAAATAAAGCAGTCTATTATTGGGTTTTTTCCTGATTGCCCTGGAGAAAAGATGTCTGCCTGGCCCAGGGAATAGGGGGGTTGGAGGTGGGTTAATATCTGTTCATTTATATTATGTTATTAACAGCGTTCATTTTTAAAAAAAGTCTATAAAGCTCATTTCAAGATATAAAATTTTGTTATACCCCTGTAAAACAGCTACTTTACAACTCTATACGAAAAAAGTCCAGCATATTGACCTTGGGCAACAGTTTGCAAGGCGATCCAACTAATCAACTGTTGGCCTCAACCCAAGTCAACCACTGTTTTGTTATACCCTTACTATTTGAATTAAAAAAAAATCACTGATCTCATTATAATTTAATAGGATTTTACTTCAACACCTTATCTGGATCAAAGAATAAATTATTCCACTGTTACCTGAGACAAAGCCAACAATGGTTTTGTTATACGGTAACCCCTTCTTATAAAAGTATGGTACAACTAATTTATCAATATTCAATTAAAAACACTCATCTCGTTAAAGTTAATAAGATTTTTTTTTTGAGCACTTATATGGAACATAGAATAAATTAATAGTTCAATTGTTGAATAATCAGATAAATTATTACAAAAAAAATAACAGTACACCTGTTTAAAATTAATATATTTGCAATGTGTGAAGATATTTAAAATATGTTTAAAAGCTTGAAATAAAAGCAGCAGAATTAATATACAGTTAAACATAAGTTAACAACTTTAAAATCAAAACTATAAATAATGTACTTGTAATTAAAGTATGATCACATTATAAAAATTTGCACAAGTTTAAACAAATCAAGTACAATAAAAAAAACATGTGTAGCTAACACATTTTGTAACAAATAACTTCAACAGCAAACTTTAATAAAATTAAATACATACAACAGCAACACCCAAAAGATTCTTACAGGCACTTTTTTCACAAACACATCAAGTTATGCATACAATTTAGTTATTGTGTATTGTAATGTTGCAGCCATGGAAAGAAAATACAGATTAGCTGTTTTAACATTGGGAATGCTGATTCCAGTTTCATGAAAATTTCCAGACATGGTGTTGTCAAGAATGGCAGCTAGATCTATGTCAACAACATTGACAACGTCCTGGAGTTCTTGCACATTTGAGGCTGAATCTTGCATTAAATTGTTCTCAATTTGTTGAAGTGGTGTATGTTGAATTGGCGCGGACTTGCATATGGATACTTTTGTTATCCCATCGCGCAACTTGTTGCGAGGGGGATATAACATCGCTGCTGTGCGTGTGTGTCTATGTTTGTGTGTGTGTCCATTTCAGCCTTTTTAGCAAATTTTAAAGAAAACCATCCCATGCATGTGTATCAAACTTCTAACACGTCAAAAGCAGGTTTAAAAGACAAACCCTATTTATTTTCAAAGAATTCCGTTATATATTCTTTAAGATATCGTTAAATTACAACACTAAGAAATTTTATGTACGACCTCCAGTTCCGGTGAAAAACTGAGGAAAGCAGGAGAGTAAGTTCACCCAAATTTAGTCGAAACAATCAGCTGTCTGAGCCGAATTTCGGGCCATATTTAACGAATTTCTTAAAGAAGAACAGTTTCATAATTCACAAGAGACTTTGACAAAAATTTCGTCAACGTGATTAACCGGGAATTCATTTCATGTTAATCGTTGAAGATATGTTACTCTTTTTAAAATATCGGGGTTAAAATTACGACAGGTTAACTCGAATTTTCTCATAGAGCAGATTATAAATCGCCAGATCTTAGCTACGTTTTCCTTTAAATTTCCCTACACTAATTGTATACATGCGTAATGTATGTCGCTGGATAAAGAGAATTTATTGTTTCCCTAGTAATGGGAGCAATTGTACAACCACATAAATGCACCTTTGCTTCGTGGATACAACAAAGAGCGTGCATGGGGATAGGAATAAAGAATAAACGAGATATTTTAATTCAAATAGTTTTTAACAAGTTAAATATTTGGTCTGTTGAATTACATGTTTATTTCTGAATAATGCATTCTTCGCACAATATTTTCATTTCGGAAGGCGATGCTCCGCTTTGCGGTGCCCTTGTTGTTAAGGCATCTGAAGCATTGCGATTTTTTTTTTTTTTTGGAATTGCTTAATTTGGAGGAATGATGTTTTAAGCTGCTTTCTGATTTATGTTTAGAAATACCAATAATGTGTCGAGACTCGTAGCCACATTCATCCAGCATGGTTATGCAGGTGGCTCGTATGCAATGATTAGTAAACACACATGAAAGTCCTGCATGTTTGATAATCCTCTGTATCATATTGTCATACCAAACAGGTGACCGATCATTAATGCCTGTCTTTGGGCGCTGCCATATAGAGTCGCAGTCTGCATTAAGCTTAGCGATATACTTCTCGAAAGTCATAACTGGACAATTCGGATTTCTTACAAAAAATTAAACATATCACAATTTTAATACATGTATTTGCATTGTCATTTTGTATATATATCACCCTATATATATATATATATATATATATATATATATATATATATATATATATATATATATATATATATATATATATATATATATATATTATTTGTAGTACATTTTAGGATAAATATAAATATATACACATTTACTTTCTTAAATATAAACTTGACATGAATGTAAATACTGTTTTTCTCTATATTAATTTCAATTCTAAAAAGATATGAAAAGACAACTAAGGGCTTCTACCGGGTTGCTCAAACATCCTTCCTCTATCCTGGTCATCATCATTACAATTCAGACTTCTATGATTCTTTGTTAGCTTTGCAGTGATGCATGCGACAATCCAAAACTTTCTGTTGAAGGGACTCAGGACTGGCACAACTAAACACACCGTTGTTGTACAAAATTTCCAGGTCTTGTTCGCTTATTACTTCCTTATGCTTCACCTCTCCAACACCTTCCTTCTTTATTTGGACCATGGCGGCAAAGAAAACGTCGTTTGCTGGTTGACATCTAGCGTCTTGAATGATGTCAGCTTCGTGCGATTTTTCGGACGACTTCTGTAATCCATACCGTATGGAAATCAGCGACTTTTTTGCATACATGGTGCTGTCTTTCTTCAGCAAAGCGCAATAAAACTTCCTGAGAACTCACACGATTTGTTCATACGATTTATCTTTTAAAAGATGTAGGGACTGGTCTAGCGTTGATTGATAATCATTTAGTATATTCTCTGCAGTTTTAACAACATTTTTAGTATTCTTACTGTCTCCACTTTCCAAAATTGATCTTCTTTCTTCCTCTGAGGCTTCGCCAAACAGAGCAAAGGTAGCAATGTTTGTTAAACCAAACGACATAAAGATAACTCGTTTTCGCGGAATATGACGACACCGATCAACAGTCCTTTTCAACAGTCCTTTTCAACAGTCGATTTTAATAGTTCCAATCCAACAGTTGCAGTTCAACAGTCAAAATGCTGGATTTTTTGGTAAAGCGTTATATAGTAACTGTGTTTCAGGAGTATAACAACGGGCATTTTTAAAAAGTCCATAAAGCTCATTTCAAGATATCAAATTTTGTTATACCCCTGTAAAACAGTTACTCTATAACATACGCATGTATGTCTTGCCTATAAAGTGGTCGTTATCCACATTGATCATCAGTTGGAGACTGGATCTTTTATTGTCCATGCCGACTTCATAGATCGTGTAGAAACGACAAGTTCGGATCCTTAATAAATTGTTAAACGGACTTGTGTAACTATACCAGTCATATTAGGTGGATAATTCCTAAGGGTAAAGATACCCGGGGCTGCTACATATACTTTGAAGTAGTTGGATCCCAGAACCTTCTCACAGCAGCGAACAATCCCCAATCCATGGATTGTTTCTTTCTCCTAGGCCCTGCGTGGATGGATCCAGTCCGCGATCCCCTCTACAACCGTGTGGACGCTGCGGATTATGGCATGGATGGAACACCTGCAGCGCCATTTCATTTCAATGGTTCAAGTGCAGTAGAAAAAGACATTATGCGCGGATGTGCAGAACTAGGAACTCCGGAGCTGTCATCAATGTCGTCTCTTCTGTTACAACTCGCACTTTTTGAACACAGACAGAAAAAGTCGGACAAAGAAAATCGGACAGAAAACAAACTCGGGATAGAGATCGCATCAAAGAGTTCAACCAAGATCAAAGAGAAAGAGACAATTTACGTAAAATGCCATTTGCAACCGTAAATGTTAATGAAATTCATACTGAAATGATAGAAACAGAAATCGAAAAATATAGGCAGCAGGCTGCATCCAAGAAAGCAGAGGCGGACTTTTGGAAACGTGATCGAAAAACCCTCGAACGTCAAATGTTAGACAATGCCGTAAAGAACTCGGTGCCCAAAAAGAAAATCTGGCGGGAGCTAGGATAAAACAAGCAGAGCTCCAAGTTGCATTACAGGCTTTACAAGACAAACTTGAATCAATGCAACCGAAAGAAGATCAAAAGGCATCAATCAAGAGACCAAGAGCTTTTTACCGCGCTCAATCCGGACCAAAACGTCATCCGTAACAATATTTCCTAACATTAATCCTCGGCATGCTTATCCGATTGCCCATTCATATACCGGAAGTGCTACCGGGAGTGCGACGAACTATCGGAAACATGAGAACGGGTTTCGGGGGGCGAGAGGGTATGTCGCCGTGTGAGAAACACACGTGACCAACGGAAAATGTTTAAGTCGATTGGTATTCGTTTTACAAGATTTATTAAAACTCCAAAAATTTATTATAATACTCCGTGAGGTCGGGAGTCGGTGGTACGAGCGCCTTGACCGTTGCTCTCCAACTGCCGAATAATTGAATATGGCTAACAATTATACATATATAACAAAACGTTTTTATAATTGAGAATACTAGAAAAAGAAATGTACAGAGTTATTTCAATTCATGGATTACTTAAATAAACTGAGTGTAAAAAAATAGAGTGCCAAGATCAAAGTCACTTAACGCTAGTGACAGGGAGAAAAGATGTCATGTCCAAGGGGATCATTTCACACGATGATACTAGTTTATAACAAGAATGAATGTTAACAGTGGGTTTAAAAGTTCCTTACGTCAATATAAAGTTTACATACTTTAAATGTAAAGTGAATTGAAAAAGAATTATCAAAAAATAAAATAAAAAGAAACGATTGGTAAAAAATAGAAGAAAGGTTAACATTTCTATCAGTTTAAAACTTAATTATTTCTATTTGAACTGGTACTTTGTCTTGGAAAAGTGATAAGGAAAAAGGATAAATACTTAAAAAAGAATTAATCATGTTTTCTTTAATTGTTGTTTGGTTTTTTGTTTTTTTATTTTTTGCATTGTCAAATGAATAAAATTGTGCAATTTAAAACAGCATCAAATTAATACCCTGTCGGTTTTAAAAACAGAATGAAGCTATTGTTTGAATATTTTTAAAAAACACAGTCTGGCACAAAGATAATAGAGATCGAGCTGTTTGTTAGATAATTTTAAGCAATGAAAGGGATCATTGCCTATATTTTTGGCTTGCAAGGATTCTAGATCAAAATTTAAATACATAGATACAATTCATTGACAAATACGTGTACTAGCCTAAGGTAATTTACCAAAATGACCTTTAATGCATGCAGTCCTTTAAATTTTGCTTTATAAAAAGAAAAAAAAATCCATCAAATGTTGTAGCCCACGAGCGTTACATTTGTTCAAAGCTTTAAATAGCGTAATTCCCACTTCGATCAGTTAGCAGAGGTATGTTTCTTTTAATGTTATTTTGAATTATATTGAGAACCACTGTAACATAATCGGTAATTCTGATTTTTGTATATATATATATATATATATATATATATATATATATATATATATATATATATATATATATATATATATATATATATATATATATATATATATATATATATATATATATCTGTTCATATTTCTTACTAGTTTATAGCAAGAATGAAGGTAAACAGTGGGTTAAAAAGTTCCTTACGTCAATATACAGTACTTTAAATCAAAAGTGCATTGAAAAAGAATAATCAAAAAATAGAATAAAAAGAAATCGATTGGTAAAAATAGAAGAAAGGTCAACATTTCTATCAATTTAAAACAATATTTTCTATTTGAACTGGTACTTTGTATTGGAACGTTGATAAGGAAAAAAGTTAAATACTTAAAAAAGATTTAATCATGTTTTCTTTAATTGTTGTTTAGTTTTTTTTTTGTTTTTTTTGTATCGTCAAATGAATAAAATTGTGCAATTTAAAACAGCATCAAATTAATACCCTGTCGGATTTTAAAACAGAATGAAGCTATCTATTAAACTTAAGATATATTGATACACAAAATACATTAGGAAACAGTTCACAAATGATGGTGAGAGTGTGGGTTGGTGAACAATGGCTAGAGATTTAATGCAAATTTTGAAAAGAAATAAAGCAGTCTATTGTTGTTTTTTTTCCTGATTGCCCTGGAGAAAAGATGTCTGCCTGGCCAAGGGAATAAGGGGATTGGATGCGGGTTAATATCTGTTCATTTATATTATGTTGTTACAGTGCTGCTATCCTAAAAGTTGACAAGGATAGGATAGGATAGGATGCAGGATGCACGATACATGATAGAAATATAAAAGTTAAGTTCTATCCTATCCTATCCTATCCTATCCTGCATCCTGTAGCCAATCAGATTCGAGTATAAATTTCAGAGTTATTTTGCAAAACGAAAATTGGCTTAACAATGTATTTTCAATGTCAATTTAATACGTTTTTCAAGTTAAACCATTTAAGAATAATTATTATATCAAGAAAGCGGTGCATAACATTGATGCGCTATAATGTCGGCGCTACATCTTTGTCAATTCGTACGCAAGTACGGAGTTACTGCGAGAATTCGATGCAACATTTGACAACGTCAGAAATAGATTTCTGTATTTACTTCATTTAAAGTCTGCAAAGTAATAAAAGCTTGAATTTATAAACGACCAATTCGGCATTTTTAAAGATAAACATGTATACAAGAAACAGACATCGTTTCACGTTTCATGTAATTTCTTCGATGCCCAGTAACAAGGACGCATATTTCTGTCCGATATTAACCTGAACATATCGAGTTAATAAATTTTAGCTAGCTGTAAATTCTTAAGAATTTATACTTTAAAAATAACTCCGAGTAGTTTAACTATAAACGATATAAACTTCCTAAAGGAATTATTTATTTCCAGATCATGTTTACATTTATCGCCGAACGAATCGCTCGAATATTGATAATTACGCTCAGTTATATGTGATAAGAAAATAATTTGATAAAAATATGTAACAAAACAGTTCCTCTATATGTGCATCGGAGTTATTTATCTGTTTTTTACGCATAAATATAATAAAATCGAATCGCTTACCTGTTTGTTTATGTTATCGTGTCCATCCAGCGTACGATTAATTTTTACCGTAGCACAGGTAAGTTAGTTATCCCGCTCGCATAATATTCGGTTTTAAGATTTAATTATTCATTTTGAGTACTACATTAATTGATAAAATCATTTAATTCTTAAATTTCGTTTCATTTAACTTGCATTCGTATATTTTGAAGGTATAGGATAGGATAGGATAGGATAGAGCTTATTTGCAGGATAGGATGCAGGATACAAGATATAGGATAGGATAGGATAGTTTTGTCAACTTTCACGATAGCAGCACTGTAACAGCGTGCATTTTTAAAAAGTCCATAAATCTCATTTTAAGATAATAAAATCTATTGATATAAACATGGACATTGACACCCACTCTAAAGTAGTCAAGCATATTATACCATAATAAGAATTCAGACTTGTAAGCATTTCATAATAGTTATAGAAATATATACATCTATTTGGTAAACAAAATTAAAAGCACATTACTGACACAGTAATATTTAATGACAGAAATATGCATGCTGTAATATGTTTTCTTACTCATAAGGCATATTGATCTCTTGTGGCTGTTTGGAGATAGTAAAAAGCTGTGTGTGTGAATTGTTTGAATATTTTTAAAAAACACAGTCTGGCACAAAGATAATAGAGATCGAGTTGTTTGTTTGAATATTTTAAGCAATGAAATGGATCATTGCCTATATTTCTTGGCTTGAAAGGATTCTAGATCGAAATTTAAATACATAGATAATATTCGCTGACAAATACGTGTACTAGGTAATTTACCAAAATGACCTTTAATGCATGCAGTCCTTTAAATTTTGCTTTATAAAAAGAAAAAAAAAATCCATCAAATGTTGTAGCCCACGAGCGTCACATTTGTTCAAAGCTTTAAATAGCGTAATTCCACTTCGATCAGTTAGCAGGGGTATGTTTCTTTTAATGTTATTTTGAATTATATTGAGAACCACTGTAACATAATCGGTAATTCTGATTTTTGTATATATATATATATATATATATATATATATATATATATATATATATATATATATATATATATATATATATATATATATATATATATATATATATATATATCTGTTCATATTTCTTACTAGTTTATAGCAAGAATGAAGGTAAACAGTGGGTTAAAAAGTACCTTACGTCAATATACGAGGGTCAATCAAAAAATACGAAGACAATGTGGCTGTCTATCATATATTTTTCATAAAAGTCATACTTAACAGATTAATCTGTGCACCTACACTTATGTTATTGATATGCGAAGTTTTAGTCCATTTGGTGAAACGGTATTTTTGTTACCCCTTTTTAAAAACAACATGTTTAGTCACCACGGCGCACGGTAACGTTCAAAACATAACGTCAAGATTAAACACGCACAATTTATAGATATATCCCATCTTTATATCACGCTTAGTCTCTTGTGCCTTTCTCCTTACAATTTAAAATGGCACTGAACCACTTAACATCTTATTTGCACACATTTGTTCAAGAATCAGAAGTTAGTTCTTCAAAGTTTTCATTTTCTAACCATGTATCTATTAGTTTACAGTAAGGATAACCCTGAACGTCGGTTGACGTTACTTTTTTTTTACCAAATATTTACAGATATTCTACTCTCTTTCGGACTGTTTTATAATCAAAATACAATTTCCACCACCCCCACAAAATTCATTACAGTTAAACACAAACTTGCAAATAATAGCTGACTTATTTTTTGCACCATTGAGCATTTTCATAGCTTGTATCGGCTTTTTCCTGAGTTAAATCCATTTTGATTGTACTTCTCGTTGCGCCGTGACGTCCGTCGACGTCGATGTTTTTAGTCAATTCTAAAGAGGACTATCTGTCTTTAGTTACTAATATCTGTTCGACAAAACAATATATCCCGTCATTATTTGGAACATAGAATACCATGCCAATACTTAATTCGTGGTTTCAATATTTTTTGATTTTAAGCCCAATCTATAGAGATATTACTTTCAACATTATATGGTTTATTGTTGACATAAAACAAATTTTGACCGTGCGCCGTGACCTCATTTTGCAGGATTAGATTCTAAATAATTCTTAGAAATTAAGGAATTTATTAAAAAAAATTCTTGCAAATTGTTTGAAACTATTGCTAAATTTTGTCTACCAAATTTAGTAATGATATGACGTTAAGTAACATAGCTATGACAAAAGTCTTCGTATTTTTTGATTGACCCTCGTACAGTACTTTAAATCAAAAGTGCATTGAAAAAGAATAATCAAAAAATAGAATAAAAAGAAATGGATTAGTAAAAATAGAAGAAAGGTCAACATTTCTATCAATTTAAAACAATATTTTCTATTTGAATTGGTACTTTGTATTGGAACGTTGATAAGGAAAAAAGTTAAATACTTAAAAAAGATTTAATCATGTTTTCTTTAATAGTTGTTTAGTTTTTTTTTGTTTTTTTTTTGTATCGTCAAATGAATAAAATTGTGCAATTTAAAACAGCATCAAATTAATACCCTGTCGGATTTTAAAACAGAATGAAGCTATCTATTAAACTTAAGTTATATTGATACACAAAATACATTAGGAAACAGTTCACAAATGATGGTGAGAGTGTAGGTTGGTGAACAATGGCTAGAGATTTAATGCAAATTTTGAAAAGAAATAAAGCAGTCTATTGTTGTTTTTTTTCCTGATTGCCCTGGAGAAAAGATGTCTGCCTGGCCAAGGGAATAAGGGGATTGGATGCGGGTTAATATCTGTTCATTTATATTATGTTGTTAACAGCGTGCATTTTTAAAAAGTCCATAAATCTCATTTTAAGATAATAAAATCTATTGATATAAACATGGACATTGACACCCACTCTAAAGTAGTCAAGCATATTATACCATAATAAGAATTCAGACTTGTAAGCATTTCATAATAGTTATAGAAATATATACATCTATTTGGTAAACAAAATTAAAAGCACATTACTGACACAGTAATATTTAATGACAGAAATATGCATGCTGTAATATGTTTTCTTACTCATAAGGCATATGGATCTCTTGTGGCTGTTTGGAGATAGTAAAAAGCTGTGTGTGTGAATTGTTTGAATATTTTTAAAAAACACAGTCTGGCACAAAGATAATAGAGATCGAGTTGTTTGTTTGAATATTTTAAGCAATGAAATGGATCATTGCCTATATTTCTTGGCTTGAAAGGATTCTAGATCGAAATTTAAATACATAGATAATATTCGCTGACAAATACGTGTACTTGGTATTTTACCAAGATGACCTTCAATGCTTGTAGTCTTTTAAATTTTGCTTTATAAATAGACAAAAAAAATCCATAAAATTGTGTAGCTCCCGAGCGCTATAATTGTTCAAACCTTTATATAGCGTTATTCTTCGATCGATTAGTAGAGTCATGTTTCTTTCAATGTTTTTTTGAAAGTTATTTAGAATCAATCTAACAGTAAGAAAATAGGAAGTTCGAATTTTTGTATAAATATATTTGTTCGTATTTGTTTATACATGTAACAACAATGAAAGTATACAAATGATTTATGAGTTCCTTAACTCATATGAAGCTTAAATTATTTGAATCGAAAGTACATTGACAAAGAATTATCAAAAAATATATAGGATAAAACGAGTCATTATTAATTTGTTAAAAAGTATAATAAGCATTTATATCAAACTAAAGCTAATAATTTCCTATTTTAACTAGTACTCGTGTATGATGATAAGGAAAAAGACTTTATCCTTAACATAGATTCAACTAGAAAACTGACCAGTCAGGAAGGGCCCCGCTATGACAATTAATATAGAGAAGTGAAAAAAACTTTGAATTCCATCCTCTTTATATTAACAATGATGAAAAATAAATGCCCGGCAGAAGATGCAAAGAACTGGAATATATAGGATCTCGTGATTTGTAGTTGGATATGATTTTCATCAAACAATTAAAGTGGTTTTTTTTTCTTGAGCCTTAGTGAGGGGATAAAACACACAAGTTGGATAAAAATCATATTATACTACAAATCATATGAGATTCTATTTATCCCATGTTTTATACACCACAATCAATGTTTACACTGTTTAATATAAAACTCCAAATTATTTTACTTCATTATGCCTACGCAAATCCTATTGTAAAGTCACAACTGTGGGATATCAAAAAAATATCCAATGAGTCATATCCACGGGATAAAGGGGGTTAACATGGGATGAAATAAAATTTGCTAAAAAAACAAAGAATTGATACCAATGCAATGATACCTAGGCTTTGCCTCAACTTCAAACAAACATCACTTGCAGACACATGTGTACGGTAATACATTTAGCAGATAAAGACAGGCCTTAGATTTTCTGAAACAGGCAATAATCTCAGGGGATTAATTATCCTGCTCTCATCCATTTATTGAATTTAATCAGGGCTTACAGAAGGAACATTTTCAGGTACTATTCTTAAGTTTCCTTTAATATAAACATAGCAACCAAAAACAACAACAACACCAAAACATCCATTAAAAAAGAAAAAAAAGAATAAAAAAAACTGATGTCTAATATTTTTTATTTTTTTAAATTTATTGTAATTCATATATTTGTTTTTATTTTACAGAAAATAAGCATTTGGACTAGAATGAAATATATTCTTTAGCAAATACCATCCTTTAAACTGAGGGGTAAAAATATTAGTGTGCAGCTCATGGAATGAACGTTTAATTTGCTTCAAAGCAAACATCAGTGCAGACAAAGGTGTTCATTAATCTCGATATGACAGATAGAGATAAGCCTCTAAATTTTCTACAGCAGTCAAGATAATTAATCCCAGGGGATTAATTGTTCTGTTCTCTCATCCTTTTCTTCTAAATTTACAATAAGATTTTTTTTTCAGAAATGACAGAATAGGTTATTATCTGACTACCTGTTAAAATTAACAGCATTAAGGCATCAAAAATAAAATGAATAATTAAATAATAAAATAGTGAAAAAGGATATCTTAATATATATCTTGATTTTAGAATTCAAAAAAATTATCATAAATCATTGTGCACGGTATTTTAACCAAAATAAATATGAATATTATATTTTAAATCCATATTTCAAAGAATGTACACAATACTACACATCATTCAAAATTGACCTTAACTTCAAAACAAAGTTCATTTGCAGACACAGGCAGTGCAGTAATTAATCTCAATGTGACAGATAAAGATAAAGCTTAGGATTGTCTTCCTATGGAAGGTTAATTAATCCCAAAGGACAAATATTGCACAGCCTTCCATGTATACAATGGTAACATTCTCAGCAGTTATCTCTCTTTGCCCATTCATTCTGAGCAGTTATCTCTTTTTGCCCATTCATTCTTATGCATAGTTAGGAATCTACCCCACACCCTAGCTCCATACCAGAAGACATAGAGAACCAAACTTAGCATCAAAATATGTATTTCTGCCTACTGAACTACCATACCAAATTTGAACTTGATTGGGCAAAAAACAGGAAATTTGTGGACGGAAGAGTGACAGACGGACAGACAGAAGGACGGACGGACAGAGTGATTACTATAGGGCACCCGCAAATCCTTGCGGGGCCCTAATAATGTTTATTTGGTCAATACAGTTGTGCATTTTAACCCAGCTTTATATCTGCATGCAGATGTATTTATACCAACGTTACAATCTAGACAAATTGTCATCTTCCATGTAGAGGATTATTTGAGACAATGGTATTAAGTAATTATAAAGTAAATGCACTATTTCTACTATTTCTAAATTAACATGCCTGCCACACACACACACACACACACACACACACACACACACACACACACACACACACACACACACACACACTTTTATAATTATAATTTTTTCATAAATTTTATAATCCGATGTACAGGTGTGTGCAAGATGAATTATCTGATTTATTTGATTATTTTTTCAGAGGAAATGACACTTAAAACGTTATTGTTTTTCCTTGTTCCTGTATTCCTGGGTCTTCAGAATGTCGTCATCATAGTAAGTACAGGGAGGTTATAATTAGAGTTTTCCGTCTCCAGCGGAAAACACTTATATTATGCTATTGTTTCTTTTCCATTTTTTAATGGTCTTCCGTGTCCAGAACACTGTATTGTTGTGGTTCGGTTTTCCCTTTATTTTTTTTTCTTACCCTTTAAGATCATCTGAGCTGAAAGCTCAAGTGAGCTATTCAGATCACTTTTGACCGGCGTTCGCCCGTCAGTTTGTCTGTCTGTC
This sequence comes from Magallana hongkongensis, assembly GCA_015776775.1. Classification (NCBI taxonomy): domain Eukaryota; kingdom Metazoa; phylum Mollusca; class Bivalvia; order Ostreida; family Ostreidae; genus Magallana; species Magallana hongkongensis. Next base: position 7,806,762 of record CM027471.1, read on the forward strand.
TGTAAACTTCTTAACATTTTTGACTTCTTCTCCAGAACCAATTGGCCGATTCCAACAAAACTTGGTTCGAAGCGTTCGTAGGTGAGGGGAATTAAAAGGGTCACACCTTTTCCAAATGTAAATTATTTTAAAATTTTGAAAATTTGTCGGCATCCTCTGAAAATATTCTGAAAACATATGGCCAGAAAAGCTGAAACTTGTGTGGAAGCATCCTCAAATAGTGTAGATTTAGGTTCAAATGCTGATTCCCGTTGATAGGGTGGTGCCACAATAAGGGAGGGGGTCGAGTTTTTATATAATAATATACGGATTAAAATCTTTTCAAAAACCATTTTGCCAGAACATCTGTAATTTTGTTAGAATCATCCTCAAGTAGTGTTGATTTAAGAGTATTCATACTCATGATTTATTCTGAAGGGTAGGGTTGAATCACAATGGGGGGTCGAGTTTTTAGATCATGATCTATTGGGAAAGGGTGAGGCCAAACGCTAGATCGAATTTTTTCACCGAAAAATATAATCTACAAAAATCTTTTGAAAAATCTTTGCACCAGAAAGATGTAACTTTTATGGACAAATTTTCAGGTAGTGTAGATTCAAGTTTGTTCAAATCAAAATACAAGGGGAAGGTGAGCAAAGCCAATTTGGGTAATCGAATTTTTGCATAGAAATATATCTAGGAAACTTGTTCGGAACAATTATCAGCTAGAGCAGATTTAAGATTGTCAAAACCGTGATATTCGGGGTGGAATTCGTATTACCCACATACGTGGATGACGCTAATTACCTGATATGATTTCAAAACAAAACTTCTATTCAACTATTTTTACTGGTTTTAAAGACTGTTCTAAGAATGAAATAACTTTTCTTCAACGTATGAGTTTAATTCTCAAGACAAGTTTTGGGGGAAAATATTTTTATGCTCGTTGTTAAGAGTATAGATTAAAGATGAGCTAGCTTTAACAAGTAGGTCAATATATTCTCCGTTATTACACTGGAATCGATTTCGATCAGGTTTTTATTTTGTATGTTTATGGACTTTCAGAGATTTATTTTCAAAGATTCATATTTATCTAAACCTTAAAACGCAATAATGTTTTTACGGAAAAAACGGTCCATATTTTCAAAACGAGTACGCAATCGACATAACCCGGTAATTCTGTTGATTACTAGTTGATTGCAGTTGTCGGGATTTTAAAAGGTTTGTTTTAAATCAATTTCTATGTCAGCTTGGTTTCCTTGATAATACATCTTTGAGGTCTCAATAAGATCGGGCACGTAATAACGCGTGAATTACGTCAGACGTTGTTTTCTGACGTATGAATAATTACCCTAGTTTTTTAAAAAAAATTGTTTGCATATTGACTTATTGATTAAAAAAATGATTTTTTTCAAATGTTAATAAGAAGGAAGTTGCATGTATGTGACACATTTTAATTTTATTTTAAAGGAGTTAAAATAACTTCAATTTTTTTTCAGAACCTTACGTATAGTAAAGTTGCTCTTCCTATTCGGCGTCTAATGACATCTTAATTTAATTGACTGAATGAAGTTTTCATTAAAAGAAAATCAAATTTTTTGAAATTAGTTAAAATAACTTAATATATATTTCAATACATCAAATCTTAGGTGCTCTAATGGCAAAAGTGTGCGGTAATATATATATTTTGCCTCCAAAATTAACGTTTTTTAAAAAGCTTTAACAATAAAGTAGAAGATAGTTGAAATAATATCGGAAAAAAGTGTGATAAAGGTTCACGGTGACGTCATAATATAGAAATGACGTCATGAAGATTGTTTTATTCTGATAAATTTACGTTTTGTAGCAAAATATGGGTGTTTTCCGGGGGGTTTTCGACTGGAAAACATCGAGCGCAGGGTTGCTCAAGTGCCACTTTTTAGTATGATTTGTATATCTATATAAAGAAAACCATATCTTAAAATCCTACTTGAGTAGACCTGCGCTCTATACTTCCGAATGCAAAATATAAAGGAAAAAATGACAATATTTTTATTTGTTTGCAAATGTGCGGGAATTAGGTTATTAAGGTGACGTCAAAGATAAACAGCGACTGAGCAATAATCACTATAATCAAGATGAAAGTGATAGGCATCCTCTGTACAATGATTTATGATGATTTTCATACGACATTAATTAGAAATTGGTCAAAATTGGGGGCAGATATTTGACCATACCAAATATAGTCCTTTGTGTCTGATGAAATCCTTGTAGATTGATCGGAGAAAGTTTTAATTTCTAAAATACAAATGCATTTAAAATAAGTAATTTTTTTTAAAGCGATTCTAAAACATCAGATCTAATGAGCTCTTGCAATTCTGCGTCTGATAACATCTTAGTAGATTTGATTGGATAAAATATATATTTTAGAAAAATTGATAATCATTCAAATCCAGTATGAATCACTTCAAACCGATTTTAAAACATCATTCCAAGGTGCTTTTGGGTATTCTCTAAAACCTGCCCTGGCCTCAATCTTTGCCCCATACTTGGTTTGGTCCTAAATTTTTCTTATAACTTGTTAAACAAAATGTGTTTACAATGACAAGATCTTATATTTGACATCAAGCAAAGGGGCAGGCCCTTGAAAGTTGGGGCTTCGGGAGTCTCAAGTCTTTCTTCCATAGCTCAATACCTTGACTTAACCCTCTCCCCTCCACCAATTTCCAGATAAGGTTTCGTTGTTGACTATTCAAGTTCAGTGTCGTGATCTAAAGTATATGTCTATTACGCTTCTTAAAAATATTTAATGGGATTTAAAGAAAATTTGGTGAGCGATATAAAATAAAAAGTGTCCCGATAGCCTTTTTATTACAATATCCGACTCCTTTTCTTCTTGCCTGCAGTTTGAAACAAACTCGAATGATGGATCCATTGTTGCAGATCTTGATCTGCAGTAGGGGTTTCGTCAATCACTACCGGTTGTAACAGGAAATGATACAGAAAAAAGGACGGAAGACCCACTCGTTTCTCGCAACGAGACAGTATCTAATTAGAATTTTGTTTTATTTTCAAAACAAAAGTTATTTTTTGATGTCTGTAAAATGTAAACAACAATTTATATAACAATATTTTCTAAAAGAATGATGAAGCTGCTTTCGATTTCAGGATTGAAAATGTTAAACGTCTGATTTTTTTTTATGATGAGCAAATGCAATATTTAAACACCAATGTCAGAGTAAATCCTTTAATAATAAAAATAAATGAATGGAGATGACTTTTCTAAGAATGAAAAATATTCGTGTATCTACATAAATGTATATTGATGTGTGTACACTTTTTTCAACTTCCAGGGAGGAGAAGGATGCCCCCAATCTATTCCAACAGAAACCGTCGTAGAGGCATGTCCAGCAGATAGCACTGAGTGGATAAAAGCTAAAGAGAAAAAACAGTGTCATTTGATAATCCACAACTGCACTGACAAGGACAGATTTCAGTATCACTGTCTGCCAAACAAATTTCTTGATATGCTTGTTGAAGTTTGCGCGCCAAACAAAGTCATAGTTGGTAAGATTGATCTTGAATTTTAACAGACATTCCAAAGAAATTACTATATATGTCTTTGAAACGGTAGATAAAACCCAACACTTTTTTTATTTATTATAAACACTGAAGGTCAGCATTGTCCGTATTATGATATGCAACGAAAAACTATTGGACCAAATTTCAACCAACCGTGTAACAGTGGTTCTAATCCATGCCAACCTGTATACAGTTCGAGCGAAGTATACAAATGTAAGTTTAGTTATTTGGTTCGATAAAATTCTGAACATCTTGTAAATTTTATCTTTTTTTATCTTTTACCTCTTTAATTGTTAATATTTTGGTTCATTTTTCTCAACAGATCAAATATGCTACGATGAAATTAAAGAAAAGAAAATGAAACAAGTTACTTTTGAAAATAGATTATCACTGTAAGTTTAACGTATTAAAGTATTGCGTATAACATATGTACTAATGTTTAAAACATTCTCGAAAGAAGTATTTAGACTTATAATATTTCAACATTTCACATATTTTTAATTGATACTGGCAATAAAAAATATTTATAAAAAACCCCAAACTTTCATTCTAAAAAAAGTATGACAAAAGTTTTACAACATCCATATACGCATTGAGAAATGCTCTTAACACATACACAGAGTATATGCACTGTAACGGGCGGTTGCCCAATATAGTCCCGAATAAGTACAGGAATTTATTTTAGCTTTAACTGTTTATTATAGTTTCAACAATTATTATAGTTTCAACAATAATACATTTATGCGAGTTACAAACAGCAGTATACAGTTGTTTACTGGGTTCGAGGGCAACACTTGATCTGTCGGATCGGCTCGCAAACTGTTGCCGAAAGCCGGGAGTAACAGTTTGCGAGCTGGTCCGACAGATCAACTGTTGCCCAAGACACAGTCAACAACTGTTTTTATAGCCCTACTAATCAATAACTAGTTTTCGTGGAATAAGACGTCATCGGTCAACAATCTTTTTTAACAGTCGATTTGAACAGTTCCAATCAAACAGTCAAAATACTGGACGTATTTTTGTATAGAGTTATATAGTAACTGTTTTACAGAGATATAACAATGCTTACTGTTCATATCTTTTCTAAGATAATCAACAAACACCCTCTTCTGTTCAAAGGCAATTGTGCCTCACGTAAAATTTACGTTAATTTAATGTGAAATGCACGTGAAATTTTCATGTGAAATTCGTGTGAAAAGAGCACTTACACGAATTCACGTGAAATTTTTCACATAATTTTCGCGTGAAAGAGATTTTACTTTAAAACTGTGTGAAACTCAGGTGAACTTTCATATGAATTTTACTTGAAATTCACATGAACATTTTCACCTGAATTTAACTTTACACAAATTACACGTGTTTTTTGATGAAACTACACGCAAAATCACGTGAAATTCCCTTTTTACGTAAAGTTCACGTTAGGCACAATTGGCTGTGATATAATATAACAAGAATGTGAACACTATCATGCTACCCCCGGGCCGGGACGTATTGTGACGTTATATAGCATATATATGACGTTAAATGTACAGTGAATTCAACAATAATGATAGATATATAAACTACATGAACAATATTATTAATAACAATAAGTATATTACTATACATAGAATTATGCTTATCAAATATTAATATTTGTCAATGTACATAACTGATGAGTAATTATTTTCAATCACTGAAATGTTAATTAATACATATTAAATAAAAAAGTCAACCGCCACAGCACAATCAATATAATTAAGTATCTGATTTATATTTTTCAAAGCTTGTCATATGAATTTTAGCTCGTAATATTTTTTTTCGTTTGAACGCATGTCGAAAAAGAATATGACATTTTAGAGTTTATTATGTAGCATCAATAATTTAAGGTAAGTTACTAATAAGTGATGTGATGCTATTTTCTTGGTAACTTTAAGTGAGGTGTCAGACAGTTACCCAGAGTTGGCGATTGGATTATATATGATCTGCGGGCTTTTCGTTGTTGTACTGATCCTAATGGGAATCCGTTTTTATTGTTTGTACCCATGTTGTGGAATTTATCCATGTAAAAGTGAGTAAATATTTAGAAGTTAAATATTAAACGGAAATAAATGCCTTGGATATAATGTTATAATTGCATATATAATCTTAAATACAAACACTTTTTTAAATATTGAACGAAATTACGATTTCGACAACAAACAAAAATGTTCTTGACATGAACACATACTTCAAAAAAACTAAATATTGTGGCAAAATTACTAAATATATAAGCCAACTTTAAATATAAGATTAGCTTACTCGTAAGTGTAATCTCTGAAAGATACACATGGTTTAAAGTTTTTGATTGTATACTCTTGAATTAGGCTGTAAAACTGTTTTATATATAATGTGTTTAATTGCAATAGAGTCACAGTATACACATTTACACCTCCACTTTACTAAGGTCAGGCGACACGTTCCTTAATTTTATATAATTTTTTTAGGAATTTTTTTATTGATTTTAAACTACTCTGAAACGCTTTCTTGCAGTAAATTAGGGTGCCGAACCAGGCATTTGTGAACAATGTAATGCAATTTCCAATATAATCTTTTTGGAAAATATAAAGTTGTTGGCATATATATTATTTTATATTTGGTATATTATCATGCCATTGACAATTTGAAATGTAATTAACATTTTCGAGGAACGTGTCGTCTGACCTTAATATATTAGAAATTGTTAAAACAGTCATTAAGGATCAAATGCTGTGTGAAGACTAGATTTAAGAGTTGTGAATACTGTCATTCATTTGAAAAACGCACATTGTTTTTTGTTTTGCCAATTAGGACATTATCAATTTGACAAGAACAAACATTGGTCTGAAAAGGATGAAGAAATGAAACTTCATGAACAAGAACATCTTGACAATGGATCATAGACATTTCAGAAAATGTTTGTTTTCGTTAATCAATAAAGTTAACATTGGTTGTAATTTTGTTGCAGGAACTATTCTTAAATATTTATTTTGCTTGTGTTCCTAAAAATGTATTCAAGTTTTACAAATCCATGTTAATATGTTGTTTTTTTGCGTTTAATAAAACTGTTACAATAATCTTATTTTATGTGTTATGTTTGGTTTACAGAGTCACATGACACAAGAAATCAAATGCCAATTATCCCAGGGAATTATCATTGCATCATACCCTTAAAACACTTTTTTTTATTTTCAATACCATTGGTAAAAAATCCTGAAATACAGCTATTTGCTAGCAGAATTAAAAAAAAACTCTATAGAGAAATGTAGTGCAATTTCTATGAGATTATCACTAAAGATCGTTTGATGTCGAAAAAATATAAACAATGGTTCAAAATGTAAAGGTGCCATTCAGTCAACTAAAGGATGGCTGAAAAGAATCAACAGAAATTGGCATCTTTAAAGTGTCGGATCTCACATATAAAAGCCAGTAAACTGAACTTATAAAGCACTAAAAATGACTAACGACACGAACAATTGATATTGTCAAATTTTCAGAACAAACAGTTACTTCGTAAGGACACATTAAAAAATAGCATGGGTAAAAACAAATTCTAGCACTATAACTAACACTATTAAGAAACTATAAAAAGAACAGCAACTACATTTTATACAGTTTTGATTCACAGTGTTAGAGGAGGAGTTGGCCAATCGCTCTTGAGTAATCAATCGTCTGTCAACTTCACGCCTGATTGCGTTCATTAGCCAATTTAAAACAACGAAAAATTTAAATCCCCGTTATTAAGTCGTTTCTCGGCGCTTTGGTTTATATCCGAATTATTTAATTAATCTAAGGAATGAAGTTTATAATGAGTCGGAATTTGGTGTAAAAGATAAAATAAAAATAATAAAATAATAAATAAATCAAAAACTAAGAATTAATAATCTGAAAGTTTTACAATTAAAAGATAGCAGAGGAAACGAATTACTGAAATAGGCGCAGTTTACAGATTTGGTAAAAAAAACCAAACTACAAGGGTATAAGGTGATGTTAGGCTATGAGAAGTTCATTTTAATAAAGTCAATTTGCTTGGTCTTGCCATTAGGTCTGAATGATATGAGTCTGTGCATCAAGAACATGTTCTTGTTCTTCCTCTCCTAGTACAATGAGGATTATGGTAAACAACCACTACTGTCACGTCTTCCCATTTATGGCCGATGGTATTAAAAAAAAATGTTTCCCGACGGGCTCCTTGATTATTTTAGTCTATATGGTAGAGCGCTGGTTGTTAATTCTTCAGCAGAGGTTCAGCACCTGTTTCACAAATGTATTGCTTGGAGCAAACTTTGCAACTGATGAGATCATTGCAGTTATCTGTGCGTCAAAACTTGTTGCCAAGTATGTTGTAGAAGCGATCCGTGATGGGGCTTTTACAGCTGTCCGTGTTGGTGCTGTGCTTGCACAGATAATATCTGGCATCCGAACATGTTATACAACCCCTATTTGGCAACGAGTTGTCTAATATCGCTCTCATTACCATGTCATTTAAGTATCTTGAGCGTTTCAATGCAGCTATTGGCGGATACTTAAAAAAGGTCAGCCATTCTTTCGTTAGTGTATAGAATGGGCAGATTAATGCTAAGGATGATATATATATAGAGAGAGAGAGAGAGAGAGAGAGAGAGAGAGAGAGAGAGAGAGAGAGAGAGAGAGAGAGAGAGAGAGAGAGAGCTGTCAGAGAATTGTGTGCATATTGTAGTTTGGCACACCGAGATAAAAAAAACATAATTAAGTTTGGTTTGTTTTAAGGACTAAAGTTATGCTTCATAATGAAGTTAAATGAATACATTCATCCATGTACGAGATTTACCGATATGCACTTGAATAGACTGAGTACTTGCATTGCTGCATATTTTTAACAGAACAGTAAATATATAATTAAAGGCAGCTATATTTAGTTTTTTTCAAACTTCAATCAAGTCATTCCGCACAGATCGATTAGCGGAGGTAAGGTTCTTACAATATTTTGTTTTTGGCATGCTTATGAAAAGCTCTGTAATATAATCAATGAATTTGCTTTTATATCTCTTTTCATATCCCTTATCTGATTTAAAGGAGAAAATAAATTCATCAATGTGTTGAAGAATTCTCTTCTTGCAGTTGATATAATTTAAAACGAAAAATGTCAAAAAGAATCATTCAAGATGAGTAAAACATGAATTATTTTAATTTGATTTCCTATGGTAAAATATAACATTAAAATGAAACTAACACTTAATATTTTATAATGGAACTAAAAACGTTAAGAGTGGGTAAGGAAGCAGTTAAAATCCAACACTTGTTTCAGTGTTGTAGTTAAATCCGTCCTTACAATTGCGCAACTCAAACCAGCACGATATTCGCTAGTGCATGCATTTAGCACATCATTGTGAAACAAAATATTATATGAGGAACCATTTTTCCTGGACTAAATAAAAGAATAATGTTAAGTTTTTTTTTTAAAAAATGCCTATTATTAAGATATCTAGTTTGTATTCGTAACTATTCAGAATATTAATTATGATGAAATGAGACTTTTAAAATCGATCTACGGGTTATCATCCTTGTAGGTAAAATATCTCTATAGTTTTTACTTTTTTTTCTGTTATTAGCAACGTTCATTTTTTTTCAAAACACGCATTAAACTCATTTCAAGATATTCAATTTAATGCACACAACATGACTTGTTACATCTCGCTATAAAGTTATCAGATATATTTCCTAAAATAAAAAGTTATTTTTTAAAATGTTATCCAAGGACAGGCCTTTGTGTAATACTTGGCTTGCTGCCAACTATAAAACACTGCCGCTCTACAAATAGATCTATCTTGTCAAGTACAAAATGACACATTTCAAATTGATTTTCTATCGTAGAAATATAAAGTAACTATCAAATTAACACTTTTTATTTGATAATGGAACTTCAAAATGATTAATATAGGTATGGAAATAGTTTGAAACCTTTACCGTGCGTGTTTAACGTATTCTAGTTCTATCCGTCATTACAATTGCGCAATTAAAACGAGCTAGATATTCTCATATCTCTGCAATAAGCACAGTTCTAAAACGAAAGTTATGAAACGAAAGACCTTAGGGAAAACCAGTTTTCATTTTACAAAAAGAAAAAAAAAACAACAACCCAAAAACAAAAATATTGCGTTGCTTATCAAGAACATGAATGATTCAATAAGATATCTATATCAGGTACTCCCAACTACTCAGAATGTTTTAGCCGTTTAAGAAATAAGACTTTTTAAATCGATCTGAATGTATACATGCATGAAAATAATGTTCACTACTATGAGCATTAAGTTTTTGTTGATTTTGTCATTAACATCATTCACTTTTCAATAGAGCATTACAATTGCGCAACTCAAACCAGCAGAATATTCGCTTGTGCATGAAATTAGCACATAAATGTGAAACAAAATATAATATGAAGAACCATTTTTCCTGGACTAAATAATAGAATACTGTTAAGTTTTTTAAAAAAAATGCCTATCATTAAGATATTTAGAGTTTGTATTCGTAAGTATTCAGAATATTTACTTATGATGAAATGAGACTTTTAAAATCGATACACGGGTTTTCATCCATGTAGGTAAAATATCTCTATAGTCTTTACTTTTTTCCTGTTATTAACAACGTTCATTTTTTTCAGAACAAGCATTAAACTCATTTCAAGATATTCTATTTAATGCACAAAACATGACCAGTTACAACTCGCTATAATGTTATCAGACATTTTTACTAAAATAAGAAGTTATTTTTAAAAATGTTATCCAAGAAATGGCCTTTGTGTAATACTTAGCTTGCTGCCTACTAGAAAACACCGCCGCTCCATAAAAAGATATATGTTGTCAATGACAAAATGACACATTTCAAATTGATTTTCTATCGTAAAAATATAAAATAACTATCAAAATAGTACTATTTTTTAAATAATGGAACTTCAAAGTGATTAATATAGGTAAGGAAATAGTTTGAAACCTTTACTGTGCGTGGTTAACGATTTCTAGTTCTATCCGTCATTACAATTGCGCAACTCAAACCAGCACTACATTCGCTTGTGCATGCATTTACATGTCGCACATAATTGTGAAACAAAATATTATATGAGGAACCATTTTTCCTGCACTAAATAATAGAATGCTGTTAATTTTTAAAAGAAAATGCCTATTATTAAGATATTTAGAGTTTGTATTCGTAAGTATTCAGAATATTTACTTATGCTGAAATGATACTTTTAAATCGATCTACGGGTTTTCATCCATGTAGGTAGAATATCTCTTTAGTCTTTAGTTTTTTTCTTGTTACACGTATTAAACTCATTTCAAGATATTCAATTTAATGCAGCAAACCAAACATGACTAGTTACATCTCGATATAAAGTTATCAAACATATTCTATATTTAAAAAAAATGGTTGACAACGTTATCCAAGGACAAGCCCTTGCGTAATACTTGGCTTGCTGCCCACTTGAAATCACCGTCGCTCTATGAATAGATCTATGTTGTCAAGGACAAAAAGTGATTAACATAGGTAAGTAAATATTTGAAACCTTTACTGTGCGTAATTAACGTATTCTAGTTCTATCCGGTATTAAAATTGCGCAATTCAAACGAGCTAGATATTTGCATGTCTCTGCATTAAGCAGGGGTTTAGAACGAAAACAGTTCTAAACGAAAGTTATGAAACGAAAGACTTTAGGGAAAACCAGTTTTATTTAAACAAAAATAAATTAATAAAAAAGGATATTGCGTTGTTAATCAAGAACATGAATGATTCAATAAGATATCTATATTAGGTACTCGTAACTATTCAGAATGTTTTAGACATTTAAGAAATAAAACTTTTTAATTCGATCATAATGCGAAATGTATCAATTGATGAAAATAATGTTGAACTACTATAAACCTTAAGTTTTAATTTGATTTTGATTTGTCATTAACATCATACACTTTTCAATAGAGCATTAAGTTCTTTTCAAAATTGCAAATTCTATAATTAAAAACATCGAAAGCCACATCCAGCTGTACGTTATCAAACATGTTTTCTATACAGGTAAAAAGACTCGGTTATATCTAGAGAAAAATCTGCATTCTAATATCAGTAAAACCTAAATCATTCTGCAATTGTTGATGTTGAATGTACATTTAATGTATTCTTGTGCAGAGTGTATATTGAGTGAATATTGTAGTTTGGCACACCAAAATAAAACATATAAAACGTTATTTAATTTGAGTTCCTATGGTAAAAATATAACATTAAAATGAAACTAACACTTTATATTCTATAATAGAACTAAAAACGTTAAGAGTGGGTAAGGAAGCAGTTAAAATCCAACACTTGTTTCAGTGTTGTAGTTAAATCCGTCCTTAAAATTGCGCAACTCAAACCAGCACGATATTCGGTTGTGCATGTATTTAGCACATAATTGTGAAACAAAATATTATATGAGGAACCATTTTTCTTGGACTAAATAATAATATGCTGTTAAGTTTAAAAAATGCCTATTATTAAGATGTTTAGAGTTTATATTAGTAACCATTCAGAATAGTTACGTATGACAAAATGAGTCTCTTAAAATCGATCCACGGGTTTTCATTTATTTAGGTAAAATATCTCTATAGTGTTTAGTTTTTTTCCTGTTATTAACAACGTTCATTTTTTCAAAACAAGCATTAAACTCATTTCAAGATATTCAATTTAATGCACAAAACACGACTAGTTACATCTCGCTATCAAGTTATCAGGCATATTTTCTCAAAAAAGAAGTTATTTTGACAATTTTACCAAGGACAGGCCTTTGTGTAATACTTGGCTTGCTGCCTACTAGAAAACACCGCTCTATGAATAGATCTATGTTGTCAATGAAAACAATGACACATTTTAAATTGAGTCTCTTTCGTAAAAATATAAAATAACTCTCAAATTAACACTTTTTGCTTTAGAATGGAACTTCAAGGTGATTAATATAGGTAGGGAAATAGTTTGAAACCTTTACCGTGCGTGTTTAACGTATTCTAGTTCTATCCGTCATTACAATAATTGCGCATTTCAAACCAGCTAGATAGTTACATGTTTCGGCATTTCGCACTGTTCTAAAACGTAAGTTGGAAAACCAGGCTTCTTTTTACTTAAAAAGAATGAAATAAAAAATGAAATATTGCGTTGTTAATTAAGAACATAAATGATTTAATGAGATATCTATATCAGGCATTCGTAACTATTCAGAATGTTTAAGCCATTTTAGAAACACAAACTTTTTAAATCGATCTAAATATAAACATGCATGAAAATAATGATTAAATACTATGAACCTTAAGTTTTTGTTTGATTTTGTCATTATCATCATAAACTTTTCAATAGAGCATGAAGTTCTTTTCAAAATTTTAAATTCTATAATTGAAAACATTGAAAGACACATCTAGCTGTAAATTATCAAACATGTTTTCTACAAAAGTAGTAATGACACGATTACATCGAAAGAAAAATCTGCATTCTGATATCAGTAAAATCTAAGGCATTCTACAATCGTTGATGTTGACTGTACATTGAATGTATTCTTGTGCAGAGTGTATATTGTTTGCATTATGTAGTCTTGCACACCAAAATAAAAAAAATAAAACTTCTTTAAATTTGATTTTCTATGGTAAAAATATAACATTAAAATGAAACCAACACTTTATATCTTATAATGGACCTTAAAAGCGGTTAGCATGGGTAAGGAAGCAGTGAAAATCCAACACGTGTTTCAGTGTTGTAATTTAATCCGTCCTTACAATTGTGCAACTCAAACCAGCACGATATTCGCTTGTTCATGCATTTAGTACATACATGTGAAACAAAATATCATATGAGGAACCATTTGTCTTGAACTAAATAATAATATGCTGTTAAGTTTAAAAAATGCCTATTATTAAGATGTTTAGAGTTTATATTAGTAACTATTCAGAATAGTTACGTATGACGAAATGAGTCTTTTAAAATCGATCCACGGGTTTTCATTTATTTAGGTAAAATGTCTCTATAGTGTTTAGTTTTTTTCCTGTTATTAACAACGTTCATTTTTTCAAAACAAGCATTAAACTCATTTCAAGATATTCAATTTAATGCACAAAACACGACTAGTTACATCTCGCTATCAAGTTATCAGGCATATTTTCTCAAAAAAGAAGTTATTTTGACAATTTTACAAAGGACAGGCCTTTGTGTAATACTTGGCTTGCTGCCTACTAGAAAACACCGCTCTATGAATAGATCTATGTTGTCAGTGAAAAAAAAACATTTTAAATTAATTCTCTTTCGTAAAAATACAAAATAACTATCAAATTAACACTTTTTATTTTAGAATGGAACTTCAAGTTTATTAATATAGATAAGGAAATAGTTTGAAATATTTACCGTGCGTGTTTAACGTATTCTAGTTCTATCCATTATTACAATAGCGCAATTCAAACCAGCTAGATATTAACATGTCTCTGCATTTTGCACTGTTCTAAAACGAAAGTTATGAAACGAAAGGCCTTGTGGAAAACCAGGTTTCTTTTTACTTAAAAAAAAATAAAAAATAAAATAAAATATTGCGTTGTTAATTAAGAACATAAATGATTTAATGAGATATCTATATCAGGTATTCGTAACTATTCAGAATGTTTTAGCCATTTTAGAAACAGAAACATTTTTTAAATCGATTTAAATGTAAACATGCATGAAAGAATGTTCAACTACTATGAACCTTAAGTTTTTGTTTGATTTTGTCATTAACATCATACACTTTTCAATAGAGCATTTAAAGTTCTTTTCAAAATTTTAGATTTTATAATTGAAAACATTGAAAGCATCATCTAGCTGTAAATTATCAAACATGTTATCTATAAAAGTAATAATGACACGATTATATCGAGAGAAAAATCTGCATTCTGATATCAGTAAAATCTAAGTCATTCTGCAATTGTTGATGTTGACTGTACATTGAATGTATTCTTGTGTACCATTTAAATGTTTGTGTTAAATTAGGTTGTTTTTATATAATTGATATGAGTGTAATGCATAAGAAAAACGCCAAATTGTTACATCAACACCAGAGACTTTGCTAACGTTATTGAGACGTAACAATAAAGTCGTTACCTTGGTTAGTTGGAAAACATCTGAAGATGAAAATGAAAGCGCTTTTATGTTTTTCGGACTTTGTGGTTTTTTTTAAAGTTTTATATCTATCTATCTATCTATCTATCTATCTATCTATCTATCTATCTATCTATCTATCTATCTATCTATCTATCTATCTATCTATCTATCTATCTATCTATCTATCTATCTACCTATCTATCTACCTATCTATCTATCTATCTATCTATCTATCTATCTATAGCTGTCTGAGAGTTGTGTGCATTTTGTAATTTGGCACACCAAAATAAGAACAAACAACTAGACACGATCTCGTTGCGAGCAACGAGGAGGTCTTATGTGCGATATTTTGAAGGTTATATGACCTTGACTTTGATATTTGACCCTTTATTTCCTTATCGGGGCAACAACAAAAAATTGATGGTTGAATATTGTTAAGAACATCATTCTCAGGATGTTTATATTATATTGATTTTCAAAATGATGCTTTTTAAAATATTTGTTCTGTTTGAGATATCTTATCAAAGTTTTGGACCCCTGGCCCCTTAAAACCCCTTAAAAACCCCTAATTACGGAACACATGGTAAAATAATTTTAATTTATCGTTAAATAAATGTGAGATGAGCAATATTGCTTCCTAAACATATAACAAAATGTTTTTCGGTAAAGTGCTATAAAAGAAAGATTTCAGAGCCTTTATGACCCCTAAAAATAAAAAGATAGGTCTTTTATTTCTAAACATATTTTGTTCAAGTGTTTAGAACTTCTTTGCGTTTTTGAGCTATTTTGTAAAGACTGTTTAGGGAGCTGACCCCTTATCTCCTTACTGGTGCCTTATGACAAAATTTCGATGCTTGAATATCAACAAGCGCATTATTCTAAGCATCTATTATTAAATACTTTAAAATATTTCTCAGTAAAGTGCTACGGAAGAAAGACTTAAGAGCCCTTTTGGCCCCTAAATTGAAGGACCATCCCCTTTATGTTGGCACCAAATGAAAGATATTTGATATTAAACATATTTTATTCAACAAGTGTATAGAAATTCGTTGCCATTTTTGAGCTATCTCGGATAGGACGTTTTAGCGGCCGACCCCTTATCTCCTTATTGGGGCCAGATAACGAAACTTTTATGATTGAACATACCGGTAGTTTAATTAATGATTCTAAGCATCTTTTATTCTATATTGCTTTTCAAAATATTTTTCCTTTTTACGATATAATTGATCGAAGTTTTGGACTTCTGGCCCCTTAAAACCCCTAATTACGTATTGCATGATAAAACTTTTATAATGTATAGTTTTATAAGTGAGTCTGAACATTTTGCTTCTTAAACATATTTACAAAAAATTTCTCAGTAAAGTGCTATGGAAGAAAGAATTTAGAGCCCTTTTGGCCCCTAAATTGAAAGGCCAGCCCCATTTTCTTGACATCATATGAAAGGTCTTTTGATATTAAACGTATTTTATTACACGTGTTTAGAATTTCTTCGCCTTTTTTGAGCTATCTGGGATAGGACGTTTTAGGGGCCGACCCTTATCTCCTTATTGGGGCCAGATAACGAAACTTTAATGATTAAATATTGTTTAAAACATCATTCTAAGCATCTTTTATTCTATATTGTTTTTCAAAATATTTGTCCTTTTTGTGATATAATTGATCGAAGTTTTGGACTTCTGGTCCCTTAAAACCCCTAATTACGTAACGCATGATAAACTTTTATAATGTATAGTTTTATGAGTGAAAGATGAAAAATCTCGCTTCTTAAACATATTACAAAATATTTCTCAGTAAAGTGCTATGCAAGAAAGACTTAAGAGCCCTTTTGGCCCCTAAATTGCAGAACTAGCCCCTTTTTTCTTGGCATCATATGAAAGATATTTGATATTAAACGTATTTTATTCAACAAGTGTTTAGAAGTCCGTTGCCGTTTTTGAGCAATCTGGGATAGGACGTTTTAGCGGCCGACCCCTTATCTCCTTATTGGGGCCAAATAACGAAACTTTAATGTTTGAACATACCGGTAGTTTAAAACATCATTCTAAGCATCTTTTATTCTATATTGCATTTCAAAATATTTGTCCTTTTTGAGATATAATTGATCGAAGTTTTGGACTTCTGGTCCCTTAAAACCCCTATTTACGTAACGCATGATAAAACTTTTATAATGTATATTTTATAAGTGAAAGATGAACAACCTTGCTCCTTAAACATATTACAAAATAATTCTCAGTAAGGTGCTATGGAAAAAAGAATTTAGAGCCCTTTTGGCCCCTAAATTGAAGGGTCAGCCCCTTTTTCTACATATCTAACGAACGCTCTTGTATATATAAATTTCATTTGCTCTATATGTTATGTTAAAATATTTTCAGGAAAGGAGATAAAAAACGAAAACCATTCAAAATCACGTAGTTTTTTTCAAACTAGATTTTCGGGTCCAGGCGAGCTTCGATGCCTTTGAAGCCAGACAACCATAAATGCCTTTAAACACATCTACAATCTTTCGTCTAAAATCCCTGAAAATTTAAATTCAATATCAATTTAAGTTGAGGAGGAGATAGCAGGACAAACCGACCCTCTAAAAATTGCTAAAACGTCAATATCTCCCGAACAGAAAAGACTCATTAAAATAAAAAATTATATATAAGGTTTTAATCAATATCTACAGGATCTAAAATTTTCACGAAAATCGGTTGAAACATTTTCAAGAAATCGCTTGTACAAAAAGCGTAAAAAAAAAATAATAAAAGGGAAAAAGAAACAAAGCAATAACAATAAGGTCTTCCGTTGGAAAGGAAGACCTTAACAAGCACCATTTTTAGGTTTGGTTGGCTCTAAGGACTGAAGTTATGCTTCTTGATGAAGTTGAATGAATACATTCATACGAGATTTACCTACAGACACTTTGAAAGACTGAGTACGTGCATTGCTGCATATATTTAACGGAACAGTAAATATATAATTAAAGGCAGCTATATTTAGTTTTTGTTTGAAAACCTTCAATCAAGTCATTTCTGCACAGATCGATTAGCAGAGGTAAGGTTCTTACAATATTTTTTTAGAATACTTATGAAAAGCTCTGTAATATTATCAATTACTTTGTTTTTTATATCTCTTTTGATATCCCGTATCTCATTTAAAGGAGGAAATACAGTTATCAATGTTTCAAAGAATTCTATTCTTGCATTTGATATAATTTGAAACGAAAAATGTCGAAAAGGATCATTCAAAATGAGGACAAAATGACTTATTATAATTTGATTTCCTTTGGTAAAAATATAACATTAAAATGAATCTAACACTTTATATATTATTATGGAACTTAAAAGCGGTAAGCATGGGTAAGGAAGCAGTTAAAATCCAACACGTGTTTCAGTGTTGTAATTTAATCCGTCCTTACAATTGCGCAACTCAAACCAGCACGATATTCGCTTGTTCATGCATTTAGTACATACATGTGAAACAAAATATCATATGAAAAACCATTGTTCTTGAACTTAATATTAATATGCTGTTAAGTTTAAAAAATGCCCATCATTAAGATGTTTAGAGTTTATATTAGTAACTATTCAGAATAGTTATGTATAACGAAATGTGTCTTTTAAAATCGATCCACGGGTTTTCATTTATTTAGGTAAAATATCTCTATAGTGTTTAGTTTTTTCCCCGTTATTAACAACGTTCTTTTTTTTCAAAACAAGCATTAAATTCATTTCAAGATATTCAATTTAATGCACAAAACACGACTAGTTACATCTCGCTATAATGTTATCAGACATATTTTCTCAAAAAAGAAGTTATTTTGACAAAGTTATGCAAGGACAGGCCTTTGTGTAATACTTGGCTTGCTGCCTACTAGAAAACACCGCTCTATGAATAGATCTATGTTGTCAATGAAAACAATGACACATTTTAAATTGAGTCTCTTTCGTAAAAATATAAAATAAATCTCAAATTAACACTTTTTGTTTTAGAATGGAACTTCAAGGTGATTAATATAGGTAGGGAAATAGTTTGAAACCTTTACCGTGCGTGTTTAACGTATTCTAGTTCTATCCGTCATTACAATGATTGTGCAATTCAAACCAGCTAGATATTTACACGTTTCGGCATTTCGCACTGTTCTAAAACGTAAGTTGGAAAACCAGGCTTCTTTTTACTTAAAAAGAATGAAATAAAAAATGAAATATTGCGTTGTTAATTAAGAACATAAATGATTTAATGAGAAATCTATATCAGGCATTCGTAACTATTCAGAATGTTTAAGCCATTTTAGAAACACAAACTTTTTAAATCGATCTAAATATAAACATGCATGAAAATAATGATTAAATACTATGAACCTTAAGTTTTTGTTTGATTTTGTCATTATCATCATAAACTTTTCAATAGAGCATGAAGTTCTTTTCAAAATTTTAAATTCTATAATTGAAAACATTGAAAGACACATCTAGCTGTAAATTATCAAACATGTTTTCTACAAAAGTAGTAATGACACGATTACATCGAAAGAAAAATCTGCATTCTGATATCAGTAAAATCTAAGGCATTCTACAATCGTTGATGTTGACTGTACATTGAATGTATTCTTGTGCAGAGTGTATATTGTTTGCATTATGTAGTCTTGCACACCAAAATAAAAAAATAAAACTTCTTAAAATTTGATTTTCTATGGTAAAAATATAACATTAAAATGAAACCAACACTTTATATCTTATAATGGACCTTAAAAGCGGTTAGCATGGGTAAGGAAGCAGTTAAAATCCAACACGTGTTTCAGTGTTGTAATTTAATCCGTCCTTACAATTGCGCAACTCAAACCAGCACGATATTCGCTTGTTCATGCATTTAGTACATACATGTGAAACAAAATATTATATGAGGAACCATTGTTCTTGAACTAAATATTAATATGCTGTTAAGTTTAAAAAATGCCTATCATTAAGATGTTTAGAGTTTATATTAGTAACTATTCAGAATAGTTCTGCATAACGAAATGTGTCTTTTAAAATCGATCCACGGGTTTTCATTTATTTAGGTAAAATATCTCCATAGTGTTTAGTTTTTTCCCCGTTATTAACAACGTTCTTTTTTTTTCAAAACAAGCATTAAATTCATTTCAAGATATTCAATTTAATGCACAAAACACGACTAGTTACATCTCGCTATAATGTTATCAGACATATTTTCTCAAAAAAGAAGTTATTTTGACAAAGTTATGCAAGGACAGGCCTTTGTGTAATACTTGGCTTGCTGCCTACTAGAAAACACCGCTCTATGAATAGATCTATGTTGTCAATGAAAACAATGACACATTTTAAATTGAGTCTCTTTCGTAAAAATATAAAATAAATCTCAAATTAACACTTTTTGTTTTAGAATGGAACTTCAAGGTGATTAATATAGGTAGGGAAATAGTTTGAAACCTTTACCGTGCGTGTTTAACGTATTCTAGTTCTATCCGTCATTACAATGATTGTGCAATTCAAACCAGCTAGATATTTACACGTTTCGGCATTTCGCACTGTTCTAAAACGTAAGTTGGAAAACCAGGCTTCTTTTTACTTAAAAAGAATGAAATAAAAAATGAAATATTGCGTTGTTAATTAAGAACATAAATGATTTAATGAGATATCTATATCAGGCATTCGTAACTATTCAGAATGTTTAAGCCATTTTAGAAACACAAACTTTTTAAATCGATCTAAATATAAACATGCATGAAAATAATGATTAAATACTATGAACCTTAAGTTTTTGTTTGATTTTGTCATTATCATCATAAACTTTTCAATAGAGCATGAAGTTCTTTTCAAAATTTTAAATTCTATAATTGAAAACATTGAAAGACACATCTAGCTGTAAATTATCAAACATGTTTTCTACAAAAGTAGTAATGACACGATTACATCGAAAGAAAAATCTGCATTCTGATATCAGTAAAATCTAAGGCATTCTACAATCGTTGATGTTGACTGTACATTGAATGTATTCTTGTGCAGAGTGTATATTGTTTGCATTATGTAGTCTTGCACACCAAAATAAAAAAATAAAACTTCTTTAAATTTGATTTTCTATGGTAAAAATATAACATTAAAATGAAACCAACACTTTATATCTTATAATGGACCTTAAAAGCGGTTAGCATGGGTAAGGAAGCAGTTAAAATCCAACACGTGTTTCAGTGTTGTAATTTAATCCGTCCTTACAATTGCGCAACTCAAACCAGCACGATATTCGCTTGTTCATGCATTTAGTACATACATGTGAAACAAAATATTATATGAGGAACCATTGTTCTTGAACTAAATATTAATATGCTGTTAAGTTTAAAAAATGCCTATCATTAAGATGTTTAGAGTTCATATTAGTAACTATTCAGAATAGTTCTGCATAACGAAATGTGTCTTTTAAAATCGATCCACGGGTTTTCATTTATTTAGGTAAAATATCTCCATAGTGTTTAGTTTTTTTCCTGTTATTAACAACGTTCATTTTTTCAAAACAAGCATTAAATTCATTTCAAGATATTCAATTTAATGCACAAAACACGACTAGTTACATCTCGCTATAATGTTATCAGACATATTTTCTCAAAAAAGAAGTTATTTTGACAAAGTTATGCAAGGACAGGCCTTTGTGTAATACTTGGCTTGCTGCCTACTAGAAAACACCGCTCTATGAATAGATCTATGTTGTCAATGAAAACAATGACACATTTTAAATTGAGTCTCTTTCGTAAAAATATAAAATAAATCTCAAATTAACACTTTTTGTTTTAGAATGGAACTTCAAGGTGATTAATATAGGTAGGGAAATAGTTTGAAACCTTTACCGTGCGTGTTTAACGTATTCTAGTTCTATCCGTCATTACAATAATTGCGCAATTCAAACCAGCTAGATATTTACACGTTTCGGCATTTCGCACTGTTCTAAAACGTAAGTTGGAAAACCAGGCTTCTTTTTACTTAAAAAGAATGAAATAAAAAATGAAATATTGCGTTGTTAATTAAGAACATAAATGATTTAATGAGATATCTATATCAGGCATTCGGAACTATTCAGAATGTTTAAGCCATTTTAGAAACAAAAACTTTTTAAATCGATCTAAATATAAACATGCATGAAAATAATGATTAAATACTATGAACCTTAAGTTTTTGTTTGATTTTGTCATTATCATCATAAACTTTTCAATAGAGCATGAAGTTCTTTTCAAAATTTTAAATTCTATAATTGAAAACATTGAAAGACACATCTAGCTGTAAATTATCAAACATGTTTTCTACAAAAGTAGTAATGACACGATTACATCGAAAGAAAAATCTGCATTCTGATATCAGTAAAATCTAAGGCATTCTACAATCGTTGATGTTGACTGTACATTGAATGTATTCTTGTGCAGAGTGTATATTGTTTGCATTATGTAGTCTTGCACACCAAAATAAAAAAAATAAAACTTCTTTAAATTTGATTTTCTATGGTAAAAATATAACAATAAAATGAAACCAACACTTTATATCTTATAATGGACCTTAAAAGCGGTTAGCATGGGTAAGGAAGCAGTGAAAATCCAACACGTGTTTCAGTGTTGTAATTTAATCCGTCCTTACAATTGCGCAACTCAAACCAGCACGATATTCGCTTGTTCATGCATTTAGTAGATACATGTGAAACAAAATATTATATGAGGAACCATTGTTCTTGAACTAAATATTAATATGCTGTTAAGTTTAAAAAATGCCTATCATTAAGATGTTTAGAGTTTATATTAGTAACTATTCAGAATAGTTACGTATGATGAAATGAGTCTTTTAAAATCGATCCACGGGTTTTCATTTATTTAGGTAAAATGTCTCTATAGTGTTTAGTTTTTTTCCTGTTATTAACAACGTTCATTTTTTCAAAACAAGCATTAAACTCATTTCAAGATATTCAATTTAATGCACAAAACACGACTAGTTACATCTCGCTATCAAGTTATCAGGCATATTTTCTCAAAAAAGAAGTTATTTTGACAATTTTACCAAGGAAAGGCCTTTGTGTAATACTTGGCTTGCTGCCTACTAGAAAACACCGCTCTATGAATAGATCTATGTTGTCAGTGAAAAAGTGAAACATTTTAAATTAATTCTCTTTCGTAAAAATATAAAATAACTATCAAATTAACACTTTTTATTTTAGAATGGAACTTCAAGTTTATTAATATAGATAAGGAAATAGTTTGAAATATTTACCGTGCGTGTTTAACGTATTCTAGTTCTA
The DNA here is from genome assembly GCA_015776775.1 of Magallana hongkongensis. NCBI lineage: Eukaryota > Metazoa > Mollusca > Bivalvia > Ostreida > Ostreidae > Magallana > Magallana hongkongensis. The sequence goes on from CM027471.1 coordinate 7,829,676, forward strand.
TCCATTATTACAATAGCGCAATTCAAACCAGCTAGATATTAACATGTCTCTGCATTTTGCACTGTTCTAAAACGAAAGTTATGAAACGAAAGGCCTTGTGGAAAACCAGGTTTCTTTTTACTTAAAAAAAAATAAAAAATAAAATAAAATATTGCGTTGTTAATTAAGAACATAAATGATTTAATGAGATATCTATGTCAGGTATTCGTAACTATTCAGAATGTTTTAGCCATTTTAGAAACAGAAACATTTTTTAAATCGATCTAAATGTAAACATGCATGAAAGAATGTTCAACTACTATGAACCTTAAGTTTTTGTTTGATTTTGTCATTAACATCATACACTTTTCAATAGAGCATTTAAAGTTCTTTTCAAAATTTTAGATTTTATAATTGAAAACATTGAAAGCATTATCTAGCTGTAAATTATCAAACATGTTATCTATAAAAGTAATAATGACACGATTATATCGAGAGAAAAATCTGCATTCTGATATCAGTAAAATCTAAGTCATTCTGCAATTGTTGATGTTGACTGTACATTGAATGTATTCTTGTGTACCATTTAAATGTTTGTGTTAAATTAGGTTGTTTTTATATAATTGATATGAGTGTAATGCATAAGAAAAACGCCAAATTGTTACATCAACACCAGAGACTTTGCTAACGTTATTGAGACGTAACAATAAAGTCGTTACCTTGGTTAGTTGGAAAACATCTGAAGATGAAAATGAAAGCGCTTTTATGTTTTTCGGACTTTGTGGTTTTTTTTTAAAGTTTTATATCTATCTATCTATCTATCTATCTATCTATCTATCTATCTATCTATCTATCTATCTATCTATCTATCTATCTATCTATCTATAGCTGTCTGAGAGTTGTGTGCATTTTGTAATTTGGCACACCAAAATAAGAACAAACAACTAGACACGATCTCGTTGCGAGTAACGAGGAGGTCTTATGTGCGATATTTTGAAGGTTATATGACCTTGACTTTGATATTTGACCCTTTATTTCCTTATCGGGGCAACAACAAAAAAATTGATGGTTGAATATTGTTAAGAACATCATTCTCAGTATGTTTATATTATATTGATTTTCAAAATGATGCTTTTTAAAATATTTGTTCTGTTTGAGATATCTTATCAAAGTTTTGGACCCCTGGCCCCTTAAAACCCCTTAAAAACCCCTAATTACGGAACACATGGTAAAATAATTTTAATTTATCGTTAAATAAATGTGAGATGAGCAATATTGCTTCCTAAACATATAACAAAATGTTTTTCGGTAAAGTGCTATAAAAGAAAGATTTCAGAGCCTTTATGACCCCTAAAAATAAAAAGATAGGTCTTTTATTTCTAAACATATTTTGTTCAAGTGTTTAGAACTTCTTTGCGTTTTTGAGCTATTTTGTAAAGCCTGTTTAGGGAGCTGACCCCTTATCTCCTTACTGGTGCCTTATGACAAAATTTCGATGCTTGAATATCAACAAGCGCATTATTCTAAGCATCTATTATTAAATATTTTAAAATATTTCTCAGTAAAGTGCTACGGAAGAAAGACTTAAGAGCCCTTTTGGCCCCTAAATTGAAGGACCATCCCCTTTATGTTGGCACCAAATGAAAGATATTTGATATTAAACATATTTTATTCAACAAGTGTATAGAAATTCGTTGCCATTTTTGAGCTATCTCGGATAGGACGTTTTAGCGGCCGACCCCTTATCTCCTTATTGGGGCCAGATAACGAAACTTTTATGATTGAACATACCGGTAGTTTAATTAATGATTCTAAGCATCTTTTATTCTATATTGCTTTTCAAAATATTTTTCCTTTTTACGATATAATTGATCGAAGTTTTGGACTTCTGGCCCCTTAAAACCCCTAATTACGTATTGCATGATAAAACTTTTATAATGTATAGTTTTATAAGTGAGTCTGAACATTTTGCTTCTTAAACATATTTACAAAAAATTTCTCAGTAAAGTGCTATGGAAGAAAGAATTTAGAGCCCTTTTGGCCCCTAAATTGAAAGGCCAGCCCCATTTTCTTGACATCATATGAAAGGTCTTTTGATATTAAACGTATTTTATTACACGTGTTTAGAATTTCTTCGCCTTTTTTGAGCTATCTGGGATAGGACGTTTTAGGGGCCGACCCTTATCTCCTTATTGGGGCCAGATAACGAAACTTTAATGATTAAATATTGTTTAAAACATCATTCTAAGCATCTTTTATTCTATATTGTTTTTCAAAATATTTGTCCTTTTTGTGATATAATTGATCGAAGTTTTGGACTTCTGGTCCCTTAAAACCCCTAATTACGTAACGCATGATAAACTTTTATAATGTATAGTTTTATGAGTGAAAGATGAAAAATCTCGCTTCTTAAACATATTACAAAATATTTCTCAGTAAAGTGCTATGCAAGAAAGACTTAAGAGCCCTGTTGGCCCCTAAATTGCAGAACTAGCCCCTTTTTTCTTGGCATCATATGAAAGATATTTGATATTAAACGTATTTTATTCAACAAGTGTTTAGAAGTCCGTTGCCGTTTTTGAGAAATCTGGGATAGGACGTTTTAGCGGCCGACCCCTTATCTCCTTATTGGGGCCAAATAACGAAACTTTAATGATTGAACATACCGGTAGTTTAAAACATCATTCTAAGCATCTTTTATTCTATATTGCATTTCAAAATATTTGTCCTTTTTGAGATATAATTGATCGAAGTTTTGGACTTCTGGTCCCTTAAAACCCCTATTTACGTAACGCATGATAAAACTTTTATAATGTATATTTTATAAGTGAAAGATGAACAACCTTGCTCCTTAAACATATTACAAAATAATTCTCAGTAAGGTGCTATGGAAAAAAGAATTTAGAGCCCTTTTGGCCCCTAAATTGAAGGGTCAGCCCCTTTTTCTAGATATCTAACGAACGCTCTTGTATATATAAATTTCATTTGCTCTATATGTTATGTTAAAATATTTTCAGGAAAGGAGATAAAAAACGAAAACCATTCAAAATCACGTAGTTTTTTTCAAACTAGATTTTCGGGTCCAGGCGAGCTTCGATGCCTTTGAAGCCAGACAACCATAAATGCCTTTAAACACATCTACAATCTTTCGTCTAAAATCCCTGAAAATTTAAATTCAATATCAATTTAAGTTGAGAAGGAGATAGCAGGACAAACCGACCCTCTAAAAATTGCTAAAACGTCAATATCTCCCGAACAGAAAAGACTCATTAAAATAAACAATTATATATAAGGTTTTAATCAATATCTACAGGATCTAAAATTTTCACGAAAATCGGTTGAAACATTTTCAAGAAATCGCTTGTACAAAAAGCGTAAAAAAAAAATAATAAAAGGGAAAAAGAAACAAAGCAATAACAATAAGGTCTTCCGTTGGAAAGGAAGACCTTAACAAGCACCATTTTTAGGTTTGGTTGGCTCTAAGGACTGAAGTTATGCTTCTTGATGAAGTTGAATGAATACATTCATACGAGATTTACCTACATACACTTGGAAAGACTGAGTACGTGCATTGCTGCATATATTTAACGGAACAGTAAATATATAATTAAAGGCAGCTATATTTAGTTTTTGTTTGAAAACCTTCAATCAAGTCATTTCTGCACAGATCGATTAGCAGAGGTAAGGTTCTTACAATATTTTTTTTAGAATACTTATGAAAAGCTCTGTAATATTATCAATTACTTTGTTTTTTATATCTCTTTTGATATCCCGTATCTCATTTAAAGGAGGAAATACAGTTATCAATGTTTCAAAGAATTCTATTCTTGCCTTTGATATAATTTGAAACGAAAAATGTCGAAAAGGATCATTCAAAATGAGGACAAAATGACTTATTATAATTTGATTTCCTTAGGTAAAAATATAACATTAAAATGAATCTAACACTTTATATATTATTATGGAACTTAAAAGCGGTAAGCATGGGTAAGGAAGCAGTTAAAATCCAACACGTGTTTCAGTGTTGTAATTTAATCCGTCCTTACAATTGCGCAACTCAAACCAGCACGATATTCGCTTGTTCATGCATTTAGTACATACATGTGAAACAAAATATCATATGAAAAACCATTGTTCTTGAACTTAATATTAATATGCTGTTAAGTTTAAAAAATGCCTATCATTAAGATGTTTAGAGTTTATATTAGTAACTATTCAGAATAGTTATGTATAACGAAATGTGTCTTTTAAAATCGATCCCCGGGTTTTCATTTATTTAGGTAAAATATCTCTATAGTGTTTAGTTTTTTCCCCGTTATTAACAACGTTCATTTTTTTCAAAACAAGCATTAAATTCATTTCAAGATATTCAATTTAATGCACAAAACACGACTAGTTACATCTCGCTATAATGTTATCAGACATATTTTCTCAAAAAAGAAGTTATTTTGACAAAGTTATGCAAGGACAGGCCTTTGTGTAATACTTGGCTTGCTGCCTACTAGAAAACACCGCTCTATGAATAGATCTATGTTGTCAATGAAAACAATGACACATTTTAAATTGAGTCTCTTTCGTAAAAATATAAAATAAATCTCAAATTAACACTTTTTGTTTTAGAATGGAACTTCAAGGTGATTAATATAGGTAGGGAAATAGTTTGAAACCTTTACCGTGCGTGTTTAACGTATTCTAGTTCTATCCGTCATTACAATGATTGTGCAATTCAAACCAGCTAGATATTTACACGTTTCGGCATTTCGCACTGTTCTAAAACGTAAGTTGGAAAACCAGGCTTCTTTTTACTTAAAAAGAATGAAATAAAAAATGAAATATTGCGTTGTTAATTAAGAACATAAATGATTTAATGAGATATCTATATCAGGCATTCGTAACTATTCAGAATGTTTAAGCCATTTTAGAAACACAAACTTTTTAAATCGATCTAAATATAAACATGCATGAAAATAATGATTAAATACTATGAACCTTAAGTTTTTGTTTGATTTTGTCATTATCATCATAAACTTTTCAATAGAGCATGAAGTTCTTTTCAAAATTTTAAATTCTATAATTGAAAACATTGAAAGACACATCTAGCTGTAAATTATCAAACATGTTTTCTACAAAAGTAGTAATGACACGATTACATCGAAAGAAAAATCTGCATTCTGATATCAGTAAAATCTAAGGCATTCTACAATCGTTGATGTTGACTGTACATTGAATGTATTCTTGTGCAGAGTGTATATTGTTTGCATTATGTAGTCTTGCACACCAAAATAAAAAAATAAAACTTCTTTAAATTTGATTTTCTATGGTAAAAATATAACATTAAAATGAAACCAACACTTTATATCTTATAATGGACCTTAAAAGCGGTTAGCATGGGTAAGGAAGCAGTTAAAATCCAACACGTGTTTCAGTGTTGTAATTTAATCCGTCCTTACAATTGCGCAACTCAAACCAGCACGATATTCGCTTGTTCATGCATTTAGTACATACATGTGAAACAAAATATTATATGAGGAACCATTGTTCTTGAACTAAATATTAATATGCTGTTAAGTTTAAAAAATGCCTATCATTAAGATGTTTAGAGTTTATATTAGTAACTATTCAGAATAGTTCTGCATAACGAAATGTGTCTTTTAAAATCGATCCACGGGTTTTCATTTATTTAGGTAAAATATCTCCATAGTGTTTAGTTTTTTTCCTGTTATTAACAACGTTCATTTTTTCAAAACAAGCATTAAACTCATTTCAAGATATCTAATTTAATGCACAAATCATGACTAGTTACATCTTGCTATAAAGTTATCAGACATATTTTCTAAAAGAAAAAAAAGTTATTTGGACAAAGTCATCCTAAGACAGGCCTTTGTGTAATACTTGGCTTGCTGCCTACTAGAAAACACCGCCCTATGAAAAGATCTATGTGGTCAATGAAAAAAATGACACATCTTAAATTGATTCTCTTTCGTAAAAATATAAAATAACTATCAAATTAGCACTTTTTATTTTATAATGGAACTTCAAAGTGTTTAATATAGGTAAGGAAATAGTTTGAAACCTTTACCGTGCGTGTTTAACGTAGTCTAATTCTATCCGTCATTACAATTGCGCAATTCAAACCAGCTAGATATTTGCATGTCTATGCATTATGCACAGGTCTAAAACGAAAGTAATAAAACGAAAGACCTTATGGAAAACCAGTTTATATTTACCAAAAAAAAAAAAAAAAAAAAAAAAAAAATTGTTTAACTATTACTGTCTGAGGCGGCATATTGGAATCAGTTCTATCTGCATACTAACAGAAAAATGTTGATTTTGCTAAATCAAGTAATGCAGGTTTGTTAATTATGTAAATAACTGTGTTTTGGTATTCCCCTGCAGTATGACATAATTTTTATTATGCTGCTGTTCAACTTTACTGTACTTAATCATTCATAAGCAACATGTATATGCTACCCTGTGAAGATGATAACATTTTATTTTCTCCCATTCGTCTTCACTGGATGGGGCACTTGTCTTTAACCTGCTGGTTCTCGACAAGTTTGTGACATGTTTTTAATATAGATATAGTAGTCCCATCTTTTTTGCCATTCCTTAGTAATGTGTTTTATATTGTGTATGTACAATTTTACATTCATGATATTGTATCCTATTGGTTGTTTTATTTTTCATTGTGACAGATGAAACATACACTTTAATAGCGGACAATACCGCTACATTTACATTGGCATTTTTAATAAAATGCTCTTTTCATTTCAACGTGTTGTTAATATTGTCTTTCAAATTGGCAAAAAACAGAGCAGTATAGACTCTGGTTGAAAAAATTAATATAGGTTATATGATAGAAACATTGACGATGGTATAATATTGTGTTTTTAATCAAGAACATGAATGATTCAATAATATATTTCTATTAGGTACTAATAACTATTCAAAATGTTTTAGCCATTTAAGAAAAAAAACTTTTTAAAATCGATCTTAATGTAAACATGCATATAGATAATATATTTACTAAGAATCGTGTTTTCTGTTTTTAAAAAAGTGTACTTTTAAATAGAACATTAAACGCCTTTAATTCTATTACTAAAAATTTTGACAGTCACATCTTGCCGTAAAGTTATCAAACAAATTTCTAAAACAGTAACTATATCTAGAAGCAAAAACCTGCATGCTCATATCGGTAAAACCTAAGGTAGCAAGGGACAGTTTCGAATAAAGTACCCGTCAATATTTTTGTAAAATTGAGAGTTGCTGTACTTGAAGGCTTATGAGTGTTGCTAAAATTCATGAAATGATTTTTACTGATTATCATTAGTTAGAGGGGTGTCTATTGTTGAAATTTATATGCAATATGTAGCCCCCTTATGTTAGGTACATTAGAATCAAAAGTAAAATGCGAAACCTGCGGCTATGACTGTTGTGCTGACTTTACACAGTGAAATTGCAAGTTACAGACGGGAGGTAAAATAACACGAAAAGTAGGTAGATGGGACATTGAAAACTATACACCGGTAAGTTTGTGACATGTGATTGTGCAACAAGCACGCGGTACGGAAGGTCAACCCTCTGCAGGGAATTAGCTGGGGTGGTCTAAAAAGCTAAAAAATCATGAAAAATTAGCAAAATATGAAAGGGTCAAAATCTCATAAAAACCAGTATGTAGAGAATTTTACAGGTTTTGATTAGTAATTTTCTTCAGAAATTGGTGATTGGCCTTATGAAGAGTGAATTAAAGGTATTTGTGCTGAATGGGAACTGAGGAAATTCTAGTTACAGAGTTCCGAAGACATGCATCCCTTGGCTACAATGAATTGTATCAAAAAAACTGTCCCCTGCCACCTTCAAGACTACATGGCATTTTCATATTTCTGTTTTGAGTGTAATTTTGAGTGAATTTTGTACCAAAAGTAATACATTTTGTGAAAATGGATGATTTTCTTTGCTATAGATGTCATGACATGATTTATTAGCTAAAATATTCAAGGGGAGTAACTCCCTCTTAAATGTGTAAAATGACCACCACTAGAGTAAATTGGCTTAGAGAGTAGGCATTTCCTATCCTGATGACAATTAATAGGCTTAAGTTAATTACTGAGCTAAGAATAAATACTTTAAAACAGTTTTTATCAATTAAATCATTAAATTTATGAATTTGCAGCCATTTTGCTGTCTCATTTTATGAAATAACATTAATCCACCTAACTTATGTCACCCAATTTCTTTAAAACAGCATATTTTTATTTCAAATAAACTTTACATGTAGACAAATGCAGTTGTCAAAGTATACAATATGTCAAAAAACTCAAGTTTTTGCTCCTTCCTATCAAAAAATGGTATTTTAGATGTATTTACAGAATTGAAAAAGCCACCCCTTCTTTCCAATGGACTCCATTACCATTACATGTAGGATATGTAAATGTACATTTGACCTTAAAATAACATCTGCTATGATAATTACTCTTGAAATGAACAAAAAACAACATATTTTTACCCTTTATTGTATATATGCATCAAAAATGTAGAAAAACATGTAAAATTTGAACATTTTTCATGGAATTCTCAGCCGTCCCCAGATACCCGGGTGTGTTTGAATTTCATTTTAATTAATCGCACACATCACACTTGTAGGTCTTACTAATTTAGCAAAGTTAAAAGGAGACTTGAAACCAGACTATATAAGATATCCACTAAATATGATTATAGGCTTAGTTTTTCATGAAAACAAGAAATCACAAGTAGGGCGACATGACTTTTTGTGAATAAAAATGCTACAAATTATCCATTTACAAAAAAAGATCAATTTTGAATATCAGTGATGGTTGTTTTTAATTATGTGTAAGAAATGACTCAAGGAAACTGCCACAAGTTTCATAATATTAGGTTAAAGTGTTCAAACTAATGCTTCATGTGAAAATCAAAAGAAAGGGGGAGGGTATACATGTAAAGGGATTTCTACATGTAAGTGATGCGATGCTTTTATCATGATAATATCAAGCAGATGTATGTAGTATTGAAGAAGGTTTCTTATTTAAGGAGGTTGAACAACAGTTGACCTCTGAAAGATTAATAGGTAAAGATGCTTTATTTATGGAGAGCCCTGTGAATCTGTGTTAAATAGAGGAAAGTGGAAATGGTGGGTTCACTTAAATGGTCATATTTTTCTTAAACCTCAATGGAATTGGCGAAATGTGGTGTACTTTTTTTTTCAGAAAAGCATAAGCTTTTTAATATTAAGACAAGATGACTTTTCAGAGAATGTTAGTGTATGTTAAAGGTAGCAAGGGACAGTTTCGAATAAAGTACCCGGTCAATATTTTTGTAAAATTGAGAGTTGCTGTACTTGAAGGCTTATGAGTGTTGCTAAAATTCATGAAATGATTTTTACTGATTATCATTAGTTAGAGGGGTGTCTCTTGTTGAAATTGATATGCAATATGTAGGCCCCTTATGTTAGGTACATGAGATCAAAAATAGAATGCGAAACATGCGGCTATGACTGTTGTGCTGACTTTACACAGTGAAATTGCAAGTTACAGACGGGAGGTATATAACACGAAAAGTAGGTGGATGGGACATTGAAAACTATACACCGGTAAGTTTGTGACATGTGATAGTGCAACATGCACGCGGTACGGAAGGTCAACCCTCTGCAGGGAATTAGCTGGGGGTGGTCTAAAAAGCTGAAAAATCATGAAAAATTAGCAAAGTATGAAAGGGTCAAAATCTCATAAAAACCAGTATGTAGAGAATTTTACAGGTTTTGATTAGTAATTTTCTTCAGAAATTGGTGATTGGCCTTATAAAGAGTGAATTAAAGGTATTTGTGCTGAATGGGTACTGAGGAAATTCTAGTTACAGAGTTCCAAAGACATGCATCCCTTGGCTACAATGAATTGTATCAAAAAAACTGTCCCCTGCCACCTAAAGCATCCTGTAATTGAATGTACACTGATTGAACTCGTAGGGAGAGTACGTGTATTTACTGTATATGTTTGTACATGTAGTTGTTTGAGGGTTGTACAAATATTATAGTTGGGCACCAGATTAATTAACACCATATTTAAGAACATATAAAAATCAATTTGCTCTTACGGCTAAGGTTAAAATTTCAGATACAGTTTAAATGCATACATGCATATGAGATCCACTGACAGGCATTTGTAAAGAACGTAACTTGTTTAATACTTTTAAACAGCACTCTATTGATAGAACTACATGTATGTGATATACAGAAACGCATGTGCATTAAGTTTTTAAAAATCTTAAATGAAGTCATTTTCGCTAAGATCGGTTCGCAGAAGTCAGGTTCTTATTTATTTTTTATATATACTTATGTGAAGCACTGTAATCTGATCAGTTACTCTGATTATTGAATCTTTCTTGGTATCCCGTATCTTATTTAAACGAGGAAATACAGTAATCATAAATGATTGTGTTTAAGAGGTCCATACTTGCACATGCAGTTTATATAAAATAAATCGAAAGTGTCGAAAAGAATGATTTAAATAAATCATTTTATTTTATTCTTTTATTGTAAAAAGGTAACAGTACTAACAAACTACCACTTTATATCTTATAATGGAACTTGAAAGTTGTTAGCATACGTAAGGATGTTTCATGTGTTGTAGTTGGACAATGCACTTGCGCAATTTAAATCATTCAGGTATTCTCATGTGCATGCGTTTATAACACAGTTGTTAAACGAGGAGACCATTTGGAAAATCAGGTTTTTTTTAATAACAATAAATGGCCGTTAATTTACAAAATTCCTTATCAGAATAAAATATCTATATTTAGTACTTGTAACTTTTTGGAATGGTTTAACTTTATAAGAAATATTTCTTTAAAATTTGATCTACACGACATTTGATTCGATTGAATATTATTTCAGAGAAATGACACTTCAACTGTTAAAGCTTCTATTTGTTTGCGGAATCCTGTGTCTCCAGAGAGTCGATAGCACAGTAAGCAGATAGTATATATAATCATTTTTCATTTGCTTTTTTTTATTTTCAGAACATTTTCAATTGACTGATATCATAAAAAAATATTGTTAATAAAACAGCATTGTTTATGTACAACAGGGTTGTTTATGTTTAGTAAACACAATTTTTTCACTAACTATTGAAAACGAAATATTTACGTATTTGCACGTACTTTCATTTGAGTTCTATGTAAATATTTATTTCAACTTTCAGGTGAGTAAAAGCTGCCCTCAGTCTATTCCAACGGTAACTGTAGTACACGCATGTCTTAAAGATAAAACTGAATGGATAAAAGCTAAAGAGAAAAAGCAGTGTAATTTGATAATCCACAACTGCACAGAGAAAGACAAATTTCAGTATCATTGTTTACCAAACAAAGTTCTTGATAAGCTGGTTGAAGTTTGTGCCCCAACAAAAGTCATAGTTGGTAAGATCAAGTTATAATTTTGAATAACATTTCTAAGAAATATTTGATATTCTTGAAATATTTTACATATTTCAATACATTGTTTATTAAAAAAAACCGTAGGCCACCATTGTCCATATTATGACACTGAACGAAACATCATCGAGCCAAATTTTAACCAAAGGTGCAACAGTGATACATGCCCAGATGTTTACAGTTCAAACGAAGCATACAGATGTAAGTATAGTTTACAATTTTTTTTATATTATTCTGTTACAAATCAGGTATATTAATCACAATAAGGTTATATCAAATCATGTCTATCCTTGTAAGTTTGTGGTTTATATGTCTCTACAGATCAAAGTTGCTACGAAGAAATTAAAAAAATGGACACAAGACAAGTCACTCCAGGAAATAAATTATCACTGTAAGTTAAAGAAGTAAAACATGATTGCGCCCATGAAAAAAAGGGTGCTTATAACATTTTTTGCACATTTTTAGATTTTTACATACTTGAATTAAACATATCTTAAAGATCTTAAATCTAAAATTGTGTGGCTATACACTAATTCTAAGTAGAGGTTTTTGCCCATTTACAGTGATGCTTTTTCAATAGGAAAATCATGACGTCATGTTTCACATACATGTAGGCAACGTCAACAATCATTACTGTGAATTAGTCGTTTAATGAACGTAAAATACAGCACTTTGATATTAGTATCTTTTCACATTGCTGCATATAGTTGTATGCTTGCATCTATGCTATTCATTTATTTCAGAAACAAAAGTTTGTTAATTGTTATTGGGTATTTTTTTAATCATACTTATTTCTACTGTCAGCGCAGTTGTCTACCAGTGGAAAGTGTTTATTAAAAGAAATGGCGGTTATATAGTTTCAGTTTATTTTTGGATATCAACGAGAAACTAGTTAGTGGCGTATTCTATGTGAACGTAGTTCATCTATATAAACACATAAACACTGTCTTTTCCATATAATCAATCAATGCCTAAAATATATTAGTAGCTTTTGTTCTTAAACAACATAAATTATGCGATTTTCGTGATATTATTAAATATGTCATATTTTAGAAATGAACTTTGAAAACAATATCAGAAGTGACGTATTATGCAATTTTGTTTAATCATGATCCATTGTACAAATTATTGATGCAATTATAGTAGCAGCAGTGAACTATTCTTTTGAAGTTTTCAGTAACTAGACTTCAACCTGTATACTCACAGATAAACACAATAAGAAAAAAGTAATTAATTCTACCACTGCTGGGAACATGCCCTTTACACCACTCTTTCTGTTCAAAAGATTGTTTCCATTTGACTGTATGCAGAATTTATGGAAAAGAGCGCCCCTTCCCTGAATCAGATGTTATTCACCCCCATCCAATATTGATAAATTTCACATAATTTAAAAAGGTATTTTTTTAGTGTAGATGTGTGTGGGATTTTTTTACTTTCCGGTTGCTTCTAGACACATTTTTTTCGAACTACTGTGATTGTTTTTCTCTAATCTTTAAGCCCTCCCTCCTTTGCTTTTTTCGGGCGTGCGAACACATGAAAAATAACATCCATACACTTATCATCTGTGTGTGACTATTCAACAGGAAATATGTAGGTTTAGCACCATAGAGAAAACACGCAGTATGCAGAGATTGATTCCGTGTTTTGAATGTATATTTCACCATCGGTTTAAGATAGCTGTCAACCGTCCGTTACCTATAATCCAAAGCTTATGCATGCATATAAACACACCGTCAGTGCGCTGATTTTAAAGCTGTATAATTAATCTTTATGTATCCTACAAGTACATTCCAAAATCATTTGTAAATCTTACACACTTCATCAAAGTCGTAAATAATTTAATGAATTCGCTCAATCGACTAAAATAAATATGAAAATGAAGCCAAGGTTCGGACGGGATCTTGGAACCGTCTGATATTCTGAAGTTCTTCAGTAATGGTCACAAGAAAATGAACAAGTATCGATATTGGTCTTGACATTCACAAAGTTATTGTTCAATTAATACTTATCAAATTAAAAAAAAAGTTCCGATAAAAATCATGAGGTAGTCCCAATGTTTATAATATAATACAGTTATTTCGATCATGATTTATCGGTATTAAAGCAGAAAATAGCAAGTCAGTATTTGTATATATGGTAGTAAAAATATGAGCTGTAATTATGATGTCAAACATTTTTAGTAATACATTTTCACTAACTACTCATGTTTGGAAAAACATTCCGAACTCTTGCGACACCGTAGATACTGGCACGATAACAGTTTCTCACTTGTTTAAGCATACTGCGTGCGACTTAAAGAATCTTGTATTAAAAAACATTCATGAACATAATGTACAATTTTGTTCATCGTCTAGTTTTTGTTTGTAATGTATATTTAGAAATGATGTCAATGCATTATTAAGAGGTAATAAAAGTCACTCTTTCTTTTTATCTATTTGGTACTATTTAATGACCATTTTTGTTCTGGCTCTTTGTTTTAATATATTACTTGAAATAGGAAGTTTTAATTTTTTTAAAAAAATTATGAGAGTATGATTACAATATTTCTGAATCATTCTCAGGGACCAACATCCAGATAGTGACTTGCTGCATATTTAAATTCACTCGTTTTCATTACATTGAATCGGACCACTAAAGCTTTTGACTGTTTAACACCTTTAAAACACATAAAACAATATTAAAATAAAATCGACATCATAAGGAACGCATTGAAAACAAAACTTAAATATAAACATAGCAATAGAAAAAAAAAACTTCTATTTAAAACGTTCTTTTTAACAAAAACACAGCCGATAAGAACAGGAAATGATGTTTTATTAAGTTGTACGTTGGGTTAACTTCTTTGTTTATAATCACATCAACCAAGTATGATTCCTTCTATTTCTTAAGAGAATTAATTGGAATTCATAGCTCTGTTGAAACTGACAGGACTGAAATATACACGCTCCGTTTATCAATAGGTCGAAACATTAATCGATTTTGCAAGAAAAACGTTTTGACTTCACGAAAAAATCACGATGATGTCAGACTCAACCTCCCATTTAAGATGATTTATTTATTTTTACAATGTTGCCACCTTCATATCGTGCATAAATCACCAGAGAGAGCATTTATTTGTTTGATTTGGGCTTACTATACACACCCAGTTTTGCCTCTCCAATTCATAAAAAAACCCAGGTGTGAATCATAGCTCTATAGTTACTGACAGAGCTGAAACCCTCACGACCCAGTTCTGAACATTAAATCGATCGGTCGAAAAAAAATTACGGGCAGAGATTAAAAAAGTATATGCGGAAAAAGTGAGATTTAGCGCATTTTCAACAAATTTCCACAGTGACTTCTATAAATTTGATAACATTCAAGACTACATATTAAGAAATCGGGGTCGTTAATATATATTTTTTATCTGAAAACAATTGATATAACAGTAAAACGTCATGCAAGACACATGTATCTCATCAAAATATATAGGGTAGAAATAATTAGACACGCCCTCGTGATGAATAAAAACAAGGAATTGTGTTTTTAAGGGCATATCAGATTCATTTTGTACATTTAAATGCAGCGTTTTACTTAATATTAAGAGTGTGGGAGGAAACACAAGCACTTGATATCTAAACTTATGAGAAATTATACAATACAAGTATTTACCGAATCGGTGAGATGTGTGCAGAACTGCAGACTTTCATCTGTCTTATCTTTAAATACAATGTAGATTTTTACTGTGTTCTTACAGCTTGTTTAACCAGAAATGTTTCTAGTAACTGCATTTGTAGTAATTTATCAGAAAAGGATTTAGGAAAATAAGTTGAGAGTTAAAAAATACCGGCAACGGTACTTGATGAATAAGACGATTTAAGTACATGTATTTGCTTGGTTCATTTTTTTTTTCTTTCTTTACCCACGCACTTTTAGCGTAGATTCCTACATGTATTTAAACGAGAGCAATTAATTATAATATCCGCGTAAAATCGTGAGAAGCGCATCTCGCAAATTTTAAAATCTCGCTTTTATTTTTGGACATATGTAACCTACATTAAACTATGATAAAAATTCGGCATTCGCGATTTTATGTTCTAGCAATTTGATGGAAAATTGCTGAATAACGGAATTAAGTACTCGCCTAAAATAAGGAATGAACAGTATGTGGTCCGAATAATGATTCCCTTTCTTTCAAATAAGATTATTTTTTTATTTGTCATGTAAATGCGTTAATATCAATGCACTTGAAAAAAAGGTGAAGCAGACACACAAAATTAATAGCAAAATATTTCTGTAAAACTTCACCAAATCATAGCCAATTAGGAGCAATAAGCTAGTATCGAGAAAAACAGAAATTTATGTACAGTAGTTAATCAAATTTGTGTGCTAATAGAGTATAAAAGAGATTATTTAAAATAACGTGAAAAATAAATTAAGGAAAAGGTATAAAAACTTTATGAAATGAAAATGACACGTTATATATTTTACGCTTTTCGGACGACGTTATGACGTAAGTCATGTTTTTGACGTTATTTCTCTGTTTTGTCAAAAATGTCATAATCACCCTTTTCTAATGGGCGCTATCATATATATATATATATATATATATATATATATATATATATATATATATATATATATATATATATATATATATATATATATATATATCGATCGATCTATCTATCTATCTATCTATTTATCTATCTATATATCTATCTATCTATCTATCTATCTATATGGAAAAAAAAAATTAAGTATAATTCTTTAAAATTCATTATCATGTGCGAAACAGTTTACAGTTGTCTTTTTATTTTAAGGAATAGATAAAACTATGTTTTAAATTCAACAAGTTTTGTTAGAAATTTACCATCACAAATTATCCGATACATGTGGATTAAAAAAATGATTCTGATCATGTGTATATAGACAAATGTACTCGTCTATCCAAGAGCTTAACAAAGCAATAAAAGAAATTTCATAAACTGTTATAATAAATATGGATGAAAATCATATGCCAACGGGTTTTTGAAACGCTCTAGGCGTGTACATATATGCATACAATAATAAGTTATATCTTAAAGTTCGCCATATGAAACAATTTTTGATATTAATTTGCACACATGCCATAATGTTTTAGTATTCTACAGATTATATTGTTTTGAACGTATATTATAAAATTTGTGTTACTTCTGAATGATGTAATGCTGTTTTAATTGTCTCTTTTAGTGAGGTGTCGGATAGTTATCCAGAGTTAGCGATTGGAATATACATTATCTGCGGGCTTCTTGTAGTTGTTTTGGTGTTTATAATAATCCGATTTATTTGTTTGTACCCATGCTGTAAATGCTGTACAGAATTTCAATCTAGAAGTAAGTCGATATTTAGATATTTTAACGACCACAAAACATAAATCTTAAAAATAAATAGTAAAAGAATGTTTGATCTCATTTACAAGGGAATGGATTTAAATATTGAACGAAAAAGGTGATTTTGACAACAAACAAAAGTGGTCATGTTTTGAACACCATATTTCAAATCAAACAACTTATATGGCAAATGTATGTTAAGTTGAACGATAATTCTAAATATGATCTTTATATACTTTGGCAATGTTTCTTTGTTAAGAATGTGAATTTGCAGATATTTAAAAAAAATGCACATGATTTATTGCGTGCACCTTATGTTTTTCATTTCAAAACAATTTGCTTATTTGTATCTAGTATCTTAAATGACTACAGATACCAAGCAACGTTTTGGATGACAATTAAAAACATGTATCAACCGTGCAGTTTTACATAGTTGAATTTAGTGAGCTGTATAAAACCTGATAACATGAAATATGTAGTTCTTTAAAACATGAGTACATGAAATACACATTATAAACAAACTTCAACTAAGATTATTAATATTTATGCAATATATTTTCCTTTTAATGTACACTTTTTTTCTCTTAACAATTAGGACGATACCAATTTCGTGAAAATAAAACTCCGTTTGAAAAGGAACAAGAAATGAAACTTGTCTGCAAAGAAGAACGCAATCAAAATGGAGTATAGATCTAAATGGATTATAGATATTTTTTGAAGATACTTGTTAGCTCAATTGTACCGAAGGTTCAAATGATTTTTTTGTGATCACAGTTCGTCCGTCCGTTAGTCTGTCTGTCAGTCTTTAAACTTTTCACATTTTAACCTTTGGGCGAAATTTGACCAAACTTTGTAAAGGCATTGATATGGGAAGAGAATTTTAAATTGTTTATATAAAGGGTCAATCCTTCTACTTCTTAAGAACAACTGAACCAGAATATCCAATATTTACATAAAAGATTGTATATATAGTGAGAATTTTAAATTGCTAAAACCATTACCCCTTGACCAATATTGGAAAAGATGGTTTCATAGATGTAGAAAAATGTTTTATAAGAACTACAATGCTACAATTTATGAGAGACAGTGGCAGCAACAAACGACAAGCACGATTCTGATACACGAACTATCACGCACGACTACACAAGATAGACGGACGATCAGCAATATACTGAATTTTCGCGATACACTTACACAAACGACAACGATAAAAAGAAAACGCAAATGAACGATTCTACACCATTTAACACGAAAAATCAATGTTCTATCACATTAGGATGCCCTGGTCCAGTCTTGTAAAGAATCTCTAACCTCTTACATACATTAACAACTCAACGTGTGTTTCTGGTAAAAGACTGAAATATAAACATACAATGAAACACTTAATACATATCATATATCATATATTATATAATATATGATATAATATTTATACAAAATATAAAGTAATTCAGGTCAGGTGATTTTGTTGAAGGGAAGTTTCTTATGAATAAGGAAGGAGGGTTTATTTATTGATTAGTAATATTTGTGAAAGTTGGCTGCTCATAAGTATGTTAGTTATTTAAGTACATCTCTTTTAAACCTTAAAGGATAAATAAGTAATTAATTAACTTTTAAAATAATTATTAAACTTAGTAAATTTAATTCTAAATTGTGTTAATTAATTGCTAAAGTATTGAGAGGTTTTAAAGTATAATTCAACTAAGTAAAGTAATGTATTATATTAATACATGTAAAATACATGTGTTATACTTTAAGATTATATTGTGAGCAAGATAAGTGTATGTGTGTGTTTTGTGCATAGAAGAGGGTGTGGTCATCACCATTGAATCGTCATTAGTGCATGTGTCCCTATCCCATTCCTGTCCCATAAGGATCTAGGAGGCAAACTCCAGGAATATATATATATATATATATATATATATATATATATATATATATATATATATATATATATAACACAAGCAGTATTTATGTAATAAGAGCATTTTGACAATCTTTTTAAAAAAAGGTTATATTTTCTATTTATCTGTTTGTCTGAACTATGAATTGGGCATTTAATGTATTTGTATTTCATACAAAGGTGAAATACATTTTTTACGTGAAATATTCTGAGTTTAATGTATTAAATTCTGAGGAAAAGATTATATAAAGTTTGTCCCTTTACTTGTATTTTTGGTTTAAATATTATTTGTGTGACTGTGATAATATGTGTAGATGTGTTTTACTGAAATTACAGGATTCATAAGATTAAATATTTGAGAACCTTACAAGCAGCGTTGTGATTTATAACAACAAGTGTTACAGTTGTTTAAATTAAAACAAGACTATGTTTACATTTGTTGAAAACGACAACACTCCATGAAATCTTCAATTATTACACATAAAACTGAGTATAGCTACTGAAAAAAGGTATTAACATGTCAAAATCATCTTACAGAATAATAAAAAAGTTTTAAATCACTACTTACTCTGTGGTAGGCTAAACTTGACAAAAAGTACAGAGTGCAGTGTTCAACCGCAAAAACAAATAAATTCGTTTTACAATTTTACCGGAAAACCCAATAGAGTTCTGAAATGAAAAGTCAATAATTAAAGAAAGATGACTCTAACTCAAACAATGGACAGAACAATCAAACAAGTATTCCTTTTAAAGGAATGATCGGCAATAATGATATATTGATAGCTAGAAGCAATCAACATGATCAGTTTGATGTAAAACAATTAAATAAGTACTGTATTTTTACAAAATAAAGAATATTTTGAATCTGTACACCATACTGTCATTATTATAGACCGTCAACAAATTTAATTTTGAAATAAATTTGGGGATAGCCGTTCGTAAACTCTTTGTCTAGTTTTATATTTTTAATGTAATTATTAAATGTTAATGTATCTTCTTCTTCATAATACTGAGAAGGGCTGTTCAAAGAGCATTAACACGTATTTAAAAAAGAGTTGTATTTACTTAATTTAATGCGAATGAAAAACATTGAATGCCATCATAACTTGCTATTGAGGTCGCATTATAACGTAACCTTGTTTATAAATCAAGCCGTCTTCCTAGCTACTATTATGCAACATCAATAGATCGAGGTCAGTTCATGAAGCATCTTCTTATGATCGAGGTCAGTTCATCGAGGTCACCTGCATTACTGAATGAAACTCTCGATCGAAATTCCTACGCGTGAGACAAAATGTGCATTCTTGAATTAACAGGTCGAACTGTATTTTATGTATGTTTGCATCTCTTAAGGTTAATGAATTGAATTAAAACTGAGTAAAATATTATATAAATACTAAACCAAACTTCAAGTTTTTATAAGAACTACTTATGCAAGCGGAATGTGTGCGCACGTGGAACATTTGCCGGATGCCTCATATGGACACAACAGTGACCGGCCGAAGCCGATCACAAAAACATTTTTTTTAAGATTAGAATTAAGAAAACGTATTGCTTTAATTTGTATTGCAATGCTTGTGTATTATTGAAAAGCAGTGTGTATGGTACCCATGCATTGTTTTATTTTTACGAGATTAACGATAACATGTGATCTAAACATCAACTACATTGCATGTATGTTGTCTCCAAATATAATATCAACTTCTAACACAAGTTAAGAAATGTTCCTTTGTACGATTTAATTGTTCAAAATTTAGGTAATATTGTTACCATGTTCGCAAGGATTTTGATTCTAGGCGTTCCTTTTTTCAATAATATACCGTACATAAATGATTAAATTCCGTTCTAAATGTCAAAGTGCCAAAACAAATTTTAAATTTAATGAATACTTATATAATGTAAAGGAGAGGATTGGTATGATCATATTTTCATTTGAAAGAAAACTATTCGAATGATTGTTTTTAATTTTAATCGGGAAAAGGTTAGGCTTGATCACTTTCATTTAACGAACATTAACCCTTGCTGGACACTAATATGATTATAATTATGTATAATATACGATAGATGCCTGATAAATACTAATGAAAAATCATGCAAAACTGACTCGACCGATCAATAAATTAAGCGAGTTGTTGAAATACTGAACATTAAACGATAATAAAGAGAATATTTTAAAAAAGATAAGCGCTGACCCGATACATGTATGCAAACAATTGCAAATATTCTTTTAAAAAATAAAACTTGTCGTTGTTCCGTTGTTTAAGAAACTGCTTGTCGTTGTCCATATAATAAAACCTGGCCTTCCGTCAGAAAAGTTACAAAACGAAAAATCTATACGATCACGCACTGTAAAACAGCAGAATTCAATTTATCGAATATACGCACGATCCTGCATGATACATTTACACGAACGATCACCCATGGTATACGGACTTTTTAACAAAACTGGATTGTCAACAATAGCGTTACAACCTTACATATGTAAGAATCATAGAAAGCGAAAATTCTAAATTGTTAAAACCATGATCCCGAACTAATATTCAGGCCCCGTAATGGGTTTTAAAGTTTAACATAGAAATATATAGGGGAAATGTTTAAAAATCCTCTTCTTAAGAACTGTAATGCTGCATAGTTTAAGATTACATGTAGTATACAAATATCCTCAGATAGTTCAGATTTGTCATTGTTAAAACTGTGACCCCCGGCCAAAACTTTCGCCCAGATAGGGTTCAAACTTCAATAAGAAGCATATGGAGACATTTTTTAAAACCCTTATCTCAAGAACTACAATTCTGCAATTTGTGACATAAGTATACAAGCAACCTTTGATATTGAAGATTATAAACTATTTAAGCCATAAACCCAGGACAACATTTTTACCCAAAGAGGGGTTCAAAATGTAACATAGGAACATAATGGGAAATTTTAAAACAGAAATCTTCTTCAAAAGAAATACAATGCTACAATTTGTGAGATAAATATATAGGCATCCTAATATAATATAGATTGTAAAATGTACAAACTGTTATACCCATTGACTAATTCCAGGGTCAAAACTATACATAAAATTATGTTGGAAAATGTTTTAAATTCCTCATGTCTCTTTATCTTCATGTTAGCGTCAATGTTACATGTAATTTCTTTCACTTTTGATCAATATAAATAAATTGTTCAATTTTAAATGTTGTAATAAATTTGATACTTCGAGGCCAATGATTGGTCAGTTGATACATCTTTGAATATAGGTAATAACGTAAAAAATGAAGACCTCTTCCTACATATTGATTGTAAGTATTATCAAATCTGGGAACAAATGATAACTTTCGTGAGTTTTACAGTATTTTAGAACAATCTCTATTGTTATACTTTCATGTTAAATACTGAAATCTGATTGGTTAAGACGCAGTTAATAATATTTACTATTACCCTCAGCGTTAGCAACGCACTTGGCAACGGGTAACATTAAAAAATGTTACATGCGCGAAAATTATGCGCGTACGGTTCGCTGTAGAATTCACGTTATTCCTATATAAAAGCAGTAAAAATTTTCTTAAAAATTTTAAAAAAGACATTCAGTATAACAAAATAAATAGTGCCTGTTTGGGAGGATAACAGTTGAAATTGACACCCCTCGAAAACCATTGTCAACCTCCGCTTCGCGTCGGTTGACAATGGTTTTCTCGGGGTGTCAATTTCAACTGTTACCCTCCCAAACAGGCACTATTTATATAATGTATTCATTTCCTAAAGGATACAGAACTGTTGATCAGGTGAGCGATGTGGCCTTGTCATGGACCTTTTGTTTTTATCACGTTAAATTTGTTTAACAAATTGTTGCATGAACTCAACAAAGATTTTAATGTTGCCGCTGATGTTTCTGAAACTTTATTTAACTTCGAAATGTTTGTTTCATATTAATGTTTTCTTTATTTAAATTAGTTTCAATAACAATTTTACCCTGTTCAATTGTATAATATTTCAATATAACGCATGTTGATAAGTCTACAGAACAAAAGTGATTGCATGACGACTATCCAGGGGAATTAATCTAATTTCCTAACCATTAGATAGCCATGTAAACGTTCATGTCATTGTTTAAAAAAAGTCAACGTTGACTACAATATGT
Organism: Magallana hongkongensis; assembly: GCA_015776775.1. Lineage (NCBI taxonomy): Eukaryota > Metazoa > Mollusca > Bivalvia > Ostreida > Ostreidae > Magallana > Magallana hongkongensis. The sequence goes on from CM027471.1 coordinate 7,852,477, forward strand.
TTAGTCATAATGTCATAAAACTGAGAACATGAGGCTTTATTTTGAAATCCTCTCTTAAATTTTACTTTGCTTACCATGTAAGAACATTGTTGACAATGATTTCGGAAATGATTATGGAGGCGGTCACATGACAATAGATGACAACTGACAGAGAAACGATCGCTCCGCTGTTTGTTTGATTTTTTATGTATTTTATATGGGTTTTTTTTTTTATATCAAAAGTTGATAAAAGTTTTATATTGGACCCAAACAATTACCTGAGTAGCTGTTACCAATGACATAAAGAAAAATAAAACTGTTGATCAGAAAAAAACTTCGGAAAAATAACCATCAAAAACAAAACAGACTCACATTGCTAAAAATCAGCCCCTCTATCAATTAGAAATAGTTTTGTTTCAGAACAATTACCGAGTAAAAAAAACCCAGAACAGGCAGCAACAAAATGTCACCTAATGACTCCCGTGAAATAATAAATACGACTGGTGACATGGGATGCATTTATGAAAGTTTAAAAGAAATAAAAGTCTCAATGATCAAAAAGTCTGATATAAAGGAATGTGATTCAGTAGCAGAACGAAAGGGTGAAAGTAAGAAAAGAATCGTCTCAGAAATGAAGGGCGAAAATCTTTAAAATTTTGAAAAAAAAGTTAGATGAAAGAACCAAAGACTTGGAAAGTCTGTCCAAAGATATTGCAGATGGGATCAACTTAGATTTTGAAGAACTAGGAGCAAAGGTTAACTCTCAAACCAGTGAAATTCGACAGATGTCTCAACAATTAAAACATGTTTTTTAATAAAGGGTAGTCTGCGTTAAAGCCCTCCAGATTCAGCTACAATTGTTACTGAGTCTAATAATGAGCATTATGTTTTAGAATTTCTTCTTATTGAAATAAGAGACATAATAATACCTTATTTTTCCTAGAAAACAAAGAAATCGTCAAACTGAAAGGTCTTTACTAGAAGATATGTACAAAACTTGAATGATATTAATTTTGGTTTAGTTAGTGATAAAAAAAGTTGGACTTGCAAATTTTGGAAAAGGAAAACTACAGGAACTTATGATTAGGTCACGGGCTAACTGAAAGGAAAAACCCTACTCGATATTTTTGCAATTTAGAATCTTAAATTGTTTTCAAGTCCATAAGTAAGTCCAGATCCATCATCCATGCAAGTTTGGTGAAGATAGGACAATTAATAACTTAGAAACAGGACCCGCAACTAAAACTTTAACCAGGTCCGGATGCCGACGCCGACGCTGGGAGTATAGCATGACTACAGATAGAAAATGTGTACTATAGCGGCAGGTTACATATAAATAACAAACAGCATTTTACAGCTGCATCTGTAGGAAAAATTAGATTGAAGGCCAGCGGGGTCAATTCTAAAGTGTTTATGCCTGAGTTTTATAGGTTATACGATCAAAACTACACTCATTCATCCTCAGACTCACACACCAACACGATTGCATAGTTTATAAGTCTGGATCTTTGAACACGATTATCCTCCATACAAAATAACAATAAATCGTACAAGGCGTGATAACTCTCCACGGCCAATTGCGAGGAATGAGTTACGTAAATTATACATTACACAATGCTTACGTTCTAAAATGTTGCAGTAATTGTATGCTTATATTCATATGCTCTATCGTTTTGTGTTTATTTCTTGTGCTAATCTAATAAAAGAAATTCAAATAGTTGTTAACTTTATTATATTAAACGCTCCCTAATTTATCTTTATTTTTTATAAGAACATGACATATTCAAAAACGAATTGTGAGCACGAGACACTAAAAATGTATTTTGATTAATTTGAGGTTCCAATGTATACAAGAAAAATATTGATTGCGACCTTAAAACACTATTATGCACAAGGAGTTATTGTCTACTAGCAAATTGAAAGCGGGTACATGTATACATGTTTTCATGTGAAGATTGAAACTATCATATTATACAATATCTAAACAATACTAAATTACAATTGGGTTGATGAATGGATGAAGAAAAACTTTTCCAGCGACCACATTGTCGAAATAATTACAGGTTTTTAGTCATAAAGCAAAGAATTTCCAGGTGCGTAAATCCCTATTTGATAAGGCCTGCCTCTGTTGTATGGTCTCAAATGAAAGCCCTTAAAAATATGCACAGTTTTTGTTCTATATGTATTTAGGACATATTTCAAACTAAAAAGTAAGTAAAATTTAGCAATTTTAAAAACATGGATTTAGATTTAATAATTCGAGGGATTTAATTAGAAAAAAAAAACTAAAATACAAAAATAAGAGGACAACGTTCAAGGTGTTGATATTAAATACTTTTAACTTTAAATTATTTGCTACGGTCCATTTCGGAGTCTTTGTCTGAAAGAAGGGGAATTACTAAAAACCGGAAGTTGCGATTTAAATTCGTTTGTGTTATAGAAATTCAATTCAATTTACAATATACCCTGAATTTGAAATCGAGTGGCATACAAATAAGTTATTGACTCAGAGGTATAAAAAAAATCTTCTAGAAGAAGAATAACAATAAGGAAGAATTGCCATCAAAATCAGTACAAGGTCTTCCATTGGAAACGGAAGACTTTAAAAATCGTAATTCTTATGAAATAAAATATACTTAGCTGTCTGTCAGAAATCGAAAGCGCTAGATTTTTTATTGCGTTAACATCAATTTTGTACGTATTTATGTAATTTAGTTTGTTTTTTTTATATATCTTTCTATTACAAGTTATTTACTTTTTAATAAATGTATGATTTTTAAAAAATAATTCATTTTCGTTTGGACAATGTCTCACGTTTGATATGAAAATGTCGGGTTAATCTGTTGGTGATTGGCAAAGCTGCTCTGAACTAAAATGAAACATGATAGCGCAAAACTGTGAACGGTGTGCGCATTCCGAACGCACGATGAGTGCACAGTACGCGAACGGTGAGCGAACGCAAAAATGGGAAAATAGAATAGTTCAGGGACTGAAGTCGAGTATTTTCATAATCCTTACCATTCCTAATAAAATAATAAATTTATCTAACTGGACAATTCCTATGAGTGAATTTGTGTTCAAGGTATAACCAGTAAGACCCCATGGTAACATCAACTATTCCGACTCTCAGACCATGTACTTCACAGTTATTGTTAATTCATCCCTGTCCATTTTAATCGTGTACACGTGCTCGCTTTTGTAAAGTCCATTAGCCCTGAAAATTTGAGCAAAAACCGTTCAGAAATGAGCACGATATGAAGCCTCAAAGTTCGCGTCTAGGAAGAAAAAAAAATAAGAATAATCTTAACCCGCACAATAATAGAAAGGTCTTCCGTTTCGAACGGAAGACCATAATGATACATTTTTTTCAATCATCTTTTCCTCACATTTAACGTTTGCATAAAAAGCTTTCTATTTTCAGTACTATATCTTGATGTCTGATACTCTTACGCTTTTCCTTCATGCTTTTTGTGACAGCAAAATATATATATAAAGAAACAAATTACAGGTTAAGTCAACTTAATCAATTGTGAATTGGCTAAGCTAGTATTGACAAGAAACTACTTAGCATCTACAAAACACTATCTTCATCAATTCATGAAAGTTAGAATTCCCTTTCCGTTAACGAGTTATTCCCCTTTTAAATTTTTTTAGGGCCATTGGTTTCCAGACAAAGGCTCCGAGACTATGATTGCAGGGAATGGGAATCCAACGAATTTGAATAACAAAGACATTGAAGTTGTATACATCGGTTTTTGTTTTTGGATTACGTTCCTTATTTAGGAAAAGGTAGGGGGTCAAAAAACAGGATTCCAAAAAGTGCAAAAATTTAGACATATTTTCCTTTATATCTTTTTAACGAAAAATATTTTGTTAAGACATGTAGAATAAAAGTTGTGCAGAATATCAAGGGCTTTCATTTGACACCAATAAAAAGGGCTTGCCCCTTAAATTAAGGGCCAATAGCCCCTAAAAGTTTTTGCTTAATAACTCAAAAACGGTTAGGATTTTGATATGGCTGTCGCTGGAAAAGTTGTTTGTTGGGATCTCATAAAGGTCGTAACAATATTATTGTGTAAGTGATTTGTGTAGTATGAGTGTAAAAAGCTTTACGTGTTGACATGTACCTGTTTTCATTTGACAAGTTAACGAAAGTCTTTGTGCGTACAACTGGCATAAAGTTGCCGCAGAAAGTATGCTGGTTTATACAGGAGGCATTAATTTATAAGAATTTTTTTTTTGGAGTACATGCTTTTTATTAGGAGTTTAAGTCATTGTTGTTAAGTTCTTATAGTGCACAGTCATTAAAAACGGCAATTGGAATACAAAACATTCTTTTTCTTTTCTATTTAACCACAAAATATGGAATTAAAAAACTCTATGCATTACATTTTATTTATTAACTCCATGCTTTTAAAATCTACCTTGAATCAGAGCTGTGTGTGTGTTTGTGTGTGTGTACCATTACGTAAGCTCTCCCTCGCCCGCGGCCGAGAAAATCGGTCACCATGCTCGCGGCTGTAGCGGTCAGCGGTTATCTAATACACGATAGCTGTGTCTCTCATATACATGTATGAGTTTATTTAGCCGCGAGCTCGATAATTGGTTTCGTTTTGATTACATATAATTTTTTTATGGATTAAACGATTGGGTGTCAATTAAGAAATCGTTCAGTTAATTAATAAAAGCAATGTCATTCTCAATCTAAAGCAATAATAGACACAGATCAATTGTGGGTTTTAAGTTAAAAATAAATAACTTCTATTTGATAGAGTAGGGTCATTATACTGCAAACTTTTCAAATCTTCCTGGGTTCTGAACTGTACCTGTCTGTGCGTTGTACATGTACCTTTACGTAATACATCCTTAGCCAACGGCCGATGAGATTAGCCACGGCTGCACTACCTAGCGGTAATTAAGCGTAATTTAATACACAAGATTCTCACACCGCGACGCACACTGATATGCATATGAACGTGTTTGAGTTACATGTAATATAGCCGTAAAAACAGGAACTGTTATAATTTAATCCTATAAAAGTGTGTCCATCTTGTATTTATTCAATTAAACATTTGAGTGTAAATGAATATTAATGAGCGATATTACTCCAAATCGTAACCATCGTACATGTAAGACATAAATTAATGGTTAGTTTGTTTATGTAAAATATTTTAGAAACTGCACAAATAATGTTTTAAATCAACCCCCCCCCCCCCACACACACACACAAATTGTAAACCTATAAATGATGATCATCCCTCGCACATGGCTGAGGAGAACCGGCGCGAGTGGACAAGTAATCCGGGTCGGTTCGTGTTCTTCTACATGTACCTTATCGCGCGTTCATGTTTCATATTTTGCACGGACACAACTATATTTTATTATGTTTTCAACTATTATATTCGTTTAAGATGAAAAGATAAATTCATTAAACTTGTACAGTTGATTAAGCATTGATTTATAGATAGCATACAAGGTAGTTTAAAAATCAAATTATAATCAAAGTTCCATGTAACATGTTTTCAGTAGGTGCTAGCACGATAAAAAATATCCTGAATTGATTTGGCATTCGATGATTTTTTTAAAAAAAAATTCACATGAATTTTAAACAACTTTAGATTAGATTCTATCGGTCACATATTAATCACTTCCTGTAGTTTTTCTACATGGTCGTTCGTTTCTTTGTAGAAGCGAACTCATTGCTGCCCTCTCCCGCCCCGCTGACAGGAGCTCGCGCTGGACTTTTTTAATTGTCAAAACGATATCAAGATCTATCGAAAATCATTTTTGGTGGCTTCTTCTCATGTGTAACATTTTGTTTCACTTTCCCACTCGTTTGTTTATTCGGTCAGTCTGTGTAAATTCAAACGCCACATGCGACCGAGAATCTTGTGTCGCTTCAGCGCACACAGCTCGGAACATATATAGCCCCAGGTCATCAATTGTTATATAATTGAGTAACTGTTGGAATGGTGCTTTTACATAAAATAATAAATAAAAAAATCATCCAGAAAAAAGTTACCGTAACTCAATAGTCAATACCAAAAATAAAATCCGTATGATTGCTAACTGAAATCGGTTTTTCAGTATTCGGCGGGATTTGATTTTTCCGCTAACATTAGTATTTTTATTGGTTTCAGAGATAACGATGTAAACACACAAACAGTAAATACACCTGCTATTATTTACATTGATAATGTTGAAAAATATTTAAAATTAAATTAATAGTCACATTCGTAAGATAAAAATGTTCTACGAACAACCGATTATTTTTTTCCTATGTCGTATCATTCGCGCGTAAATAAGTATGTTCTGTACATATATACATGAACCCAGAAAAAATTCAAATGATTACACAAAAAAGAAAGTTGAGATTAGTATTTCGGAATTTTTTTCTGAAAGTAATTTCACATTGTATTGAAAAGAACAAGAAATAAAAATGATTTAAATGTTTGACTCAATATTCGTATATATTACCGGCGCTTCGTACATGTGTAACGGCGTACAGTGTATAGATTATTATAATCTGTTCGAATTAAGTACCATGCGTAAAGATTCCCATAATAATTACTAGTAATTGCATGACTGTGTACATTGTAGGCAAATCCCTGTGTGTTAATTACTTCTAAGACTCTTTGTTTTCCATTAACAGTGGTTTAAATAATTTTTAGATACTTAATAAAAATTTTGTCATTTGAATTGTATGCTTCATCAAATACTGATTCCGATTACCTTGAAGTCATTAATTTTCCATTGGCTATTGACAAAAAAAGAGACGCTTGACCATCCAATGAAAACAAATACACAGAGGTTGATTGACAGGTTCAGCCAGGTGCAGGAGACCCCCGATGTCCGAGGTTATGTGTGCTGCTTGTACAAAGTCGAATGGTCTCAGTAAGAGTTATCGATGTAAATAAATAAAAAAAAATATATGCTAATCAAAACATGATCGTTTAAGTTACAGCGAAGTACATCACAGGACAAAGCTCTGCCATTCAGTCAACTGAATGATAACTGAAAGGTCTGGAAAGGTGACTGAATGGCACAGATATGCCATTCAGTCACCTTTCAGTTACCTTTCAGGCACCTTTCAATTGACTGAATGGCAGAGATTCATCATGTGTGCATGCATTGAAGCGTTTAATAGGGGTTTACTCCAGAAAAGTTTCTACCTAATGTTTTCACTGACCTTTGTCCAATCAGATCGTAGCTGGGCGGAGTAAAGACATGCCGCTCGTGACTTGAATGAGAGAAAGAAAAGAGAGAGAGAGAGAGAGAGTTGAGTAAACTATAAGTAGTGCCGATAAAGGAATAATCATTAGTTATAAACTTGCAAACAAATTAATTAAGGTATGTATATAAAAATTACATGTATATCCTATATTGTATAACTGTAAAGCTGAACATTTCTTTAGCCGCGCGCCGTCGACAACATGCACATGTATCACCGTGCAAAATTCACTGTTTAATTATAACTTTATTTTGGACTTTACTTTTAAAATTCAACATCTGTTTCGTAATATTTTCTCACAATTTATTTCTTACAAAGTTACAAGTTGATTTAGTGATTGACACTTTTCGGACTCTTAATGTGATTTCAAAAAGACAGAGTGTCATGTCTCAAGGACTGTTAATCTCTTAAAACAACAATGTGCAATTATCAGTTTTACATGTCTTGGACATCAAAGACTCATTGAGTTTATTTAATTATTTTATATCTGTGAACCTTTCACTCAGCTTACTTATGTCATCACCTGTCAATTGTTACTTATTGTTCAGATTCTTATAAATAATTATGTACAATTGTCAATCGGCAGTCTGGAATACGGCGGCCAGCCTCGGCCACGTCCGACTCACCCAGAGTCTTGAGTCCGGAGGCCTCTACTGGCCAAATCCGACTTGTTTGTAAAATGTTTGTCTGTTAAATTGTTATAATGTTGCCATCGCTGAATCTCGGCCAATAAATACGGAATCCTGCATCAATTGCCTGTTTATTTCTCTGGAACTGTATACTGGTGGACCTTCGGGAATACGGCAAACCTACCCTTCGTTTTTTACTTTACGGCCCACAGCGCGCCACAACCTTATACCTTATACCCTCGACGCCAACATTCCCTCACCCCGTCCGTACTGCACACGGCGGATATACAGATCCAGAAAAAGACCCCATACGGTACAAACCCGGCGGTTATAATTGGTGGAGAATCCGGGTAACAACAACGCCCGGGGCTGCTGCATATATTTTGCAGTAGTCAGATCCTTGATCTCTTCAGCCAGCGAGTTCCCCCATTGAACATCAACTCAATCTCAACGTAACAACGATGGACAACAAAAGTTCCAGCCGCCATGAACTATGCAGACAGTTTTCTCTATTCATCACCAGGAAACAACGGTCAACTGTAGAAACTTCAGCTTTCCTCAAACGTCCGTCACCGGTGGAAGAAAATCAAAGAACAGAGGAAGAAATGTGATATTCCATTCAAAACACGAGGACGTGTTTTCCCCGGAGCGGTGGGAAACTATCACCGTGCAAAATTCACTGTTTAATTATAACTTTATTTTGGACTTTACTTTTAAAATTCAACATCTGTTTCGTAATATTTTCTCACAATTTATTTCTTACAAAGTTACAAGTTGATTTAGTGATTGACACTTTTCGGACTCTTAATGTGATTTCAAAGAGACAGAGTGTCATGTCTCAAGGACTGTTAATCTCTTAAAACAACAATGTGCAATTATCAGTTTTACATGTCTTGGACATCAAAGACTCATTGAGTTTATTTAATTATTTTATATCTGTGAACCTTTCACTCAGCTTACTTATGTCATCACCTGTCAATTGTTACTTATTGTTCAGATTCTTATAAATAATTATGTACAATTGTCAATCGGCAGTCTGGAATACAGCGGCCAGCCTCGGCCACGTCCGACTCACCCAGAGTCTTGAGTCCGGAGGCCACTACTGGCCATATCCGACTTGTTTGTAAAATGTCTGTCTGTTAAATTGTTATAATGTTGCCATCGTTGAATCTCGTCCAATAAATACGGAATCCTGCATCAATTGCCTGTTTATTTCTCTGGAACTGTATACTGGTGGACCTTCGGGAATACGGCAAACCTACCCTTCGTTTTTTACTTTACGGCCCACAGCGCGCCACAACCTTATACCTTATACCCTCGACGCCAACATTCCCTCATCCCGTCCGTACTGCACACGGCGGATATACAGATCCAGAAAAAGACCCCATACGGTACAAACCCGGCGGTTATACATGGATAAGAATGACGTAGCTTATATTCAACTAAATTTCCTAGCATGGAGTCCGAGAATACGGACATTAAATATTTTAAAATGGGAACGAATGATCACTTATGAACATGATGAATTTAGATGTAGTGTAAAGGAAAGACAACGAAGGTGGATGCTTAGTGGAAAAGTAAAACGTCTAAGGTAAAGAATGTTTTTATACAAAGTAAATTTACAATCTATGTTTAATTCCAGAAGATTCGGCAAACTTTCATTTAATTATTAACGGTGACACTTGTAATAAAAACAGTTTCTTAAATATTCGTACAGTCTTCGATGTTTGACATTACCCTATCCTATTACTGATCTATATATAGACATAGTTGTTCCCTGGTTAAAGAATTTCAAAACACTTCAAAGTTTCATAAATTTATAAGATATACTATGTCCCGAGTTTTTTCTTCCACCACTTTTTGCTTGATATTTCAATAACAGTAAATACCTTTGTGCTCAAACTACGTTCATCCACTTATATGAAAAATGTCCAAATTATATGTGTTGAAACGTCCCCTCTACCGCTTCAGGTTTCAATACACATCCCAATATTGAAAGTCTACGGGGATTTTGCAATGCATCAGCCATTAATAAGCCCGGATGATAACGTTTAAAAATTGCGCAAGGTATCCCGAGTACGTCCGAATGGAGAAAAGATGTAAACATTCCCCATTATAAATCTCCGTAAGAAAATTGTTTTCGTTCCTGTGAAATTTTATGAGTGAATTTTGTTCAATGAAGATATCTGGGATACATTCCCTTTCATCAATTGAAAGTGGATTGAAGTGTCAGTGAGTTCCGAATGAAATCAGATGAATTTTTCACGCGGTTCTCGCACGCTTTGCCCGAAACGATTTACACGCTTTGCCCGAAACGCTAAACGGTTTACACGAAACGCTTCACAATCACACGAAACGCTAAACGGTTTACACGAAACGTTGCTCGCACGTAAGTCGCACGTTTTTTGGTGTAGTAGTACGTTGTAGGGTCTGTAAATTTTGTCATCACGCAACAATTCTAAACTTGCACATAGTTTTCAAAAAATTAAAAATATTTTTAAATAAAGAAGTTATCTTAGAGAAAATGTTACGTGTTTTGTAGGCGGGTTCGGTTTTTAAATCAAAGTACTGATGTACTGACGAGAGTTGATTTTATCGAATATTATTTATTTTAAAATCAACGATATTCTAGTTTGCTTGGCAAGTAGTTTATAATCTGCATTTGAATTATGCACCTTTTTATAATATGAATTCTCTGACTTTTCCGACTAGAATTTCGAGAAAACCTCTAATGAATCATGTTGTGTAATATTTTAAAATAGAATTGATTTCATCAAACTATGTTTTGGTATTCCAAATATTTCAAAAATTGTATGGATCCAACCAATAATGAACTCTAGTCTCGTTCAACCAGATGCTTGGCTGTCTCCGTTAATCTCCGACAAGTAAGAGATACCAGGTCACGCGATAGCTTGATGATGCGACCTCTAAATATAGACTTACTCTGTACTTGCCGGAGATGTAAGGAGACAGCCGATGGTTGAACGAGACTATATGTTTCCCTTAAAAAAATGCTTCATTATTTTCAAGAACTAAGTCTTGTCAGCAGGCGATGATTTGTGCTTAGGTGCAAACACAGTTTCAGTTTCGGTATGCTAGAGTAACTGCATAGGAGAGTTGATTAAAATCAACTCCCAAAAAACACAATTCCTCACATGAATCATGAGTACATGTAACAATGCTTGCTACCCTCTGAAAATTTAACTCGCCATTAAACATCTCATTTTTTCAATGTTTGAAACGATTACATAAACTGTGTTCGACAGATAGTTTTCCTAAAACATTTTCTTTCTTTCTTTTTCAAAACACGTTTTATATACAGGCTTTCAATCACAACACATTTTTATAACAAAAGCAGAACTGAAAGTTTAGTCATTATAAATTATTGGCACCATATCACATACATTTTCAACTCGCAGCAACAACGGAAGACCGACTCGTGGCTTTGCCACGAGCTCTGCTCTAGTTTTTATATACATTAATGAACGATGTGTATGAGTTGAATATGCTTTGTACGTTGTATGTTTTTTTCTTTACATTGCTTGACCTTTTGCCATGTTTCCAATATGTCTAGTGTTTCCTATAATGTTGCGTGTGCCATTTTGTTTTTCAGGAAAACTGACAAACACTATAGGAAACATAACCATTGAAGGCCAAAAATTAACGTCTGTCTGTAATAAAGCCATCGATAACATGATAACACAAGTCAGACATTACGATTATTCTTCCTTGTTTTCGAAATAAATAACATAAAGTGGAATATATTGCAGCATTTACAACGCATAATGATTTCTGTAAACATAGGACTAGTATTTTGCATGGTTTACATATCTACATGGAGACTAGTATATACAAATTGTATACAGTAAGTGAATTTTCTTATTTAAAATGTCACTGAAAGATTTTACCTTGCCTAAAGTCTTGCAAAGTATTTTTTTCCAAATTGTTTTGCATTGTTGATATCCTTGGTTTTTTTTTAATTTCTTTTAGATTAATATTGTTGTGGTTTTAGTCTTTGTTTATGTTTTTGTGTGTGATAAACGGTATTTTTGGCAAAATACTTAACGGAACCAAAAATAAACGTTATGTACCAGTTTAAACAAACAAAACTAAACTATATTCTAATTATTGATTTTGATAGTAAGTAGAGAAAGTTTAACAAAAAAAAAAAATGAAAAATATACAAGGGAAGAGAATGTTGAGTTAATGATGTCAATTACGATGTGTTTATATATATATATATATATATATATATATATATATATATATATATATATATATATATATATATATATATATATATATATATAATTAATATGTATGTTGCTTACTCAGGTTTTGAGTTGTTCAGTTTGAATTGATATAAAGTTCAATGTCATGAGCAAAATATTTTATAAAACGAATTAATATTGACATAGCATTCATCATTTTCCTGTCTTTAATCTCAAACTATGTGTATTTATTGCAAAAAAGAGGAAATGTGGATATCTGATTGTGTTTTCTACTAAAACCCTTCCGGCAGCTGTATGGACAATAAAAGTATTGATTTTAGATTTACTTGGTGATTATAAATTTTTATATTTTATATTGGTTTAAATCTCAAGTGATTCTTTCAAATAATTGCACAGACAGGCAATGAAATAAAATATTTAAAAATGTAAAATCATAAAAAAAAATTAAAAGCCAACAATTCACATAATTTTGATCATCAAGTAAACCTAATATAGGTTTTTTTGACATATGAGCAGAGGCAGTTGAAGTAGTGTTGTTTGTTAAATTGAATAAATAAAACATAACTTTTGTAATTTTAGTTCTGTCATTTTTTTTATGAAAAAGAATTAAATCTAATATATATATCCCAATTTTCTCTGTTCTTTCTTTGTTTGTACCAAGTTAACATAAACTGTTATGAAAATATCATATAATGTTATACATGCTTAGTGTCCTAAAAAGATGACACATTTTAATCATGCATTTGAATTCTATTCAAATCTGAATTGAAGAACTGGGAACACAAATAAACAACATTCGTTAATATGTTTTTGTTGAAGATCTACAGTCGTGCTAGTTTGTGTAGTAATTCAATATACACATGAACACAGAATTTAGCAAACTTACAATTATTTAAATTAACGTTGGAAATTTTCTGGCAAATCTAATTTAGTTTATTAATTTTCTTAAGCTGAAATTTAATCTATTTTGAGAGACAAATTGTGTATAATTATTTTCTTTTTTGTTACAAATATAAGATTTTTTTATATACATGATTTGGCTCATCCGTTGTATGCCTTGAATGTGTAACGAAAAGAGAATGATCTCTAAGGAACATTGCTATGAAAATAATTAAGTCGGTCAAAATTAATTCAAATTATACCATCATTTGCTTATTTTCTTCATTGTTCCATTGTAAGAATATTTGATCCGAATGTTGCTTATTACGTCAAATATGCAACACCATTATTATGCAGGTAATGAAACCAATAGTTATCTTTATACTTAATAGTATAATCAGAAATGTCTTAAAAGTTTATGTACTGAAATTGGATTGAAATGGCATTTCTTTCAGGTCAGATGAACAATGTTGCCCTGGATATGTTTGGAAACAAAATCTAAGAAAATGTGAAAGTATGTAGAAAAAAATGTTAAACTTGTACATGTCTTGTTAAAATTGAATCATTATAAAATTCTACAAAAGATTATTGCTGTATATTTACATCTACCAAGTATGATTTCCTCTATTTCTAAGAAGTTCACCGTAACTCCATAACCATAGATCTGTAGAAACTAACAGGACTAAAATGTATAGGTCCCGTTTATAAATTGATCGAAACCTTCATTGCAGAAAAAAAAATACATAACCCGCGTTAGCAGGTTATGTCGCCACCTTCATGCTCGCATGATTCACCAAAAGAAAAAAAATTGTTATATACATGTTCAATATATATCTAATATATTCAAATCAAGTAAAAACTGAATTGAAGATAATTGATAGATACATAGTCGACTTATGACATGATCGGATGGTCATTATATGTGATCCCTGCTTTGTTGGTAGTAATAGATAGTTATTAATAGGACAAATTATTTTTTACATGTAACAAATGTGGTTTTATAGATGTTGGGGTTTCAATAACCTAATGAGAATATTATTCTTATGAGGATATACATGAATCCATCTTTGGTTTATAAGATTCGTTACTGTTTAGCTAAAGTTAATCTTACTATATTTTTCAATGAAAGATGTTAAATGCAAAGAATTTAGACATGTTGTTTCATATTCTTAAAAAAAAAGTTACAATAACTATAATGATAACAGAAACAAGTGGCCCATGGGCCACATCGCTAGCGTGAGGAGCAATACGTATGATAAAATCAGCTAAATGGAGACATAATACAAACTATCTGGACAATGTTATACATGTAGATCCTGTATATATAAAAATCCATTTCCCCCCTGGATATTCATATGTTTATAATCAAGTCTATTTTCTAATAGGATGATTTAATAGTCATATCATATATCAAGCTTTCAGTTCTCAAAATCCTAAACAGTTGTTTATATAAACCTACATCAAACTCTGAACCTTTTGTGAGGTCAAAGAATCGTCTAGGGGCCAAAGTCTAAACAGTTTTAGAATCAGCAATATGTCAAAATGCTTGCATATAAGTATATTTATATATTATAATATCTAAGTTTTTGTGAATAGTTAAAATGTTTTCCTTTGTGAAATTCGATCCCCAATGTGGCCCACCCTACTCCTCAAGATTTTGATTTAAACGAATTTAATTCTATATTATCTAAAGTTTCTTTCATAAACGTTACAGCTTTTCTAGGCAAATTATTTTTTGAAAAATAAGATTTTTCTTTATAAATTACTATGCCCCCCCCCACCTTGTTACCCCATCCTACCCCCAGGGATCACGATTTGAACAAATTTTAATTTTACCTTACCTGAGGGTGTTTTCACACAAAGGACCATATATTGTTTGAGCCTAACATGGCCCCCTAAAATGAACATTGTCATTTTACTGTAATTCTTTGTTTTATTTGTACAAATATATATTTGAAGTTTTTTCATAATTTTCATTTTGATTTTAGTGCCCACAATTTAAAAATATGATATCATAAAGTTTATCTTTTCCCGCCATTTTCTCATTTTTGCATAAAACGGCTTGTTTTGAGGCAGTTTTTCTTTAAGGAAACATTGAGCGACTGCTTGAACAAACAACAGATTTTCACCAAAGATGTATCTTTCCAATACTTATAAGTGACAAATAGTTCGTTCTTGTTCAAAGAGTCGCTCTATATTTCCCATTCGAAAAAAGATAAGAAAATTTTTTCGGTTGATTTTGATTGAATTATAGAAATAGCGTCACTTCTGACCTCATATACTGCCAGTGAGAGCATATAAATCAAATAAATGGGTGAAAAACATATTTCATGTCAACTCTTTTATGAAATAACACAACAAGTTAATGTACCTGAATCATTTTAAAAATAGCGAATTTTGGGGGCCAAATTTGACTAATATCATATATAGTTCTGGCCAATTGGTTTTTGGTAAATTCTTAAAGATTTACTCTAAATTTTCCTATATAAGCATTCGATCCCCATTGTGGGCCTACCCTATCCCTGGGGGTCACGATTTTCACATCTTTGAATATACTTTACATGAGAATGTTTCTAAACACGTTTCAATATTCCTGGCTGATTGGTGTCTGAAAAGAAAATTGTTAAAAGCTTTACATCATATTCCTATGTAAACAATCGACCCCTATTGTGGAGCCATCCTAAACCCAGGGATCATGATTTTCACAAATTTGAATTGTACTACCTTAAGATGCTTCTAAACAAGTTTCCACTTTCCTGGCTGATTAGTTTCTGAAAACATTCTATATATTCCTATGTGAAAATTTGACCCATTTCATTGTGAACCCACCCTACTGCTGGGGGTCATGATTTTCACAACTTTAAATTGATAATTCCGGATGCTTCTTTACCTTTGCCAAAGAATGCTTTGTGCCAAGTTTTGTTTGGAATTGGCCCAGTAGTTCTGGAGATGTTGAAAATGTAAAAGTTTACACACAGACAGACGGATAGACAGATGGACAGACAGACACAATCAGAAAAAGCTCATTTGAGCTTTCAGCTCAGGTGAGCTAAAATGTCAACATATTATTTTTTGTCCACGGAATTTTCCTTTTATTTCCCGATCATGATATTTTCCCCCAAATTACGACATTTTCCCCGATAATGACATTTTTACCGATATGACATGAGCGCACGGCGGGTGTGACCGGTCAGCAGAGGATCCTTACATGTACACCTCCTAGGCACCTGATTCTACCTTATATTTTAAGAGGTCCGTGTTGCTCTGCTTTTGATTTGTATTTCGTTTTATGGATTTTCGAGATGGTTGAGTTTGTTTTGGTCATTTTTCATTGTTGAAGGAATCAACTACTTGATTTTTTTCTAGTAAAATAGATTCTGAATAGCTGCGTAAAAATATCAATGTGCTTGGTAAATGATTCGTTTCATAGAGTTTTACAGCAAATGCGAAGATTAAAAAAAAAGTAAAAAGATTTGTTCACTTTCGGTTTGGATTGTCGAATTTGGATTGTCAAGAAGTTCATTTTCATGAGTCCAATGTTTTAAACACAAGGCTTCTATGGTCGATTCAATGCAGGCATTGTAGAATTGTTTTTCAAAAGGGGATGACAGACTCATCCAAATAATCTTGACAAGCAAAAAATAAATAAAATAAAAACCCAAAAATTTATGAAAATTCCAAGCTGTAGGAAATGGAAGTGGGCGATATCGTAGTACACCTATAACTTTTATATCATTGTTCATTTTCTTTTTTTTAATTTTTGACTTGGTCTTAAAAAGGGGGGAACTCCCTGATAATTCACTCTTTTATATGTATATTGAAGAAATACTTTGCTGTGACAAAAAGTGGGGGTGCAGACACCAATGATACGTGTCTGCAATGGCCTTGTCAGCAAATACAATCTTCCGCTAGGTCGAAGGCTGACTGACGTTTCGCATGCGTATTGTTAGGCCATTATCAATCACCGAATTGTCTTCGGATTTATAAAAAAAATCACACGGTGGGTGTGACCGGTCAGCAGAGGATGCTTCATGGTACTTCATTCCACTCTAAATTTTTGCAGATGTCCTTGTTTGCTCTGCTTCTGTTTTGTACTTTTCGATTGCACTTTTGATTTTGAAAACTGTGCGTTATAAGCACATTTCATTATCATCAGTGGGTTTTTTTTCTATTCAGAGTAATATTCTTTGTTAAGTTGAATTCCTCCTGTGATAATGATGCAAAGAGGTTTTTTTTTTACAAAAATATTGCGTAACATTATCCTTTCATATTTGTGTTATTATTGTGAATTTTCCCATCTAAATATGACATTTTACTTCCGCAATTATATCAACCTCGAATGTGAAAATCATTACGCAACGAGAAAACTTTAAAACGAACAACTGCTTTAATTTATCAGACTGCAGATAGAAATGACTAATAATATCAATGTTATACATATTATCTATTTGGCTTAGGGCCAGTCTTGTTACCAGACCTATATAACAAATACAATATATAATAAAATATTCAGTCCAAAGAAGTTGTAAATTGTTGTGAAATAAATATGAATATAAATGGTGTGAGCTTGACTGTGAAACCTTACAATAATTTTGGATGAACGGTATATTAAGTACTTAAAGCTAAGTTTGTATTTATTGTTCTGTTTCAGTTTAATAAGATTTCACTTACTTTTAAGTAAATACGAAATTATAAAACCAAGGCATCAAATAAAGTAAGAGCTACATTGTATTGAGCTTAAAAGGGGATCACCAATACATGCTTGTTATAATGAGTTACGTTTGTACGTTCAATCATAAATGTTTTTACTCTATTACTTGTATATGACGCTACATGTATTTAAGTCTACGGGGATAGTTTTAGAGTCGTTTGTTTTCCAAACGAGTCTATATGCAACTTTCATATATTTATTCAATGCAAAAATACTTTGTTTAAAAATATTACCACAATATGAAGATAAAAAACAACAATTATTTAAACAGAAAACGTAGAAAACATCAGAATTAATATCATTTTCTTATCACGAAAAGATGTCGTTATTTCGCATGGTTGTTGAACAATATTCATTGAGTTGAAAGAGATGCATTTTGATATTCATAATTATTTCCACACTAGGACATGCAAGAGATTACCTTCTTGAGTTTTAACATGGTTTTAACAAGCAATGCAGTTTTACATTTATCTGTTTAAGTCGTTTAGTAAATGCGTAATTTGCTTTTATCAATTTACGCAATATACAAGTTACATTCAAAAGGAAACGAATCCGAAACAAATATTAGAGTGTTGTCACGTCTAAATTATTATAGAGTGTTTACCTTTCTATATTCATGTATGCCTAAATAATCATTCGAATGACGCATATTACATCTGCATATGAAATATGATTGATATGACAAAATTATAATTTGCTATGAAAGCTGAACAATACCATAAGTAATAAATGTGGTTTGAAAGAACAAGACCGTTCAGTAAGTACATGTGTAATAAATGCAGCTAGCTTTCAAATGCCCATTACCTTAATGAAAGACATCGTAAGCTTACTTAATGTTACGACATCTTACTTATAAAACTGAAAGTGTAGTTTGATAATTGTCAAAAGGAAACCTGAGCAAAATATAAATAACGTATAGTTCTATAGCATAATACAACCTGCAAACATTAGATATTCAAAATATTTGATGCAACCCTGGTTTCGTTATTTTTAAATGTAATTTTTCTAAAATCTTTTATTTTGAGTGAAAACCAAAAAATAGGTATTCTAACATGTTGTTTACGTGTTTGATTAGGTTGCACAAGTGGTTACACTGGTCAGGTATGCGAACTACGATGTCCGTACCCATCCTACGGCTTACTCTGTCAACAGATATGCAATTGCAAAGAAGACCTATGTAACTACCAATACGGTTGCATAAAAAACGCTGGTAAGGAATGATTAATTATAATCTCATGAATATGTCTACCCGTTCATTGATTACGCGTTTTGTTCATAAGCTGATAGATATACTTTTGATGTTTTAAGTGAAATGTTCGGCTATTTTTGATACAGATAATGTATTTTAAATTTGTGTTAATGAAGAATGCCAGGATGGACTGTTTGGTCCCCACTGCTTGGAAAAATGTCCTTATCCTAGTTACGGTAAAGAGTGTCAGAGCATTTGTAACTGTGACAATAAAACGTGTGACCCCATACAAGGATGTTTGGGTATGTACGATTACATCTATTTATGAACATGAATTACATTACATTTTTCAAATGCAAATACTACCACATCGGTGAGTAAATGTGTTAATTGCTACTGAACAAGTATTCATAAGTGTGAGCTACAGTGAACTACGAAGAAGCTTTTAATAGGCGCTAACGCCATTCAACTTTTAACTGGTCTTTTGCCCAATCAGGTCGTAGTAGAGCGGTGTTACAACAATGCCTTTCATGATTTGAATGAGAGAGAAGAGAGAGAATAAAGATAATGGAGTAAATTATAGGTTATGCAGCTAAAAAAATCTAGTTTACTTTGTTTACAATCGATGCAAAACATACGGGTTGCAAAACCCTACATTATAATCATTCGGAGAACGAAACCAAGTTAACGGCTTCCTTTTCAAAACATTCATATGATGCATTTTGATTTGCTCTTTGTGTTCCCATAAAAAAAGTATTTTTAATTAATTTGAATATGTCTAAATTTGAAAGGAGACAAACTCTGCCGGTGAAAATAGACGAAAGTCTATATAACTATCATCAGGGAAAATATGGTGTTTCTATATATCCGGTGACAATAAGACTAAAATGTTCTAGATGGTAAAACGCACTCTATTTGAACTTGAGGTCGGTATTGGTGATTTCTGGGAATCCAAAAACTACACCAGAACAATCGGAAACCTAATTCCTCTTTCCGGACAATGGTGTATATCACAAATTAATCAGAATTGAAAACAATAGAAATTAGCACTTAAACACGGGTGACATATGTCATAGAGTAAAACTTTAATATGAGTGAGTCAAATAAATCAAAGATGAAGTGTAAGAGTTAATAAGATAATTAAACAATTATAACTGAAGTGAATTGGTGTCTTGAACAAAGGAAAATGTACATTTATGAATATATAACAGTAAATCAAATTTCACTCCTTGATAATTAATTCTTAGATAGTTCGTTTGTTTGGAAAATTATCTGGTACTGGTATAGCCCAAATTTGACCATTTAGCTTAAATTAAGGTATTTATTATACATTTACATGTATATTCTATATTGGTGTAACTTTAAAGCGTTTTAAAGTAAGATTGTTAAAAAACATTTGGCCGTTTACGACGATGTTTACATATATTTTTAAAGACATTAATTACGAAATGCGGATAAATGATCGTTGATTTTATGAACTAAGATATGGTTAAACAGAAAGTGAACGTTGGCGGAGGCTAAGTGAAAAAATAAAATAATGGCGGACAAATCCGTCCTTAGGTAAAGAATGAGTAACCATGAAGAACGTTTTATATAAGTCACTCATTACACCAACGTGTCTATTAGCAACATCGCGACACATGTTTAATTCCGTGAAGATTTGGCATACTTTGATCAGAATATAACCAGATTATACTTCACGTAATGAAAGGTTTCAGAAAAAATCCAAGCAATATTGGATGTTTGACATTATTTCGTCCCATATTCTTGTATATTGACCTCGTTGTTCCCGGTGAACATTTTTTAATACGCGTCAATGTACAACAATTTATAGGATATACTAGACCTATCTGACCCTATACGTACAAGGAAATAATTAAATATGATAATTATTCTCAATTTCCCCACTCAGTGTTTTTTTTAATGTCAAGGTGATGATATTATTTTAAATGTATTTACGAGGTCATGGTCAATTAAGGAGGCTGTGTGGTTAAACATTAAACCATCATATTTTCCTAAGAGGTTAAGATATTTACATGATTATTTTAGTTATATAATACTATTTAGTTCAGAAAACCCCATATATTTAAGCTTCAGAACTTGAACATGTTCTTATTTCTTTAAACATAACTATTCTTTTTGGGGAGATAAAAGAGTGTTAAAACGGTCATGAACACACAGCCTTCTAAATAGTCAATTCAAAAATTACCATACATTAAACATACTCAAACTTTAATATTAACACATATACTCATGCGTGTTATCTGTTTGACGCACAGAAAATGAAAGTGAGCAATATTACAACAACATAGGGATTATACACTTGCTTTCATCGACTAATTATAAACAAAAAACTTGCATTTCATTTTGATGCAGAGAACAACACATATCAACCTTATCTATACTTTTTATATTATTTTTGTTAAACTTTGTATGTCTAAATCTCATATAGTCTTATATTTCCCTTTTGCATACATGCATATGGTATTATTTTTTTTTTCATTTTCCCTGCAGATTACAGTTCGGTAACCCATTACGATTATAGCCGAAATTCCGTTACGTTTTCGAACGAAAAATTGAAAATGCTCTCTAACGAGTCTGCCTTTCAAAACTTAAAAAACATTACAATCAGCGACAATGTATCATCAACCATCATTTTAAGCCAGCCAAAGATCACTACAATAGCAAATTTGACATATAGCACTGGAAGTTCTGAACATAAAGGGGACAAAGACGGAAATGTGTTGGGCAGCAATGATATAATAATTATCATTCTTTCACTCAACACAGCCATGATCCTTATGGTTTGTTGCATAATTGGCCTTTGTGTTTATTATAAACGGAAATTGATATCCAGTAGAACTTTTGAAGTCATGGACGGAAACAAATATAACAGGAACATGTCATACGCAAAACGAGCTTTCTCTAAGGATGTATTGTTACACAAACAACATGATTTTGATCTTGAAATGACAGACTCTGTTGGAAATTCCCAACGCTGTTTTACGAATGCCACTGAAGTACCATCGTTGGTACAAGAGAGCCATTTTCAACATGATGTATATGAAAATGAATCTCAGCCTTATCATAACACGCAATCTAGTGAAATAGAAGCAGAATATCATCAATATCTTACAGTTGTTTAAAAGTGTTTTCATCCTCTTTTCCAGCATATTCGTATTTACCTTAGGCATATGTGTACATTTGTATGTAACGATATTTATTAACTGTGTCGTACGATAAACTGATTTATGTTTTTATTTCTTTTGTAAAGCTATATGTAAAACATTTACTCGTCAATATCATAGAAGTGTTAGGGTATTCAGTGTTATTGTATATTCATTCTGGTGTAAAATGTTTTATCAATATATACATGTTTTAATCTCAACATTGATATTCATTTTTTTAATGTCGTAAAAGTAATATAGGTGAAAGTGTTAATGGTGTATACAAATACACATTATTGAAACAATAACATGCTTCCTTATATGATTAATGATAGGTTATCTATGAACTACCGCTTGTTAATATTTCGCAATAAAAATAACTAAATAGTCATGCATTGACAAAATATTGTCATATATTAATGAAGAATCAAAACATGTAAACATGAACAACATCATAAACAGGGAGATCCCTGAAAAAGTCAATACTTAAACTTATCAAAATGACTTATTGAACAGGTACTCAAAACACCTGAACAAATATTGGGATCAAAAGATAAAATATATATATGTACTTATATATGAAGGTATTTTGCAAATAAACTATAACATGCCTGCACCAGAGTACTTGCTTACACCTTTAGTATTTCAACACATTTGGGATAATGTCTGTAAGGTATAATTGCATTTTAACTGCTAAGTAAGCTTTGTAAAATTAATCAAAAACCTACTTTCATTTTTGTTAAACACGCCTGTAATAGCAAAAATGAGAGTAAGGTGGTGGACACGCTTTGGCGGATCCGAGTCAGGGATACTCTCGATAAAAACATATACTTGCAATAAAATAATATTTAATGATTACATAAAGAGTGACAAATTTACTGTGAACCTATTTTGAGAATACATAAAAGTTAATATTTGACAAATGTTGAATAAATAAGATTAGTCAATCCGTTTCATTAGTAGGCGATTTTAATTTTGTTACTCATTCGCTTGCAAAGCACGACCTCTGGTGAGAGAATTGGATAGAACTTTCCAGAACGAGGTAACCAAGAACGTAGATTGACTATTTAACGAAAAGTATAGGATGAGTTCATCATGCATCGCGGGCAAATACCTTGGATCCGAATTCGATTTAAAAAAAAAAGTTGATAAATAAAATGGAACAATTATTGTGACTTTAGTACCAATAAAAAGAATCTTCTAGAGCGGGGTACCCAGAAATGGGTTGACTAATTGACATCATGGCGAAAAGTGTAGAGCGAGTTAAACATCGGGCATAAATTTTGAATCTCACAACTTTGGTTTAATATATGCATGCAACTGGATAATTATTCATAACCTAGCGCATTTTAGTTCCATATATTTTCAAACCACAACAGATTGGTTGTAAACCTTAGTCATTAATTTGTAAACATTACGAACATATTATGGTAATCTACGTCTATATGGATAAATAATGTATGCATAAAACGGAAAAGTTTTTAATGGGGACATCCTCCAGATTTTTTATCTGAATTTTTTATTTGGGACAGTAATAAAAATTATACTGAAAATAGAACACATTTATAGAAAGAGATACACTAATTACCCATTCACTGGTTTGAAATAATTACAATTAAAAGCCTTTTTTTATTTCAATTCTAAAAAAATATATAAGGAAAAAATCGGGCAAAGCCTATACAAAAATGAACAAAGAAATATGGTTCAACATATTAAGCATTAAATTTATATCATAATAATGTGTAAAGTGAAAATTCCCGCGCTTGGGCGGGTTATCATTTAGTTACTTTAATGAAAGTCAAACATCTCAATGTCTACAAACATTCAAAATAATGCATTTTGTTTCTGAAAATTTATATAACCAAAAAGACATGGCAGCCAAAATGTCATGTGGAGAAATACGGTTGTCAGATTTTGCCATGATACTAGTATCTTCAATCACAACAACTGTAGGTCATTCATCAGTTCCGACAAAAGCAAAGTGTTTGAAATAGATATAGAAAACTTTAAAGCCATTAAATTGTCCCATAAAAGAACACGTTCCGAATCTGATTCAATACTTTGCATTATATACAGGATAATATATCTGTCTTTCCATACACGCTGAGTGTGTCGCTGGGCATGATTCGCCACCACCGTTGGATTCCTCTTCACACACGTCACAGCATTTTTGTAAAGTGTTGATGTCATCCTTGTTGTAACGGTAGGAATTTCACAATAATTTGCGTCGGCTTTGAGTGCCTTTTGACAGTCAAACAAGTTGTATATTTGTTGTTTTCTCTGCCAGGGGACACTGGAATCACTTGTTTAATGAAACAGTCTGTTTAACATCGCCCTCCTTTGAGAAGCCGATGCAGTTGAAGTCAGTGCAGCAGTGGGTACTTAAAGTCAAATTTGCGAAGAAATTCTGATATAATGTTACATGTATTTATAAAACTTTGCTAAACAATGAATACTGTGGTTTCATTAATATTCAAGGTTGTCAATTTTCGTGGATAAATTGAAAATCACAGTTTCAAGGATACGTAAATTCAAGGCCAATGACCATATCAATACAAAATCTTAATGGAAATTGCACTTCAATGAACATTTAATTTCGAGGATATACTTACATGTAACAACAAAATCCAAAAAAATTGGTATTCAACGAATATTGATGAAACCACAGTACGTGATTTAAAAAAAAATAATATGAGTACATTTATTCGGAAAATGTATTGTTTTCTCAAAATTAACAGCACATGCCCAATTAATAATCATAAAATCAAACCAGACAACGTATATTACTCTGTTTTGCATCTTATACAAGCTGCGGGTGTGTTTTATTATACGCCTAATCAGGCAAAAATAGTCATAAGCCGAAAGTGTATTTAAATAGTGAAAAGAGAATAGTACATGTACTGCTACTGATTGCCAAAATTACAACTTTGTTATTATAAAATTGTAGAGGCGACGAACCCCAATATTAGATGTTAAAAATTAACAGCAACGATCAACCAAACCAAGTAATCTTGATATCAGTTAAATAAGACAAACTAAATAAAAATCTGAATATAATTACATGTACATGTATATTAATTTATAAAACTATTGCTATGAATATAAATATAATATTCAAATCAAATCAAAAAGTATAACTTCTAAATGCGGTTGAACTTGCCTATACCAATGTGGATAAAAGCAAATTAGACGTAACGCTTCAAATGTCAGAAGTTGTATCTTCTCATTTCGAGGCGTATTAGAAAACGATTACTTCGAATTTGATGGCAAATATTACAAGCAAACCATAGGATGTAGCATTTGTCTAGTAACCCTCGCCAGAAATTTCGGATATGTGAATGAAAGCGTCAAAGATGATAGAATAATCATTTTTGATTGATTAAAAGGAGAAATCCTTGATTTTTGTTTTGACATTACTGAAAATTAGTAATAACTGTCAGAAGCATCTGAAATATCTCCAAAAATGTTTTGGATACAGCGGTTTACAAGGGCCTCATATTTAGCAGTTGTCAAAAAGTAGATATAAAATCCTTTATTTAACCAACTAATACCGTTCTATGCATTCAAAGAAATTCCGCTCACAACGCATCGATGTTTTAAGATTTCAACAAGGGAGAATGTATTAGTCAATTGAGAAACGATGTATTCACCCTCAAGATAATTTTACAGGACTTCAAGGGCGTTTATCAAAGAGAGGTTACTCTGAAAAGGAAATAAATCCGATCATTGACGAAATCTCAGATCTAGAGGAAAAGGAAAACTCTTACTGAATAAAACAGAAGAGAAAACGAAGTTCAAACATCCAAATGTCATGGTTTCACCATGAAACCCCGCGTCAAAGAATTACAAAAGCGTATACTGAAGTACTGGAACATTTTGACGAACTCAACTTGCAAAAGCTATTTGTCACGGAACCTATCATTGCACACAGCAAACATTAAACTACATGAAAATGAGATCGTTTGATAAATCTGGCTTACAATAGGTACACTAGAATTGGACCCCTGAAAAGGCTTACTTTACCAAAAAACAATCTACAACTACATGTACCATTTTGATAACTATCTCTTCAACATTATTATAATGCAACTACCAGATGTGGTTTAAAGTGTCAGGTCCTAATATCTCAATATATGATTGATTGATGTATATTTTAATAAGAAAGACAAGGCAATGCCTTTTTACATCTACGGTATGCTGCTTGATTTTAAAACAAAAAGATAATCGATAAAATTAATTACCGCCAGTACTTCAGTACTTTGATTTGATAAGGCAGCAGCAGAGCATAGCTGCAACATATTATGTGTTTTAGGTTAAGTTGTACGGAAATGCATACATGACCAGTATTCATAAGCACTTTCGTTATCATATATTTTCTCTCACGATCACATAATTAATCCTGCATGTATGTGGTTGAAATAAGCAACCATCATAATGTTACGTGCCAAATCGCTTTAAAGGTTGTAAAATACATCCGTTGCATTAAGTGTTTCCGATTATAGTGATTTGAAGAGGGCATTCGGTGTTTAGTTCTGTTTTCATTTGTGGATGTGTTAGTTGTGAGACCATTATTTGGCGAACGTTGAATGTTATTTTCTTTTAAATTTATTTACTACAACTTATTCGATCTCCTTGGGTAGTTTTACTAGATATACTTTTAAAATGAATTTAAATAATTTACAAAATCAACGTAAAATCTAAATAACACAATTACATAGTAATCCATACTATCAGGCTAATTTAAAATTCCACGGATGACAGTAGTTAATAGCCATTTACATGTGTATGTATATGGATCATATCATCTTAAAATCATATCAAAGAAAAGAGCGATAACGAATTGTAAAAATACCTTCAGCAATAATCTTTTTCCGGAAATTTGATTTTTTGCTATCATTATTGTTTCCTTGTAACTTTCTGAAAACTGCTTGTGAGAAATTACTTCGTAAACGTAAACAATTACCAAACCTAAAGGTATGAAGTGCAGTTACCTCCTTTTATCGTCAGATTTGTTTGTTTTTTTTAATTTCTTTTTCTATCATTAGATTGTCAAAGTATTTGTAGAGTAATTGACGATGTTACATTATACAAAAATAATATTTTTTACTCCACTAACTTGGTACGGATTTCCAGTTAAATTTGATTTAAATGAATATATGTAGTTTTTAATCGCATGTTCGGTACTTTTTTAATGTAAACAACTTTATCTTTTATTGTGTTGACATTAAACTTCATACCAATTAATAACAAGGCAAAATGTATAATAATAACATATATCACAATTTCAACAACTTGGTTTAATTTCCTGGTTCTGATATTAAAATGATTAATTTGTTTGCGTTGTTTAACACATTTGATTGAATATGTATATGTTGAAAACCTGTTTTAATGTTTATATCTGTTTAGAATCGTAGTTTTATTGACAAATCCTATGGGCATTGAAACAAAAGGTAATATATTTACATTTAATTAAATTATTTAATTATTTTGGTCAATTAATCTCTTGCATAAAGTGACGTAGCCAGATGAAGCATGGTCCAACCATGAAGACAATTTTGGAATTAAAAAAAATATGTTTCTTAAAATCTTAATCTAGAAAAATTGAATTTTGAAAAGAGTTGGCCCACTTTTTTAAGCGACAGTATTTGTATTTAAGGGCAGACGACACGTTCCTCAATTTCATTTAACTTTTTCCAGAAATTTGTTAATGATTTACTACTACTTTCATAAGCTTTCTTGCAAAAAATTAGGATACCTTTCCAGACATTTCTGCAAAATACTACCGTATGCAATTTCTTATATAATCTTGAAAATACACTTGAATTGCTGATATAAAAATAAATAAATATACAGCTCAGCGAAATTCACTATATTGGAATCCTATCTCGGCCGGGTCCGGGCTTTGAACAAATGACCTCTAGAACCTAGGCTCTTGGCAGTGATCGGCCACGGTTTTAACCACTCGACCATATAGGCATAAATCCAATTATAAGTAAATTTTAATCATTTTGAAAATAATTATAAAAATAATAATTTTTATTGGAACTCTTTTTTGCGAGGAGATTCAAAAAAGATGCTCGAGGAACGTGTCGTCTGACCTTTAGGAAGTTTTTTTAAGTACAATTACAAAGGCTGTTCAAAGACTGTGGGCAATTGCGGATTTTTTGTCATTTTATAAGGTTTTTCAAATACATATTGTATACTGAAATGTTTATCGTAAAATTTCAAATCGAACAAGAGCTCAAGTTGGGTTGGATGTTTTTTTTTCAAAAATTAAAATAGTAGTTGACTGCATCATGGGAAAGCAAAAAGTACGTAATCTATGTCCTGGTGAAAAAATTGTCTGAACTTCGTAAATGATATTTTAGATATGAACTAATACAGATTTTATGGAGCATGTCAAACCATCATTATTTTCAATATTGAGGTAATGAGTAAAGTACTTTGTACGTCATGTTTATGCGTCAAATGAACAGAAGATATTTTGAAGAATCTACGGCTATAATACGTCTTTAAACGTCAGAAAAAAGCGATTTTCGCTGACCGCACGGAACAAAAACCATCATTAAATTAAGTATCGGCTTATTTAAGATATGAACGTCGACAGAAGCAAATCAAATGATGGGAGAAACAAGAAAAGCATTAAACTTTTTCGAATTAACTTATCCACAAGTGATACTAGCGATTTCCAGGCATGATGGTGAATGCGGAAAATCACACTACAGTAAACCAGGGGCCACGGCGTTAAAGAAACGTCGTTATAACTGAACTTAAGACCGGGCCGTACGGCCTGTATAGGCAATATATATATATATATATATATATATATATATATATATATATATATATATATATATATATATATGTTAAAAACTAAATGCATGATAATGATGTTCATGAAGCCCTCTACCACCCCTGCGAGATAAAATTCATGATTTTAAGAATTTTAATGAACCGTTCATGAAGTTTCATGATGTATTCATGACTGGTTTATAACTGGTTCATAAAGGTGGTTCATGAATTGTATTCATGAATATATTCTTAAAATGTAATTCATGAACAAATTATGAATATACAAGAATACAGGAAATACCTGGTATTCAATAGTTCTAGGTATTGAACATTCATGAATTTTCATGAAGTTCTAATTTACGAAATATATAATTAATTTCAAATACTCTTATAAATAACATAGTTTACTCTAGTATTCAGAACATTATCTTTTTAAAAAAAAATTATACATCTTAAAATATTAATATTAAAACGCAGTCTTCATGAACATTCATGAATATTCATGCAAACACCTATATAAATGTGGCATATTTAATTTTGAAAAAGAAAGATTATAGTTTCATTATTTATTAAATTTTAAGAAACATGTATTATTTATCTGAATTTTCATTGACAACAACGAAGGTCTCATACATTATGATCAAATGGTCATTACTAGATCCTAAAATTGACGCTTAATTTCTTCATTGTTCAATTTATATTTTACAAAATGACATAATTTATCAGTGAATAATCAGTCTTTGCAGATAATTCATTATGGTTGTTTTATGTTATTAAAAATTTTGTAAACTAAACTGAAAAAGTGAAATAATTTAAAAATTTGCATATTTCTTTGGAAAAAAGATGTAGTATACGTTGATTTCCAACTTGATTGAAGTATATCAAGTTTATTAAAGACGTGGTCGGTTGTCAATCTATCATAGAAGCATAAATACACACAAGACGAAGTGCGTCTATTCCTGGAAGAACGACAGAGAAAATTTCCGAGCACATTCGGTTGAAATTTGGACCCCGTCGAGTTTAGAACCTTTGCGGTTTCTTTGTGAAAGGCATTACTGTTGCACACATTTTAAAGCGATTCATACTAAGAAGTTGCAAATCCGTTACGTAAATATTCCGTTGATAACTTCCAACAATTCATTTATGATTAGCTGTTTAAACTCAGACAACTACCGTTACTACACTCCGAGTTTCGAGGAGTCCGCCATTGTTTATGAGGTGTCATGTCGATTCGCCTCCGTTACAAAAACACACTGAACTTCAATTTGTCAATTAACTTAATGATAAGCAATAATGAAAATATTACTTAAAAACATTATTGAAAATTATAGAAATAAAGTATGAAAGAATATTTAATTGAGTGTAAATTATTTTTTAAGTTCCAAAACCTTGAGGGTTCAAAAACAAAGGGGGTTGAAGTTTAACAGACACAACTTGTGTAAACTGAACTATGTTAAATCGTACGTTTCTTCAATCTCTGAAAATATAATAATGAAAACTTAAGCATTTTATAATTAGTTTCATTTAAAGATATTTTTTGATTCTTATTAACATATGTTTAAAAAATATTTAACCAAATGAAAGAGTCTCAGAATACACAGTCAGCGAGTTGTTTTGATTCTATTACGTCACTTCCGCCCAGTGATTACGCATTTTGAATGAAAGCAGACGGATCTTCAACATGAGCGATGGATTAATTAAGCATGGAACATGCAAGAAGATAATGCAGCAGATGTAGTTCAAAGTAATGGTATTAAAGGTAATATAGTATTTATACATGTATATTGAAATAACTTTTATGAGGGAGTCAAAACGTAAGATTAAGTTTTTTTCATTTTTTCAAACTTTTCAATATGGCGGTTTTTAATTTGTAGTGAAAATCTTTTTTGACTAATTCATAAGTTTTAACTACATAATTGATAATAAATTACACATTTGATATACCTAAATCGGTGCAATTACAAGGTAAAGTTATATGCTGATGTCATTTGAGTTATTACAATTTTTTTTTTACTCTAGAATTATGCAGTTCAGACCAGAATATTGGACAGCCCTAAAGATAGTGATTATTGAACATAAATTTCAGTAAGTAATAAATAAATGCTATTGCAAGTAATTGAATATTTCTAATAAAATGGCCAGTATCATTTACAAATTTGAAAACAGTTATAGTTTCATCGTAATTAAATAAAGAAGTATTCTATTCAAGTATATAGATACATTGAAATGGATTGAACAGCAGGCATAATGCCTATTTATGTTTTCTCCTGAATGTTTCATCTTGTTTCACCTTGAGTTGTTTTATTTTTCTGCGATATCACTTTTTCTAGGGTAGGCACTCTCATTATTATGCTCTAGTGCAATTTCAGCATTATCATTTGATAAAAATATTTGAAATAAAAATTTAATGAGATGATTGAATGAATAGTTGATGTTCCAAATGTTTTAAAACATGTCATATTTATACTGCTATTTGTCATATTATTTTTGTACAGTACAGAGGTACAACTCTTCTGCCACCGAAGGGGCTATATGTGAAGCCTGAACAATTGCCACCAAGAAGTATTGCCACCATGACACTCTGGGTTTGTAGAAAATAATCATTTAAAGGATGGAGCATTTTACCTACCATGCAGTAAATGCACATTGCAATATATGGAATACAAGTGAAATCAACATGAGCAGAGACAAGGAAGATGCAACAAAGGAAGATTTCATAAAAAACATATTGATAGTTATCAACTAGTAATCATATTCTAATGTCGCTTATATTTCAAATCATTGCATATTGGTATGCATGTCAATTCTACAATGTAATATTGTAACATTCCTTTAAAGCTAATGAGTTAGTATTGATATCAATACCTGTTGTTTTTTAAAACAACTTTATTAAACTTGCTGATTATTTAAAGTGATAGTCAGTACATAAAAATTATGTGATACTTAAGATAGTGTCTCATTATTCTTCAATTTATTATAATAAAGTATTTTATATTTGATTTTTTAGGAGATTTTACCTTTTTATATACAAAATGTAGAATGTAAGAATTTTCATGAATAGTTCATGAATTTTATTTATGAATTATTCATGAATAAAATTCATAATGATATTCATGAACAGTTCATGAAGATTCATTAAACTTATTCATGAACAGTTCATGAAGATCCCTTGAACTTATTATTGGACATTCATCAAATGATGAAGCTTCATGAATATAACTGTTCATGACTTATTCATGAAAAAGTATGTTCATGAATATTCATCAACTTTTTTCTCATGAATAAAAATTCATGACTTTAAAAGGTCCAATAATAAGTTCATGGGATCCTCATGAACTTTCCATGATCATTTCATGAATATAATCCATGAATCATTCAAGGGAAAATCATGAATTGTTCATGATCATCTCGCAGGGGCAAAATTGTGAAATTCACGATCCCTGTGTCAGGGGTTTAGGCTCTAGGTTGGGGCCAATATGGCCATATAGAAAAAATGTATTAAATCTTAGAAAATCATCATCTCTACTCTCATATATGTTAGTTAAATACTAAATGCCTGGTTATGATATCCATGAACCCTTTACCAAAATTGTGAAATTCATGACCCTGGGTCAGGGGTTCAGGCTCTAGGGTGGGGCCAATATGGCCATATAGTAAAAATGTATTAAATCTTCGAAAATCTTCTCTACTACCATATATATTTGTTAAAAACTAAATTCATGATCATGATGTCCATGAGGCTCTCTACTAAAATCGTGAAATTCATGACCCCGGATCAGGGGTTCAGGCTGTAGTACGGGGCCAATATGGCCATATAGTAAAAATGTATTAAATCTTAAAATCTCCTTCTCTACTCTCATGTATGTTTGTTAAATACTAAATGCCTAGTTATGATGTCCATGAACCCTCTACCAAAATTGTGAAATTCATGACCCCTGGGTCAGGGGTTTGGGTTCTAGGGTGGGGCCAATATGGCCATGTTGTAAAAATGTATCAAATCTTCGAAAATCTCCTCTACTACCATAAATATTTGTTAAAAAATAAATGCAGGATTATGATGTCCACGAGGCTCCTTACTAAAATCGTGAAATTCATGACCCTGGGTCAGGGGTTCAGGCTCTAGGGTGGGGCCAATATGGTCATATAGTAAAAATATATTAAATCTTAGAAAAGCTTCTCCACTACTCACATATATATATATATATATATATATATATATATATATATATATATATATATATATATATATATATATATATTTCTTAAAAACTAAATGCCTGGTTATGATGTCCATGAGGCCCTCTATCAAAATTGTAAAATTCATTACCCCTGGGTCAGGGGTACAGGCTTTAGGGTGGGTATATATATATTTTGAATACATGGTTATGATGTCATCTAACTCCTCTACCTAAATTGTGAAATTCATGGCCCCCGGGTCAGAGGTTCAGGACATGATGGGGGGGGGGGAGGGGGGGGGGGGATAAGGCATTACAGTGTTAATGCATATAATGTTTAAAAATCTTCTGTATTATCACACATCTGTATAAAAAAACCTGACTTATAATTATGTTTACCAGGAAGTCCTCTACTGAGTTTTTGATTTTGATGTCCCCTGAAGTATGGGTTTGACTCTAGGGCAGGGCAAAACTGTATGTGTAAGTGTTAATGCATATAATGTTAAATCATTTTCTTTTTTACTTCCACACACCTGAAAGGAAAACTGAATTCATGATTTTGTAGACCAGATCTTTAAGTTTTTCGCCAAAATTATAGGTTTTACAGGTTTTTTTTAAAGATTTCAGGCAGAGAAGTGGTCGTCATTACAAATTTATAATTTTTCTACTCCAGAATGAAACTTAATTAATTAAATGCATATATGAGACTCCTTGACAAGTTTGTGTATGGCCATGGGTTATATATGCTACTCAGGTGACCGTTAAGGCCAATTGGCATCTTGTTATATTTTGAGATGAATCCAAACAAAATCCGGATGGAAGAATTTAGCATTATTCTTTATAAGGTAATAAAACAATTATTTTCGGGGGCAAAGGGTTTCAATAAATACGATAATTTAGCTACCCTCGAAGTACATGCATGCACTGCAGGTGAAAAAATCTTATCAAATTTTGAATCAAAAAAGTTTTTTACTATTGGCAATTTACAATGAATGCGATATTCCTAATTCATATGTATAGTTATAGTTTTTCTTGGATTTCTTAACATAAAAAAACAGACGTATATTATCATACCTTTCTAAATTTCTTTTCAGATTAAAAAAAACCATGTTAAAGATTTGTGACACCGTGTTTTTCATGTTTGCTTTAATTGTGAACATGCCAAATACAGTAAGTTTAAAAACGATTTTCCTTTGCAAATATAAATTGTATTTACGTTGAGTTTATATCTTTGATAATTGCAGTAAAGAATAAAATATTGAACACATACTATATCTTTCCTTAAAAAGATGGCAGAGTAAAACATGTGCAATAATATTTTGATAAAAAGAATACTAGTGCTAATTTATCAACACCAATGTCAAAAACATTTTTGTTTTACACATTTAACCATGGTACATTGAAGTCTGACGTTCAGCAGTTTGTCGTTTTAGTAACGTCGCGATTTAATATTCCACCATTTTCTAAATGTAGACCACATCACTTTCTGCACGTTTTTGACATCTCTTTAGCTACGAATAAAACACACCAGTATACATGTACTAACTACTGTCAATTTTAGATACGGTTGTTGCATATTCAATTCATCAGAAGTTTTCATTTTGACCCCTTTCAACTGCGAATTTATCTGAGAATATAAGTTTACAGGAACACGATCTTGATGGTAAGGCGGATGATCAAAAAACATCAAACACTAGGAGGTCAACATCCTAGATAAGTAGAAGCTGATTTGTGTGAAAGGGCATTATCTTTGCGAAGAATTACACTTCATAGATCTTTAGACATGTCATGACGCATTTTTCGAATTGCCTTCACTAGGTCATGACGCCTTTTATAACCATATGACAAAAGTTTTGGTACCTACATGTATCTACGAAAGATACGACTCATAACAAAGTCTTTAGTGAAAAATGTAAACACAGATGATTTACTGTAATCGCATAAAAACGAAACTAGGTAGGACAGTTGTCTTTCATGACAACATCATGAATACGGTAATTTGTACTTTAGCCACAAAACATCAATGGTCTTCCATCCTTGCAGAATTTTCTAAATTAGTTACACCATCCAACTACCGTTTATGAGATTTGTAAATCAATGATCTTGATACCTACATGTACATTAATGTATGTTATATTCCTTGCATTCCCTGTTGATTTCATTAATTTCTTTGTCGCCATTGAGATTTGTTCTCATGTCAAAACAATATAATTAATAACTGCCTGCTGTCCGTTCTCTGGCGTAGCTTTCTGTGGTGTGTCATACCATAATTTTCTCACACTATTTCCTAAAGTCTTATCTAATTCTTTAAAAACATAAACGAAATACATAGCGAAAAATGACGTCAGCTGTTTAGTTGACGTCAAAATAAAAACCATATCTAGTTTAAGACAAGTTAATAATTTTTTTAAAAAATCTTTATTTCAAATATAACATTTTACTTTGGTTCGTGCAAACCTTATTAGGCAATTTACTCTCAGTTTTTAAAGTGAAACAACCGATACATCGTGACTTAAAATAAGAAGCAAATGGCACCAGCTTTACGTACATGTTGCGCTACATCTTTTATTCATAGGGCAAATTACCACTTAAGTACAGGTTTTGTTACAGAATAGCAACACAGGCATCTGTTTATAAAATTGATATAATTAAACTATTGAAAACAAAAGGCTCTTTTTTTCAAAAGTACAAAACAAACCTATTATAAGGTTTACAGTTTTCGACAACATCTTATGTGTATCAAATATACAACGTATGTCCCCTTTTGCGTTTACATAAAACATTGAATTTCTTCCAATTCACCTTTATGTAAGCCTTCAAACTTTGTTATCTCCTGGAGATGCTACTCAAACTACGAAGTCCAGTACTTCTTCCACCAATAGTTTATTAACAATCGTGATCATACAGTTAAAATTACAACAATTAAAAGCAGTTCAAATCAAATAGTCTGCTCAACATCATTTACATGGGTATATATAACATTTTACTTATGATGGACAGTTCTGACTAGTTCGGCCCATCTACGACGATCATGAATAAACATTTAGTGTTCAAATTTCAGATTAATATTTTATTTCTAAATAAAGTAACAAAACTGCCTACATGTGTATCAAAGAGTACAGATGCAGGATTTGAGTTCTGAGTCTCGGAGCTCCCCACCTAGGTATGAGACATCACTTACTCATAATACATTCATTTATACATGGCATAAAAGGTTACAAAGGTTATATAGAATATGCAATACATGACTCAATATAGATTACCAGAGCTATCGTTGCAGACACAGAATCGCCAAATATGACACTTGTTTTTAAACTCTCAATTTGGATATAATTATGCTCGTATTATTCATCTGGTTTTATAACATCATTTAGGAATACTAGGCAGTGCTACAAGATTCACAGAGTTCATTCTATTAGTTATCATGAACACCATCCAGTGCGCAGTACCTAGGTACACATAAGTATCATAGTGTCTAATATGTAATACTAGCAATTCAAGGTCATAGCATGGCTATCTGTTTAAAATTAATATATGTAGTAAATTATTGCTTTATTTTTAACCATCTTCGACTATAGAATGACTATTTTAAAAAGAAAATCAGCATGAACTATTTATCCTATATAATCTTATATAAAACGTCGGATATGATTTGAACATACGATCAATATTTAAGCGCGATACAAAGATAAACCATCCCATCAATTTGCCTTATATTTGTTCATAGCTTACTCATAAGTTGACCTCTCACTGGAAAAGAAAATCGTATGTTTGAAGCAATCTTTACCGGTACTCCTTAAAAAACAATGGATGGTTTTTCATTATAATCGGTAGAATTTTGTTTTTATTCAGATTAAACGTCACCCTTTAAAGAGTTAACAAGTAATTCGCTACGAAAACAGTACCGGTTAATTGTGGTATCATAGGAATTATTGCAATATGCGTTCAATTCTTATGAGTCTTTAAAAAATCTTTAAAAAGTTAATGTTTTCGATATGGATATTATGCTGAATAGAAATACATTACCTTTTTTTATTTTTAACGATTGAACTATTTTTTGATAATTAACTAGTAACAAGCACCATAAATATATTCACTTTTGTTTCGATGATTTAAAGGATTTGTTTGAAATATTACCTACACAATTAACATGATAGCAGTTCACTTGTTACAAGAAAAATGTTTTATAACATGATCATCTTTCATTTTAGAGAGATTAAGGATGTTTTCAATCGATCCTAACTATATCATTTGTCGAGGCATGTCCACCATGCAGACTTCCCAGAATGGACAAAAGCAAACGAAAGAAAACAATGTCATATGGTTGTCCAGAATTCACTATAAAAAAAAAACAAATTTGAATACCATTGCCTGTTCATCAAATCAGTAGGTGTATTTTTGAGTTGTGTGCTCCAACAAAAGTTATTGTTGGTAAGTATCTTTCAGCACTGCACAAAATATTTTGTGTTTCTGAATTAGACAAAGTGAAATGTTCTCAATTTTTTTTTAAAAAAATTATCTTTATTTCATTCAGGACACCACTGCCCTTTCAATGATTTGGAGCACAACACGATCGAGCCAAACTTTGACCGACCATGTAAAAATCACATTGCGCAGTATTGCCCAGTTGTGTATAATTCAAGTTCGATATATAAATGTAAGCATAATCTTCTATTAATTTAAGCATTGAATGCTTTTTTTGGATGTCGTCGATCCTTTAACACACCAAAGGCCTAGGATGCTGACAAATTGAATGACGTGCAGTATTCTGCACCGCTTGGAGTGTAATATGACCGACGAAATCCAAAAATAAGCATCCAATGCTTTTATTGCAGCCCGGAGGACCGGGCTGCTCTATACATATAAGTTTAAGTTTTGGTGTATGGGATTGAGGAGGGAGAAGTTTTTCAGAATTAAAAGTTAACTATACATTAAATAGATTGTACATTAGAAGGTTCTTTCTCTTAAAAAATTACAAGATAAGATCTATTTTTACTTCCATAAAGTGCATCATTTAAAATATAAACCTTTTTATATGGAATATATAAAATTGCTTATTATTTACTAGGGACAAAACGACAGGTCCCTATTTTTAGAAAACTAAATTTTAGTAATCGCATAAAAACGTACGATACACACATTTTTGTGTTTTATATACATGATGTCAAATATATTTTTGATTATAGATGATACACATATCTGATTTTAAACTTATTTTATGCAGTAAACAGTTACTTGAGGAATCAATAAAGTATAAAACGTTATCGTTTTTGTTCGATTTCCATCCGAATAGAAGTATTCCGTAAATCTTCTCGACTAGTCTCGATCATTCAGATGCATGACTTAACACACCAAATCGAAGCTGTTTAATGACCAAGACTACTTTCCATTGTTGTCGGAAGAATTTGGCGGCAAATCGAGTTGGTGGGAACTGTCAGATCGGCGCAGACAAAATGGTAAGACACGTAATGGGTAGAATTCATCAAGGAATTGAAAAGTTTTGTCCTTTCAATGGACTTCAATGTACAGCTATTGCATTTTTAGCTCTTGTAGTCTTAAGTGGCATGTCGAGGGATCGCCCACAAACATGGGTAAACGATGTTACCTCTAGTGATATAGATAATCTAGTAAACGAAGGTACATCGTTGTACGCATATATTGCCAGAGTACGGGGTGTTTCGGGATATCTTACACGCAATGATTTACCGAGGTCTCTACGAGATTGGATGCCGCATAGCATGCACTCTCCTGATTATGAAATTCAAACCGATATTTTCTTCGGTAGGGTAGGTGGCAATAATGAATTTGAATTCGGACAAAATACTCTTGAAAATTCCATGTATCAGGCGTCAATCATAAGTCCTTACTTAATGTTTACAGCTAGGGGATTGACAATTTCAGTCATATGTGATCTTGAAAATGACAGGTATGCTATTTTTGATTCACATCAAAGAAATGAAGATGGTTTGTTGGATGAATCTGGAAATGCAATTTTGCTTTACTTTGACAGTATTCACAGCATACTCGATTTTTTAAACCGTGATTATGGTGGATTTTCATATGAATTAAGCCCAGTTATTTTTAATTATGAAGTACATCAGCAACCTGAGCCTCACTTTTTCCATTCATATGCAAAACAGACTGAAAAAAGTTTTAAGTTGAAAAAAAGCACCATTTGTAAAAGAAAACGCACATCTCAAGATGAAATGTTTGTAAGTACATGTGCAGAAACATTTCCAATTATTTCTGATCATGCCGATGTTGCAAATGAAAACAACACAATTAATGGCTTTAATATGACTAATGTAGGTTACACTTGTACAGTAGAAACATTAGAACCATCAGTGGAATTCTTAAATTGTGATTTTCACAATTCAGAATATGAACTTCATATTCGACAGAAGCCATCAAGTTATTGCAGGTGTTGTGATAGAATTTTATTTCCTGATCAGATAGTTAACCTGAAACAAATTACAGCTACTGCAGAAATGTTAAACTTGTCATATGATGATGTTCTCTGTCGTTATTGTCATGGTAGAATAAAACAAAATAAAATGTGTCCGTTGAGTACTAAGCTTAACAACCTTGATAATGGTCGTGTACCAACAGAACTGAGAAAACTATCATTACTAGAGAAACGCATGATTTCCTTAATTCAAGTTTTTTTGTCAATTCATATTTTACCCGGTGGCCAGTATGCTGAGAAGGGATTGGTGCTAAACTTGCCAATGAATGTACAGGAAATAGCTAATCAGTTGCCCAGAAATTTTGAAGAAAATGCAACTTTATCTGTGCATTTTTTACATAGTGAACCAGCCGTCACTAATAAACACTTTATCAGTTGCAAAAATTTGAAAGATGCTCTTACGTGGCTTATAGAAAACAACCCACTGTATAAGGAAATCAAACTTGAACAAAGTATTGACATACTTTCTGATCTAAATAATGAATTGTTAAATGGGTATGAATCATCATCTCATTTAGATAGCAATTTTAACTATTCCTCTTTGACACCTTTAGATGTAAATACACCTATACTCAATGCTCCATCCTTTTTAAGAGAGGGAGTAATTAAGGTTTCAAGCTCTACTCATCAACCTGTTAACATTTTTGATCTAACATCAGGAGAAGAAATGGCATTTCCCTGGCTCTTTCCAATTGGAGTTAATGGTTTAAGACATAACAGAGATATCCATGTTAATCCTTCCATGTATTTCAAATATAGGTTATATAATAGACATACAGAGTTTAGGTATAACTTAACATATTTGTTACACTCGTGTGTTTCTTACAATGTCTCATTGCTTAAAAGTGAAATAGGGGTTCATATGCGTATGTGTAAAAGTAGAGATGACAGATTTACAGCTGCTGACATAAGACATAGTAGCCAGGCCTCTGATGTGTTGGAAAATTCATACATGTTCATGAAGAACATAAAAGGGAATATTGCACATTTCAAAAATGCACTTTATAATTTACTGTCAATGGTTCGATGTCTTGGACCCCCTACAATCGTTTTGACCTTGTCTGCTGATGACAATCATTGGACCGAACTTGGAATGTGCCTTAAAAACTTGACCTATGAGGAAGCATTCAGACGTGAAAGTTTCTCATCTTTTATGAAGGATGATCCTTTGAAGACAGCTTTGTGTTTTAATCGTCGTTTTAAATATTTGTTGAATGATGTGATATTAGGCAAAGACCAGCCGTTTGGACAGATTCAAGATTATTTTGGAAGAATAGAATTCCAGAATAGAGGAAGTCCTCATATGCATATGTTTTTATGGGTGAAAGATTTTCCAACAGAAGTTACAGAAAATAATAAACAATTTTTTGTTAGATATATTGATAAAACAATACATGCAAATATTCCAATAAATGATTCTGAATTGTGTAAGTATGTGACTAAGTTTCAAACACACTCTCATACTACTTATTGCCAGAATCGACAAACAAGATGTAGATTTCACTTTCCACATCCAGTAACACCTGACACAAAAATTGTACAAAATATAGACATGTCTAAATCAAACAAAGGAAAATTTTATGTTCTTAAAAGGAATAAACAGTCAACCATGATTAATCCATACAATCCTGTTATATTACGACATTGGCGTGCTAATATAGATGTCCAACTTGTTTGTAATGCAGAGGGAGTTGCATACTATGTTTGCAGTTATCTATGCAAATCTAAGCCAGAAGATTTAAGGTCTGCATTAGGCAACCTGATTTTAAATGTATTTAAACAAAATCCAGACTTAGAAAAGCACAAAAAATTATTACAAATTGGATTATGTGTTCTCAAACACCGTCGTCTTAGCTTCCAAGAGGCAGCATATCGTCTAGGGGATTTAAACTTGCTTCACACTAGCCGCTCCTTTGTAAATTTGAATACAAGATTACCAGAAAAAAGGTTTCGACTCCTAAAAGGAGCTCAAGAAATAGCATCACTAGAAAATAATAGCACAGATATATTTCATTCCAATATGTTAGATTATTATCAAAATAGGCCTTTGAGTATTGAAGCAATGTCCTATTTTAAATTTGCATCATTATATGTCAAAGCTCAACCCTTAAAAGAGCATTCACGCTGCAATGCAAGTGAAAGAATTTACATTCAAAAGTATGATTTATATATGAGACCTAAAAAGATTCCAAACATAGTTAGATTTACTAATTTGCCAATACACAGTGATGATTACTTTTACAGTCTACTACTGATGTTACTTCCTCATCGAGATGAAAAGGAATTGACTTGTAATTTCCCATGTGCAAAAGAAGCATTTGTTGCCAAACGCCATCTTTTAAATGTGTCAGTTCCATATGAAAAATTTTCATTTGTTGAAAAAATAGAAACTATTATGCGTCGTATTCAGATGTGTGAACAGGAACTAGAAAACAGCCAGTTTGATTTACACTTCCAAGAAACTAATGATAGAGTGCAGTCTTTTGAAAATTTGTACTCAAATGAAATAAGTGAAGTGTCGCATGTGACACAAACTGATAGCTCAGCTATATCATATTTACCATTTACTTCACAAGAACAACTGCATATGCATTCTTTACAGTGCTCAATGTCGTTTGTGGAATATGAAGCATGTGTCAGTAAGTTGTCGGAGACTCAGTTATTTTCTCTTGGTATAATTAAAAATCATTTTCAAACAAACCAGAAAAATTCATTTCATTTATTCATAACTGGTGGTGCAGGCACTGGTAAATCTTTTTTATCAAAAGTAATAATTGTATATTTAGAACTTTACACGTCTCGCATTTCTGGGGCTAAACCTGTTTTGGTCTGTGCACCCACTGGTACTGCTGCTAATGTCATTGCTGGTCAAACAATACATTCTGCATTTATGATTCCTGTGTCTAATTATGGAGAATATCAACCATTATCACCATTT
The DNA here is from genome assembly GCA_015776775.1 of Magallana hongkongensis. NCBI lineage: Eukaryota > Metazoa > Mollusca > Bivalvia > Ostreida > Ostreidae > Magallana > Magallana hongkongensis. The sequence goes on from CM027471.1 coordinate 7,894,865, forward strand.
TGTTTGTCAAAGCTGAGAAATATGTATGTAACTATTCATACACTAATTATAGACGAAATCAGTATGGTCAGTAGCAGTATGCTCACTTATATCAGTAGAAGATTAAGTGATATTAAGCAATGTGAATTACCCTTTGGAGGATTAAATGTAATAGCTATTGGTGATTTTTTTCAACTTCGACCTGTTAAAGCATCATTTGTATTTGAAAACACTATTTTGTGGGAATTATTTAAGCCAATTTTTCTGAAGGAGAACATGCGTCAACGAGATGATAATCTTTATGCCTCTTTGTTAAATAGAGCTAGAGTTGGTATGTTGACAAATAATGACATCTCCATATTAAAAAAAAGATTGATTAATCTTAATGCTAGTGGATATGAGACTGCTTTGAGGGTTTTTCCAACTAGGGCAAAAGTAAATTCCTACAATGAATATAGGCAAAATCTGTTGAGTAATAATCTTGAAACATTGCATGCAACCCACTACTTTGCATCAAATGATCCGAATGCAGGAAATGATGTTCCCAATTCATTCATACCACAAGATGACAATGCGGCAGGTGGTTTACCATCATGTGTTCAGCTTTCCATAAATCAAGAGTCATGTTGATTAGAAATCTAAATACTCAAAACGGTTTGGTCAATGGTGCAATTGGTTATGTAGAATCTTTCACTAGATCTCTAAGTGATAAAATTTTATCTGTAAATGTGATTTTTGATAATCAAATTAACGATAGAAGAAATGCTACTCAAGAACTATCACAAAGAAACAATGCAATACTAATTGAACAATTACACCATCAATTTATTATCCATGGACGACACATAGTAAGAGTGCAATTTCCGCTCATTTTGTGTTATGCATGCACTATACATAAGGTTCAAGGAATGTCACTAGACAAAATCTGTGTTGATATTGGACCCGATGTTTTTGAACGAGGAATGGCGTATGTAGCTTTAAGTAGAGTGAAGTGTTTAGATGGTCTTGGAATAATTTCTTTTGATCCTAAAGTAGTCTTGCCTTATGATAAAGTTCTTGAAGAATATGATCGTTTGCGTAAATTCAGTTACAGAAAGTAACTACCGGTACAGTACTTTTCTTATTGTGAAAAAATGCATTGAATTTCATTGATTTTCCAGTAATCCTTGAAATCCTTACCCTTAAAATGATTTCTGAATCATTATAAACTGGTAAAATCTAATCTTATAAAAATCTTATTTGCATATATAAATTTATTTCCAATTGTGTAACAGTAGACTCTTGGTGTCTCTTTTTAGTGTATTCAATGTTTTTTTGTGGAATCGACAAATTAAATGCTTTATCTTGTGAACAGTAATATTATACAAATGGCCATTTTATCTTAAAACTTGAAAATTGGAAAATCAATGATACCGTAATGCAATGTATAGGGGGAAAAAAAAGACTTGGTTGCATTTTAGATTTTCTTGTTGAAGTGTTTGACTCAAATATATGTTTTTTGTATTTACAGAAATCTTCATTTACTCATAGGACATGTTTCACACAATCATTTATTCAGAGATCAGTTTTAATACTATTTGACAATCTCGTTGTATATATTTTCTCTATTTAGAAATGAAAGTTGTCATTTTAAATCTGTTGTCATTGAGCGTTAAACTTTTTATTTAACAGGAGCAAAATGAAACACTGCAGTGCAAAGTTCTCAAAAAGTCACAAGAACTTCAACAGTACACAAACAATGGCGTCCAAATGATGTTCTTCAACTTAGTCTGTGCAGATAAAACGAAGTTTTACAATTTAAGAGTTTACCAGAAACACAAGTTCAACAATATTTCTGTTGGAAGGTGCTACAAGTTCATAAACACTATCAACAAAGGTGAAAACAGATATTGGGTTGTTGCAAGCAGTCTGATAGCGTTCACTTCACGAGTTGATGTCCCTGAAGAACTGCTAAAAAATATTCCACTCTTACCAGAGGAAACGCCAATAACTGGGGTAAAGAGAAAGCTAAATGAAGCAACTGCATGTGATGAAAGATCAACAATAACAGGCAAAGTTGTGCAGGTATAAAAATGTATCCACAAGTTTCAATTTTTTAGTCATAATTATCAAGATTTTTAAAAAAGAAAGGTTAATTGTTAATATGTTAATTGGTTGGAAAATTTGATAAGTGTAATGAATTCAATATTTAGAAAATAGTAATTTCTTTTCTACCCTGAGCCTTTTAAATTTTTCGGTTGTCATCTTTTTTTTTCGTTTTTAGCTCACATGAGCTGAAAGCTCAAGAGAGCTTTTCTAATCACTTTTTGTCCAGTGTCATCTGTCTGTCTGTGTCTCTTTTCGCATTATCAACTTCCAGAAAAAACCAGTAGACCAAATTTAACCAAACTTAGCACAACGCATCCTTGGGTAAACGGGTTCAAATTTTAAATAGAGGATCACACCCCTCTACAAGGGAAAATGATTTAGATTAATTAAAAACTGTTGGTATTCAAATAAACTTGCTTAAAACCATTTTACCAAATAAGCTGGAACTTTGTGCAAGAATCCTCATGTAGTGTAGAGCCAGGAGTAATTAGGCGCCCCAATGGGGTTGAATTTTTACATAGTGATACATAGAGCAAAAAAAAAAATAAGCAGAAAAGTTTAAACTTGTAATTGAGTCATAGGTTGTATTTGATAGCATAAAGCAGTTTTGATCAATGAATATGGGTATTTTTGTTCAGGTGAATGGTGTGGCCTTGAGCCCCTTGTTAGAATTGACTTTTACAGAATTTACACAATTGTACCAATCTTACTGACCACCTTTAACATGGTATATTTTTAAGGCATCACCAGTAAAGTATAGACGGGAACATTTAGCTGTAAGATAACTCAACATTAAAGACCCATCTGGTACAGCAAAAGTATGCTTATTTGGGGACAATGCTGAGATGAACTTTGAAGTGAATGATGGTGTTGAAATAAGTGGCTTGTACCGGAAAACTTACATGGGAAAGCAGCAACTTACTTCATCACGTGTAACAACATGCAGGGTAAGTTAAAAAGAAATTCAATCATTCACTGCACAAGAAATATTTAGAAATCTACCAAGCCAAAGTTGAAACAGGATTTATAAAAAAAAGAAAAATTACATGGTAAATGGTATAAATTGCACCACATGCAAAAATACATGGACAACAATATCATGTATGAAACAGTATTTTGACTGCCCAGCAATAGTTGCTTATAACGACAAACTTCTAAATCAATTACATATAACGAGACAGGAATTAGTAAAAACGTCTTTAAAATTGGACGCACTGAACTTTCTTATACCCCAACGCAATGAAAGTAATTACAGTTTTATTAGTCCATAACACATTTCCATCTCAGCTTTCATAGTAACTAGTTGTTGCAGATGCTAAGCAATTTTCAATTGCGCTCTTTTTTCAGGCATGCTATTCAGATTCATTTTTGTACAAATCAGATATCAAATTCTTGTTAAATGATGATTTTTACCCCTGCAAATCTTAATCATAATTTTTTCAACAAGTGCTTATTGCTAAGGCATGACACATAATGGGATTCTTTTTTTGTGGAAATCAGATGTCAATTTCCTGTTAAGTGATGACTGTTTTTAGTATTCACACCTGGAGGGGGGGGGGATTTCTATTTACTAGTGAGGATTGGCTCACAGTTTCTTGTTTCATCATCAAAATAATTTCTTTTATAGTTCCAAGATGTTGAAGGCATTTCCATTACTTCAACAGACCTAATGGATGATGATGACTTCCTTCCAGATGACATAGATGGCAAAAGAACTGTTAAAATCACAGTAACAGACATAATGGATTTTGATGTTTACCATTGCTGTCCATCGAGAGGTACATTTACTCACATTAGAAAATAAATTAAAATACAGCAAAACTTGAATATAATGAACTCGGATATAGCGAATTTACAGCTATAACATTCTTATTTTTGTCCTGGCAAAGTCCTCATATATACTTAAAGAAACTTGCCATATATAATGAACACTGCTATAACAAATTTTCAGTTATAATAAAGTAATTTTAAGATCCATGCTGGCATAATTTTAACATATTTTATCATTTATATAATGAACATTTTGCCATTGCAAATTTTATTGAAGACAAATGCAATTTAAGATGCTTATATAAAGTACTCAAATTCAAAATATTATACAGATATTCTTAAAAATTGAAGTGAAAAGGTTATATTGACATATTTTCTACACATGTAAATGATTGTAATATTGATTTTATGAATTATGATAGTTTAAAATGCGGTACTCTAGGCTGAGTATTTTATAACCTCTTTATCATGAATTGGCTAAAATTGTATAACAAACTTTGTCTATAAATTGGCCATCAGATTCAACTTCATTTTTTAAATATAATTTCTAAACTATTATTATTAAAATTTTATCCTAATCCCATATCTTTATATGGAACTCTTCATCTCTGGGAGATGGGTATGTTCTAAAAATGGCCACAATCCCATGCACCCTTTCATGTGATAATAAAGAACTGGTGCATGTATTTAGTATATACTTAATATCCTCATTTATTCTATACTTTAGGATGCTATGACAAGAAATTAGTAAACAAAAAGTGTCCAACATGTGGAAGAGAAGAGGAGCAGGAAAAAAAATCATGCAGAGTTCAACTACTGTACAGCACTTCTGAAAAAACAAATCAGAAGATCACAATCTGGAGACCAACTTTGTCCGAAATCATAAAACAGGAAGTAAACCTTGGATCCAGTGATGAGTTTTTGGAGCAAATTTCAAGTCTTCTTCCAATTTCTTTTGAAGCCGATATCATAGACAACAAATTGCAAAACATTAAGTAATGTGCGTGCTCCTGTATTGTGTAGGTGACGTGTGATAACTGTCAAACAACGCTCTTTTAAAAATCATTGTTAAGTGTATTCCTATTTTGCTTTGAATTATTTCTTGTGCTACATGTATTGGACTAATTTGGCAGACATGATTGTTTATTCCAAAACCAGCGCACTTCCAAAGATTTTTTTTTCATTTGTTTTATTTTTATAGATACTAGAAAATATCTATTCTTTAAACTTTCTTTAATCTAAGTTGCGGTTTTTTTCAGTAAATACTAACTACTAGTATAATGTGCTATTTATATATATATATATATATATATATATATATATATATATATATATATATATATATATATATATATATATATAATTTTCATAGCAACAAATACTTGCATACTGTACTTGTTTATATCATGTATATTAAATAGTACAGACACATTTTATCTGTTTCACTTATTTTTTTCTTCAATTTTTAGATGTGTTATTCACTCTATTCTGTTTTACTGCAAAGGTCAACATATAGTCATATGCGCAAATCAAAAATGTCCACACAAAACATCAGTGGTTTGAAAATTGCTTGAGCTCATAATTGATCTTGCTCATAGTAAAAAAATTTCCCCACTAAGAGTTAGCACATCTTGCATAAATATTTGGTCATCTTTTCCACACTTAACTCAGGAGTGATTTGAGGTCTTAAGGTCAAGGGTAATATTTATACATGTATATTCATAAAGTATTGAGTTCCTAGGCATAACCACAGGACTATGGAATCTATAGCACTCAGTCTGGGAGATTAATTTGCTTGATTAAGAGTTGTTGACAGATTAAACTCGACTATATATGAAAAAAAAAACGTTAACAAAAATGATGGCATTGGTACCTTGCGAAAATAGCAATAATCCGAATTAAAGGCATGTCTTAATCAAACAAAATAATGATATTTTACTTCTTTTATTTCCCGGGCGACAATTGATGGCAACATCAATGTTTTCTTGTTTATATTCATACTCATGTCTTTTTGTATGAAATATTCGTGTAACGTCGCTTTTAATCCATTATATACGCTCTTAGTTAGGGATATGAAACACACATGGAACAGCCATATTAACGTGTTATTTAGTGCCATTAACATTTTCGAATTTTCGTTTATTGACGAATAGATATGACTTGACGATTATTTTCCATTAGTACAATGTACATATCAAATTGGTTATGTAATTTTGAATCACAATAAAAAATATACTCGAAACGCGTGATGACGTTTTTATCTGTGCTCATGGCGCATGATTCGAATTAGCTAAGTGTTTCAAAAGAAATTGAACGTCGCAGAGTCCCAAAGCAAACATAAGGATTCACAGTTTAAGACATTAGTATAATAGTAAGGTTGTTTGTTTCAATCAGACGGAGAATGTTACAGTGAAATCAGTGGCAGGACAGAAAGGAAGAAAATCAAGGACGAACTCGCTTTAATGTAAGGTATTAAGCTACTTATACAATAGTTTGTGTAACACTTAACTAGACTGAGTCAGGATATTACAGTCATATGTTCAATTTTTTTGCATTACCAGTGCATGTATTTTGGATTATACCGATATACAAATTATCTAAAACATTACATGCTACCATCAAGATTGCATATTTGATACCGTAATAGGAAAAAAAAAGTAATTTAAGATATCATTATGAAAAACGCCGAAAAAATTATTTTTCGGATCTATTTATCAATTGTTTTTATTATTTACAGATCCAAGGATTTTTTTCTTTTTTCAAATATATTATCCGATGCAAACATTTCAAGTGACCTTTTAAAGTTAGATTTGCAAAACCCTGATATTTTTTTTTTACGTTACGGTATCAAATACTATATAATGCTTCCAATGTTAATAAAAGAAAGCAATCACTAACAACACATCAAAGATACTATGTACAAGTATAATAAAGAACCGTATTGCTTTATTCTTAAAGTTGCAATGAAGTTGACGTAACGTTATTTGACAAAGGATTCTACTTGATCTGCGTACTTCTTGGTGTACTTATTGTACTCTTATTAATTCATCTGTGTTGCCCCCGATGTTGTTATGAAGAAAACAAAAGTAAGTTAAATTGTTAAGAATATGAATTTTAAGACTTATTTAGTTTTTTAATTTTAAAATTGAAGAGATAAAATATTAACGAAAACGATAAACTATATGAAACCAAAATGTATGAGATGATTAATTCATCCAAGTTGTATAATAACTATGTACGGGACATATGACATATCAATTATAGGATAATACCTGAAAATGTTCTAAAACTAGCCACGTATCATTAACGGTTATATTTTCTTTTGTCGTTAAAAACAGGAATTTATCAGCGTTGTGTTCGGAGAAAATCATCTGCAATGAATATAGAAGAATGTCAGCTAGAAATACGAAATCAATGAGCGGAAAAACCAGAGATGAGTTTGATGGGCAATAAGACAAGGGCAACGCATAGCGGAGCATTCCCTTGCAAAATGAAATATTGTGGTGGGATTGCGTTATTTAGGAAAATACATGTAACTGAGGAGACCAAATATTCATCTTCTCAAAACCAGTTACAATTAAAATATTTCGTTTATTTCTATCCCTTTGTACGCTTTGGGGTGTATATAGCTGTTACATGTACATGTACGTGTTTGTACAATTTCTCTCATTGCCAGCGAAAACACAACCCAAATGCTTTACGGGTTAAAGAATATAGTTTTATTCTTCTTATTCAGTTAAATTCATTACGCATTCAGACAATTCGTGTAGACTATTTAGAAGTATAGATACTTTTCATTTACAATATCATCAAAACAATAGTTATCATTTATTTACTAGTTGTAAATTCTTGTTTTTTTTTTTTGTACACATTAACATGAATCTACCAAAAAGTAGGGAACGTCTTGTGGACGCAGTCAGCGCGCGGAGCACGCCGTGGACGCGCGGTAAAAACCCCTAGCACTTTATGAGCTCCCGGCGGACACTCAGCGAGAGCGCAGTCAATCGCCAAATAGAACTCTGTGGAAACGTAGTTACATATGTACACGCCGCGGCCGCTCCGTAGGAACGCCGTTACATTTCCATTTGTAAAATTTTCAAATTAAATTGTACATTTTTTCTGAATTTTTCTTGCGATCCTACGGCGATTCCATGAATTTTACAACGCCATGAACACGCCGTGGGGACGCAACTTGGTGTGACAGGGCTTGTCACCTTTGGTATTTCAACACATGTCAGATGATGCCCGTAATGTATAAGAGAATTCTAACTGAAAAGTTATAATTCCGAAATAAAAACCTACTTTCATTTTCGAGAAACAAGCCCGAAATAGCAAAAATGAGAGTTAGGTGGTGGACACGCTTTGGCGGATCCAAGTCAGGGATAGTCGCGATCAAAATATATAATTACAATGAAACAATATTGAATGACTACGTAAAGAGTGAAAGAAGTGAGTTACTATGAGCCTGTTTAGAAAATACATAGAAGATAATGTTTGACAATCGATCGATCTAGTTTTGATACTCACTCGCTTGCGAAGCACGACCTAAGGTGAGAGAATGGGATAGAACTTTCCAGAACGTGGTAACCAAGAACGCAAATTGACTTATTAACGAAATGTGTAAGACGAGTTCATCATGCATCGCGGGCAGATACCTTAAAAGCTTGGATCAAACTTTGACTAATACAAAATGTTGATAAATAAATGGGAACAATTAAAGCGATTTAATTATTAATGAAAAAAACTTCCATAACGGAGTGCCTAGAAATAGGTTGACTAATGACATCATATTGAAAAGTGTAAGGCAAATTATTTATCGGGCAGATACTTTGAATCTGACAACTTTGGTTAAAATATGCATGCAAATGGAAAATAATACATAACCTAGCGTGTTTTAATTTCAAACAGTTTCATACCACGACAGTATGTATTTCCCGAAAGTTTAAAGTTTGTTGAGGACATAAAAATGCTGCATATAACCATGTACATGCCAAGCGACCGTTACTCAATAGACCTTCTGTAATGTACTCGTATGGATATTATTATGTGTAGGAAAATTAGCGGAACAGCTGTACAACCAATACCAATAGTCAATATCATTAAACCTGACATACGCTCCGCTCTGTCTGTTGACGTGGCAATTTCATTTGAAATAACATTATTTGATTTCATGGATCCAAACTTAGTTGTAAAAATATCAGGATTTTTCCCATCTGTCATGTTAATTACAAGGAACGTTTGCTCAGAGGAATGTCCTTTTCCGGTTGTATCCTCCAGTTTATCTAAATAAAAGCGATCTATATAAAATGCAAATCTTCAATGGTCGAAGTTTATTTATAGATACCTAAACTTATATTTTGAAATTAAGTATAGATTACATACATGTATATTTAAAATTAAAAAAAAACATGTATAATGGAAAGTATACATTTTATACAGGTATTAAGGTAAAGTTTGCGGTTACAGGGAGATAACTCACACATTTTCATTGTGACGTAACACCAACTACCCTTTATTTCAGTTATGACGTCAAAATTTATATGACGTCCTAATTGATTTCAGGGGTTTTTTTTATTTCGCGTTTTTTTTTTAGTTTCAATGAAAAAATAAGAGGACACAAGCATTTTATCGATTTCCACGAAAACGAAATCCGCATCATATGGTTTTGAATAGTGTTTTAGAAACATCAGATAACACATATTCTAAGATACGTTTTTCCTGAAATCGGTGGACTTGGAAAGGTTTCAAATAAGATGTTTTCGTTTACATAATAGTAGTCCAAAATTAAGACTTTTGTTGCATTTTATTCTATTTGTAGATAGTTCAGCAGAAATTAATAAAAGTGAATCATGATATTAATAGTGATATTATTTTCAAACATTTTAAGCATAAATAACCCCCATAATAGTCACATATAAAATGTACATATTTTCACGAAATTGTTAACGTTTCATCAAAATGAAAATTGGAAATCATGAACTTTGACCTTTTGTAGTTATAAAGCGGGATGGGCAAAATTCATTTGAATTTCATGAGAAAAAAGACTTTAGTATAGTGAACAAAATGGTATGACAATTTGGTACAACCTCTAAAAAATGCAAGCCGCAAACCTTACCTTAAATGCATCCAGCTACACGCATATGCTCACTGACATTTCATATCGTAAGATGGAAAATTAATGTACATGATTTAACAATGAGTTGAAATCCACAACAATCCCCAATGGTTAAATGGAAGGACAAAATCACGAAAAGCAAAGTTTGAGAAATCTTACAAACCGACACATTCCACGCTTAAACAGTTAGAACATGAAAAAAGTATTACACGTACATGTATGAAGGGAGAAGAACAAGGGTAACAACAGAACAAAGAAATATGGAGGACGTATATCTGGCATTAATATAAGAATTCATGTATATATGACCCATATATGACAACTGCCTGGAAACGCATTAAAATCTATTGAACATGGCAGCACTTTAAATACAATGAACGGCAAAGACAGATATTGACAAAATAGTTTATATGTAAAACACTGCACCAATACAATTACAGACATTAAACCTGCAGCAACAACCTCACCTTGCATTGTTCCATAATATTATTGAAATTATTAATGTCATGGGGACGTATGTTAAAAAGGAATTCTGCAGGTTATCAAAACAACACCAAAAACACCCCAACTTCTCCTTATTGAAACCAAGATACAGATGAAAACGTCAAGATGAGTAGAACAAGACAGTACTTATGAATTGGCTTAAAAAATAAAGGGGATTTAGACTTTACAAAGGAAACGTTATAAACAGAATAGTCAGACCAAATCTAACCAACAGTGGATAAAAATCTTTAAGACTAACAAGCGGGGTTCAGAAAGGAAATATCATAAATTGAACAAAATTGCCACTGCGCATCATAAAACAATCCCAGGAATAAAACAGATTAGAAGCCTCCACGTTAAACCTTTAGACTTTAAAAAATCATTTGATAGTCTATAAAGATATCTTATTTTTAGAAAATACTGATCTACGTTGGAATGCAAACTAAACTAATGTTATTAATGAGAAATAATAATCATGGTACAAACATAAAATATCCGGTTGTACATAATTACATTATAAACAGTGTTAGTACACATTCCTAAAGTAGGTGTTGTCAATGTAGCCATTTTAACGATATAAATATATAAATATATAAATATATATATATATATATATATATATATATATATATATATATATATATATATATATATATATATATATATAATGTATCATTGATTATTTCACTCACGAAAAATAGAAACTTAAGATATCATGCGTAATAAATACAAAATATACCTATTTCTGGCGTTGAAGCAAAGCACCCAGTGACATGATTGCATGCTGTAGTTGGACACCGACATAATGATTGACAATCATCTCCATATGATGGAAAAGGACATTTCCTGCAATCTGGTCCATAAAATCCAATACTACAGTCTACACCGAGAATTAAAAAAAAATGTCATTAGATTAAAAGATAAATTTAGTTACAACGACGTCATGAGAGCAAGCTGGCTTGTTATCGAAACTATCCAAGGGTGCTTCTTAAGAAAATTCCTATGATAAGTATTAAAACATATTTTATGTTCATTCTAATTCAATAATTGAGGTGAAAAGTAAAACTACATATATTTAGGAGCACCATAAGACAGTACAAACCAACTGTACAAATATTTAAATGAAATATTGTTTCAAATATGAAACATCGTGGCAACATTCTTGTTTAAAGTTTATTTTAATCCGTTATCTCATGAAAAAAATCAAACCGCACTCATTTACTGAAGGCAGAAACAATGAGGCACCGCCTTTGCGGATCATTTCGAAAAATACATTTCACTATCTTGTCATAAATAACGTATAACATGTGCTTCTTATATAAGGAAATTTAAAAAAAAAATAGAATCCAGACATATATTTGCTTGTTCTTAGACTTTATACTAGTCTAATTTTAAGGTATTATCAAAAAGCCAAAACAAAGAATTTATTTACAACTTTTTGTGAATTATACTTGTCTCCATTTTTAAAAGGACAATTAATCAAACACATAGAGTCAAATCAACTGTAATTAATATCAATAACGGGAATCTGGAAATTATGCTGCTAACTTTCATGATAATGACTACATGTAATTTTTTTTTTTAAATCTTCATAAGATACCGAAAATGTGATTAAATATAAAACAAAATATTTAAACATTCTATAAAGTACATTTAAAGAGTGCAAGTTTGCTTTAGATACGTTTTCACATACATTATATAATTTTTCTCACCGTAGTAAAAAAGATGTTACATGCATGTCGACTTTTAAGAATAAAGAACTTTAAATGATATCAGTCAAATTTAGCCCCAATAATTCGCCAATTTTTAAAGTGTTTTGGGTACATTATATTTGTTCTCTTAACTTTTAGAAGAGTTGACATAAAATATGTTCCTCACCTATTTTTTTTTTATTTATATGCACTTGCTGACAATATATGACGTCAGAAGTGACAGTATTTTTATAATAAAATCAAAATCAGAAAAAAAATGACATTTTTCTTATCTTTTTTCGAATGAGAAACATACAGAGCGACTCTTTGAACAAGACAAACTTTTTATCACTTATAAGTACTGGAGAGATACGTCGTTGGTGCAAATATATTGTTTGTTCAAGCAATCGCGCAATGTATTCTTAAAGATAAACTGCTTGAGAACAAGCCGTTTTATGCTAAAAATGCGAAATTGGAGGAATAGAGGAAACTTTACGATGTCATATTTTTACATTGTGGGCACTAAAAACTAAATGAAAATTATGAAAAACTTCAAATGTTTATTTTTAACAATAAAAGAAAGAATTACAGTAAAATGAAATTGTTCATTTAAGGGGGTCATTTTAGGCTCACACCATATGTAGTCCTTTAATAAGAACAAATAATATTTTGATTTAATATATATGATTATTTGTAAAATAAAATTATCATCAGTTTATCATATTTTTGTCATGACATCAATGGGTGATTTATGTGTATGTTTTATCCATCTTGCAACAAGTCTCTATAGCTCTGTTCCTTTTTTTTAATTTGAGGGCGAGGAGTCATTTGAACGACACGATCAAAGTCATATAAGGTATGAGCATTGTATTTAAGAAAACATTAGTGTTAGCCACTTTTAAGAAAACATTAGTGTTAGCCACATTCTGTGAAAACCAAACTCTGTGCATACACAGAGATCATGCTTGGGGCGAATGACATTGTAAAATTATGCATTACATCCTTTGGACTTTTGATTTAGAACAATGTTTACTATCCTCACATTTCATTGCCATCAATTCATCAATTTTGGCATTTAATAATCATTATCAATTTTTAATTTTCTTGAAGTAATGCATTTTATTTTATTGATAATGCATTACATTACATTACCATTGCTTTGTAAAAAGTCAACAACAAGTTTTTGAAAAGTAAAGCTAAAAAAAGAATTTATGCAAATATTTCAAAAATAAAACACACTTCAACATATCTACAGGTTCGTGTTCACTATCAGATTCAAATGTAGTGACTTATACAAGATTTCTGTTTCACTTTATGATCAGCAAAGTTTCAAAGGTTTCATACTTTAAATGCATCTTTACTTTGTGGTCACGCCGACCAGAAAGTACGGGAAATGTTAACTATGACATCATAGAAAACAACAAGTCAAAAATGCTAACAAAAAAGTGATTTCTGATTGTTAAGGGCACGAAAACATTAAACTACAATAAAAAGTACCTATGCGTGCAACTTTGTAGTCAGATAAGTCCAACAACGATAAATATAATCAATGCTGCTGACTGATCTCGGTGCACTTGTCGATGTGACGTCATGCTGTAAATTTTGACGCATTTTTTGAGTAGAGAGAGGCGGATCAAACATTTTTGTAACATTGAAAAATGCATTTTATAAAAGAACAAAGCATAATCTTTTGTGCTTGTTATTATACGACTTGTGATTTTTTTTTTAGAAAATGTATTATTTCTTTTCTAGAGTGTTTAATGTTCAAGTTCGATGTGTTTGACATCGGGAAGTCTATCTTAATTCGCTTTTTACAAGGGCATACCATAAACAGTTCATTACGATATTTCAAATATAATTTAAGGGAATGTTTGATTTTTTTAAAAATGCTGCTGCTTCGATGAAATCTATAGAATGAATAAACAAATACGTAAAATATCAAGCGAAGGTCATATAAATTCAAACCGGAGCTCATTTCTTTGATATTTATTCTATTGTAAGATGAACTGTATACAAACCAGCAACATTTTTCAGAATCTACTAGAAGAGTAAGATTTAATTTTTATTCAAATTTTTTATTCAAGTAAAGGTATGCTCTTTTAATATTGAAATATGTTTATGACCTCCATTTGGGAGAATTATCAACACATGTCACGTGACTTTCATTTCAGGGGACCACACTAAGTATCATACAAAGAATCATTTATTATACTGTTTCAATTAATATCACATTTATATCATAATAGTATACATGTAACTTAACAGAAATATTTTTAGTAGTAGATGCATCGTTTTATGAACTTTTATATCCTCTGATGTTTTCATAGTAAGACTTAACAGTGCTGCTAAGTACATTCTTTTTTAATAAAAACACGGGTTAGACCTCTGATGAGGGGCACACCTTGGAATATCTCCTAAATATCTCCTAAATATGCCCGCAACACCGATTCAGGTGTCAGGTCCTCATCCGTCGGCACAAGTGGTGCCGGGTGGCAATTATTTTTACATAATACTAAGTGACATTACATCACATCTGTTAACGAAATGAATTACACTTGTAATATCTAAATGCAATTATGACTTTCACATGACAATGTTTCTAATTTCCTGATGAGTTAATAAAAGTTAGCAAAGCTAATTAAAAGTTATTAAAGCAGGCAGGTACTTATTAGTCATTACTTTTCTTCTTATAACAGGGAAATCACATCATTAAATGTACTCAAAACGCGTGATGCCCTTTATATTTGTGCTCATGGCGCATGAAATAGCTAAATGTATTTATAGGAAATTGAACGTTGCAGATTTTCAATGCAAACAAAAAGGGAAATATACATTGAATGTATATATATAAAGCCTTGGTACAACAAAACATACTTAGATAAATAAAACAGAATGCGACAGTCCAAATTAAATAAATTGTTTACTGTTAGCGCTTTCAGCCACGTCGGCTCTTCAGACAGTTATACAAAAAATATTTACATTCCAAATATTTTTTGCATGTAAAGTGTGTGAAAAGACACTGCAGTAATAAGACCGTAACACACACAGGGTACTCAAAGGTTAGAATGACTAGTTTTATTATGACGTCACAAACGTTGAATGCTGTAAAATGCAACGTCACAAGCGAGAATCAAAGTTCACGCTTGTGGCTGTTATGGTGGCTCTTCCATTAATTTGAACTTACCCTTAGGATAAAACAAAAATTTTGACCTATAAATCACATTTGCAGGCAAGGCAAGAAGTTAAAAAAATGTAAATATAAGCATTAAAACATTATTTTTTTAAAGATATAGTCTCATAACTGCAGCGGTGTGTGCATACAAATTTTCATAACGCGCTAGCGCGTGTTACTCAATGTGTATGCACACACCGCTGCAGTTATGAGACTATATCTTTCAAAAAATAATGATTCAATGGTTAATTAAAAACGTTGTTTGTAACGTTGTCGATGAAGTGGTGTTTTTAAAGTTCATTATGACGTCACAATGTACATCAAGGTAGCGATGGCGGGAACTTTATCAACACAGTTTAGCAATGCAGACATAAAATAAAATACATATATACTATACATATGATAAATCTATTTTCGATTAAGTTTCGGGTTAAATATTTTAATAAAATAGTCCTCTTTTGTTGTTCGGGCGATTTCATTTGAAGTCCACATTTTATAATACGGAAATATTTTAAATGTTCCCTTTCCGCGCTTCGCAAAATGTTCCGAACATGGAGTGTTTCCTACTGTTTCGTCCGTTATTTGTTGTTTGTCTACTCTCACTCGGGCGTTGAGCTGGTTAGTCTGGCCAATATAATTTTCTCCACATGTTGGACAAGTCGCACAATATATCAAATTAGACGATTTGCAGTTCATTGGGGCATTAGGTTTTAAAATTTGGCCGCTTTTAATATTATTCCCTCTCCCTCCTGTATAAGGTCACATGTTCCACATCGGGGATCGCCGCACTTTTTGATGGAAATAGTATTGCTAGACGAGAACTTTGCTTTGGAGAGAATTTTCCTCAGATTCGGCGCTTGTCTTCTGCTGTTTATGATAGATGATTGGTTTAACAGTTTTTTTCATATTTTCTGATTGTTCTAATATTGGAAAAAAACGTCTTGCTGATTTTAAAATATTATGGTTACACGGATCATCTGTAGTTACAAACGGAATTTTCTCATCTTGTTTCTCCTCCTTAAGGCGGATCCTTCTAAGTTGTGCTAAAGAAATATCCATAGCCCGGTTAATTCCGTCATTAATAAGTTCCACGGGGTAATTCTGTCGTCTAAGGTGTTGTTTTAACTCTTGAAGCCTTTGTAGGCGAAAAGAAGGGTGCGTCACAATAGTACATACACGCCGTGCCATGTTGTATGGAATATTCCTTTTTGTGTGAGACGGATGACATGAATGAAAATCCAAGTATTGATGGGAATCTGTTTCTTTGCTTAATAAATCGGTAATGATATTCCTGTCGTCTTTGATAATAAGAATATCTAAGAATGGGAGTTTCTAACGATGGACGTCTATAGTGAATTTTATCGAGGCCTGCAGTTCATTTAAGATAGAATGAAATTTTATAAGATCCTCTTCCGTTTTGGTCCAAAAGATGAAACAGCCATCAAGGTATTTTTTCCAGTTCTCTTTGATTTAATGTATAGCGTAAAATAGGCATCAAAGATATCCGGCAATATGCTATAAAGTTTTTCTTCAAGGTACCCCATTACAAGTGAGGCATACGTAGAAGCAACTTTTGTGCCCATGGCAGTACCTTTTATCTGTAGGTAATTTTCATCATCAAAGAGGAAAGTGTTATTTTCTAGTACAAGTTTTAGTCCGGGTAAGATGAACTCTTTTGAAAATCTACTATCTATTTGATCTGGATGATTGTCCAACCAATATTGAATTGCCTCTAATCCTAAATTATGAGGAATATTAGTATATAGGCTGCTTACATCAAATGTAACAAGGGTCGTGTCTCCTGGTACTGTTTGTGGGGTGTAGTTCAGAAAATCCATATCATCACGAACGTAACTTGTCACTTTGGTGCATAGCGGTTTCAAAATGATATCCAGCATATTGCTTAACCTTTGTGTGCTAGATGCGGGTTTTGCTATGATAGGCCTCAGTTTTAGATCATTTGGTCTAGGAAGTTTGATATAAGTAGAGTTACATTTTTTGACGTTTTCTTGGATATTTTTACATTTATGGATTTTAGGCAAATCATAAAATTACTAGATTTTACCTCATATTTAGTCAGATATTCAATTTCATTATCCGTTAGATTGTCTTGGTACTTTCTGGTAAGTTTTTCTATTTTGAGCATGGTTCGCCCAACTTCATTCTGTTCCAGATTTGTGTAAAACTGATGATCTTGAGGTTGAGAAAGTGACATTTCTTTGTAATGGTCTCTGTCCATTATGACTATAGCCCCTCCTTTATCGGCGTTTTTTATTATAATTGATGAGTCATTTTAAAGGTTTGCATTGCTTGATATTGTTTGTGGGAAATATTAGACTTAACAGTTTTATCTGTCACGTTTTAGTTCGCAGTGTTGCGAAGACATGAAATATAATCCTCCAGATGTTTATCTCTATTTAACGGTGGTTTGAACCCCTTATTGTTTTTAACTAGAGATATGTCATTGTTATTTTCATTTTCGACAAAATTCTTCCGTGTCCGTGACAACATCAACCCTATCAGACTTTGGTGTTGGTGTGAATTTTAAACCATGCTCAAGAAGTTGTATTTCACCAGTGTTTAAGTCTCTTTGCGAAAGGTTGATGATTTTAGGCTCTGTTGGAATTGTGCAATCAATGTTTTCCCGACTGTTTATTGTTTTTTCCGCTTCGTTTGTGACCGGCGTTGTCCTAAAAAAGAATTCCCCGGATTTTGTCGTGATATTTGTGAAGAGTTTCCCGATTGAGCTTTTTGAGTCCAATTCTGTCCCGAGGAAGAATTCCTGGAATTATGATTCGGTCCTTTTCTGTAGTTCCTCCTAGGTTTGTTTTGATGTTGTGGTCGTCTTTCCCTAGAAACGAATCTCCATCCATCAGTGTTGTGTTGACCGCTGTGTTTTACTCCGTTTTGGTTATGTCTAGAATATTGATCTGACAATTCGCGCCGGTCATTTTGCTCCTACGTGCATCAATAAAAAATACAACAAGTTCACCAAATTATAGATTAGTTTATATCCATATAACGATAATAATCATCTTTGCAAGCTTGGCATGGATCTCGAAAGTTTGACAATTAGCATAGGCATCTGCAAAACTAAATGGGGACTACATCTCGAAAGTAAGCATGATAATGTGCTATACAGATACATGTACATTTCAATAAATTCGTAAATGTGTCTGAGTTAAAATTGAAGTTAAAAAAGAAAATAATATTTATCAAGTCAAAGTATGAAATGAGATATGCTCTTCTTTGAATTCAATTAAATTTGTCCAGGATTGAACGTAACTATGTTTCTTTTATCTGACGTTTATTGCCACAATGAAAACTCTTCAATGTAGTTAATTTTGTTTCCTTTTTATGTGTAAATCAATATGTAACGTTGCTGATATAACAGATTTTCATATTTTACGCGAGCACGTATTCAGCATTGTTTCTGTTTTGTGTGAAATTGCAAGAAAATAAAATCATGGAAATCGCGAGCACCAATATTTTCATAAAGTTAACTGACAACAGTTTACTGCATATATGACAAATAAAAGCGTAGTGGAATTGAAAAAAAAAGTTGGTTCCATTTTAATGGGAGTGATATGGAAATGATATTGTACAAAGGTATCGAATCGTGAACCTTGATTAATTTACCCTCTCCACTCGACATTTCTTTTGCTGAAATCTCAATACAAGCACTGAAGCTTGTGATTTTCTCTCGTAGCATTTTCTTAATGCTGTTGAAGCACCCACTATTTTTGTCAAAACAAAATTGTTCATTATTTAGTTTATCAAGTTCCTGAAGCAATAAATTATAATGTGACTTTGTCAAAGAATAAAATCGGGCACAAGTTAAATACTCTTAGGTTTAATGAAAACTATAGGTTACGTCTAAGTTTAATTAGAATGTAATGACTCAAAGTGTACACATGTTACTACAATGAGTTGGCTCATTTGTTATGTGGATTATTTGTCAACACATGATTAAACACATACGTTAATACATTGAGTTAGCTCATTTGTTAACATGCGGTATTTGTAGACACATGAATAATTTAGCGCTTATATATGTAGCTCAAATGTCCCGTAGTTTTTAAATAAATAGCACATTAACTTTTTTTGATTAAAAACGTCTTTCATGTTTTTGAGCGTCATCTAAAATTACTAGTATCTTATCTGCCGAAATGCATCTACGTGTATTATAAAACAAACTGAGCAGGTTATATTTTTATAGCTACAATGTATTTACAATAGATCTTGTACGCACAATTTACATGCATATACCCTTTGTCATTTAGGAACTTATTCCGAAGAAATGGGTCAATACCTCTCCCCCTCCAAAAAATATATATATATATAGAAAGAAATCAGGCTCCCAAAACTTTTGGACAACTAATTTAAATTTGAAAAAAAAATCTAATCAATTTTCTTGCACGGCATTGTAATCGATAGCTTTAAATAATCTAAACCAGTACATGTACATCGCTAGCCAACATAAGTACATGTAATTGAAATATTAGATCACTGAATCGCTGAACAAATAGGTTCTGTAAACGTAACTTCAGAAGTAAATTTGGCCTTCATCTTTTTTTAATGTTTTATTATTATATACTACAATAAACAAGTACGCTTTGTTGATAATCTCCATGTTGATAGAGGTGGGAATCTGTGGGTTTAGTATGAAGATTGAAATCGAGTTTACCATCGACTAAAGTTAAAGTATTATGTGAAGAAACGTGTTGGAAGAGGTTGTTTCTGCTGTCAACCCCTTTTCATTTCGATGTCGTCTATGAAGCGCAACCAACTAAGAGGTTCGAAGGGTGACTGTGTTAGTAGGTTGCGCTCTAGATTACCCAGGATCATATTGGCATAAGATGGTGCAATTCGGTGCCCATAGCAGTGCCACTGACTTAAAGGTAGTGTTCTCCATTGAACCTAAAATTATTGAATTTTAGAACATGCTCTAGGAGCTTGGTGAGAGTTTCATACACCATCTTCATCCTTTTGGGTCCATGTACAAACTATTAATCATGTTAATTTTTCAATTTATTAGCTCGTTCCCCAATCGGTTTTGTTATTTTTAATTGTGTTCTATCCATTTTATTTTCTTTATTTAACTTCCATTAGTTTTGACATTTATGATTATTTATGTGGTCTTTTACAGGGCCAATCTTCCCTACAAACTTTCACTACGAATTATCTTACTAGTACAACTTAATTAACGGCAACCCCCATTAGCAACTTAGTTCGTTCGCGTTATCTTTCAGCACTTCTTCACAGACCGTCCGCTGCGTCGGACGGGATTTTTCTTTCTCGGGCTCGAAATCTTAGATACAAAGATGTAGCTGCCACGTTTTGATCCGGTGTTTATACATTATCTAGTTTTTATATATTAATTAGTTTGTAGTTTAGTGCTAGTTTTGTAGATGTTTTTCTTCTTTCTTAATATGTAGTTTTTATTTTGTTGTCCTGAAGAAGGGACGGGTTTTATCTTTTATTCTGCAGCCACATTGACTTCTGACAGGGCCAGCCATTTTGACGTCTTCGAAAAATACTGATTCTGATTGGACCATCAGGAATATTAACCAATGAAATTGAGTTTAACATTTTCTATCACAATGGCCGGTCTGGTCAGAAGTTGATGTGGCTGCAGAATAAAAGTGTGCGAATGTTTCTCGACTTGTTGCAATACTGCTGTTGTCAGAGGCAAAATCCCATCGTGAGCCCTGGACCGGTAAATGTCCTAGTAAAAATAAACTGGCGAATTCGAGAGAATAATGACGTATATCTTCGCTATTTTAAGACCCATCGACTTGAAATTCGGCATGAGTGTATCTTAGACATTATTTTTCTGAAAAATACACGCATATTGCAAGTGTTGTAAAAAATAATTGATTTATTAGGCTTTTGAAGCGAGCTTGTAGTTTTTTATCTGGGTCAGAGTTTGACCCCTTTCTTTATTTATGGTTACGAGGGTTGTTCGGAAATTATTGAGACAACTCGAATATTTTCTTTTCTAATTGACGAATTTTGGTGAAAATTGGCATAGACACTGAAGAAACGCCAACAAATAATAAAACAAAGTCATATTAAAAGAATATTTAATATTTTGTTTACGGCGGTAGATAAATAAGTCGGTGGTCGGGGTACCCGGCGCAGCCATGAACTCAGCGATTTAACAACTCAAACATCAACTTTATAAGTGGCCGTAGAATTACAGTTAATGATAAAAGAAATCAAATTAAATATGTTCATTTTGCTATTATTTGCAACTAACTTTTGATTAAGTTTTACTGATGTTCGAGTTGAAATACGGATATGGTACACATATATTTACCAAACAATAGAAATCTGACAACGACTTTACATTGAATTTGGACGTCAAGGCGGCGCATTGAAAACCGTCAAACTGGTGGATATCTCAGAAGAAGACCTTTTAAGGCCACGCAATTGCTTAAAAAACTATACGATGACAAGACAAGGTATAGAGCCTCAGCTCATCATATTTTTTTCACTGATTTTTTAAGTAGAATTAGGCTAAAAGGATTAATTATCAAGTACTTTTGACAAATAAATACATTGAAATTAACGTTAAAACGGGCTTGGCCCCTGTGATTCCACTACTCAAATTTGTGTCCAATGATTGTAACAATAAATATGTCCCTTTTTCGCCGTTATCCTGCTCAATGTCGGACTGCATTATAATTCTTTTTTTCTTTTTGTTTCTAAATATCGTATCTCTGAATTCGTTACCCAGTACAAATAGTGTAAAGTAACATATGAGGATATTCTAGCTGTTGCAATGTTTGAATAGAATTTTATGGGAAAATACTGAGCTTAAAAGTACCGTGTACTAAAAACAAATGTCACATGTTCACATGACCTAAACTACATGCATTAACAAAATTGAATAATGTACAAGCATATAAAAGTTTTACCACAACCATCCACTATTTAAATAAGGGACAGCAATGACTCAATACTTATCTTACATTAAACACATTATATTAGGACTTATTCAGCAAGCTTGAAATTCTGTGTGATTAAGGATTGCCGACATTTTCCATTACAAACAAATACGTATATGTAACGAAAATAAATGCTTTTTAATTTTTAAACTACAAGTAGTACAATTTTTAGTATCTTGGCTGTATAAAATGCTGTTAATGTCCCCTTCTGCAGATGAAATCTTCTGAAATTGGCGTTAAACAACATGACTTGGTTTCTTTGCGCTGCATGATAATACGATATGCATTGCTAGAAAATAGTCGGGCTTGATTTAATATGATTAAGACTCGGAGGTATTTATCTACTAATAAAAGCAAACGAATGAATTTTAATTCGGTTAATAAGTATCATAATTAATATATAACTAATAAGTCTTAGAAAAGAAATGTTACCTTTGTTACCGTTTGTAATAGGATTTGGTTTTGCGCTTGATCTAACATTAGTAGTGTCTGAGTACGTGATTGACTTTAATATCCAGCTTGATATGATGTCTTTTGTTGTCAATTTCCCATCTACGAAAGATCGATTGAGATAATGATCGATTTTTTTTTTCGTGAATGATCTGCAAAACATCTTTATAATACATGTAACTCTTTTTTTAGACACTAACAAAATAACAATTACAAAATAACATTACATTTATCATTACGAGATAATAAATATGTTGAAGCTTAATCCACAAAAAAGAAAAAAAGAACAGGTGGTGCATGGTTAATGGTATAACAAATATAATTTATTCATCAAGGAATATAGATTAAATTGTAATGTGAATACTCAACCTTGTATGCTAATGCCTTTGTTGATTATCAAAGTCAACAAATCTTACATCATTCTAGTTATCATATTAGGTTATGCAGTTTTCTAGCATTAACATGCTGATAATTTTATTATAAAAAATAGAAACAGAAGACATCATGCGTAATAAGAACAAAATATAATTATACCTATGTCAGGCATTGACGCAAAGCACCCCGTGATATGATTACACCCCGTTATTGGACAGCCACATATTGATTGACATTTAAGTCCATATGATGGAAATGGACATTTCTTGCAATGTGATTGATTTCCATAAAAACCAATGCTGCAGTCTAAACATGAAATGAAAAAAGAGTTCTGATCTAGTTTGGTTAAAGAAAAACATAACTTCGCTCCAACTGTCCTGGCTTTTCTAAAACATATATTTCCGTAAAAAAGCAAAGGATATACACTAAAACAAGGAAAAAGCACAGAGCTAAAATGCTACACAAAAATTATTAGATTTTTACAAATTTTAAAATAAATAACAAATTATGCATTTTTGAGTTCAGCAGAGCGGTATATGAACAAAAACTGAAACAGGAACATTCTAAAAAATGATAATTATGTTAGTCTTAATTTATGAATATTTCTGAAATTCATATTCTATGGAAATGTTAATAAAACAAATCATAATCCACAGTTTTGCTATTATTATTTTTATACCCCCCGCAAACGAAGTTTTTTTAGGAGGGGGGTGTATATGAATAACCTTGTCCGTCCGTCCGTCTGTGCAAAATTCGTGACAGGTCCATGTCTTTCTTATGGTGAACGTTTGGAAGTTCTAACTTCACACAGATTGCTTATGACCTAAAAGTGTGTCAGGAGCTTGACCAAAGATCATCTGGGCAAGGTCAAGGTTACTAGCAGAAAAGGTGCAAAATTCGTGTCCGGTCCATGTCTGTCTTATGGGGAAACATTGATAGTTCTTAATTCACAAGAACATTTTTTATAAAATGAGGGTGCGTCATGACATTGACCAAAGGTCAATTGAGGAAGTTCAAGGTCATAGTTGCTTAATTTCGGTCTATCTCATGTCTTGTATTAATGGAATTTTATTCCTATTATTTCTATATATTTTTAAATATATAGAAAAAAATTCGGAATACAAATCGGGCTCACTATACCAAAATTTCAGAATGTTTAATAGCTGCTTGACATGTGGATTACCGTTTGGTTCGAGTTATGTTTCTTAATATAAGGATGCAAATGTCCTCACGCATTAACGGTTAAATTGCATCCATTATTTTCTGTAATAAAAAAAATCATTAGTTATGTTTTTTTTCTTAGTGTGAAGTATCAATTGTGAATTCGCTCACAGTACCTCTATTTTTTTCTGTAAAATCAATCTGTTTTATCAAGTCATTAACACAAAATGTCAATGTTTAAACAGATATTATTGCATAATAAAATTTTATTTTAGAAAATAAGGACAATATCTAAACTTTTAAAAACAAGAGATGTTCGACAAAAACTTATGCCCTATCCCTCGGAAATATCTGCAAAAAAATTTAACGGAAACTGCTAATAACTGGAACTTTTCTAAGTCCAAGACACGAAACCCTGTTAAAAATTGCTCAGTCGAATCCAAAATCGAACTTGACCTCGGTATTATTAAGATAAATCTGTTTACTAACTTTTATTTCAGTAAGTACAACCTCTGCAAACAAAATGAACAGATTCAACTGCAAATAATTAAAATTTTAAGTCGATGAGGCTTAACTTCGTTCAAAATATCTCGATCATACGCAAACTAACAATTTACGTAGATATTATAATTATTAATCTGTATACCAAATTCCATCTCAATATGTGCAACCTCTGCGAAGATAATGAACAGAATCCGCAAATAATTGGAAATTTTCTACGTCCGAGGGGCATAACTCCGTCGAAAATTGCCGATCGTACCCAAAATCGAACTTGATCTAGATATTATTAAAATAAATCTATATACAAAATTTTATAACAATATGTACAACCAATGCGAAGAAAATAAACGTTAATGCATTACATTACCTTTATTTTGTAAAAAGTCAAGTTTTTGAAAAGAAAATCTAAAAAAAGAGTTTATGCAAATATTTCAAAAATAAAATACACTTCAACATATCTACAGTTTCATGTTCACTATCAGATTCAAATGTAATGACTTAATATACAAGATTGCTGTTTCACTTTATGATCAGCAAAGTTTCAAAGGTTTCATCTTTCAAATGCATCCTCTTGGGTTTAAAAATCTTCCCAGCTATATTAACTTAATACACTTTCTACAGGAGCAGTGGAAACTAGGACTGAAAGATACTGTTTGACAATCTTTATCTTAGGATATATTAAGGGTTCAGGCAATAATAGGAAAAATACATGAATTTTGTATTTTCTACCAGTCCAAAATATTGTACTTTATACACAACACATGTATATTGAGAGAGGGAGAGAGAGGGGGTAATTATTTATATAACATAATTAAGTTATAATAATAATATTGGAAGTGATTTTCAAGCTTCAAGGACCATGGTTAGACAGAGCACTCGTTTTTGATCTCAAAGGTGCACGACTGTCCTCTAAATAAACATGCGGCTTTGAACTCATAAAACTGGTGATACAAAAGAAGACGAGAAAATAGTCTTCTAGCTTGCAACCCTAGAGAGTATTATTTCTCTTAGACAAAATATATTGTCCAGGCACGTAGCATCGTTTTTGAAAGTGGGGGGGGCCAGACCCATCCAAAAAATCTTGACAAGCAAAAGAAAAAAAAAGGGCAATTTAAAGTTTCCAAAAATCTTCAAAATCCTTATCCGTGGGGGGGGGGGGGGGGGGGGGGGGGATCATACTTCCAAAAAAAAAATCTTTCCTACCAAAATTGTTTTCCCCTCCAAATCATGAAATTCCTAATCCGTGTGGGGGGGGGGGGGGGGTAATATTCAATTTGCCTACTCATTTCCTTTTCTTCATATCAATTTTTTACTAACTTCAAAAAAAGTGGGGGGGCCAACTCCATTATAATTCATTTTTTTATATGTAAATTTTCAAAAATTTCTTGCTGAGAGAAAAAGTTGGGGGGGGCCAGGCCCCCCTGGCCCCCCCCTGATGCTACGTGCCTGATTGTCTAATTGTCTTGAATTCGTAAAAAGTTTACAGCTTTGGACTCACAAACCCTTTTATGAACATCTTGTGTTACCTGATAATACCAAGAACATTATACTTAACAGAGCAGTTCAGATTGAACATAAACCATTATACTTTATAGATCGGTTTAGATTAAACGCAGCACTTTAAGGTTTACTTTGTGGTCACGTAGACCAGAAAGTACGGGAAATGTTAACTATGACATCATACAAAACAACAAGTCTTCAAAAATGCCAACAAAAAAGTGATTTCCGATTGTTAACGGCACGAAAACATTAAACTACATTAAAAAGTACCTATGCGTGCAACTTTGTATTCAGATAAGTCCAACAACGATAAATATAATCAATGCCACTGACTGATCGCGGTGCACTTGTCGATGTGACGTCATGCTGTAAATTTTGACGCATATTTTGTGTAGAGAAAGGCGGATCAAACAATTTTTCAACATTGAAAAATGCATTTTATAAAAGAACAAAGCATAACTTTAAAACAATCATTATTCCATTAAATCCTATCTTTTGTGCTTGTTATCATACGACTTGTGATTATTTTTTCGAAAGTGTATTATTTCTTTTCTAGAGTGTTTAATGTTCAAGTTCGATGTGTTTGACATCGGGAAGTCTATCTTAATTCGCTTTTTACAAGGGCATATCATAAACAGATCATTACGATATTTTAAATATAAATTAAGGGAAAGTTTGATTTTTTAAAAATGCTGCTGCTTTGATGAAATCTATAGAATGAATAAACAAATACGTAAAATATCAAGCGAAGGTCATATATAAATTCCAACCGGAGCTCATTTCTTTGATATTTATTCTATTGTAAGATGAACTGTATACAAACCAGCAACATTTTTCAGAATCTACTAGAAGAGTAGGATTTATTTTTTATGTAAATTTTTATTCAAGTAAGGGTATGCCCTTTTAATATTGAAATATGTTTATGACCTCCATTCGGGAGAATTATCAACACATGTCACGTGATTATCATTTCAGGGGACCATACTAAGTATCATACAAAGAAGCATTTATTAGACTGTTTCAATTAATATCACATTTATATCATAATACATGTAGAATAACTTAACAGAAATATTTTTAATAGTAGATGCATCGTTTTATGAACGTTTATATACCCTGATATTTTCATAGTAAGACTTAACAGTGCTGCTAAGTACATTTTTTTTTTTTTTTTTTCTTTTTTTTTTTTTTTATAAAAACACGGGTTAGACCTCTGATGAGGGGCACACCTTGGAAAATCTCCTAAATATGCCCACAACACCAATTCAGGTGTCAGGTCTTCATCCGTCGGCACAAGTGGTGCCGGTTGGCAATTATTTTTACATTATACTAAATGAAGTGACATGACATCACATCTGTTAACGAAATTAATTACTCTTGTAATATCTAAATGCAATTATGACTTTGACATGACAATGTTTCTAATTTCTTGATGAGTAAATAAAAGTTAACAAAGCTAATTAAAAGTTATTCAACCAAGCAGGTACTTATGAGTCATTACTTTTCTTCTTATAACAGGAAAATCACATCACTAAATGTACTCAAAACACGTGATGACCTTTATATTTGTGCTCATGGCGCATGAGATAGCTAAATGTATGTACAGGAAATTGAACGTTGCAGATTTTCAATGCAAACATAAAGGGAAACATTGATTGAAAATGTGTGTATATATATATATATATATATATATATATATATATATATATATATATATATATATATATATATATATATATATATATATAGCTTAATGTCGGACTGCATTATAATTCTTTTTCTCTTTTTGTTTCCAAATATATTATCTCTGAATTCGTTAAATAAATATATAAAATATAATTATACCTATGTCGGGCATTGACGCCAAGCACCCCGTGATATGATTACACCCCGTAATTGGACAGCCACATATTGATTGACATTTAAGTCCATATGATGGAAATGGACATTTCTGGCAATGTGATTGATTTCCATAAAAACCAATGCTGCAGTCTTAACAGGAAATGAAAAAAAGAGTTTTATTCAGTTTGGTTAAACAAAACATCACTTCGCTCAAACTGTCTGGCTTTTCTAAAACACATTAATTACAAAAACTCTAAACTCTCTTTTTACACCTACCTTTGCCATTAATATTCCAGGAAAGCATAAATATACCTAAACAAATTGATACAGTCATTTCATACATGTACATTGTTGTACCAAACTATGGAATATTTCCGTAAAACGATAAGGAAATACACGAAAACAAGGAAAAAGCACAGAGCTTAAATGCTACACAGAAATTATTAGATTTTCACAAATTCGAAAATAAATCAGAAATTATGCATATTTGGGTTCAGCAGAGCGTTATATGAACAGGAACTAAAACAGGAACATTTATAAAAAATGATAATTATGTTGGTCTTAATTTATGATTATTTCCGAAATTCATATTCTAATGGCATGTTAATAAGTTGGGGGTGGGGGTATATGGGAATCACCTTGTCCGTCCGTCTGTCTGTGCAAAATTTGTGCCCGATCCATATCTTTCTTATGGAGAAAGATTGGAAATTTTAACTTCACAGAGATTGCTTATGACCTAAGGGAGTGTCAGGTTCTTGACCAAAGGTCATTTGGGCAAGGTCAAGGTTACTAGCAGAAAAAGTGCAAAATTAGTGTCCGGTCCATGTCTTTCTTAAGGGGAAACATTGGAAGTTATTAATTCATATAAACATTGTTTATAAAATGAGGGTGTGTCATGACCTTGACCCAAGGTCAATCGAGGAAGTTCAAGGTCATAGTTTAAAAAAAAAGCTTAATATTTGTCCAAATCAAGTCTTGTATTAATGGAAATAATGAGAAGCGAAAATTTGACACGCAGCTTTCTTGTGTCAGGGCACATAATATTAATTTTTAGACTATCATCCCTGCTCGTCTCTCTAAAAATGGCCTGCCCCGATGAATTTTTTCTTTTAAATATGTGGAAGAAAATTCGGAATACAAATCGGGCTCGCTATATCAAAATGTTAAATGGCTGATTGACATG
The DNA here is from genome assembly GCA_015776775.1 of Magallana hongkongensis. Classification (NCBI taxonomy): domain Eukaryota; kingdom Metazoa; phylum Mollusca; class Bivalvia; order Ostreida; family Ostreidae; genus Magallana; species Magallana hongkongensis. The sequence goes on from CM027471.1 coordinate 7,924,128, forward strand.
TGGATTACCGTTTGATTCGAGTCATGTTTCTTAATTTAAGGATGCAAATGTCCTCGCGCATTAACGGTCAAATTGTATCCATTATTTTCTATAATAAAAAAATCATTAGTTATGATTTTTTCTTAGCTAAGGGTATCAAATGTGAACTCGCTTACAGTATCTCTTTTTTTTCTGTAAAATAAATCTGCTTTATTAACACTACTGGCTCTAAAAACCCCTGTCCGTATGAAAATCCCCTGTCTTCCCCTGTCACCCCCTGTGTTTTCACTGTCATCCCCTGTACATCCCCTGTGTGCCACTGTACAGAGCCCCTGTATACCCTGTCATCCCCTGTGCGCCCCTGTACACATCCCCCTGTGTGCCACTGTAAGCCCCTGTCACCCCCTGTCCGCCCCTGTCATCCCCTGTAAGCCACTGTATACCCCTGTGCATACCCCTGACATCCCCTGTACTGTCTTTTACTGCTCGCTAAGTAAATAAATAGCTTTTAATTAATTCGGATTTTTAAAAATTTATATTAAGCATTCATGTTTTAGACGGTGATTGTTTTTCTTTGCATTTCATAGAGGGCAATATTATTACAAACGTAAATAATTTTGTCTCTACATTGACACAAATCAAGATATACTTGTATACCGATAAACCGCTTATTTTATTACATGCATTAAGTTTATACAAATGACCGTGTTCTGTAATTTGTATAAAAAAAAAGAAAGAAAAATAAGTGGAGGAGTGCGTGAAATCTGCAATGTTCTGTGCCCTGTATAATAACACAACATGATCAGCACGTGCAGATAACCACACACCGATCGAAATGATGAAATGATATATTTTGAATGTTTTGACCAGTGTAATGATACATAGAATTAAACAGCCTTAATGAAGTTCATGTAAATCGCTGATAATTGCTGTCAGTATTGGTTTTTTTTTATAAATCATGAGAGAGAGAGAGAGAGAGAGAGAGAGAGAGAGAGAGAGAGAGAGTTGATTTTTTTCGGAAAAGGGGATTAGACCGGTCCATTGACACTTTTAACTTCTATCAGCTAGTGTGCATTTTCCAGTTGAGTTATCTATATGCATTATTCTATAGAATTGTCCTCATGCATTTACACTGTAGAGCAATGATACCGTTAATGGATGATTTAATGCGTGAGTGTATGCAAATGCCGGTAACGGGGTACCATTTAATTATACACACATGTATTATTTTAAACAATGGTCCGGGTTTCGGATCAGAAAAATATCAGGCATTTATTTAAATTTTATTTCATTTGAAAAATGAAAAATATAAAAGAGCAATATACAGTTTTAATTCATATCACTGTGCCAAATAATATTCTGAATTTAAAGCTTTTCAATCTTTTCATGTTTGAAATTCTCAGAACTGAAAAATTGAAATTTTCAATTTCTTGTTTCTTTACTTGACAGACTGGGAAAAAAGGTCATAAGGTGTGTTTGAACAACATATTGCATTATTGTGTAGCATTATCGAGCATCCAGACCTGAGAACGTGTGTGTATATACAAGTACACGTGTGTCTGTCACCTCATTGTTATTAATCTCGCTACCGTGCACTGCAAATTGTCAAGAAGGGCTGTATACAGTATATAGCTATTATATAATCACTGACCGACCATTCAGATCTGAGGAACTGTGTGTATATATACGTGTACACGTGTGTCTATCATCTCTTGCTACCGTGAACTGCAAATTGTCAAGAAGGGCTGTGTACAGTAGCTATTATATAATCACTGACCGAGTGAAATAATGTCAACATCTTCTCCTTTGAAAACTGTAGCTTCAATCAGCTAGTTGTTAATCATGTGTCTTCAAGTATTTTGATCAATTGATCTGGTCTAGTATAAAACATTGATGTATTAAAAATCAATATGACAGCTCTAAGTTAATCTAAATAATTATAGAAAATTGGTTATGAAAATTAATTAGGATTGCATGTTTACATACAAGGAAATTAATTCCCGATTAAACTATTAGTAACTTTTCATTAAAAATCAATGCAATCTCTCTCTCTCTCTCTCTCTCTCTCTCTCTCTCTCTCTCTCTCTCTCTCTCTCTCTCTGTATAAACTCCTTAGGCTACATGTAAAGAACACACTAGTTCTACATTTACATGTATGTTGTGTATTTTTTACTAGGAAATTAATTCCAGGGTAAACTATATAATTAATAAATTTAATTCAAAATCAATGCAAACTCTCTCTTTCTCTCTCTCTCTTTCTTTCTCTCTCTCTCTCTCTCTCTCTCCAATTAGCCGGTCAGAAACGTATTGAACAAACATAATAAAATAATTTCTTAGGCAAATTTATATAAGCTATTGAAGCTTTATTTTGCTATGCACGGGAAATTAATAAAGGTATAACCAAGAACTTGGTTAGAAAAAAGAAGAAAGATGTACTCTATCGTTACATAGCTGATTATAAATTCTATATTCTGACTGATTTATTGGTTTTAGTTCGCTCCTATATGTTTAGATATATACAAAATTAAAAACCATGTGCCGCGCTTGATCTTAGTCTCTAGTGTGTTGTTTATTACCAAGTATCATATGATTCAAAGGCTTAAGATATTCATAAGTAAAGTGTACATATATCTGTAGACAATTCAAAAAAATGAATAATTCACTCTAGGTTGTATTCTTATGTCTTTTAATTTTTTTCAAACATTAGGGAGTAGCGATGTTCCCGAGCTCCAAACGACAACATGCACTGAGGCTTGAACACCTGATATAAAAAATAATTCCCGCCTTCACCTGAGGTTTACCACCCGGTGAATCTCAAATCTTTTTTTGTTAGCATGATTATTAAAGTATCAATAAATTATCAACTAAAACATGTGATTTCTAAAATTACAATAACAGTGTGTCTTGTGATTCGGCGCTGTTGAGTGCAAATATAGCTCAAATATAACACATGTGATTTCAATAGCTGAATTAAGAAAATGATATTAAAAAAAAAACAAGTCAAAAGCCGTACAGGGGATGTCAGGGGCATGCACAGGGGTATACAGTGGCTTACAGGGGATGACAGGGGCGTACAGGGGATGACAGGGGCTTACAGTGGCACACAGGGGGATGTGTACAGGGGCGCACAGGGGATGACAGGGTACACAGGGGCTCTGTACAGTGGCACACAGGGGATGTACAGGGGATGACAGTGAAAACACAGGGGATGACAGGGGAAGACAGGGGATTTTCATACGGACAGGGGTTTTTAGAGCCAGTAGTGTAAGTCATTAACTTAATTGTCAAAGTTTAAACAGATACCATTTAAATAATGAAATTTTATTTTGGAAAATAAGGACAATATCTAAACTTAAAAAAACAACAAGAGATTGCCCTATCGGAAACATTTGCGAAGAAAATTAACAGAAACTGCAAATAACTGGAACTTTTCTAAGTCCAAGACACGAAACCCTGTCAAAAATTTCTCGATCGTACCCAAAATCGAACTTGACTTCGGTATTATTAAGATAAATCTGTTTACTAAATTTTATTTCAGTATGTGTAACCTCTGCAAAAGAATGAACAGAATCAACTGCAAATAATTGGAAATTTTAAGTCCATGAGGCATAACTTTGTTGAAAATATCTCGATCGTACGCAAACTCAAACTTGACCTAGATAATATTATAATTAATCTGTATACCAAATTTCATTCAATATGTGCAACCTCTGCGAAGAAAATGAACAGAACCCGGAAATAATTGTAAATTGTCTACGTCCGAGGGGCATTACTAAAATCGAAAGTGATCTAGATATTATTTAAAAAAAATTGTTACCAAATTTAATAACAATATGTACAACCAATGCAAGGAAAATAAACGAAAACCGTTGGTGGACCGACTTACAGACCGACCGACAGACAGACAGACGGCATGTACATGCACTAGAATTTATGACCAGCAGCGAAAAATTAAAATCTAATTTCTTATAAGATAGCCTAATGAAACATGCATGATTCCATTTGATAAATTTGTTATGTCAGGCAAGCTTTTTAGAAAGCTGTTACTTGTGGTTGATAATGGTTCATCCTAAAACTATGAATTAACATACTTTATCAACAACACATCACCATTAAAAATATAATAGATCACACATCTGAATATGTCATGGTATACATGTACATGTAACAATCAGAAATGTCCATTTCATGATTTTGCCAAGCACAGTTTACAAACTAAAGTTCCTCCCCTTATCGCTGTATAAAGAGTTAAATACAATTCATTTTGTATCATTATGAATTCAATCGTAATTTAGGTTTTAATACATAAGACTAATTTATTTAATGATGGTAATACACTGTAAGCATCAAAGTATCACAATATTAATAGAATCGTTTATTATAACAAGTGTGGGATAGTGAAATTCCAACGAGGAGAAAAGATTCACGGTCTAGGACAACCATCAAGCTTGAACTACATCACCAGCATTAGTAAATAATGAATGGTTATTTTCCCCGCATTATTTTACATTTCAAACAACTTTCTGTTATGACGTTCAAAAAACTACGTTCGGTTAATCCCTCCACATGCTTTAAACAGTAAGTTCAAGTCAAAATAAGAGCATACGACTGTTTTTATCTTGATAAAAATATGAGGAATTGTAATTAAGTAAGGAAAACAATTACTTAATAGATAATCTTAATCACTTTGCATTTCCCTATAACAGACAACGTCTGTTTACAGCTGCAAGAGGCCATACTGAATATTTATTAGAAAACAACATTAGAGAACACCCTCCTCAAAATTAAATTTGATTCAAAATTTTATTACATCAGACTATTCTATATTTTTGCTGTAAAACAAATTCAAACGAGAGATGTTTGTAAAACACATATGCCTCCCTTCCTTGTGCGAAGAAAAAGGACGGAAACTACAAATAATTGAAAATTTTCTAAGTCGAAGGCACATAACTATGTCAAAAAATTATTGGTCGTATCAAATTTTTTACATCACTGAGATATTATTGGATAATATTTTTTTCTGTGTCAAATATATTCCACTGTACCCCCCCCCCCCCCCCCCCCCCCCCCACCATACCTTATATACAAAGATTAATTTTACTTAGTTAATGGAACTAAATTGTTCTATATTTTATAACCAAAAACATTATAATTATTCTGCTCCAAGTTAAGAAAAAAAAATCATAACAAAATATTATCAATGAAACTGTATGAAATGGGAACCAATGTGGTTTTTTTGAAAATATTCACCTGCATGAAACGAAATTATAAATTAAATTATTTAATAAGCTCTGTAAACACACATTCATAAACAGATCTAAAAAGCACACATTGACATGATTATAATTTTTTTGTATAAAATTAGTTCTGCCTCTTGTTTATAATTGTTTCTAACAAAATATAAAAACGAATATTGAGATTAAAACACAAATTAAAAGCAGAAAATTCGAACGGTTTTAAATTGAGTTGTCATGTACGTTAATGTTTTTAAAATTGTTTACATATATAATCATAAACATTTGATATATCATCAAGACAAAGTCTATTAGGAATTAAGGTACACAAATCAAGCTTACTAAAACGCTACAATCACAACATCCGAGTGTATGTAGATCTCTATGTTAAATTATATAAGCTAACTGTGTATCAATTTCATTGGTTTTTTGTTTCACGTGTACTTTTAACAGATTGTTAGCATAAAGATATATATTTTATTGTTACGGAATTGAAATATTTGTTAAATATTTAAGAAATAAGGTATTATTTTTGGATGTCTATCGGGATATAAAAACGGGTTGCTCACGTGATCATATGTTTATCTTTTATGCTTAAATTATTTTTCATTACGATATCTAATAGGTGTGTTTCAGGCTTTTAGCACAAGTCGGTCAGTTAAAACACATAAAAAAAGTAGTGACCTAGATTATTCATACGCTACTTTGACCTCTTGACCCATACTGGTGTTATGCAGGAATAACAGCGTAATGCGCAAACAGTGTTATATAATGGAAAACATTTGCAAGTGTAACTATTTAAAATTTAAACTGTTTTTCATTGAACAATAAATTCTGATTCAAATATGTTAATGAATAGCTGTCTGAGACCTTACTGTAAGTATATCATCTTGAAAATTTTTCGTTAATTAGTCTACCATTACAATACTCCAAGATTTTGTCAAGTGTGAATAGTTTTGTTAAATCAAATTATGGGTTTTAAAAACATTTAAATGCTACTCGTATGATGTTAAATTCTTGATTTTGTAGTTTTATATTACCAGTCATTTTGACCGACTAGATAAGGAACAATACCGAACATTTTATATATAATACCAGGTTTGTCGGTGGGACCGGCTTATTTTAAAATTTCTGATTAATGAGAGAGAGAGAGAGAGAGAGAGAGAGAGAGAGAGAGAGAGAGAGAGAGAGAGAGATGGAGATAGAGTAAATTATAGTCCAGGATATATCTTTGAATTTACTAAGGTGTGGCTCAAATCTCACATTAAAAAAAATACCATATTTTTATATTTGGGGTTCGTTGGGATTTTTCCGTCATTGGAAATTGCAGGAAGATCTGTCCTGGCATATGAGTTTTCCTTTGATAGATTTTCTGCTTTACAGCAATTTACAAGTTATGCATATAACCTTGCTGTCTTTCAATACAGTGAGAAATAAAATAAATTGTTGAACACATTAGGGCAAAGAATAGAAAAAATAAATAAATACACGCGTGCCATGATTTGAGATTTGCAAGTAGCATGGGATTGGTTAGTCTTAATAAACATTTAAAGCTGCTTCGTCCGATTTTTTTGTAATTACAGTATCAAAGTTGTTTTCATACAATTCATTTATCTTAGAAAGTTATGGACTTTCTCCAATTTACACCAGCAGAATCAGTTTCCTTTCAAAGTAAGAAATATTCAAAGTAAATAAAAATAATTTCTCTTTGGGCAAACGAAAAAACAAACCAAAATGCATCACGGGAATGTTTAGAAAAGGAAACCGCTTGGTTTCGTCCCCCGAATGATTGGGGTTATTCAACCCGCATGCTATGCATCGATTGTAAAGAAAGCAGACTTTGGAAATATTAGCGAACAAAACGTACACATGTTTATTTGTAATTTGTCTGATCATTTCGACCTTTATTTAAAGCGATGTCAAATTCGTAATACAACCATATCCGTCTCGTCGTCAGGGGTGAAATTTAACATGAGGCGAAATAACGCAGTACCTTTTAATGTCGTTTGTTTTGTTAACAAATTTTGTACGTATTTTTCTTCATTGAAATTTGGCATAATTGACGGGTAAAACTACTGCAATGTCTATTATATATACTAAGCATAGCCATCGTTTAAAAGCGTGCAAAAAATAATTTGATATAAAATCGGACAAAGCAGCTTTAAAACATATGACTTAAACATAGAAACAAACATTCAAAATATAAAATCAATGACCTCAACTTATTTATCAAATTATATTTGCAGGTTCTTGTTTTTGGGATTTTTTATTTATTTTTTGGGGGGAGGGGCGATCGGAAAATGAAAATGTATCAAAGACATAAAACGCTTGACAAAGTATGGGGAAATTACATTCTACTTATGAAAACATTGTTTTGAACGGTGATGACTATTAGCGGTCAAAAATAAGAATACATCCCATATTCACATAATGTAACCACTTTTTTAAACAAATAGTGTAAACAAATAATCTAGTAGAATTGGATAATTATACAACATTCACATAATAATAATAATAATAATAATAATAATAATAATAATAATAATAATGTTCAACCTGATATTTTAAATTTACTTTTAACTGAAGAATACTTATGCCTTTCTGTACCACTATGTTGAGTAAGTGTTCAATTATTAAATTTAGTAAATTGTCAAACAAGATCATATGCACTACATTCTTAAGCCTAAACGTTGCTCATTCTAAGGGATTCATTGGTCCAGACTTTTTGCTTAGGTTAAGTATTATATGGCTGCGATCAGATTTTGTTTTCATTCAGTTCCAAATAAATTCAAGAGTTATTGAGAGATTCAAGATCATTAGCACATGCTTAAGTCATTAATAAGAAACTAATAAAGTCTACTATCCTTCAGAATTGCTTTAGTCTCATCTATTCTACAATATTAAAATAATAGACTCGATTTTTTGGTCTTTAATACCGAGAAATCGGAGGAATTGTAACTGCCCCCGATTTCAACCAATTTTTAAATAGTATCGTATGAAAATGAAATCTTAACAAATCAATGTAAAGAGGATGCCTATAACTTTAATCTTGATTTTAGTCATCATTGCTCACTCGCTGTTTATCTATGACGTTACTTAAATGACCTAATTCCCGCAAATTTGCAAACAAATGAAGATATTTTCATTTTTGCTCTATATTTTGCATTCGGAAGTATAGAGCGCAGGTCTGCTCAAGTGCGATTTTAACATATGTTTTTCTTCAGATAGTTATACATATTATACTAAAAATTGGTACTTGAGCAAGCCTGCGCTTGATGTTTCCCAGTCGAAAAACCATCGGAAAACACCCATATTTTGCTACAAAACATCAATTTATCAAAATAATGCAATATTCATGACGTCATTTCTACATTATGACGTCACTGTGGTGATAACCTTTTACACCTTTATTTTCAATATGATTTTAACTATCTTTCACCTTATTTTAAAGCTCTTTCTAAAACTTTGATTTGGGGGGGGGGGGGGCAACAATTGCATAAAACCGCACTTAGTCCTTTGTTTTTACACCGTTTTACTTTTCTCAATTAAGCTTCGCTAATTAATTACTAATCAACGAAAATTCCTTTTAAAAATTCGAAAATCATCTGGATGTTTTGGATTTTACAATTTTGCAATTTGATAAAATTTATAGATGAATATATGGTATTAACAACCTCAAAATGGTTTGTTATGAATAACTTTAATTACTGTTATTTTCAGTGGAATTTTCTCCAAAATCGTTTTGGAGCGATTCTTCACTTTTTTGCTACATTACGGGTATATGTGATATGGGAGTCATTTAAACTGTCATGAAGCCTGTCCCGAGACACTGTTAGATTATTCTAACTAAGCAGAGTGTAGTAAAATTAACGGCATTATTGTAGGCTTATTATAGCTTTGTTACGTAAATGTTAAAAATACGGTGTGTCGATGTTTTTATTTCGTTAATTTCCGATATCAATGTCAACTTGTGCACGCACGGGTCTAAGTATAGTTTATAATGAAGTATGGAATATTGTACATCATAAATTCACTTACTTATAGTCTATAGTTTTTAAAATATTTTTTTTTCATCATTTTAAAGACTGGGACCATTTTTTTTTCAAAACAAAATCTAGTCTGTAACTAAAAAGACACTGAGGAATTATTAAAGATATATTTTTTCTAAGAATGTTCTTGCCTTTATTCCATATCATGACCGTGGACAGCAAGCAGATGAATAATTATAAGAGAGCAGGACTAAGACATGAAATTCCCCAGTTCAGTTTAGAATTTCTTAACAAGCGCTGATTTATTCAATTTTCAGTTTTGTAATATACACTTTAATGTTCTTTGGTATATGTACTCAAGGTATGACTTTCATTGGTAAATGTTGTGTATTTGACAATGTTCATATTACTCCGGGATTTGTTAATCCCCACCAGTGATCCGGAATTTATTCATGTTGGTTTTGTATGCTACATTCATTTAAACGTGTTTAAACAACACAAGTGTTATCACATATCTCTTGAAATTCCTTACTATACCTAACTACACAGAGATCTAACAGTATATATGACTGTATTTATACATTTATGAAAATCAAACGTCCAATAACTTTATTCTTAAGTTAAATATATGAATCACTTGTTTTTGTTTTTCTATATTTTTGAATAATTGGATCATGTGCACTGTGTTAAAAAAGCTATTTCTTTGTATGTAAAAAAAATAATAATTTTGGGAAGGGATCTGTAGAACAATATGCATGTTATCTTTAAACTATATAAATATATTTGTTAATATTATCTCAAGCAAAAAAACCTTATATTTTGTGTGCTCAAATGTATATTTTCCTTTTGATAAATATGAAAATAACTTCCAACACACATAAATTTTCATATGATAATTATATGAAAGGGGCATTATTGATTTTGTAAATTATATGTGGATCATATGATTTGTCACATATGATTCACATATGATGCCCTTTTTTATGATATCATATGAAACAAATCATATGATTCACATATGCTAATCATGTGGCGAAGTCACCAATGTAGTTTAAATGTTATTTGCATTTAGAGTATGATTTTTACTTATCCGATTTATTTATCTAACGTTGTTATTGATGTACACACGATACACTGACGTTTTCAAAATACGACCCTTCATAAAATAAACATGGTCTGCACAATATCACCATCACGATTTTTTGCATACACCTCAAGATAAAAAGGTTATTTAATATAACACGATTTGGCAGTGGTGATTTCATGCAGACCTATCCAAATATCCAAAAACATTCAGAGCATTTCGTGTATTTTTCGGAAATATGCATTCCCATGATATGTCATTGATTCGGAAATTTATTCAACATATTCTCTTGCCAAGGGGAATAACTTTTTGTAACAGGTAGAAGTAGAAAGTATTTATATATGCACACATATTTGTTCTGACATCTTTGAAATTTTACGGTAATTTTTTGACACTTACTCTTTTGGAAAAAGAGTCATTATTCTCTGTCGAAAAATGACCCCCGGTTAATATTCTACCGGAGGTCATTATTCTGCTTTACAGGCCCGCTTTACATGTACATCAAACATAGTAAATAAGCGACAATAAATCAAAGAAAGTCATTTTCATCAGTAACTACCAAACCAAAAGTTGTGTCACTGCACAAACTATTACACTGAGTTCAATTTGAGCACGCTTCTACAATGCCGAGGATTTTCGTAATATGTGTCACTGGATTTCAGTCCATTTCGTTCGTCTTTTACTGGATATTCCTTACCAGCGCAGTGAATGTCATATTTTCTTTTCAAAACATATTCGGGTGAATGAAATACTTGAATTTGTACCAATGAACATTACAATAGAAATTGAAAACTTAAATTGCTGTATTCGGAGATGAAAGGGAAATTATGAATATGAATGAATTCATGACAGTTTAAAAAACACTTCCTCTTCTACGAATACAATTTTCGAAATTAATACAATGGACCTACTCCTAGGTTTTCATTGGAATGCTCATTTTTACTATATGATACTTTACCGTTAGGTACGAAAGACGAATAGGGCCACATAAAAAAATATTTTTAACGAGAAAAGATCACGTTATTACAAGTTAATTAATGTATCTCGTTATTACGAGATAATTATCTCGTAATTACGAGAACAGATTTCGTTATTACGAGAAAAGATCTCGTAATAACGAGTTAATTATCTCGTTATTACGAAAAAAGATCTTTTTAAAATGGCACATTTCATTGTTCTTTTCTCTTTTTGTAAAGTGTATGAACTCCTGCAATGTCTATTATTATAAACACCCTTTGCATGATTTAAGGGCTTTATGATAGATTTGATCACGCCCCGACCGAAATGATCACCTCATAATATTCAAAGAATGATTCCTTATTCCTTAAATTAATATAATTTTAAACCATCGTACGATTAAATATTTAAATATAAATAAGCAAACCCCGCTGGCGCCTCAATTTGGCGTCATTTGTTTTATGGGTTATATAGTACAAAATCGATACGTAATGTTATCACAAACAAAGACACTGGAAAGTATAAACATCATCGTTTAAAAGCGTACACATAATTTGACATAAAATCAGACCAAGCAGTTTTAAAGAGACTTCCGAAGAAGTAGCAAAGCAGATTGAGAACTGTTTATGAAAAAGAATGATACATTTAATTTGTTTTCAGACTCCAAAATTTTCCTATACCAAACCAATTATTTCCAATATGCATGTAGGTTGTGTATGAACATATAAAACACAATTCGGATAAATCCTATATATCCGTTATTGAAACTCTATAGTCATTAAAGTCATCTGTAACTAACAGAGTCGTGTTTAACGACTATGGGTTTACCTAGTATTTACTTCGGAGTGAGATTATAATAATTATATAAGTTGAAAACTCTTTCCACGTATTCATATAAGATAAAATGTCAAATTAAATCATTTAATGTATAAATTAATGAATAATGATCGTTGTTATTTAAAAATAAATCAAAATTAAATCAACGCTTCTGGAAAGAAAAAGATAGACTGAAAGGGTGATCCAGTCGACTAAGTCTTTTCAGAAAAGCAACATTTTATATAAATCTCTTCTCGTAATAACGAGATCTTTCCTCGTAAAAACGAGATCTTTTCTCGTAATAACGAGATGATTAACTTGTAATAATGAGATCTTTCCTCGTAATAACGAGATCTTTTCTCGTAATGACGAGGTAAAAATATTCTTTTATGTGGCCCTATTCGTCTTTCGTAGTTATAATTAGGTGCATACACACCTTCTAACATTTCTAACACAATGGCATTAACAATGAATTCGAAAAACTTTTTTAAAATGTCACCATATTTTCACTGTTTTTATGTTTTTACATATATTCATTTAGTTTCATATAAAGCGTTTATTTTAATAATTCAAATAACAGACAGAAAGAGGATTTTATAACTCTTAATTTTCCTAAAGTTAGAAAACTGTGAACTTGTCTAAGGCTGTTTAAAAAATTATTCTACGTTTAACGTCACAGGAAAATTTAAAACCTACAAGGGAGGGAGGAGAAATAAACAAACAAAAATTTCAAATAAATGTGTATTTTTTGAAAGTCACCCATTCAGTTACCAATACATCAACACTGTCATATAATACATATGGTAGGATTCAGTCCATGTTAATTCTTGCATTTTCCAACCAAATTCTTTTGTGTAATTTTGGTTTATGTCCTTTATGTAAGTACATCATGTATTGTATACTGGACGAAAAGTGGAGTGACTTGCAAGCACATATAGTGTTACATCCAATTAATTTTCATCACCATAAAAGTAGCAAACCAAAGTAAACTTTTGTGGAAAATGTTGCTCAACACATGTGACTCCCAAGTTATATACAATCAAAATAATGACATTATTTCATACATTTTCATAATGACACATTTTAACATTTATCATATCAGAGCTGTGTTGTCAGATTCATTGTACCAACTAATAAGAACTTAAGACAGTGTTCTTGAAGTAACTGCCACCCTACAAGTGTATTCCACTTCTTCTTTCGTATTGTTATTCTTTATCAAAAATGTGTTAAAAATGTAGATACATTTCAAATGGAAGGGATTTGAAGTCTTTATCATGCGAGAACTTTAATCAGTAAATTATGCTGACTTAATGCATATAATACTGGGTCTCAATCATACTTCTTCTTTGGCTTTCACTTTAAGATATTACATCCATAAGTCACATTTTTAACATCAATTATTTATTGTTAGTTTGAACACTAAAATCGTAGTAAGATTTAGTGTTTATTCACCTTTGAAATACAACAGAAATTAAAAAGTAACAAATTTATCACATCTTGAAGTTAACATTGCATTTGATGGGGAAAGGTATAAAGTCTTTTAAATATATCTTTTTAATACAGTGTTGGTACAGTCAGAAGTTGAATAAGCTTTACCCATCTTAAAAAAAAGCCAAAATCGTGACTTCAAAGTACATATTTTGATTTTTTTTCAATAAGATGGGGAGTAATTTCAGTTGTTGTTAGACTACTTTAAGAAATAAATACAACAAACCTCCTTTTGGGGCGAAAGTTGGTTCAGCATGGTTCAAGCTCTGTGACTTGACAACCGACATTATACACAGTAATAAAGATTTGAATTGAAATAAGATTTTTACTGTCTACTTCGATCATGTGTTGATCCATAATTTTTCGTTTTTAAATGTTTTTTTTTACTTTCATAGTGGCGTAGAATCTCATTTTCTTCGTATTTTGAACAATACCTGCTATAATGTAGCCCTCTCCCGATTTTTTTTTTTTTGGGGAGAGGGCTACAACTCCATAGGATCTCCGTAATGGTGCAAGTGCGGGGGTGATTCAAATAAAAATAAAAAATATGTGGAAACTCGTTGTAAACAAGTGAAAACTAGGAAATAAACATTGAATTCGACGTTATAATAGAAAAACGCACCCCACACTTAAAGGATTAAGATTTTCATGACCTCCTCCCCTTTTTTGCCTTTCAAGAATAATTTGATACAATGTGCCTTGTTATATTTAAAGAATAAATAAATAAATGTATTTAGATTTCTTAGATTAAATTAAAATAAATAGGTCATTTGTTTTAGTTAAAGGGGGGAGCACCAAGCCACACAGCGCTTGTTATTTCACCATTAAGAGCCTTAATGAGAGACCAGGTTGATTTTTTAGAACATCATGATGTCAGTTCCATTGCTCTTATGGAAATGCAAATGTTGCAGTGTGTGCAGCAACTTTTGCAACTGCCCCCGCCGCTCAAAAGACCACCTGCTATCATTCTTGACTTAATTCTTTGGTTGTACATGATAAAATTTGTGACTGCATATACCTTACTTTTGTATGACATTAAATGATTGCGTTAGGTTTCCTTTTTTTTTTTTAGTATTGTATCTTTGTAACATTATCATTTGTTCTAACTCTAACTGGCTTGGTGGTACATGTATTACATATTGCAATTATAGACTTGAACAAGGCTCAATGTGTCCCTTTATTTAATTTGATATATGTCTGTCTTAAGTTGTTACTTAATAATATTATAGCAATTGACACATTGGAATAGAGTATTTAATCAGCAGGAAATTACTTGATTCTGAAAGATAGCATACTATATAAATGTAGGAGGGAATAAAATTGTAGATGAAATTGAAAAAAAAATAACAAAAGTCCTGGCCCCAGGGCCATAAAACTTAGATGAGCTTACTTTTGATCCAAGTCTCAGTTTTACAAAAGGAGCATATAGTGAAAAGGTGAGACTGAGATCAAAAGTGAGCCCGTCTAAGTTTTATGACCCCGGGCCTGGACAGATTCAAACTCATGATCTGCAGTGTACAAGCTCGGGACTAAGATTGTAAATTTGAAGATAATTGGATTGACAAATTATTTACTTACTGTTTTTCTAGCCATATTATATTAGACTTGAGGTATAATGATTTTTTAATCTCCCCATACTACTTTTAATAGTTAACAATAAATAAATAGACATGCCCCACCCCACCGTGGAAAATTTTACTTCTGATCTATTTAAAACTTTGCAAAAGTTACAGATAACAGGTGCAATAATGCATTTTTCATATCACAGGGCAATTCTTTTGATTTGATAAATGATAATTCATCATTTGTCATAATAATGGAAATGCTTGTCATAGAAAACACATATAAAATTCCAACCAATTTTATTCAAATATTTTCAGAATTGGTAAAATGATTTTCTGCTAATGGATCTTTGCCAATAACAAAAGATTCTGTTGTAAATTTTGTAAAAGCCATTTGATCAGACTGTTCAAACACACTGTCATGAAAACAAATTAAGACATTCATGATTTAATTTCTCTGCGTTTGGATAGTAATTTCCCTATGATTTGCAAGTTCTTTTCTTAGTATGATGAGTCTTTTCCTGAATGTACTGGCTGAGATTCTCTTAAACAAGACATGTGTAACGTCTGAGACAGACTTATGGTGTCGGCCCGGGGTTGTGTGAAGATCTCTTAATTGCTCATCATGGAGACGAATTCAATAATATCATTTTCTCTGCTTGTCTGTACAGTAGACCTCTGCATGGAAGCCACCTGCTTCTCATACACACTTCCAATGACTTTTCCAACACCCACCATCTGGCTATGTCTGGCAATAGTGGCCTCAGTTAGTTGTCCTGCAGCATCTTTGACACTTTCTTCATGGAACAGGTAAAAATAGGAAGTCATCATTAACACTTTGTCATCCTAAAATCTATTTATAAGAGAAGAAGAATAGGTAATTGTAAATACATGTGCCTTTGTACTCTTTATTAAAGAACTCCATATGTAGATCCATTTCAAGATTTTTACCAGGTCCACCATTTGGATTAACTGTTCTATTCCATGTAAGTGCTGGAGTCTTGGGCTAACAGCTCCACTAATTGCTGACAATAGTTGATGACAAACATGTAAATACTTAGGGTGATTGTGCTCGTAGAAATTCAACAAGTCAAATCTCCAATGCATAATGATGCGTTTCCCATCATTTTCCCGCAAGGCATCACGGCGTACTTTCTGGTTCAAACCATGCCACATAACTCTCAAAGCATAACATTTTTTGTGGTCTGTCATGTTGTCAGCAACTGTTGCTCTCTTCTTCTTTCCATGTTTGTAATTCTTGCATTCCAATGAACACCACCAGTTTTTATCAGGCACATCATCTTCTTCAAGACCTGACAGTCTAAGTGGAACCATCCCCCAAACATGCAGTCCTTGTTTGCACAGTAAACCATTCCTGGATCTTATGGGATGACCTGCATACACAAATTTCATTTTCTGCTTCTGGGTCATTGCTTTGGTCTTGTAGAAAGTGTTTTACGTATGGTGAGTTGACAGAAACACGATATCTACAATTTTTCCTGACACATCATGAATGAAATGCATTTGTTTGTCTTCAGAATTTGGGATATCATTCAAACTCTGCATGTTCAGAACATGCATAGCAGCCAATACAACATACAATATATCCATTTGTTGCAAATTCTAAAAACTCCTCATCGTGATTAAACGATTGCTTGACATTGCTTGTCACATTACGATGGTTGAAGTAGTTCTTCAGCTGAAAGAGGGTGCCTATTTCTCTTCCACTGGAACCTTTGTACATCTCATCAAAAATGTCCTAAAAGAATAATGCATCAAATTATTTGGTGATTAAACATAAAGATTTTTCTTCTCCAAAAGAAATTATTCAAACTTAACGCTTATTTTAAGCATCAACATTAATGGGCACTTCACAGTAATTAATAGCTGAGACAAATGCTGTTTTTTATTACCTGTAACAAAAGACATCTCTTATGCCATTCTTGTATGTTCATTTGCAAGCCTTGAAGCTGTTTCCATGCGGTGTTCCCGTTTATTCTGGCATTCTGAGCACTGTTCAACGATTAGGCCATATGCATGTAGGAGAAGTTTGAAAGGTTGTCCATTTGGCTTCAGTGGAACATATTTGTGATACTCCTCAAGGATGTCTATGGTATCTGAAACTCTGCTTTCATCCTTATCCAGAGCACCAATTGGGACCTGCAATTGAATTAATATTCAGTTGCAATAAGTTGCAATTTTTAAAAAGTGTTTACATATGTTTATAACTAAAAAAGTAAAATATAAACTGACCAGTTGACTTTTTGCTGCAGACACATCTGAGTATCTATGTTGGATGTGCCAGTTAATAGCATTTGCCAAAGGTTTTAAGATGGGAATGTATTCACACTGAATCCTGTGGACAATTGTGGTGAATTAAAACCGAAGATCAACTTCATCCATCTCAGATGGGAGGTAGTTTTCTAAAGGAATTGCCTTTATTCTTTCTGGTAATGGTACGTCATCACTTAGATGAAGAGTTGGTACTCTATCCCGTGCTGCATACCCTTGAACCAGATTAAACATTTTATTTTTGGCATCCCTTGTTTGATGTCTGACAGTGGTTCTTTGGTTTACATTATCAAAACATAGGGAAAATCCACACCGACCTGAAATTAGAGTGATAGAAATTTTCATCCTCTATTTATTTTCACAGAAATCAAAATATTCAGAACAATTAGATGTCACATAAATGTTAGGAAATTTTAATTGCATAATAGTAGGTTAAGTACTGTTATTACTAATCATGCAATGGTTAAATACTAGGATTTTTCTCATTCAATCATGAAATTATCACCTTTTGGCAAAGAACTGTCACTTAAGGACATGCTTTCCTCTGAAGTACTTTTTGTTGAATTTACAGCCAAGTCTGAAATAAAAAATGATGCAGGTATATGAACCAATATGTACTTCACCAATAATGAATTGTCTAATTCTAAACAGATCATAACAACATTAACCTTCATTTGGTTGCTGCATTTGTGGCTGAAAATATTCTCTCCTTGTGGGTGGTCTTTGAGGGGATGAAGCTGCTGATGAAGGGAAAGAATCAACAGATATGGTTGCTTCACTGTCAGTATATGGAATGGTATAATCACCCGAGACTGAACTGTCTGATCTAAGTCAAAGCAAATAGTCACAAATTTCAGTTTTCCACTTGAAAACTTCCGTGTCATAGCTAGATCTAATTCGGTCTATGTAGCTTCTGGTTCCTTTTATTCCCACGCACAGCCCCAGATGGTTTAATTTGTTAAACATTTGAAAACGCATAAGTAAAAATATGATATAAAATCAAGAAACAAAACAAATAAAATTATATACAACAGAAAAAATTACCTAAAATGGAGAAATGCTATCCAGGTCTTATACACAAATAAATGAAAATGAAACCCCAATTTTGCAAAATAGTGGTTTGAACATGCTGTATGTATATGATATGCAATGGATATGAACACAAATTCGGGCAATTTACTAGGTTCTTACCTTAAATAGTGTTTAAATAAAGAAGTTAAAACATTATGCTAGAAATTTTCCCTACCTCTCGTTGACAGCCAGCAAGCCACATTTAAATAGAATTCAACTCCTAAAAGTAGTTCATAGATTTCGGCTTTCTCTGAAATGCCAGGATTGAACCAAGTGTGCCAATGACAGGTTTGGCTGACATACATGATGCGAGGACAAAGTGATGTACATACTTTTCTGTTGTTAGGGCTCCAATTATGACACTCGACAGTATCGGACATTGTTCACTTAGTTCAATAAACTGCTTCTCCCAGTCGAATTCACCAATCTTTTCCACAGCTTTTCCACCCTTGAATGGTGATGTCTGGTTTCTGCATAAGCAGATCATTTCCATCCGAACTGCACGTTGGACAAAGGCAATGACAGATTTCTTAACCCTGTTCTGGCCTTAATGAGCAGTGATAACCCCCTAGGCCTGGTGTACTTTCTCTGTCTAATGCAATTCAGTGCTTTATGGACTTCCCTTTCAGGCATAGATAACTAAAATGTGCAAAGATATTGATTGTATATCTGGTATAAAATACAGATAAAGTCTTATTAATATGTTAACACAACATTTTCATTTTCTAACATTAATTTGCATGAATTATTTTGGGGAAAAAGGGGAAAAAACAATGATATATTGCAAAATCTGTATAACATCTGTCTAACTTGTTTATCATAGTTAGATATCATTGAATACTAGTTAGTTTGTAAAATATATATATAGCTTAATTATATCTAATAGTCTCTAAAAGAAAATAAGAACCTGTGAACCATTAACAAATTTTTTAATTTTTAAAATCAATTTTTAATAAATTTACCTCTTTCCTTTTCTTTGGCAATGCTTGGGAAGTAACCATATTTTGCTCCTATAATTTAATCATGTATGGAATTATCTGTTTAATAAACATGAATAAAATATTTGAAAACATGGAAAGTTGAGAAAAAAAATACTTTTCTAGGCGAAGTGACCCTCATCCTCTTAATATTTTGGGGAGTAGGCACTGGGCTTCTGATTTTCTTAGCTATGTAAGTAAGCTCTCCTTGTTCCTTGATTTTGACCATAGCCTCCCTCTTTGCTGCGGATTATTTTGCCATTGACACTACTGCCCATGAACATGCTAAGCAGAGAAAACGCTGGCGTTTTTGTTCGGGACTTTAAACGATGTCGAACTCCTCTTCAATCAAATCCTGTGTAGTTTTATTGACCTTATTAATGATGGCAGTTGATTTTTAACTTTTTCTGCCGCTAATAGACTTTCCTTTCTTTGTCGGAAAGGTTTTACCGCAGTTACAGCACTGATAATTACTTGTATCCATCTTTTTAACTCAGTTTCTCGCCGTTTATCAACATTGGTTTGGTTCTGTAGTGTGCGCTTCCAAATATAGACAAGCGCCGCCTCTTCCGCCTACGAGATCTCGCGATAACAAGTATGGCGGTCTAGACGAACAGTTTATGTAGATCTACACGATTTTTTTTTTCAAAAACAACTTTATAAGACATACCCATATAAAAAGTTTGTACTCTAACTAATCTTTATAGCATTCGTAACTTTTGTAATAAGATAAATATTGGATTTTCGATATTTATTTTTGCACCATTACGGAGATCCTGTAAACATCAGATATAAAAAATCGGAGAGGGCTACATTATTGCAGCTATATGAACAATGAATACTTCGATGCTGTTTTGAGCATGTTTTTCTCATACAGGATGTAGAATTATGTCGCTAAGTGAAAACCCAAACTTGAACGACATTAATTTTACAAATCCGGATTTTTTTTTTTAAAACAACAATTTCGTCGAAACCTACGCGCGCGGGTTACGTTAAAAGTTTTTACAACAGGCGAGAGTTGGGCCACCCACTCTCGTCACTTACTTGATTGCGCTCTCTCAAACAGTTGTATTTACTGCCCACTCCCTGCCTCTTTTTTCAAAATTTGTAAAATTATGTTTTGTATGTTTTATATTGCTTAAACTATTTTTTTTATTATCAGTATTTCTATCTCATTTTTATTTTTAGGAAGCTCAATACCTATTGCAATTAATACATCGTTTTATTTTTCCCCCACAATATATTTTGTTCATTGAATTGTATGTACATGTATTTATAAGTTGCGATATTTTTTAAAGCTTTTTTATGGTCGCACGCATTTTAGAATGTTTTTGTTATTACTTATTACTCCAAAAAGGGGATTTACTCGGTTACCTTTAAAAACAACTCTGCACATCTCGGCGCTCAGTATATTTACGAAATCAGTCGATGTTTGCCGAGTGCGTGTAGAACAATTAAATCTCTTTTATATAGGGAGAGGGGATTTTTGTCATTCGTTTGCTAATCGTTTGAAAAGCAAAGATGGCGCGAACATTTTTTTTTCTTTATACTGTGTAAGTGTTTTAATTTGTTAAATATGAGTTAACTATTATTCCCTTTATGTTTATGTATGCATATTTGAATCATACAATTTAAGATCGTAATCATCGTGCGACCATCGATTTAATAGTACGACGTTAAGTTACTGACGTAAATAATGTACTTTCACTTTAAAAATAAAAATAAAAAATACATATATATATATATATATATATATATATATATATATATATATATATATATATATTACACTCCTTGGAATAATCTTATTCTAATTAATAGTCAAAAGGTTTTTTTCTGAATTGCAGTATCAATTTTTTTGTTCAATGTATTGTTTATTTTGTAATTAATCCATGGTCTTATTTTATTAATCAGGTTTATATTCAAATTGTTAAACGAGACCGGGTTGTTTATTTATTGTTATAATGACTTCCTCGATTGCGCTTTTTTAATAAATACGTATCTTCATCGCCCATTCTCTGCCTCTTTTTCAAGCTTCTCGGATGAAACCTTTTTAGGGTTGTCTAACGAAATAGATATCATCTCATCAGAGAGGATACAGTATGTAGTCGTCTTATCTACCAAACCCGTGTGAGACGAAAAACAAAACTAGTTGAGACACACGCGAGGAGAACTTGTTTTGAACTGTTGGAAAATAATGAAACCGACGAGTCTTCTAAAACTTTGAACAAATTTGCGATAGTGGCAAGTTCAATTTGCGTTCACTAAAAACTGAAAAACAACAAACCATTGCTACATGTACCTGCACTGATACTTCTCTGTAAATATTGGCTCGGTTTAAAGAGAAAAAAATGAAACAAGTAGAAGCTGTCAATGTGATAGCAAACCGGGTTTTCTTTTATGTGAACTGTATTAATAATCCATGTCAACCCTAAATTGATAGACACTACATATCCAGAGAAATAGATAACCTTATACGCAATATTTAGCGATAAAATCACTAAGTTCAACGAAAATGACTAAGTTCAACAGCTTGTGTTTTTTTTTATCAATTACCAAACATAGGTTATCACAGATTACAGTGCTAACCGAGACGAGACATCAGCTTTATGAGACCAGCTTTATCATATTATATGAAAATCATACTTTATGGTTTTGGATATTCATGGATACTGTTTTGACACAATATCGTATATCATCCGTTAAAAATTTGACGATGATAATCATATGTTCATTTTATACAGTATTTTAAGATACAATATTTATCAATACAATACTATTTCATAAGAATCATGTTATATCATTTAACAGCAAACACATCTATCTATCAAGCAGGTTTGAGTGAGTTTTTTTAGCATCCTTGATAATGGAGACCAAGCTCTGCATCTGAAGTTACCTCTGAGTTTCATTCATATTATAGTTTAATCAACTATGCAAGCTATTATCTATAAAACATGTGACCTATTCCAAAAAACAAAACCCCATCCATCATCTGAAACCTAGGGCTCGGATTCAGCATTCAAGCCTGTATGGTGCATCGGTTTCATAGGACACACCATCCATGCAAGTTTAGTGAAGTTACGACCAGTAGTAACTAAGATATCATCATCAAAGGGCACCTGTTTCAAAAACTTTAACCAGCTCTTAAACTCTGTCCCGTTCTTGAATTCTCATTATCATTGTGAGAGATAAATTTTAATAAATGGAGATACTCTGTTCCGAGTTTTTGATTCCACCACTTTTTACTTGATATTTCAATAATAGTAAATACTTTTGTGCTCAAACTACGTTCATCCACTTATATGAAAAATGTCCAGATTATCTGTTTTTAAACGCCCCCTCTACCGCTTCAGGTTTTATTTCAGATCCAAAAATTGAAAGGTCTACGGAGATTTTGCATTGCATCAGCCATTTATAAACCCAGATGATAATGTTAAAAAATTGCGCGATGTATTCCGAGTGTATTCCAAATGGAGAAAATATGTAAACGTTTTCCATTACAAATCTTCGTAAGGAAATTTTTTTCGTTCCTGTGAAATTTTATGAGTGAAAAGGGATAATTGTTCAATGAAGATACCTTGGATTGTTACCTTTCATCGATTTCAATTGTATTTCTTTCACAGGAATGTGTATTTTTATTAAAAATCATAAAACATTGATGGAAGCAATAACTTGGGACAGACTATAAAACCTTAACCTCATCCAGCATTCGAAACCCATGGCTCAGACTCAGCACCCATGCCTGCCTGGTGCATCAGTATCATAACACATACTTTAACCAGTTCTAAAAACCTTAACCTCCTCCAGCATCCGAAAACTATAGCTCAAATTCAGCATTCAAGCCTGTCTGGTGCATCAGTATCATAAGACGCACCATCCATGCTAGGTAGGTGAAGTTAGGACCAGCAGTAACTTAGATATTGCTATAAAAGGGCACCTGCAGCAAAAACTTTAACCTGCTCCAAAAACATTAACCTCCTCCAGCATCTGAAAGTTAGGACCCAGATTCAGCACCCAAGTCTTTGAAGTCCATAATTAGGTCCAAATGCATCATCCATGCACGTGTATTGAAGATAGGACAAGTAATAACTTTGATACATGACCTGTAACAAACACTTTAACCACGTCCAGATGCCGACGCCGAGAGTTTAGCATATTAAGCTTCCCTTAACTTCGTCTTGGTGAGCTAAAAATCAAAATTCAAGTAATATGCAATTTAAAATATATGTACAATTGATCTGAAAAACTAAAACTTCCTATCTTAAAAAGTGTAGGAGAGTTATTCAACAGCTGGTATTTTTTTCATAAATTATGAGAAATCTAATTTCTACCAATATGCACACCTCTAATATATGTACAAGTGATCTGCAAAAAAAACAATTTCCTATCTTGAAAACTATAGGAGGAGTTATTCGTACAATAAGAGTGCCCTTTTGGCAGCCGTCCGGCCGCCATTTTACCATTTCAATAACCGAATTTTTCCTCTGGTTTTGGTAAAAAATGTAAAGTTACTCGGTAAGTTTTAAGTCAGATAAAAAGTCACCTTGCCAGAGCTACAATGCTGATTAGTTTACTTAACTTTTTGTTGTTGTATAATTCTTCCAGGTCGGGCTTTCTTCCGAAGACTGCATCATTTAAAAAATGTCGCAGTTATCCACATTTCGTAACCACTTGACTAACTGACGGACAAATATTTTACCCCTCCCACTGTTACGTCAGATGAAATTTTCCCTAATTCATATTATACTATGTCCCGAGTTTTTGCTTTCATCACATTTGTCTGATATTTTGATAATCATAAATACCTTTTTTCTCATACTACGTTTATCCAATAATATGAAAAATGTCCAAAATATCTGTTTTGAAACGCCCCCTCTACCGCTTCAGGCTCTACAGGGTTTTCCATTGCATCGACCATTAAAAAGCCCGGATGATTACGTTGACAAAATTGTGCGAGGTATTCCGAGTGAGTTCCAAATGGTGAAAAGATGTAAATAGTTCCAATCAAAATCACCGTAAGAAGTTTATTTTCGTTCCTGTGAAGTCTGATGAGAAAAAAAAAATCATACTGTGTCAATGAAGATATCTTGGATATTTTACCCTTTTATCGATTTCAACTGTATTTCTTTCATATGTATGTGTATTTTTATTAAAAATCATCAAAAAGTAATGGAAGGAATAACTTGGGACAGACTACGAATTGTCTGTTATACAATGTGTACATTTAAAGGGACTTAGACACGATTTTAGCTCATTTTTAGCAAAATTTTGAATTTTATTTTCTTAATTTTAAATGTTTAGGATGACTAATATGGGTATTTGTAATGCTTTGTCAAAATTTGAAATTCAAATATTAAGTTATAAGCAAGGTACAGAGTTTGAAATCCTTTCTTTTGTAAACAAATCGCGAGCCTTGTTTTTGTCTACATATATGTGTTTTATTGGTGTAAGTTTTAATTTAATGTTGATTTCTTCTGTTGATAATATTATTTATAAAACACATTGAAAAAATTAATGTTGTTTTCCACGAGTCATTTTGTCAAAGAAATGGTAATACATTTTTGTAAACAAATTTAAGACTCAAGCTTTGTTTAAAAAATAATAAGTATCACCTCTGTATCTCTCTTATAACTTGAATTCTAACTTTCAAATTTTGGTCAAACATTCACAATGTGCAAGTAAACCATTATATATATAAAATAGAAAAAAGATTTAACATTATCTAAAATCGTGTCCAAGTCCCTTTAAAGGTTCATTACATGTACATCGTACAGAATTGTGTCTAACCTAAAGTCAAAATGATCATTCTTAGTTTTCTGCAAGCCGGATCATCAAAAGAGTAACTTAAAACTATTGTGACTAAATCTTAAGATATTTTAATTGTTATGTTAAGTTTAACGAGAAAAACTTTCTGCTATTTGATATCATGTAATAGAATCCTGCTTTGTGCAAAAGTTACTACCGTAACGCTAAATAAGCACAAGGTAAAATTCTACATTTAAATCAAGGCCCTACAAGCGAGGAACAGAGGTGCGGTCAGTCCTTTTTAATTATTTATTCATTTATTCAAATACCGTAGAATTGATTTTTAACCCTGATTACTGTATTTGTATTTTCGTTCTCATAACAAATTATCCTTTACTCGTTTAGTAAGTCACAGGTAAATCAAAGAAACAAAATTATGAGTCCTATCATAAAACTTACATGTTTTCGAAACCGAAAGTACCCACATGAATTATTGTAAACAAATATTCATTTATAGGTTTGAAAGGTACTACAGATACTGTAGCATTAATTTATTTATTAATTTTTTTATTCAAATTGTTCGACTGTTTATGATATATATTACAAAATAGAAATTTGATATTCGTTAAAACTTGGCCTTGATCCATATCTGAAAAAAGTTGAATAGTTGATTGACGCAGTTTAAAACCAAACAGACGTCTGCACCATTTACGACAAATTATAAAATGTTACATGGGTAGCTTGTGTTTTCATTTTTAATTAAACTGGTGCAAAACAGTGTTATTTAAGGGCAAACACTTGGTGCGGGTATTACTGTCTAATGACAGCATCTAGTTTCTTCTGTTGATAATATTATTCAAAAAACACATTGAATAAGTTTTTCTTGTTTTCCACGGGTCATTTTGTCAAAGATATGGTAATTCCATACTTTACATTTTTTTGTCAACAAATTTAAGACTCGAGCTTTGTTTAAAAAATAATAAGTATCACCTCTGTATCTCTCTTATAACTTGAATTCTAACATTCAAAATTTTGGTCAAACATTCACAATGTGCAAGTAAACCATTATATATATAAAAAACAAAAACATTAAAATTATCTAAAATCGTGTCCAAGTCCCTATAAAGGTTCATTACATGTACATCGTACAGAATTGTGTCTAACCTAAAGTCAAAATTATCATTCTTAGTTTTCTGCAAGCCGGATTATCAAAAGAGTAACTTAAAACTATTGTGACTAAATCTTAAGATATTTTAATTGTTATGTTAAGTTTAACGAGAAAAAGTTTCTGCTATTTGATATCATGTAATAGAGTCCTGCTTTGTGCAAAAGTTACTACCGTAACGCTAAATAAGCACAAGGTAAAATTCTACATTTAAATCAAGGCCCTACAAGCGAGGAACAGAGGTGCGGTCAGTCCTTTTTAATTATTTATTTATTTATTCAAATATCGTAGAATTGATTTTTAACCCTGATTACTGTATTTGTATTTTCGTTCTCATAACAAATTATCCTTTACTCGTTTAGTAAGTCACAGGTAAATCAAAGAAACAAAATTATGAGTCCTATCATAAAACTTACATGTTTTCGAAACCGAAAGTACCCACATGAATTATTGTAAACAAATATTCATTTATAGGTTTGAAAGGTACTACAGATACTGTAGCATTAATTTATTTATTAATTTTTTTATTCAAATTGTTCGACTGTTTATGATATATTTTACAAAATAGAAATTTGATATTGGTTTAAACTTGGCCTTGATCCATATCTGAAAAAAGTTGAATAGTTGATTGACGCAGTTTAAAACCAAACAGACGTCTGCAGCATTTACGACAAATTATAAAATGTTACATGGGTAGCTTGTGTTTTCATTTTTAATTAAACTGGTGCAAAACAGTGTTATTTAAGGGCAAACACTTGGTGCGGGTATTACTGTCTAATGACAGCATCTAGTTTCTTCTGTTGATAATATTATTCAAAAAACACATTGAATAAGTTTTTCTTGTTTTCCACGAGTCATT
This sequence comes from Magallana hongkongensis, assembly GCA_015776775.1. NCBI lineage: Eukaryota > Metazoa > Mollusca > Bivalvia > Ostreida > Ostreidae > Magallana > Magallana hongkongensis. Next base: position 7,951,346 of record CM027471.1, read on the forward strand.
TTGTCAAAGATATGGTAATTCCATACTTTACATTTTTTTGTCAACAAATTTAAGACTCGAGCTTTGTTTAAAAAATAATGAAGTATCACCTCTGTATCTCTCTTATAACTTGAATTCTAACATTCAAAATTTTGGTCAAACATTCACAATGTGCAAGTAAACCATTATATATATAAAAAACAAAAACATTAAAATTATCTAAAATCGTGTCCAAGTCCCTATAAAGGTTCATTACATGTACATCGTACAGAATTGTGTCTAACCTAAAGTCAAAATTATCATTCTTAGTTTTCTGCAAGCCGGATTATCAAAAGAGTAACTTAAAACTATTGTGACTAAATCTTAAGATATTTTAATTGTTATGTTAAGTTTAACGAGAAAAACTTTCTGCTATTTGATATCATGTAATAGAGTCCTGCTTTGTGCAAAAGTTACTACCGTAACGCTAAATAAGCACAAGGTAAAATTCTACATTTAAATCAAGGCCCTACAAGCGAGGAACAGAGGTGCGGTCAGTCCTTTTTAATTATTTATTTATTTATTCAAATATCGTAGAATTGATTTTTAACCCTGATTACTGTATTTGTATTTTCGTTCTCATAACAAATTATCCTTTACTCGTTTAGTAAGTCACAGGTAAATCAAAGAAACAAAATTATGAGTCCTATCATAAAACTTACATGTTTTCGAAACCGAAAGTACCCACATGAATTATTGTAAACAAATATTCATTTATAGGTTTGAAAGGTACTACAGATACTGTAGCATTACTTTATTTATTTATTTTTTTATTCAAATTGTTCGACTGTTTATGATATATATTACAAAATAGAAATTTGATATTGGTTTAAACTTGGCCTTGATCCATATCTGAAAAAAGTTGAATAGTTGATTGACGCAGTTTAAAACCAAACAGACGTCTGCAGCATTTACGACAAATTATAAAATGTTACATGGGTAGCTTGTGTTTTCATTTTTAATTAAACTGGTGCAAAACAGTGTTATTTAAGGGCAAACACTTGGTGCGGGTATTACTGTCTAATGACAGCATCTAGTTTCTTCGGTTGATAATATTATTCAAAAAACACATTGAATAAGTTTTTCTTGTTTTCCACGAGTCATTTTGTCAAAGATATGGTAATTCCATACTTTACATTTTTTTGTCAACAAATTTAAGACTCGAGCTTTGTTTAAAAAATAATGAAGTATCACCTCTGTATCTCTCTTATAACTTGAATTCTAACATTCAAAATTTTGGTCAAACATTCACAATGTGCACGTAAACCATTATATATATATAAAATACAAAAACATTAAAATTATCTAAAATCGTGTCCAAGTCCCTATAAAGGTTCATTACATGTACATCGTACAGAATTGTGTCTAACCTAAAGTCAAAATTATCATTCTTAGTTTTCTGCAAGCCGGATTATCAAAAGAGTAACTTAAAACTATTGTGACTAAATCTTAAGATATTTTAATTGTTATGTTAAGTTTAACGAGAAAAACTTTCTGCTATTTGATATCATGTAATAGAGTCCTGCTTTGTGCAAAAGTTACTACCGTAACGCTAAATAAGCACAAGGTAAAATTCTACATTTAAATCAAGGCCCTACAAGCGAGGAACAGAGGTGCGGTCAGTCCTTTTTAATTATTTATTCATTTATTCAAATATCGTAGAATTGATTTTTAACCCTGATTACTGTATTTGTATTTTCGTTCTCATAACAAATTATCCTTTACTCGTTTAGTAAGTCACAGGTAAATCAAAGAAACAAAATTATGAGTCCTATCATAAAACTTACATGTTTTCGAAACCGAAAGTACCCACATGAATTATTGTAAACAAATATTCATTCATAGGTTTTAAAGGTACTACAGATACTGTAGCATTACTTTATTTATTTATTTTTTTATTCAAATTGTTCGACTGTTTATGATATATATTACAAAATAGAAATTTGATATTGGTTCAAACTTGGCCTTGATCCATATCTGAAAAAAGTTGAATAGTTGATTGACGCAGTTTAAAACCAAACAGACGTCTGCAGCATTTACGACAAAATCATAAATGTTACCTGGGAAGCTTGTGTTTAGATATTTTAACTAAATTTTTTAATGCTCTTATATACTAGAAAAAGGCACCATGTATGATCTTGTTAATGTAAAATTACAAGCAGAGATATTTAGATATTATTTACATAAACCCATATTTAATGTTTTTTTTATCCTTCCAGAAGAAATGTCACTCCAAACACTAATCATGCTGTATGTTCATGTACATGCATACCTCTATCTTCAACATGTCGCTATCGTCGTAAGTATTTTTTTAATTCAAATATTTGCACTTGATTGATCATTACTGACAAAAGGTTAAAAATCATACATTTTTTATACCAATCGGAAAAACCCCTTAACACAGCATTTTCCTCGGTTTGTATGTTTTAAAAATATATTTTTTTAATGCTTATGAAAAAAAAATACATGTAATATATCTACCAATGTCTTTATTCTTTTTATGAAATCATTCCCAAAAATTGAAATTGCAAGTAGTTTCTGTAAAATATAAGTCGAGCAATATTAGCCAATTGCAAATGAATAAAGCATATTTTAATTTTAAAATAAAAAATATGATGTGAAGATGTAAACGATGAAAACTGGAATGAAGCTCTCATAATTGTTCTTTTGTGGCCCCAGTATTAGTCCAGATATCAACATTTTAACAATTCAGAATTTACAAAATCTTAGAATTCTTGCATAGTAACATCACAATTTGTAGCATTGTACATGTTGTTTTTGAAAAAAAAGGGATTTTTTAATAAGTATTAACTAGATGCTGTCATTGGACAGTAATACCCGCACCAAGTGTTTGTCCCTATATAACACTGTTTAGTACCAGTTTAATTATAAATGAAGATCACATGCAAGTTCTGGTAATACATTTAAAAATTATAATTTGCATAACTGAAGGATGAGATCCCTTCCTATATGATAATACACATGAACAGCACTTTATCTGTAATTTGGGGTTGAACTGTTTGCATGCAAATTTTAAGTTGATCAATAATCTTAACATTTCATCTCATAGAAAGTATAATATGGTCTATATAATTATTACAAACAAAATTAAATTATACCCCCTCTCCGTGGCGATTGCTGGCTTTAGTTTTGCTTCTGTGTGCCTACATGTAAAAATAGTGTGAACGGATTTAGAAAAGGGGTGGGAGAAAGGGGTCCAGACCCTCTCCCCTCAATGAAATTTCATTTATATCAATAGTGAAATTACCAAAAATACATCTCAAACTTCAATGCCCTTACAGACATGTAATTGCTCTAACCCATTGCGCTTCAATGTAAGGTAACATTGGGGGGGGGGGGGGGGGGGGGGGGGGTATAGTATTCTTACTTTAATATTTACATCTACCAAGCATAATTTCCTCTATTTCTTACGGAAACTTATAGTTAATTCATAGCTCTATAGACACAGCCAGACAGAAATCTACACGCCCTATTTATCGATTGGTCGAAATCTACAGCGGCTGAAAGTGACAGGACTGAAATTGGTCTGAACCTACAGCGACCTTAGTAAAATCCCGAGCTGCAGGAAATAATCATAACGATGCCAGACTCAATGTCTCACAGGAGACGATTTGGCTGTTTCTTTTAGCTAACGTACTTTTGTACGTTAAGAGTGATTTAGAGAATTTTACTTACTTTTCATAATAATTAATTAATTAGTTAAAGAAAGATGTTAATATAAACAATAAAATGTTTTCTTTGATGATTCATGCGGGTTATGAAGGTAGCGATCATTGCAGGAAAAATTTACAAAACCCGCTAACGCGGGTTATGTATTTTTCCTGCAATGTCGCTACCTTCATATCCCGAATGAATCACCAAAGAAAGCATTTTATTGCTTAATTATTTATTTCAATAGAAAGTATTAATCACAATATGGAGGTGTCCTGCACCAACTTTAAGGTAGTCCATCCATAACTAAGGCAAATTTAACGCTTTTGATTGATCTAGACTACATCAAATATGTATTTTAAAGCTATTATGAGGCTGACATAAACCAAACTCGGGTGTATGTATGTAGTAAATTAAATGAACTTTTTGCATTTAAAACTTTTTAAAAGAGTTGTCTGCCCTGTGGAAAAAATTTAAAAAATGCATTTTCTGAAAATATGTATGGTAAACTATGAAAGTTTTTAGAATATTCGAAGAAAGGGAACGCTTTTGCAACTTTTTACCAAGAGAAATGTGAGAAAATTACTTGAACCAAAGAAATATATTTAAAAATGCATTTCTCCCATAGACTTCAATGTTAACTTCAACATATGATTAAGGTTTTAATATTAATTTTATTTAAAAATACTTCAAAGGTGAATCTTTGTTATTTAATAAACTCCTTAAACTCACACTAAGATTTTAGTGATCAAACTTGCAATCTATAAGATATGAAATATGATAGTTATGGATGGACTACCTTAAGCTGTTATTTACCTAATAAAAAAGTGCAAGGGGTTTTGAAGAATAGGTCATAAAAATACATGCATATTACAAATAACTGATCTTTGTCTGAAGTTACGTACACAACACAGGTCTACAGGTCTCAATAGCGGGTACTAGTTTTACCCAGCTTCTCGATTTGATGGATTCACGTGGTGTATACATACATGTACATGTATGTGTTTTTCATATGCAGAAAAGGATTAGTTAACATGCAGAAACATTTTTTTGTGATGATCAGCTAAAGGGATTCATATTGTGCTCTAATTGGATTACAATTATGATGTTGACCAATACAGGTAAGCATAATACATGTACATGCAGTAGCACAATACTATGAGACACCGGTATGTACATAAGTATTACTTTCACTTGCTAGCAGTAGCATACCGCATCATCATCTTTTAATATCTAAATAAGCCTATCATCGTTACCTATCCTATCGCATTTATAAAGTTTCTGTCATTATTTTTTCATTTGTCAGACTTACACTATTTAGTTGATCCAATATTGACCCTGTAACGATTTCGAATTAAATTCGTGTATTACATGTATAAGTAGGCGTAGAGACTTATCATTTTTAAGTTATAATAGGAAAGAATGGGTCTTTCTTTCCTAACGTATTATAATGCATCAAATATAATGTAGGCCATGACCCTATGGGATTGTTCTGACCCCATGAAACAGGAAAATACAAAATATCTTCTTATGTCATTATGGTGCATCACATGTTGTAAAAAAACATGACCCCCAGGCTGTCTTTAACCCCCCCCCCCCCCCCCCAATGAAATAGGAAATGATGATACACTGTACATTTTGTTGACTTTTGAGATCCTCATCCCTAAACCATATAATTTATTCTTGCTCTTAGTGTCATTGCACATCAAATTGTATATAGGTTATGCCCCCTTGGAGTCACCCTGACATTCTAGAATTAGAAATAAAAAAGTATTTTATCTTAATATTCATATGTAGTGTTTGATCCATGTGGGTAATTCCTAGCCTCATGATGACACTGCTTTGTTTAGGAGACTTTACAATTGCCCCAAATAGGCAAATACACATGCATATAACATTTTGTTTATAAATCTCAAAAATTAAACCAAGCAATTTCAAAAATGTTAATGCGCATTATGAGAGAAAAAGTAATCCAGAAATGATTTAAAATTTGCTACTGTACACCACAGGTGCTTGATTAGAGGATCGACCCCCCCCCCCCCCCTCCCCACTTCTGATCCCACCCCCCAGTATATAGACCCCCGGGACTATATTCATTTTTTAAATTAAATTATCCTATAAGGACATATCTAATCTTTTCATTCATTGCCCAAAATTACCTAAAACAAACATTTTTAAAATAACAGACCCTCTAACTCGTGACATTATTTTTTTGTTTTTCTCTTTTATGTCTTCCATTGTAATACAATGAGTATGAGTGCCTTCTTTTAGATTTTCCAGTACCCAGGACGATAAAAAAGTGTTCATGTCTTCGCGGCTTGATTAAACTTCATACTTCTAATGAATTTTATTTTTTTTTTCGAGTTTGAGTGAACTTGCTCTGTTTACGAGCGGAGTTATCTTCCTTGTGATATACCCTCACTTCCGTTGGTTTTAGATGGATGGTTCAAAACTTGCAACTTGTCGGTGAAAATTGTTCTAATTCACCCAATAAATGTATTTACACGGGCATGGCATGCAGATATTCAGTGAAGGGAATTATCGGGCTACGACATAAAGTCACCGTTTTTACTGGAAGATGTATTTTGAAAGTAAATTTCAAGAAATATTCATCGGCAGTGCCTCTCGGCTGGCAGACGGTTAACAACCTTCTTGTATTATATATGTAGAGGGTCTGATTTTTAAAAAAAAACAAATGTTTGTCTTAGGTAATTTTATGCAATGAATGTATAAATTATATTAGAAATTTGTTCTAAAAGGATAGTTTAATAAACAAAAATGAAGAACGTCCCGGGGTCTTTATACTTGGGAGGGGGGGGGGGGTCCTGTTCTCAAGCACCTGTGTTGTACACATGTAAGAATGTAAGAAGACTGAAACTTTAGAACCAGGCCCCGAGGTTATAAAACTTTTTTTCATACTCGTACTCCAACTCGTTCTCCGTACTCCGAGTATGTGCTCCTGATAATTTGACATAAATGTATTTTGCCAAGTTTGTGTGGGACAGCCCTGGGTCATTGGCATTTGAATAGCCCCCCCCCCCCCCCCCATGCAACTAGAAACTTGATCCCCAACCCAAGGGCTTTGCCTGCTACTGACATTAGGTACACTACCTTGGGTTTCGACTCCTGATGACATCATTCCCCTTGACTGGTTGTGTACTGTACCTGTGTGTCGTGAGTCTAAAGTTAGTGCTACTGTTACCAGGCACTGACCAGGGCATAAAACTAACATCTGCCTTAGGGACTTCCGAATCCGCAATAACGTGGGGAAAGCTAGGAATACTTATAGTTAATTCATAGCTCTATAGACACAGCCAGACAGAAATCTACACGCCCTATTTATCGATTGGTCGAAATCTACAGCGGCTGAAAGTGACAGGACTGAAATTGGTCTGAACCTATAGCGACCTTAGTAAAATCCCGAGCTGCAGGAAATAATCATAACGATGCCAGACTCAAAGTCTCACAGGAGACGATTTGGCTGTTTCTTTTAGCTAACGTACTTTTGTACGTTAAGAGTGATTTAGAGAATTTTACTTACTTTTCATAATAATTAATTAATTAGTTAAAGAAAGATGTTAATATAAACAATAAAATGTTTTCTTTGATGATTCATGCGGGTTATGAAGGTAGCGATCATTGCAGGAAAAATTTACAAAACCCGCTAACGCGGGTTATGTATTTTTCCTGCAATGTCGCTACCTTCATATCCCGAATGAATCACCAAAGAAAGCATTTTATTGCTTAATTATTTATTTCAATAGAAAGTATTAATCACAATATGGAGGTGTCCTGCACCAACTTTAAGGTAGTCCATCCATAACTAAGGCAAATTTAACGCTTTTGATTGATCTAGACTACATCAAATATGTATTTTAAAGCTATTATGAGGCTGACATAAACCAAACTCGGGTGTATGTATGTAGTAAATTAAATGAACTTTTTGCATTTAAAACTTTTTAAAAGAGTTGTCTGCCCTGTGGGAAAATTTAAAAAATGCATTTTCTGAAAATATGTATGGTAAACTATGAAAGTTTTTAGAATATTCGAAGAAAGGGAACGCTTTTGCAACTTTTTACCAAGAGAAATGTGAGAAAATTACTTGAACCAAAGAAATATATTTAAAAATGCATTTCTCCCATAGACTTCAATGTTAACTTCAACATATGATTAAGGTTTTAATATTAATTTTATTTAAAAATACTTCAAAGGTGAATCTTTGTTATTTAATGAACTCCTTAAACTCACACTAAGATTTTAGTGATCAAACTTGCAATCTATTAGATATGAAATATGATAGTTATGGATGGACTACCTTAAGCTGTTATTTACCTGATAAAAAGGTGCAAGGGGTTTTGAAGAATAGGTCATAAAAATACATGCATATTACAAATAACTGATCTTTGTCTGAAGTTACGTACACAACACAGGTCTACAGGTCTCAATAGCGGGTACTAGTTTTACCCAGCTTCTCGATTTGATGGATTCACGTGGTGTATACATACATGTACATGTAAGTGTTTTTCATATGCAGAAAAGGATTAGTTAATATGCAGAAACATTTTTTTTGTGATGATCAGCTAAAGGGATTCATATTGTGCTCTAATTGGATTACAATTATGATGTTGACCAATACAGGTAAGCATAATACATGTACATGCAGTAGCACAATACTATGAGACACCGGTATGTACATAAGTATTACTTTCACTTGCCAGCAGTAGCATACCGCATCATCATCTTTTAATATCTAAATAAGCCTATCATCGTTACCTATCCTATCGCATTTATAAAGTTTCTGTCATTATTTTTTCATTTGTCAGACTTACACTATTTAGTTGATCCAATATTGACCCTGTAACGATTTCGAATTAAATTCGTGTATTACATGTATAAGTAAGCGTAGAGACTTATCATTTTTAAGTTATAATAGGAAAGAATGGGTCTTTCTTTCCTAACGTATTATAATGCATCAAATATAATGTAGGCCATGACCCTATGGGATTGTTCTGACCCCAAGAAACAGGAAAATACAAAATATCTTCTTATGTCATTATGGTGCATCACATGTTGTAAAAACATGACCCCCAGGCTGTCTTTAACCCCCCCCCCCAAAATGAAATAGGAAATGATGATACATTGTACATTTTGTTGACTTTTGAGATCCTCATCCCTAAACCATATAATTTATTCTTGCTCTTAGTGTCATTGCATATCAAATTGTATATAGGTTATGCCCCCTTGGAGTCACCCTGACATTCTAGAATTAGAAATAAAAAAGTATTTTATCTTAATATTCATATGTAGTGTTTGATCCATGTGGGTAATTCCTAGCCTCATGATGACACTGCTTTGTTTAGGAGACTTTACAATTGCCCCAAATAGGCAAATACACATGCATATAACATTTTGTTTATAAATCTCAAAAATTAAACCAAGCAATTTCAAAAATGTTAATGCGCATTAGGAGAGAAAAAGTAATCAAGAAATGATTTAAAATTTGCTACTGTACACCACAGGTGCTTGATTAGAGGATCGACCCCCCCCCCCCCCCCTCCCCACTTCTGACCCCACCCCCCCCCCCCCCCCAGTATATAGACCCCCGGGACTATATTCATTTTTTAAATTAAATTATCCTATAAGGACATATCTAATTTTTTCATTCATTGCCCAAAATTACCTAAAACAAACATTTTTAAAATAACTGACCCTCTGTGTATATATAATACAAGAAGGTAGCTAACTTCGTCCATCTAGAATCAACGGAAGTAAGGGTTTATCGCAAAAAAGATAACTCGTGACATTATTTTTTTGTTTTTCTCTTTTATGTCTTCCATTGTAATACAATGAGTATGAGTGCCTTCTTTTAGATTTTCCAGTACCCAGGACGATAAAAAAGTGTTCATGTCTTCGCGGCTTGATTAAACTTCATACTTCTTTTTTTTTCGAGTTTGAGTGCACTTGCTCTGTTTACGAGCGGAGTTATCTTCCTTGTGATATACCCTCACTTCCGTTGGTTTTAGATGGATGGTTCAAAACTTGCAACTTGTCGGTGAAAATTGTTCTAATTCACCCAATAAATGTATTTACACGGGCATGGCATGCAGATATTCAGTGAAGGGAATTATCGGGCTACGACATAAAGTCACCGTTTTTACTGGAAGATGTATTTTGAAAGTAAATTTCAAGAAATATTCATCGGCAGTGCTTCTCGGCTGGCAGACGGTTAACAACCTTCTTGTATTATATATGTAGAGGGTCTGATTTTTAAAAAAAACAAATTTTTGTCTTAGGTAATTTTATGCAATGAATGTATAAATTATATTAGAAATTTGTTCTAAAAGGATAGTTTAATAAACAAAAATGAAGAACGTCCCGGGGTCTTTATACTTGGGGGGGGGGGGGGTCCTGTTCTCAAGCACCTGTGTTGTACACATGTAAGAAGACTGAATCTTTAGAACCAGGCCCCGAGGTTATAAAACTTTTTTTCATACTCGTACTCCAACTCGTACTCCGTACTCCGAGTATGTGCTCCTGATAATTTGACATAAATGTATTTTGCCAAGTTTGTGTGGGACAGCCCTGGGTCATTGGCATTTGAATAGCCCCCCCCCCCCCCCCATGCAACTAGAAACTTGATCCCCAACCCAAGGGCTTTGCCTGCTACTGACATTAGGTACACTACCTTGGGTTTCGACTCCTGATGACATCATTCCCCTTGACTGGTTGTGTACTGTACCTGTGTGTCGTGAGTCTAAAGTTAGTGCTACTGTTACCAGGCACTGACCAGGGCATAAAACTAACATCTGCCTTAGGGACTTCCGAATCCGCAATAACGTGGGGAAAGCTAGGAATAGCTTGCCCCCCCCCCCCCCCCGCGGAGACAGAACCTACCGAGCTCAACACACACCCCTGGACCCCTAGAGAATGTAGCAATCTACTGATGTTGTTTGTACAGCCTCTCCAGGAACCCAAGGACACCCCTGGGAATTTGTGACTGACTTGTCCCGAAGCTTGCAACATTACCTTGAATTTCCGGCGATATATTACACTTAACAAACCTGACATTTGAAACATTCCCAAATTTGTGAACTAACACCCCTTATATACTTGTTCTGTCATACTTGTCTCGAGGGACCCTATACCAGTCCTGACCGAATCGACTTTACTCTTCAGACATCCAAAGTCTACACCTAAACTATCTACCATACCATGTTAACTACCGAAGGCCTCCTCGAGCACTCGCTGCCTCTTCTCGAGGTCATCCTCCGTGTACTACTCCCCATGACTCTTAGATCCACACCCGTTTGAGTGAGCGACACCTGCTCATACCCGGTGATGTTATTACCAGAGGCACCCTGCACTCGGAATGTGCTAAACACTCCGGGTCAAAATGTACCGTACTGGTAGATGAAAGCCCCTCCCTGCCGCTATTCCCTGAGGTACCTACCATGCCAACCTGGCCATTTCCCTCAGATTGAATGTATTGGCCATCCGGAAGATTCCACGCCCTCTACCAACACCTGCTGTTTGCATCATCTGAACCATATAATTTATTTTAAGTATAATTACTCAATGAATTATAAATAAAACAAACCAATTTTTCAACAAATAAAAACCCAGCGGCTCACCGTAAGTACAGACATGATATAAAAAAAATATTTTTTCAAAATGACACCTACCACGTTGTCACGGCGTTGCATTGAATTTTCAATTTCCCCCACTGACATCAACGTTTACCCTGCTCGCAGCGCTTTTATGGCGAGATAGTCGGGGAAACCGATAAGAATCACCACCAACTTACCAGTAGGCTTGAAATATCTTTATATATTTAAACTTGTACAATCAAACAAACATCAACGCTTTTTTGGATCTGCAGACGATCTATCTCTATGCACATGGGCCAATTCATCCAGTGCCCGATAAATTCGCCCCCGCACTTATAATAGTGGGCAAAGTCACCACACTATGTTTCTTTTTTAGGGAGGAGATAGCTGCCCTCAAACAATTCCTACTCAAACCATCGTAGAATTATGTCCAAGGGACCAAACTGAATGGATAAAAGCGAGTGATAGAAAGCAATGTGATTTAATAATCCAAAACTGCACCGAAAAAAGGGAATTCCAGTATCACTGTCTACCAAACAGGCTCCAGAATAAGCTGGTTGAGATTTGCGCCCCAACGAAGATTATAGTTGGTAAGAATTAACTTGAATTCTCGTTATCATTGCGAGAGATAAATTTTAATAAATTGATAGTGAACCGACTACCATCAAAGCATGAAGCAGCTTGTTAATGCACATCTTTGTTCATGCTCAAAAATTAAAAAGTGCTAAATATATGACATTTGGAAGCATAATAGAACTCTTATTGCTTGAAAATCTATTTTAAAATTTCTAAATGCATTATAGCGAGCGCAGCTCGCCGGCGCAAAGCGAGCTCTACCGGCAAGGCGTGTGTGAATAGAAAATTCGGACTATTTGCACATTTATTCAACAGATTTTTTTGGCGTCAGTAAATCGTACCAGTAATGCCTCGTTTAAATCGTCCCAGTAGTTCACTGTAATTATGGTTTCCCATTTTCACACTCTCACGAGAACAAGTACATGCATTAATTGTTACTGCTGACACAACGCAAAATCCGTTACATAAGACTACCGGAGTTATCGTCCTTTCGAGTGACGTCACAATGGATTTCTTACACATTGATCCGATAGAATTGTTTGGCGTCAGTGAATTTCGACCCACAATGCAATTCCTCAATGTCGGTCGATCTCACTAGAGAGGATACCATCTCGAAAAAATCAAAGTAAAACTTTTGAGAAACAGATAAATTGTGCAATTTCCAGAACATCGTGATTTTTAAGTAAACAAAACAGTATTTTTCGCGAAGTTTTTTTTTCAGTGTGTTTTCAAAGAGACAGACGACACTTGACCGACGTGAACTGTGACGTCACAATAAGGGGAAACTACTCTAAGTAGTTATTGTAAATCTGCTGAAATATAAATACCAAAATCTTCTCAAAATCTTGCAGAGCTAAACGAATAGGGACATTTTTACAGAGATAGGAAACATCTGTAACTTGCTCATTTGGATGAATGCTCACATTTATTTTATTCACTATATTAACGGTAATATCTAGGAACGTTTTTTAAAAGGGGGCGTGGCAACATCATTCAAAAAATCTTCACAAGCAAAAAGAAAAAATAAATTCTCAAAATCAGGAAAATTCTAATCGGGGTGAGGAATGGGGAGTGCATAGTATACCTTTAGCTATTTAGCTGCTCAAAAGTGTCTTTAATTTCACTACTATTAATTGCATGCTCCCGGGGAATCATTTTCCTTGAATGATCAACAGATTTTTTTTATAAGTAATTTGATTTTTTTTTTAAACGGGGGAGGGGGGACTCTGTGATAAGTCAATTTTTATATGTAAGTTTAAGAAAAATGTCTGCTGCAAGAAAAGAGGAATAAACTGCAATGTACATTATGTTAACATCTTTATTATTCAACAACATTAATTATTTTATCTGAGATAAATTCTATACTGGCGTGCGACCAGTATATAATTAAATAAAAAAATCTTATGAATTATGAATAATGAAATTTTACTGGAAAAAAGAGGTATGTTTATTTTAATTTGCATTCAAATTCATTTACTTTACGTCACTATTTTTATTTTTATTGATTTATCATAATTCAGTTTTGATCACCTGGGGCGCTCGCCCCAACGGTCGCACCGTAATACATATTAAATGAATTACTAGGCCTATAGACGACTTTTTTCAGTTATTTCCCTTAGTAAAATTTCATCCCGATAGGTGTCGCGGAAAACAGCCGCCATTGTAACCGTGATGCTGGATAAACAAACGCAGTAGCAACCATTCCCCGGTAACATAAAATTCTTGCTAGCAAAGGTTTTTATATGAAACTGTATGAAACTTTCAAAAAAAATGAAATATTTTTCGTTTATGTAAATCATGGATAAGAGTCAATGCAAAAAAGATACTGACCGATTGATTTCTTCCCCAAAAGACGTCAAAACCGGTGAAAGGAAGGATGACATTCGTGAGTGGCCACAAGTAGAATATGGCGACATCTACAATTATTTGATTTTAAGTAGAGCATGTGACGGCTAAACAAGAGGCCCAGGGGCCACATCGCTCACCTGAGCAACAATTGCCTTCATTCTGATCAAATTAGCATTGCAGTATCAAAATATCTTGACAACTGAGTACAGTAGATCTTGCTAAAAAAAAAAAATGAAAATCTGCCAATTTTTATCCACCTCTTATTTTTTTGGTAAATACCAAGCCCCTTTTGTTGTTGTACCTGTAAGAAGATTTTTCTCTATTCCTATATACCCCCCCCCCCCCATTTCGTGGCCCCACTTTTCTCTAGGGAATCATGGTTTCATCAAACTTAAATCTGCATAACCTGTGCTTTCACACTAAGTACTGAGTTTTGGACCGAAAACTTTCCCAGAGTATTTTTAAAGATTTTCTCTATATATTCCTATGTAAAAATTCAAATCGCCATCACGGTCCCGCCCTACCACTAGGGACTGTGATTTTGCAAACTTGAAATTACACTACCTGTGGATGCCTCTATACACAAGCTTAAGCTTTTCTGGCCAAATAGTCTTTAAAAAGAAGATTTTTAAAGATTTTCTCTATATATTCCTAAGTAAAAATTCATCCCCCATTGTGGCCTCACCCTACCCCTGGACTATTAATAAACAAACTTGAATCTATATGATCTGGGGATCCTCCACTCAAATTTGGGCTTTCCTGGCCTAATAGTTTAGAGAAGAAGATTTTTTCTCTATACATATATAAAAATTTATCCCCCATTGTGGCCCCGCCCTACCCCCAGGGACCATGATTTGAACAAACTTGAATCTACATTATCTGAAGATGGTTACACGCCAATTTGAGCTTTCTTGGCCAAAAAGTTTTTAAAAGAAATTTTTTTAAAGATTTTCTCTATATATTTCTATATAAAAATTTATCCAACAATTGTGGCCCCACCCTACCCCCAGGGATCATGATTTGAACAAACTTGAATCTACACTACCTGAGGATGCTTCCATTTTAATTTGAGCTTTTTAGGCCTAATAATTTTTGAGAAGAAGATTTTTAAAGATTTTCTGTATATATTCCTATGTAAAACATTATCCCCCTATCGTGGCCCCGCCCTACCCCCAGGGACCATGATTTGAACAAACTTGAATCTACACTATCTGAGGATGCTTCCACTCAAAGCTGAGCTTTCCTGTCCTAATAGTTTTTGAGAAGAAGATTTTTAAAGATTTTCTCTATTTATTCCTATGTAAAACTTGATCCCCCAATTGTGGCCCCACCCTACCCCCGGGGATCATGATTTGAACAAACTTGAATCTACACTACCTGAGGATGCTTCCATTTTAATTTGAGCTTTCCTGGCCTAATAGTTTTTGAGAAGAAGATTTTTAAAGATTTTCTCTATATATTCCCATGTAAAACTTGACCCCAAATTGTGGCCCCACCCTACCCCCGGGGACCATGAT
Organism: Magallana hongkongensis; assembly: GCA_015776775.1. Taxonomy (NCBI): domain Eukaryota; kingdom Metazoa; phylum Mollusca; class Bivalvia; order Ostreida; family Ostreidae; genus Magallana; species Magallana hongkongensis. Next base: position 7,966,584 of record CM027471.1, read on the forward strand.
TTGAACAAACTTAAATCTCCACTTCCTGAGGATGCTTCCACTCAAAGCTGAGCTTTTCTGGCCTAATAATTTTTGAGAAGAAGATTTTTAAAGATTTTCTCTATATATTCCCATGTAAAACTTGACCCCCAATTGTGGCCCCACCCTACCCCCGGGGACCATGATTTGAACAAACTTGAATCTACACTACCTGAGGATGCTTCCATTTTAATTTGAGCTTTTCTGGCCTGATAGTTTTTGAGAAGAAGATTTTTAAAGATTTTCTCTATATATTCCTATGAAAAACTTGATCCCCCTCTTGTGGCCCCTCCCTACCCCCCGGGACCATGATTTGAACAAACTTGAATCTACACTACCTGACAATGCCTCCACACAAGTTTAAGCTTTTCAGGCTGAATAGTTTTTGAGAAGAAGATTTTTGAAAAATACCAACAAATTTTCAATAATTCTCAATTATCTCCCCTTTAAAGAGGGCGTGGCACTTCATTTGAACAAACTTGAATCCCCTTCACCTAGTGGTGCTTTGTGCCAAATTTGGTTGAAATCTGCCCAGTGGTTCTTTAGAAGAAGATGAAAATGTGAAAAGTTAACAACGACAACGACGACAACGACAGACAACGGACAAATTGTGATCAGAAAAGCTCACTTGAGCCTTTGGCTCAGGTGAGCTAAAAATGAAAAATGAAAAATCATTGGACAGTTACAATTATTTTAAAAGCGATTCTGTCGGGAAAATTCTTCATTTTGTTATTCACAATCATTTATTCTGAAATCTGAAGTGCGCCCGTCACAAAAAAATAAATTCAGAGTTTCACAATGCATGGGTATTCTGTGATATGATCGGCACAATTCGAAACGGGGATGTTCATGTATGGCTAGGAACAGTAAAACATGCAGTCATGTAGGCGCACTTTTGTGGAAAATTGAGCATGCTGTAGGGTTAGGTTTTACGGAAAAATCGTGTACAGATGAGCAGATGCAGTGGAATAAGGGTGCGACAAGAAACCTTGAACCATGTGTTGAAGAGATGGACTTTAAAAAACCTAAATATGGCAGTGAGGTTAACAACAATGCTGAAAAACCACAAAATACAAAATCTATCTTCCCAATGTTTGTATCACATCAATCTTTTAAATATTTTGCTGAAAACTCAGAACTTAAAGAATTATTTCTTTTAGAAAATTCACTTTTAAGTAAATCTATGCACGCAAATATAAACAAATCTCTTTTCGAACCTTCATCCGAGCCTCATACTGAGCATACAGGTGAACTATCTTGTGAAAAGTTGTGCGTTTTATAACAGGTACATAAAACCTTATGATGCCCAAATTCAATCGTTATCGATGGCAACAATTTCACAAAGTGAATCTGAATTGTGGCACAACAGTAGAAAAATAAGAATAACTGGCAGTAGTGCTCACAAAGTTCCCGTTCGTGACACTACAAATAGTGATAACTTCTTAAGAGAACATATGTACCCTTCCTTCACGGGAAACAAATCTACTAGACATGGACAAGAAGGTGAAATTCTTGCAAAACAACAATTGCGTTCATATGGATGGCACATAGAAGATACAGGGACCATAGTTTCCTTTGAAGAGCCCTGGCTAAGTGTTTCCCCAGATGGAATAGTAACCAATGCTGATGGTTCGAAATGTCTTTTGGAAATTAAAAGTCCAATACTTAAGAATGATCAAACACTTGACAACTTATTTACAATTGGTAAATATGATGTTGTGAAATCCTTGCAAAATGGTACATTATATGTTAAGCATAACAGTTCAAGGGGCTATTACCTTCAAATGCAGTTAACTTTGCATGTAACACATATGCAGCTGTGCAAACTTGTTATATGGACAACTAATGAATACAAGGTCATTGATGTACAATATGACCAACAGTTTTGTGAAGCACCTATTTCAAGACTATGTTGTTTTTACTTCAACAAACTTTAACCAAGGGTAGTTGATGACTTTGAATGTGGCAGATTTAAAATTAGTAAAACATATGTTAAAGTTTCTAAGCGATGCATACATGTATATACACATGTACATGTAGTTGAATGAAGTTTTTGATGTCAAACTTAATGCTGAAATTATACAGTCAACTATTTTTCAATCTGTGTTGATTATTTATTCCTGAACATGAAGAGTATTCAAAATAAGTTCATTATTACACAACATCCTCTTATCTTCAATTAAACCAAATTACATGTTTAAAAAAAATTTTTTGATGAAGAATTTAATTAACGTCATATTAATAAAGACTTATAACAATAGTCTTAATTCAAGATATGACATTGGCTTTGCCTAAAATACATTATTTAGCATTTGTCATGCTATGAGCAGATATACTCAAGGAATCATGAACTGGACCTTAATTAGACTGGTATATAAAACCTAATACAAATCTATTATTCATGTTTCAACTTTGTGTCATTTACTTAGTGAAACCTTCAAATTTTATCATGCATCATTTACTGTTACATCACTGAAACTTTCAAATATCATCTGTCACTCATCATTACATCTTTAATAAGATCAGATCGCATATTTACCAATGCAGCACAAACAATCAAGTAGTCACTGAGTTTCTTTGCAGAGGTAACTGGAACTACCAGACTTAGTATGCGGAACACCTTTAAACGTCGTATAACCCTTTCCACGTGAATCCGTTCGGTGGCAATTCTTCGCGTTTCTGTTACATCCTCTTCTAAAAGTTGGTATTTACCTTTGGCGAAAGCTGGAATGTAAAGTTTCACTTTGAGAAGGAATAGAAGGTCACCAATTGTAAAGCCTCGATCAGCCATAATTTCATCTCCAGGAAGAAGATAGTTTAAAATGCCAGATTCTTCTACAATTGCTTTATCACTAGAACGTCCTCCAAAACCCTTTGAGATAAACATAATTTGTCCATGTGGTGCAATACCACCAAAATACTTTCCTGTATTGTGGGACTTGTAATGACTGTAGGTTTCACCGATTGTTTTCAAGTTTTTAGCTCGTTGAATGAAAGTCTCGGCACAATCAATGATGACTGTAGTCTTTGGATAGTTATCACGAAAAGACTTCGGCATAGTTGCGGTAAACAATGATCGTTTAAGCTCATGTATAAAACATTTTCAAGAAAGTTTTCAAGCAAACTTACTTTTCTTTATTCGAAAAAGACGACTGAATTAAAAAAATTTGGATTGTCGCGTGCTATAAACCCGAACTCTCAGTTTAGCCGATAACTGGTCTTAGCCGATAACTGGTACAGTACCAGTATAGTTAAAAATCTTTATTATTGACACTTTGAATATTGTCCTCTATTTTTGTATTTAAGTTTTTTCCAATTATTCCACTCGAATTAATCAATATGTTCTAAAAATAGCAAAAATTTTCTCATGTTTTAGCTTCGTAACTTTTTAGTTTGAAATATTTCCTAAATACATATAGAACAAAAGCTGTGCAGAATGTTAAGGGCTTTCATTTAACACCAATAAAAAAGGGCTGGCCCCTTCAATTAAGGGCCAGTAGCCCTTAACAAATTTTGCTGAATAACTCAAAAACGGTTAGGATTTCGATATGGCTGTCGTTGGAAAAGTTGTTTGTTGGGATCTTATAAACGTCGTTACAATGTTATTTTGTAAGTGATTTGTGTAGTATGAGTGTAAAAAGTTTACCATGTTAACATGTACCTGTCTTCATTTGGCAACTTAACGAAAGTCTTTTTTCTTAAAACTTGCTTAAAGTGACCACAGAAAGTATGCTCGTTTATACAGGAGGCTTTAATTCATGAGAAAAAAAATTAGAACACATGCTGTTTTTTTTTTTTTTTTTTTTTTTTTTTTTTTTAAAGAATTCCGAAGTTTAAGTCCTTGTTGCTTATTTCTTATGGTGCACAGTCCTTAAAGACGAGAATCGGAAAACAAAACAGTCTTTTTCTTCTCGAGTAAAACACAAAATACGTATTGAAAAAAAAATCCTATGCATTACATTTTAGTTATCATACTGCATGCAATTAAAATCCACCTTGAATCAGAGCTGTGTGCTTATTATTACGTAAGCTATCCCTCGCCCGCGGCCGAGAAATTCGGTCACCATGGTCGCGGCTGGACTACCTAGTGGTCAGCGGTTATCCAATACACGAGCGTTGCGTCTCTCATATATGAGTTAATTTAGCTTCGAACTGAAGAATTGTTTCAGTTTTGATTACGTACACATAAAGGTTTATTCTTCAATTGGATTAAACGATAGGGTGTCAATTAAAAAATCGTTCAGTTAATTAATAAAAACAATGCCATTCTCAATCTAATGCAATATCAGACATATAGATCAATTGTGGGTTTAAAGTAAAAAAAAAAAGTTTCTATTTGATAGATTTTAGTCATTAAATTGCAAAATTTTCAAATCTTCCTAGGTTCTGAGCTGTGCGTGTGTATGCGTTCAATCGATCTTTACGTAATCTATCGTTCGCCCGCGGCCGAGGAAATCATCCGCGGCTACACTACCTAGCGGTAAACGGTTATCTAATTAAATACACAAGATTCGCACCCGCACACTTACATGAATATGAACTTGTTTGAGTTTATATAGCCGTAAATACACTGTACACTGTTTTTAATTATATGTTATAAAAGTTTGTTCATTTTGTATCTGTTTAAATTAAACATTGGAGAGTGAATTAAAAAGTCGTTCTGAAAATTAATAAAAGCGATATTAATCCAAATCGGAAATACTCGTCAGACATATTTGAATGGTTTGTTTGAAAGTCTTAAATGTTTTAAAAACTGTACAAATAATGTTTTTAATCAACAACAACAACAAAAAAACACGCACAAATATTAAAACCTTTAAATAATGATTATCACTCACACATGGCCGAGGAGATCCCGCGCAAGTGACATCTCCTTCATTTACCTTATCACGCGTGCATGTTTGGTATTTTGTATGAACGCAACTATTTTTATTATGTTTTCAACTATTATATTGGTTTAAGGTAAACAGATGAATTTTTGTTACTCGGACAGTTGATTTAGCATTGATTTATACGACAGCGTACAAGGTAATTTAAAAATCAAATTATGATCAAAGTTCCATGATTGCAGTAGGTGCTGGCACGATAAAAGAATGCCCTAAATTGAGGCATTCGGTGATTATTTTAAAGAATATTCAATTGAGTTTTGAAACAAGTTTTGTTTAGATTCTATCGGTCACATATTAATAACTTCTGTATTGTTTCCTCGTGGTCGTTCGATCATTTCATTGTGAAAACGAACTTATTTCTGTGTTGCCCTCCCACCGCCCCGCTGCCAAGTGTTTTTTTTTTAAATTCCAGATCTGTTGAAAATCATTTGATAGTGACTTATTCTTATGTTTAACATTTTCTCCTGAACGTGTTTCTCTTTCCCACCCGTTTTTTTATTCGGCCAGTCTTTGTAAATTTCAACTTTCTTTATTGCGTAAATTCAATCGCCACGTGCTACCGAAAATCTGGTGTCTTCCCACTCAGCTAAAAGTCTGAGTTTTCTATGGGTGACTGATTTTAGCTAAGTGGGAATGGTGGCACAGGTAAGGGTGTCAAAGAACAAAGGAAATTATTTACAGGTGAATTATAGTGTGTTCTGGTTTTGACCTTAGGTAAATCTTTATCTAAATAACAAAAATCTTTATTCAAAATTACCCAATATTCATTCTTTTGAGTGATGAGAAGGAAAACAGACATAGTTGCAATAAAGTTTATTTTAAGTACAGTCATAGTCAACAACAAGCTGTGTATAGCATTTTAAACATATTTTGATATATTTTTGCAAGTTTCACTTTAAAATATGCTTTCATCATGCACATCAATCATACACTTGTGCAGATAAATGCAATCATTACATATGCCACTGATCTTATATTTCACTTGAACATCTGTTAACATCACTCCAGATAAAAATGTTTTACATAACATTACACACATTTCACTCGACACATCACTCCAGATGTAGGAGACGAGAAGCTGCATCCGCACACTCCATCAGCTGGATGGTGCCCTGTCGGAGTCAGTCCTATAGATGTCGGATACGGCTGTCAAGTTGCCTGTACTTCTTTGGACGCACAACACCACCGGCAGCTAGCTGAATCATCTTGGCTTCATTCGCAGCTTGCTCCTACTGTATAAGCTGGATGAACATGAAGATATTGGGGTGGGGTCGCCGACACATCCTATTGAATTTGTGGTGCCAGCCCTCTACTACATTTGTTGTGCGGGATCCATCGTTTTCATAATGATTCCAGTGGGTGAGATGCCCTGCTACCCATTTTTCTGTCACGTAGTCTTTGAAGCGTAGAACATGATTGTCGTCATCTCCATTGTCCTCAAGCGCTTCTAGCCACACATCCTCCACACGATGTTCTGGGATGAGGGGAAGAACCGCGGCTCTTCTGACTAGCATGCGAACACTGTCCTCCTCCCGGAATCTGACCGATAATCCGCAACCCTGAACTTTCCTCCAGATGCACTGGGTAAAGTGTAAGAAGCAACCTTTCAAGGAGGTTCCAGGGAAGTTCCTCTGAACTGCATTCCTTGCCGCCACTTCAAAGTCCAAGAGCAAATGCTCGGGATTTAACACAGACTGTAGGTCTTGAATGGCATCCTTCAAAAGTCGGAAGAACCGGTTGTAAGTGGCCTCACTCTTGTTAGGTAGAAGTCCAAATACAAGGGGAAACACAGTTCCATTCACACTGTGATGCAACGTGTACAGCAGGGTGAAATGTTTGGTTCAGGAATAAAATGTCTCATCACTAAACACTGTGTCTGCGGCACAAAGGGTTCAAGTTGGCATCTGAAGCAAAAATGATGATGCGATGCTCATTCTCATCTGTATTGTCACACAAAAGAAAACGATCACCAGCCGAAGTACAGGTCCACGGTCCCTCAAGGTTGATGTCTTCCTGGGATGTGGGTAACTTTGGGGTTGTGGTGGACCGGTTCCTGTAAAGTAAGGACTTGCAGGCCTGGAAAGTAGGAATGTTCCTTATCATGTCCTCCACCGAGTCGTCACACTCAGACTTACACAGTCCTCCTATTTCTTCATCGTAGATGGTAGGGATGGGTGTTGCTTCCTCTCTGCACCTCTTCTTCACGCCACTGATGAAGGGCTCTGCCGCCAGTCCAATGTAGTCCTCTTCATGGTTATGCGGTCATCCAAAGGCCACCACGATGTTGTTGCATGTTGTCAGTGTGGCTGGACACTGCCTGTCGACAAATCTCCAGTAGGTTCTGTCGTTGTACTTGTTCCGAATGGAATACTTGTAGCCAGCATGTAGAAGGAAAAAGCCTCCTCTTCCATTGTCTAGAAAATCCAACCGTACTAGCGCGTTTGCCATACTTAGGAAAATGATCATAAAAAAGTACTTACATGTACTACCAGTACATGTATATCTATCATAGTATTTACTGAAAATGAGGATTTAATGACTATTAATTATTTTATATAAAATATCAAATAAATTTTTATACCATTATGTTTTAAGATACAAACATTGTCAATTTTCTTTAAAACATCAAACAGAACACTTTGAACCAAGGAATGAGCATTTAATGAAATTTAATATTGCAATTACATCAAGCATCAGTTTGATTGAAGATTCATATTTATAACTTTTAATTAATAAATTATCTCAATTATAAGTGAAACAAAATAATTATGATCTTATTAAGCCGTCAACCTCTGCTTTGTGTTGTTTATTCAAGCAATTGCTTGCCATGCCTATCAAATTTATTTTATTTTAAATCTAATTTTTTTTTTCAAATTTTTGATTTATAAATATAAAACCTTTCAATAAATGATAATTCTTACGAAAATTTTATAACACTGTAAATCAATGTTGTCATGAATATATAGCTATATTTCATTACATATTACTAGGTGTTGTCTATACAGGTAGTTAACACCTAAAACAAACTATACCCAATACTCACTCAGGTGTGAAAATCACAATTTTAGCTAAGTGGGAATAAGAATTTCAGAATTTTAGCTACGTGGGAATAAACCGAAAATCTTGTGTCGCTTCAGCGCACACAGCTTAGATCATATATAGCCCCAGATTATTTATGGCTGCAAATCATCAATTGTTATGTAATTAATCAACAGTTCGCAGGGTGCTTTCTTCAAAGTGGCCAATTATCAAAGAATAAGACTTTCATTTTCACATTAAAGGTGCGAGTTCATAATCTGAGAATCTGGCTATAATGAATTGACCTGTTGAACACGCTAAACCTCCATTATATATAGTTATGAACAGAATTTTATATCTTATAATAAAAAGTTTTAAGTCAAAGGTAATTTGTTCTTTGGATTAGATGATTTGAAATACGACTACATTATGCTATGCAGGCGGTCGCCATAGAAATCATCAAAGTATTGCAAGTGTGGACAGATTAGTTCACTTGACTTACAGACTATAATATAGTGACATACATGTATCTGCCTCCAAAAAAATATGCGCTTCTAAAAGTTACACTTCAGTGAGATGGACATGTGTTCTTGGGGATTTTCTTTATTGCTAATTATATGAAAATTGATTCTAATTATATGAAAATTGATATTAAAAAAAGTTTAATTGAAGTTGTGTGGTATGAAGTTGTCATGCAACTTAATTTACTTACAAGGTTAGCTACAGCCAGTGGAATACTAATTTTAGGTCAACAACGAATACACAATCTATTAAAATATCAGAGAAATAGAGAAGGCAAATATTGCTTGTGACGTACGTAGTTTTTCATATATATCTTTATGATAAAACAGAGAAAAGCAAAAAACAAAAACAAACAAAAAACCCACAAAAAACAAACAGGGAACTTGCATCAAATTTACTTCATGTACATGTTACCCCAAAATTCCGACCGAATATGCCCCTTTGTCACATTTAATTTAAGTGACTGAAAATGAAAACCGTAACACCTAAATTTTTCGCTTATTTTTATTGAAGTTTATCGTTGTTTTTTTTTCAAAATACATACGTAAACTTTCTCCGAGAGAATTACTTATGATCCGATAAAGGAGAAAAAACTGACTTAAAAATAGGTATTTTGCATATTATTGCATCGTCGAGAGAAGTAATATTCATTTCTGTAAATAATGTCATTTAATTTTAAGTTACATAACGGTGTCTCTACATCAGATGTAAAATTTAGAAGCTCACTTATGCATAAATTCTCCCGATGATCTTTCATAGCTGATTATTATTTTAAATGTTCAAGTCTACTCGTATTATCAAATAATATCAGCCCTGAACAAATTTTTAGAGATGCCATCAATTTTGGCTATTTACCAAATGTTGACAGCACGCAACCATTTCAATCTTGCACATAGTCTTCAAAAAATAAGAAAGATTTAATTACAGAAGTTACGTGTTTTTATGCACGTTTTTGCGTGCATTTCCTTACATGAATCATGCATACATGTATATATAAGAATTCTTGCTATTAACTCGCCATTAAACTTCTCATTGTTCAAACCCCTGTCTCACTGGAGCTGCGTCCTCACGGCGATCCCGCTGCGTCATTGAATAATGTAAAACGCCATGGTAAACAAACTAGAGTCTCCTGCAGCGCCGTAACAATGCAACGGCATCTTCGTTCGCCGCGGTGGGATATCCTAGAACATTTTAGAACGCCGTGACAGCGCATGTGCACGCAGGGCACGCTGAGAACGTGTGGTAAAAACTCCTAGCACGTCATGAGCACTCGGCGGATACCCAGCGAGAGCGCAGTCAATCGCCAAGTAGAACTCTGTGGAAACGTAGTTGGGAGCTCTGTAAGGACGCCTCAGTCGCCATCAGGATGCTGTGACATTTTCAATTGTAAATTTTCCTTGCGATCTACGAATTCCATGAATTTTACAACGCCGTGAACACGCCATTGGAACGCAACTTGGTGTGACAGGGCTTTAAAGAGTTTTCAAAACAATTACACAAACTGTGTTCGACAAATAGTTTTCCTAAAACATTTTCTTCCTGTCTTTATACAGGCTTTCAATCACAGCACGTTTTTATAACAAAAGCAGAAGTGAAATTTTAGTCATTAGTCATTATAATCGTTTGACACCAAATCAGATAAATTTTCAACTCGCAGCAACAACGGAAGACCTACTCGGGGCTTTGCCACGAGCTCTGCTCTAGTTGTATTTCATGATACATGTAGATACTTTCATACTTTAAAATTTAGTTTAAGTCACTACAATATTGCATTGAAAATTCAGTGAAAGAAATGTCGAACTTGGACGGGGGTGAACTAACCAATGTTCACTATTAATTGACTTTCAATAACATTTTCAGTTGCCACATTGCTCCCGTCGAACGGGAACTACTTATTTTGTTCAACTTAGAAAAGTACAAGTGTTTGGTGTGAGGATCGATGGGTATCCAGACAATTAAATTACCCGAAAATTAAATTATTGTGAATATCTCCTGCAGTCATTTCGTGCATACTTAGAAATGTTGGCAACAGTTAGTATGTAAAATTTACTTGATAATTTATTAGCTCTGCTCTAGTATATTCATCTTCTTCTATTGCATGTTACTATTAATAACTAAACAACCTGACAGACGAGACAGTTGTAAAAATATCAACGTATTTGATTGGCTTAGCCACTTTGGCGGGTCGTGCATTTTATAAAAACCAGTTAACAGGTTCTGAGAGTGACCAGACCAGTTACAACTCAGGGCGTAGACAGAGCATATTTTAGCCACTAAAGTATTACTAAATAGTTACATACAGAACGCACAGTAAGTAGTTTTTATATCCTACTATTATTTCCTCTTTTGAACGAGTGAATGAATGAATATTTTTATAGTCTGCCAGACGTATATATTAATTTAGTATTCTAAAATTTAACTATATAAATAATGAAAACGTAATGTTGAAGTTTACTTGTAACGCTGTATTCTATCCTCTAATATTTCAACTACTTTTTTTAATTAAAATACGACACTGTTCTATATGTGACAGCTACATTGCCCAGATATAGTTAGCATTAGACTCAGCTCGATTCATAAATCAGTACGATATCCTTAGATATGCACATTATTACATTGATATTATATGTAATTCTTGAGTACTATTTCATAGCCAATTATAGCAAGTAACTGAGTATATAGTTGCTGATATCATTGTAAATTGTCAAGTTCAATAACATAAACGTAATTAATTTATTACCAATGTTAGACGCTGTGGGACTGTGTGTTTGATTTATATCGCAAATACATGTGAGCGTGCAAGTGAAATGGTTATTTGTCATATTGTATATTAATATTCATGTTGATTATTGTAGGGCTGATCCCATATATACTATAGTCCTGAGGTCAGGGAATAAAGTGACACAACCGGACTTGTTTTCCTTAATAAAACACCGGCTACATTTTCAATGAATTAAAGAAGTTGAGAGGGTTTCTGATAAATATTTACAATATTTATTTTATGCGATTAACAATACGATTCTAGCAGTAATACCAATAAACATGAACTAATTGCCGATCGAATTATTGTAGCAAACATACAAATGAACTGTGGGGTAGTGTTACATTTTTTGATTTGTTGTTAAGGTAAAAAGTGATTTATTTTTAACTGTCACGTGATACCATGGCACGGCTGCTTCAGAGATCGAGGCGATTCTGAAGTAGAAAAATAATATCTTGGTAAACACATTCATTTGGTATTAATATTCCGCTCTGTTTTCATTAAAATAAACAGTTTTTATACTGATCATAATTTTGACGGTCATTAAAGTAGGAGTTGCCTTAACCTACCCGCGATATATGACAATGGTAGAGTGCATTAAAACATACGATATCACCATATGATAGCGAGCGCAGCTCGCCAACGCGAAGCGAGTTTTACCGGCAAGGTGTGTGCGATTAGAAAACTTAGACCAATTTCACATTGAGTCCACGGATTTTTGGCGTCAGTTACGCGGAACAGCAATTCCATGTTTTTATCGGACGAGCAGTTCCCAGTATATACGGTTACCCATCATATCCCGCTCTTATGAGACTCGGCAAGATAAAATTAATCAATGGCTTTTGTTTATTTACTTCTGACACAACATGCATTGATTCATCTCATACAAGAAGTGTATATATACAAAAATGTACTACCCGTGTGATAATTATTTACTTAAAGTTTATAGGGTGAAGCTTAATCAAATACTTCTGGTCCGAACCATTTTTTACACAGTCCTTCGCTTCAGTGACCTATTTTGATTATTTTCCTGTATATTCAATATTACAATTTCGGCTACCAAATATTGAAAAAGAATCTGGGCGCACAAGATAGTGATTTTGCAGGAACCATCGACACGAACCAATTGGGGTTTAAATGTCTATATCCTCGAAATGCTATGTACAAGTTTGAACTAAAATTGATTACTCAAACTATATTATGTTGAGAGTTCTTTCTATTGAATAAAACTCACAAGCTTTCTGAAAAGGGAAATAAGGGGTTAACCGATAAAACTTTATATTGGAAATTTTAATACACATGCATATATATTTTAATTGAATTATACTGTATATCATAATAAATTAGTAATAAGAACAGAAAATAGTGTTCATACGACAGAAATTAATAACGACCAATTAAAATATACTGGTATTCTAGTAAAATTCAACATAATGTTATACCAACATACATTTAAAAAGGAAAGGAAAAAGAATTAATTGGAGTCTCGAGCAGGATTTGAACCCCAAACACTGCATGAATGTCTTCAAAATCCAGAACGAAACCAGTGAGCCATGCGAGACTTTGAAATAGGTGTATAAAGTAGTGTTGGAGACAATATTGTCATATCTCTGTACTTTGTTTTATTATCCTCCAAAAATGTTTTGAAAATTATATAATTATTCATCTCTGGGTCATCTCTCCATCTTTTTTTAAAAAGCGACGTTTTTAATGTTGAAATATGTCATCATTACAAGTTTAAAATGTGTGGAGAGAAGACCAAGAGACATCAGAATCATTTCAAAACAGCTGTAAATAAGTACGATTTTGCATCAATTCCGCCGTGTTGTTATATTTAGCCCCATATTATGACAAAACCTTTTGTATTTCAAACATTTTTCTACCCATTCCACATCCAACAGAAACCAAATAACGGTAATAATTCGAAAAATGTGCAAAATTAATCAATGAAATTTTCACTCTTTTTATGCGCGCAGATTCCTGCCGAATCTACATCTTAAGCGCCCACTTTCTTTATTAAAAATGGATGTTGTTCAAGATTTAAGTTACAAAAATGAAAGAAAACACATACTTGTGTAATTAATAAACAGCAAATCGCGTAACATGTAGCTTTCAAGGAGTTAACCCATACGATATGCGGACAACGCAATGGAAACAGAACGCTTGGCTTGTGCTTTTATACAAGAACTTACCGAAATAAAATCTCCCAAGTCTTATTTAGGGCTTTTCGACTTTTGGTCGAAAAGACCTATTCTTTAAGTCTTTTTTTATTATTATTCTCGAAAGAACTTATGTCAGCGATTTTTTGATAACGGAAATGCATATTGAAACAGTTATTCAATAGTCTTTGAGCAATTCTTAATGACACGCGTATGTAAAGTTTTAGACTTCTGGTTTTGGGTCTTTCGGTTTTCACACGGAAAATACAAAAAGTCATATGGAACGCAATATATTGCTTATTAGTCCCCTACCGGTTTTCACCGGAGGGGACTATAGCTTTCCTCTGCACTTGTCCGTCCGTCCGTCCGTCCGTCTGTCTTCAGTTTTCAGTTTTTTTCTTGATGCGTTTGAGGAATAATATGAAATTTGCTGAACAGCTTCAAAATGTCAAACTACAGATCAAGTTTACACTTTTGTAGCGTCTGTTTGACATATTTTTGAGAAAATAAATTGTTTACATTCCAATTTTTTAATGTTCGGGTTCGATATTTTGCATAACAGTGCATTGTTTTCACAATTTCCACAAACCGGTAGGGGACGTGTATTGCTGATGCAATACTCTCATAATGCTTGTTTCTGTAGTTTGAGCATTCAAATTTTAGAATAAGATGTATTTTGTCTTTGTGCAAGCATTTTCCCATATATGTTTTAATAGTCCCCTACCGGTTTTCACCGGAGGGGACTATACCTTTCCTTTGCGTCCGTCTGTCCATCCCTCTGTCTGTCTGTCCGTCCGTCCGTCGGTCTGTCTGTCCCACTTCAGTTTTTCTACCCTTTTTTTCTTTTTGCGTTTGAGGAATAATTTGAAATTTGATGAACAGCTTCAAAATGTCAAACTACAGATCAAGTTTACACTTTTGTGGAGTCTGGTTGACATATTTTCGAAAAAATTATTTTTTTATATTCCAATGTTTTAATGTTCGGGTTCATTATCGGGCTAGGTGTGTATCAAATAAACGAGGAAAGTATGTTGTCAGTAATAATATCATGCATTACTTGGACCATTCCTTTTATTGTTTCTAACAAACAAATAAGTTCTGTAAAATAATGTCAAGCATTTTGTTGTAAATTTAATCGACAGAGTATTTTGTATTATTAGTCCCCTACCGGTTTTCACCGGAGGGGACTATAGCTTTCCTCTGCGTCCGTCAGTCCGTACGTCCGTCCGTCTGTCTGTCTGTCCGTCCGTTCGTCTGTCAGTCCCACTTCAGTTTTCCACACTTTTTTTCTTTATGCGTTTGAGGAATAATATGAAATTTGCTGAACAGCTTCAAAATGTCAAACTACAGATCAAGTTTACACTTTTGTAGCGTCTGGTTGACACATTTTCGAGAAAATTAATTTTTTATATTCCAATTTTTTAATGTTCGGGTTCGATATTCTGCATAACAGTGCATTGTTTTCACAAATTTCTACAAACCGGTAGGGGACGTGTATTGCTTATGCAATACTCTCAGAATGATTGTTGTTTTTGAGATAATGTTTTTTAAACTTTAGAAAAGAAGGAATGAAAAAAAAAATCAAATGACCATTAAAAATTTATATGACGCCTATACATTATTAAGATAGACGTCAATAACATCCGAGTTCCAATAAAATATATTGATGTCAGCCTTCCGGTTTTATTTGTCGATGAAATTCGTCTATGGGAGTTTTCGTTTTCTCAAAAAGTTTTAAGGTGAATGCTACAATTTGTCATTTGTATAATGACAAACACAGTCCGCAGACCGGAAAAATGAGGGGTCCGCAGGGGCCAACGTTCAAATCAGCCCTTTAGCTTTAGCCCTGAATATTTTATCCGATTTTTAAAATCTTTTCGAGTTATGGTACAAGGTAGATAATACAACTTAAAAAGTATGGTCTGAGGGGCTACTTTTTGACTCCTTATAGGGTTTACAAGTCCTTAAGCTCACAACTTTTGAAAAATTTATAAATTTATTTGATAAGAGCTATCCCGCTTTGCTCTTAGTACGTATATATAGAGCAATACTCTAAATATGCCATTTCTTGTCTCCGAGAAAGAATTGCTAACTTTTTTCAGATTTTTTTCGATAATATTCTTAACGAAATTAAAAGTATATCTATTTATTCAGTTTTGGAGTTATCTTTCTTTTGAAATTGCATTACTTGTAAGTTCTTTTTTAGGAAATGGTTACAGCGTTGAAGAATTTGAAAAAAATATATATGATATTTCCTTACATTTGTAAAGCCCTACATTTCTTTCTTAATATACATGTACCACAATGGTACGTATGCACAAACTTTTTATTTAGTCCTGATTTGATTTTAACATATTACACAATTACACGAAAGGATTGGAAACAAGTTCTTACAACTTACATCTTCCTCGCCTAGTGATAAAACATACAATATACCGTATATCAGTTTTTTTCCGCGTGTTTCCAATTTCCGCTTTGTTTGCGGCGATTTCCGAATGGCGGAAAATAAATCAGCGTAAATTTGATACAACGTTTTGTTTTTGTAATACAGTTCTCTCTTTCTCTCTGATAAAGTAAACAGATAGGTAAAAGTACGGTGAATTATGTTCAGTTAGTTTAGTTAGAGGTACAAATTGCGGGATCGGAGGACAAGCGCCAGATAATAGATTTGTAAGCCTCGTTGTTTATTTAATAATCTATTGACAAGCTTATTAAAACGGTCGCTTTTCTTGCGTAAACCGATGTCTACTTATACCTGAGGTACTGGAATATGTAACGGTACATGATCTATTTATCTATGACTGTTTGCGTCTCTGAAAATAATTATCGGTAATTATTTCACACTAAGGAAATCGTGTATTTGGTTTCATTGTCCGAAAGAGCGACTATTTAGGTAATTTTCCCCTCTAACCTCACAGGTTTAAACAATCGTAAATTATATCTTCAATGCGACTTTGAAATAGTGTAAATTTGATTCGCGTAAATTTTATATACCGTTTTAGGCTCTGATTCGCGGAGAAAACATGACGCGGAAAAAACCTGATATACGGTATACCATTGTAATAGAAATTGTTCATGTTATTTATAGCTATTGACTTTATAATAATTATATTCATAAACATGCCTTTACAAAGTAATTGCGAATATAAAGTAAATAATGTTTATATACAGTATAAAAAACAATAGCAAAAAGGAAATTATTTATTAGATCTTCCAGACTCTTTTATAAACTTTTGAACTGCTGAAAAATAAAGCAGTTTGTAATGTAGGACAAATTGTCACTACCCCAAAGAAGCAAATGTGAATTAATTAAAATTGTTCGTTCAAGCCTAATAAAAAGTAATTCAAATAGATTGTTTCTTGCACTTACATAGTTCTTGCATACAAAGAAAAAGTGATAAACATCCTCCTTTTGACCACAAATACAATAAGGTGAGGCCATCATTAAAAATATCTGTTTCCCCTAACCCGACCCTAAATTTTTGAAGTTGGGTAGGTAGGTAGGTAAATAATTTTTTTTTCTGTCAGGGCACAATATAAAATACATAAATTAAAAATGAATAAAATCAATCAATTCTTTAATTAAAAACAACACTAAAAAAATATGACCAGTTGTAAAACAATTTTTTATACTTGTGCTGATGGAATGTACAACAAATTTAATATCGGATTCACAATTTGATATTGTTCATCTTAAATTTTAACATGTTTGATTCAATGACTAAATGTGCATGAATACATTTATTATCATTTGTATGTTGATGTACATGTAAACCTATATTTAATTATTTTAATGATCATAATGTACCTACTTCAATGTATCGATTAATTTTTCAAAATTTGGTATATAAAAAGTCTAAAAGTATATCAAAACAATAATATTTGATAAACTTAAGGTAATGTAATAAATGTAAATATTTGTGAAGTCATATTTAATGATTCTATAACAGTAAGGTTACACAAATCACTACACTTGCAGAAAATGTTCTTCTTTGACAAGGATATTTTAACCCAAACTAGATACTTAAGATTTTTGTAAATTTACCTTCTTGTAATTTCATTTAAGTTATAGTCATAACCAAAACCAAATCTTTTGTATCTGTTGATTTGAAATTTGACAAAGTTAGAAGAAAACAGTTTATTTTTTTCAAAACGTAAAGAGTTTTTATCATACAGCTACCAACCTAATTTTTGGTAGATTTATTTCTCCTTAAAGTAGATCCAGTGTTCTGTGATGTCACACTTTTTTGTAAAACTTTGAATTCTTTCAAAATTGTGCAAGATAGTTTTATTTATTTTATGTGAATATCATCACATGGATGTAATTAGAATAATTGGTAGGTTCGAGATATTTTCGCACTTTTTTTATACTAAATTTCCAAATGTTTATATATTTTATCTATGCAAAGGGGAAATAACTCTTTTTCTGACTTTTCTCTCAGTTGTATGTATAAATGCTATAGTTTTTCTTATTCCAACGATTAATTTTAAAATATTTTTGTAATTTTAGTTTTCTGATAAAGTTGACATTATAATTAAACAAGAAAAGCAAATTTCTGCCTACAAGATTTCACTTTTAACAACAAAAAAATACATTTTTCTAATGCTAAAATATGCTTTAGTTTATGTTTATCTGGCATCTCAAAAAGTGTGATGACGTGCATATTTTTTCTAACAATTGATGACATTTAAGTCTATTAAGTCGAAATCAGTTCGGTTTTTCAACTTTCCTCAGAGAATTTTACGAGTATGGAGCTACCTTAAATATTATTACATTGTCGAGAGAAGTTATATTCATTTCTGTAAATAAGGTTATTTAATTCACGTTTCATAGCGGTGTCTCTATGAAACAGCACCATCTGGTGTAAAATTTAGATGCTCGCTTTTGCATAAATTCTCCCGCTGATTTTTTTTTAGCTGAATGTTTTTTGAATGTCCAAGTCTACTCGTATCATTAAATAATATCAGACGACACACATTTCCCTGTAGAAAAGTTCAGAGAAGCCATCAATTTTGACTAATTACCAAATTTTGTCAGTTCGTAATAATGAAAACATGAAAATCCCTTTCACATACTTAATTAACGTAATTATGAGCCTCCGGAAATTCAAGGGTCGTACAAACCGGAATAATCTTATATCGTTTATTTGTACCACGTGGACTTTGATTGACAGCAATTGACAAGTGCTGAAAACTACAAGATCTTCGTCCCACTACGGTCATCATGGAAAACGAGGTTAAAACGATTCTCTAAATGAAACACATCCTTATTTACTCGATAATTTATAAATGGTTAACCAATTTAGGTTCATTTTAAAATGAATAGACATAAATATGTCAAATAACCCCTCAAGGGGCCTCATTTATAAATATAAATTTAGGTTGTAGCAACTCCTGTGATAAACACGAAAAATACATGCTTAAAAAATAATAATTGTAGTTATTTTAAAAACTTTGAACAGTTATTACCTATGAGAAGTAGAAAAGACATATTTTTATCAACAAACTTGTCCAGGAGATTCTTCGCGAGCCCTGCATGTGTTTTGTTTACAGTAAATACACATGCGTAATAGTAAAGAAGGCTGAACCCCGAACACGTTGCGATGTATTTATGTGATAGGTTATACGTAATTATTAATTTTAATGAAATAATTAGATTTATTGCATGGAGAACTTTGTAATTTTCTAAAAGTTTATACATTCATGAGTAGTACAAAAATACCGAACCCGATCGGTAAAATTTTCAAGTCGGTTTTTTGATAAGATGCGCCGTACTGTCTCTTTAATCTTTTAAAAGTTTTAAAAACTTATCCAATCTATTAAATTTAATTTATTTGATGTATTCATACATTTTATAGATGAAATGTTTTGTAATTGTGTTAGCTAAATGACAAATAAAATCAGTCTCTGTTCTTCTGTGTATTTTGGAGGTATTAGTCCAACCTTTTGGCCCAATTACAACCATTGTGTAGAGGATCATTTTAATTTTAAGATAACTGTGGTTTTATGATTATTTTAGCATTAATTTGGTAGAGTTATTAACTAATTACAAGTTACCAACTAATTTTGATATCAACACTTAGAGTAATAAACATCGGTTGTAATTTTCAATGCACAGTAGACTGCATGTTGCCTCACTCGTACTTATACCCATAAAAGATATACAATCGATTAATCACAACAGTGGTTAACTGAGGCTGTGGAAACGTCTATTGAATTAAATGATTATCATTTTAATGTCTCGGGTTAATTTACATGATCGTCAACTCAGAACATATTCTCTTTCGAAGGAAATTCCGGCGAAGTTACCGATCATTAAGCGAGTATTTCGTCATGTTAATGATCGAAGCTTTCAAAATGATTGGAAAACGGAAAGGATGTGGGTCTTCTAAAAACGATTTTGGGTTAGATAAAGTTCCTTTATTAAAAAAAAAAATGTATTTTCAATGTGGTGAAAAAAACAATTCAGTCGGCGGGATTTAATTGGGTCGGTCGCGTTAGGGGAAACATAAATATTTTTAATTTTGGCCTGATTCAATAAATTTTTTTTCTATACAGATCATAATTCAAAATAGTGTTGTGTCTTAACTTGGTATGTAAGATATTATAAATAGTGCGTTTACCAAATGAAAAAATATTTTGGAGGTTGAGGAATACTTTTAGTAAATTTTTTCTTGAATATGTTGAGAGACGTTGCTTCCCAAACTTCTAATTTTAGAGAATTCCATTTCTGAATGGTGTCAGGTACAAAGGGGTTTTGTAAAGTTCTAATCTGCTGATTAGAACACTATGATTTTCGCTGTTTCTTGTGTGATATATTGAGACTTTTCTCGACATAGGGGAATAATGTTGCTGAAGTACTCAGGTACTTGATTTGTATGAATTTAACATGGTTATTAATTTAGCCTTATTACGTCGACTGACAAGAGGTTCCCAACCAGTTTCTGTGTAGAGAGATTCTGTGGATGCTAAAATGGGTAAATCAGTTACAATCCTTGCAGCACTTAATTGACCCTTTTCTAATCCCTCTTTGTCAAACATATTGCAACCGTCCCATAATACTTAATCATATTCAAGAACTGGTCTTAGAAACATGAAATACATTTTTGAAAAAATAGTTCTACCAAGAGTAAACTTTAGTTTTTTCCAAAGACCTAATTTTCGGTATGCACTGTTTACTATATTATCAGTATATTGAGAACAACTTAAATCATTAGGAAAAAGTAAACCGATATGTCTGTGGGTTGAAACATAGTCAAGTTTAGTCCAATGCTGTGATCACCCCAATGGTCGCACTGTAAAACATATTATAAACATCTTACATGTACATTAATACACGTATTTTAAAATTCATATAGTTTCACATTCCTCCATTTAACACTTGTACCAACATTCTAACATGTTAATAAAAGTACATCTTAACAGTTGAACACTTTTTGTCGATATTACTTTCTGCACAAAACACTACACATAAGGATTCAAGTAAAACTTACCAACTTACATGTAGATGTATATATAGAAGTTTTCTCTCGCACGTGTAGAAGCTAACATCGTATATGGTATTGGTAGCAGAGTGACAACACAGTGTATGTTACTTAATGTTAATCGAAGATGATTTCGTTACCTTAAGAACATAACACACATATAGCAAATCAGTTTGTTATACCTTCATGTTAAATATTGAAATCTGATTGGTTTAGACGCAGTTCTTAATCCGTTCTATTACCCTCAGTGTTAGCAACGCATTTGGCAACGGGTAACATTACAAATTGTTACATACGCGAAAATTATGCGCGTACGGCTCGCCGTAGAATTCACGTTATTCCTGTATAAGAGCAGTAAAGTTGTCTTTAAAATTAAGATATTCAGTATAATAAAAAAAGTGCCTGCTTTGTAGGATAACAGTTAAAATTGGCATCCCTCGAAAATCATTGTCAACCTCCGCTTCGCGTCGGTTGACAATGGTTTTTTCAGGGGATCAATTTCAACTGTTACCCTCCCAAACAGGCACTATTTATATAATGTGACACAGAACCTAGCAAGGGGTTCCCTTTTAAAGTTCACTAGACTTTGACCCGTGCGAACACCGGTTGACATTGCATATGATATCGGACATTTACGAAACAGATACATCGACACACCGAATTGTTGGCATTTATATAACCAAGCTTTCACCCTACACTAATACTATTTATTTCACTACACTCTGCTCAGTTAGAATAATCTAACTGTGTCTTGGGACAGACCTACACGACAGTAAGATTGCATCCTATATACCCGTAATGTTGCAAAAAAATGCAGAATCGCTCCGAAACCCATTTTTGAGAAAATTAATGCAACTGCATTGAAAATAACAGTCAATTTATTCATAACAAACCATTTTGAAGCTATAAATACCTCTCATCTAAAAATGTAATTCATATTAATAAAGAATTCAACACTTTTTCACCGACGTTTTTACTCGCTTCGAATTTACACACCATGTTGATATTCGGAACTCTCGAGATATTTTCATATTAAATAGATATTTTCTCGAGTATTATCATATTAAATACACAGCGTTAGAGTTATTTCCCGTATTTCCTTTGATGGACAGAATATATGACAAATTTTCAATGAAAATTTACACGCATTTGTAATATCATTTCTGAGTTTATCCATGCAAATGTGATATTGTAGAAACATATTCTAAAGTCCCTTCTGTGATTTGGCGTGAATATAATGCGCATACGCTAGATTGTTATATCCAAAATATGCAGATGATTTCGGGATTGTTTAAAGGAATTTTCGTTGATTATTAATTAGCGAAGCGTGATCAAGAAAAAAATAAAAACAAAATGGTTATCTTCAAGTACCAATGATGTTTAAAATAATCATACCAAAAGACAGTACTCTTTCGATTTCTCAGCATTAAAACCCAAAAATTCGAGTCAATTTTTTTAATATAGTAGTATAGATTCTTATTTTCATCATTACAATATTATGCCATCGAAATTCGCAATTCCTGCTTGGTGCCCCCCCCCCCCCCCCACACACACACACACACTCTTTTGAAAATGATGAAATTAATCAACTTAGTTATCATTTAAAATCTATGAAAAACGTGTGCATAAAACAGTTTTCTATATAAGATAAGATCCTGATTTCCCCAATACTCGTTATAGTACGAGGCATTAACATTTATCCGGGAAATTATATAATTGAAACTCAATCCGGAAAAATATTATAAAGTGTCTTAATTTTATTTAATGTATGAAATAAATTGAAGTAATTAATTAAATAAGTTTTAACAAATAATTAACATTTAAGGTGTATTTGATCTTTTTTTTAAATTAAAGGACAGCATTGCCCATATTATGATATGCAACGAAACGTCATCGATACAAATTACAACCAACCTTGCAGCATGCACACAGAGCCATGCGCAAACGTATACATATCCAGTGAGACACATAAATGTAAGTCTTAAACGTGATAGGGGTATGATTATAATTATTGGCAAGTATTAACCGGAAAGGATGTCATTTTTCTGCAACTAATTTGAATAGAATAAAATAAAGACTCGGTAACATTTCATTGTGATGCTTTTTCGTATTACAGAAGTTGAGCTAACACAAAGATTAGCATTGTCCTGATGATCATTATTATTTTCTGGTACAGATTTTTTTTATATAAATTTGTTGATGTTGTCATTTTGTTTTTAATTAGGTATTTGATATTGTTTCATTTATAGATCAAGAATGTTACAAGGAAATCAAAGGGGAAAAAACACCAGCGTTAGCTAGCCCCGACAGTAAAGTATCACTGTAAGTTAAACATACATGATGTAAAAGTGTACTCATAAAGCATAGCAAGAGTATGTCTGTATATCTTAAACCTTGTATTTACTGGCTCTAAGTATGATAGTAATTTTATTGTTCCCTGCGATAACAAGTATTTCACGAGCAAAGCCGGGGGAAATAATTGGTTTCGAGGGGGACAAAAACTTGATATCGTTCAAATAGTCCGTCAATACTAGGTATTTGTTTTACACCAAAGAAACATTTATTTGACTGCAATGCAGATTTTCTTAACGGTTAACAAGTTAGAGTTAACGGACTTTGAATTTAAAGCCCCTTTCATTTATTTTTCATTTATGTTGTTGCTTGAATAATCGAAGAAAATAGACAAACTGTATGATTAATCGGCAATTTTATATGCTCCAAAAACTGTAAACTTCATTTCACAGCCTATCAAATGCAGACATAATTCATGCATTTTCAACCTTTTTTTGCTTGAGGTACATAGCATTAATATCAAACTATTATTTTTGTCAGGTTTTAATGTATTTAACCTCTGATGAAAAACTAGAAAGTGACCTGCCATATACTAAACCGGTGATGTCAAAAGAACTATTGTTATACCCCTGTAAAACAGTTACTATATAACTCTATACGAAAAAAGTCCAGCATTTTGACTGTTGGACTGGAACTGTTAGATTGGAACTGTTTAAATCGACTGTTAAAAAAGACTGTTGACCGGTGACGTCACATTCGCGAAAACGTGTTATTGATTAAAAGGAGTATAACAAAACAGTTGTTGACTGTGTCTCGGGCAACAGTTGATCTGTCGGACCGGCT
Organism: Magallana hongkongensis; assembly: GCA_015776775.1. NCBI lineage: Eukaryota > Metazoa > Mollusca > Bivalvia > Ostreida > Ostreidae > Magallana > Magallana hongkongensis. The sequence goes on from CM027471.1 coordinate 7,990,570, forward strand.
CGCAAACTGTTGCCAAAGGCCGACCCCAGTCAACAACTGTATACTGTCAAGGTCGCTCCATAAGAACTACTGTCAATGTTACTACTTCAAAGATATTTTATGATAAAGATCTGTTTTCTTTCATAATATTCTTTCTAGTGATACAAAACAATCAATTATAAACATGTGTTTTACAAAAGAATCTGGGGGAATAAGCCGTTGCAAATGCCCACGACCCTCTCATACGTCTTATACATAAGAAGTAATAATAAATAAGAAGTAATAAACGTACGAGTTAACTGGGCATATAAACAGTGGACAGTATTGTCCAAATGAAAATATCCAAAAATGCGAGAAAGGGGCAATCGACATTTGAAAGGCGTAAATGTGCTTAAATTTTGTAGTATTTACATATACTTTAAACTGGCAAATTTAAAATGGCAATCACATACTCATTTAAAGAGTTAAAATACAAAAATTTTGACTTCTTTCTAACAATATTTAATTTACTAATTTACCTCAGTCATTGTATACAACCCCTAACGCAGGGGAGTGGACAAAGAGTATGGGGGAGTCGATTTTTCCGCTTTGGAGACAGAAAGAATCCTTGTGTAGGTATTCAAAACAAGTATTTTCAAAAATATATACAGTGGCGTCGGAAGCAAATTGAAAGTGGGGGGCTAGACTTATAAAAAAAATCTTGACAAGCAAAAAAAAGGTCTTTGCTTTGTATAAATCTGCAAAAAAGTGGGGGGAGGGGCTAAGTCCCCCCCCCCCCCCCTCCCGGTTGATATATACCACACGGAAGACAGCGATAGTCAAACCAGTAACGTATAACAAGGGGGCTTGTTATAGGTCACTGGTCAAACTTTGTGTTGGTCTTTGGACCTAATGGTCTCTGAGTCTTTTGGAAGAACTACTATGCTTTTTCTTTCACAACCAAACACGCATTTGTAATGTGATTTTCCTGGCGATACAATTGGAAGTGAAATACATGCCTAGTTAATCGTTGAATTTTCTTTAGGCGCATACTGTACATTTGACTAAGCTGGTATTCTGCATTTTGTGCACAATTACATGTTTTTGTCCAGCGTATGTCCTTGTTGTGTTGACACGACTCTCAAGGATTCAGAGATGGACGTTTTATCTTGCCATTTAATTGTTTCTTGCATGCACAACAACCATTTGTTTCATTTGTTTACAATATGAAATCGTGCAATCTCAGTGAGAATATCATACATTTTATATTTTATAAAAGTAGTAGAAAACGCATATCAAACAATTTCAAGTTATTATTATTATTATTATTATTATATTTATATATATATATATATATATATATATATATATATATATATATATATATATATATATTTATATATATATATATATATATATATATATATATATATATATATATATATATCTGCTTTCAACAATAGGCGGACATGGCTATAAAACCATACTTAGGCAGACATATATAGCTTTTTTTAAATCTCGATATTATTCATTGTCCATCTCAACAAGCTATTAAAACACAAAAGTATGTTCATTGGTAGACTGTTGTTAAGATATATTGCATCTAAAGAGATATACATTTTAAGAGGTCTGCCTTATTTTCCAAAACCATGCAGTAGACTTTAGGCTGACATTATATAAATACAATGTAAGGTAGACATATATTAATATTCGAAATGCCTATCAGGCAGACAATAAATAGTAATTTCAATATGCATTCAAGTGTCAATTAAAATGCAAAAGCAATCATATTCTACAAATATTAATTTTAGGTGACCTTTTTCCTACCTTAATTGAATAATATTTTTTTAAAGAAATGTTGTATTTGATTTTCTAAACATATTTGTTTATATCATATTCAACTTTCATGTCTTAACACATTTTTAAGTGTATGTTGTGCGGCTGTGCCACCAAATGTTTGAAAAGTTATATTTTATATTGTCATAGGTAAAATTTTTATTCATATCTTAATTAACACATTAATATTTGAATTATTAAAACTTAATGAAAACATCACAACACCATTACTATTTTTTCAAAAGAAATAACTCTTTTGTTTCAATTGTATACTAGTACATGTTATAACAAACATCATATGAATAACAAGAAAGGTGCTTCCAAGTTTTAATATTTTTTATTTTAGAACACTGATTCTCAGAAATATAAAAGATGAGAACATTAAAAATGTACTAGCATTACAAATGAAAACAACATGATATCTCATTTTAATTTGTTCTGCATGATATTGTATTTTGATTTAATATGCACTCATGTTGTGAACAGATCAACAAAGTGAAACAACTGATACAATGATATAAGTACATGTACATGTATCATAATTATACACGTGTTGATAACATGCTCAATAACTAAAATAAATCTTATTTATTATTACCTCCATTATTGTTCAACCCCACCCACCCCCACTTTTTTTGCAAAGTTAGACCTAATCATGAGGCACATAGCATCATAGAGGGTTCAGCCCCCCCCCCCCCCCCCCCCCACCCCCACTTTTTCTCGCAGGAAACACAATTGTTCCTAAATTTACTTTGAAAAGATAGAATTATTCAATCAGCACCCCCCCCCCCCCCCCCCAGATATTTCATGATTTGGAAGAAAAAATTTCGGTAGGTAAATTTTTTTTTTGGAACAATAGGTTTTTTCATGATTTTGGGAATAAGGTTTTTTTGTTTTTGCTTGTCAAGATTTCTGAGGATTAGTCTAGGCACCCCCTCCCCACCCCCCCCCCCCCCCCCCTTCACTTTCAATTTGCTTTCGACGCCACTGCATTAACATTAATTCTAATCTTTGGTACATGAACAAATTGAACCCAGGTACATGCACAACATTCTCATAATTTATAAATGCTGAACACCACATTAGTTTTTCCTTAATCGGTTATTTTCTATTTCAATAAAAAAAAAAAAAACCAGTTGAATCAATGCACTCCACGGGCCTGGATTTTGACTTCTTTGCCTTGGAACAACTATGTAATATTTCAGAAACACAATCAAGGAAGTGTGTCTAATTTTCCTATAGTTAAATTAATTCAAAAATCAATATGTAATACAAAGACAACCAGTGAGTGTAAAAAATCATAATGCATCATCTAGATCTCTACATTGTACATGATAATCAAGTAAACTTAATCAATTGCTACCAGCTGTGCAAAAAATAGAATTGGGATTTGAAGGGGAAGAATTTGCTTGTAAAATTTCTGTGAAGAAGCATTTGAACATCAAACATGTAGCCATCTTCCTGTTTGTCAGAATTTAAATTTGGTTTAAAAAGTGACTAAGATACTTTCCAAACAAGAGGTCCATGGGCCACATCGCTCACATGAGCAACAACATCCATGATGAAATCAGCTTTAAGGGGTCATTTACAAAATATCAAAACAATGTATGAGAAAAGATTCTGTATAAAAAGATTTTCAATTTTCTTTAACACATTTTCTAATGCTATTGTGCTTTTTTAAAAACTGGATAATTTCATTATCAATTGTCTACATCTTGAGCATTTCATTTCTCATGAAGATCAAGAACATCAAACTTTGAACTAATTTTGTAGCCCACGGTCACAGTCCAACAATTGAGAATCAAAAAGTCAAGATGATTGGTTATAAGCAATACCATATATTTTAAAATTTGAGTTATGGAGAATAATTAAAATTATTTCTTAGATTAATATACCACCCCCACCAATGTGACCTAATTATACCTTCAAGAACATGATTTGAACATGATGACATTTGCACTATCTGATAATTCTTCCACACAAGTCACAGCATGGCTTTTGAGAAAAAAAAATTATAAAGAAAAAGATTTTTCAAGATTTTTTCTCAATATATTCTTATGTAAAAATTGCCCCCCTCCCAATGGTGCCTCTCCCTAACCTTCGGCATACTGATTTAATCAAACTTCAACACAATTTACAGCTTGTCTGGCCTATTGGTTTTTGAAAAAAAAGTTTTTGGAAGATTTGTCTTTATATATCATTTATATTATACAATTGTGGCTCAACCTTGCCCCCTGGGAACATGATTTGAACAAACTTGAATCTACATGACCTGAGGATGCTTCGACACAAGTTTCAGCTTTTCCAACCAAATGTTTTTTGAGAAGATTTGTTAAAAATATGATTTAAAAATCATTCCCCTTTTAGATATGACTTAGCCCTTCATTCGAACATATTTGAATGCCATTTACACAAGGTTTCTTCATGCCAAGTTTGGTTGAAATTAGCCAAGTGGTTCTAGGGAATAAGTTGAAAATATGAAAGTTGACAGACAGATGCCATACAAAAAAGTGATCTGAAAAGCTCACATGAGCTTTCATCTCCGGTTAGCTAAAAGGGAGTAAACGAAAGCATTTGATTTAAAGTTTTGGTTTAAAAAATCTAAAAAAAAAAAGTTTTTTAATCGATTGGAATGCTTCTTTTTTCTTTTGTTCTTTTCATTCATGATCTTTGTTCTGAACTGAAGAACTGTGCAAGAAAAGGATGTAGATCTGCTCAAGTAGCCCTCCAGACATGTTTTACCTGAAAAGGAAATAGAAATATAACTTTATGAAATTTCAAACACATTGTGTCATATAAGGATACTAGTACATCTATATGTAATATTTTATTCTACAACATATGCAAAGGTAATTATAAATTACAAAGCTTACCGGGATGAGGCATCACCCACATGAGACTATCTTTATTATTTTATGAAAATCAAAGTTGATGATCTTTTATAAAATTTAATAATTCTTTAATATAACAATATAAATGTCACAATTTTCGCCTTTATCAAATAAAAATTAGCCATTATCTGACAACTGATGTGAAATTGGGCATACAAATAAAATTTTGATAAGACCTCTAGAACAAACCAGGAGGAAAAAGGTTTTTTTTATTTGACTATTTGATGCCTTATAACAATAACCTTCATATGTAGAACATGAAAAAAATCCCTAAGGCAGAAGTTTGAAAAAATGTGCAAAATTGATACATTTCAAGCAAAATCCCATAGGGTCCTATGTTAAAAATTAACAAACTTTGAGATGATCCCCTAAACAAACAATGTGGTAAATGTCTGATTTTTTTGTTTTAAAATGCTTCTTATTTTAGTAGAAATTCATGCATTTTCAGAGGGACGGGTGGGGATGAGATGTTATGGGACCAACCTTACTTTGAGAACTACATATTAGTAAACTGAGATAATGATCAAAACTATACTGTTGTAATGAAAAATGTGCATAGGTTTTAGATGTTTTTGAAACAAAATTTAAAAACATAAGATTAAGATAAATTATATATAGAAAATATATTGGCCAGTGATAAAACATCGATGAAATCGCGGATGACGGTTGATGATTAAGAGAGTGCAATTAAAGCTGAACGTCGCTTGTAAATAGGCAATGTCTGCCATATTTCTCTCTCACCACAGTTATCCCTACAACCCCTATAAAAGCTGCGGAACTCTTCGCAGTTTAAAGTATTTCGATGTAGAGGTCTCACCTGTGCTGACATACAACTTGCCTCACCGTGTTACTCGGTCGCAATGAAATTATTAAGTTTTATGCACTTTTTTCAAGTCAGGAGAATGCTAACATCAAATAAACTGGTCAAAATATAATTAACAAACAGAATTTGCACATAAAATAAGAATTAAATGCATAAAATCATAAGACCATGAAAAGAAGTTTCAGGTGTGCAATCTGGTGTAACGAAATCGAAGGATTTATAAACCAGGTATCTGTGTGATGGTGCCTATTTATGAGCGGTGTCCAGCTTTAAAGATAAAAAGTCAACAAAATAAAAGCCAAACATGTGTATTTAAATATATATATATATATATGAGCATAATTATATTTATATGAATTATCCATCTCTGGCAGACACGTTGGCATGCGTTTTTTTTAAATATAGAACTCCTAGAATTTATACCAAACATGAATCTAACAGTCATTTCATCACAGATCTATAGGCCTTTCCTACATGTTCTGACTACATATGAAATACAGAATTAATTATATATCATTATCATAGGAATAAGATAATTAAATTCTATTACCCCTCTTTAGCAGACACCTTAACTTGTGTCCACCAAATACTGTATAAGAACATATGAAATTAATATTCAAATATTTTGATACAAACCAGAGGGACATTCATTCTTAACTTACCTCAACATCTCCATCTAACACCTCTCCAGCATTCTCTTAACGTTGCTTCAAATCCACTTGCTACAAAAAATAAACACCACATGAGAGTTAATAATATTAGCTCGTCCGAAAAATATTGACCACTTAATATTTTTTATTGTTATATTCAGTAGTATATTATCACTATATAACTCTATATAGACGAATAGTCAATAAATGTAATATTAGCTCGCCCGAAAAATATTGACCGGTCAATATTTTTTTGATATTGACCGGCTAGGAATAATATCTAGAGAACATTCCCTCTATTTCAAATAATCGCCTCTGATTTGAGGATTCGTAAACTATGACGTAAATAACTTTTCGAACGCGCAATGTGACGGTTTGCGATCATAACGGATGTAGGGATTTGCGAAGTAGTGTGAAGTAAAATCAGGTAGAACATCTGTATGTTAATTCTTACGGTGGGTGGAATATCACCAGTGATCGTTTGATGCTGAGGATATTTTGGAAATGAACTTTGCACAAAATTGAATTCGCGAATTCTTTGTTGAGGTGAAAAAATTACGGCGATCTGTTTTCAGTTACTTTATTAAATTTTGGTTTCTTTCTTCATAAAACAAAACAAATGTTGACTGTGTTTTTGGGCAACATTGATTATATAAGCCCCCTTGGGACGAAAATATTGCCCTCCGCTTCGCGTCGGGCAATATTTCGTCCCTCGGGGGCTAATATAATCAATGTTGCCCTCAACCCCAGTCAATATTTGTATAATATTGACCGGCTAGGAATAATATCTAGAGAATATGCTCTCTATTTCAATTAATCGCTTCTGATTTGTTGATTCATAAACGATGATGTAAATAACTCTTCGCGACTCCAAAAAAATGGGACGTCATAATAGACAGTCAGTAAAGGCAAGTAAACAACGGAAGCGCAATGCGACGGTTTGCGATCATAACGGATATAAGAATTTGCAAATTATTGCAAGTGAAATCAGGTGGAACATCTGTATATTATTTCTTACGGGCGGTGGAATATCATCAGTGACAGTTTGATGCTGAGGATATTTTGGAAATGAACTTTGCACAAAATTGAATTCGCGAATTCTTTGTTGAGCTGAGAAACTTACAGTGATCTGTTTTCAATTACTTTCTTTAATTTTGGTTTGTTTCTTCATATAACAAAACAAATGTTGACTGTGTTTTCGGGCAACATTGATTATATTAGCCCCCTTGGTACAACAATATTGCCCTCCGCTTCGCGTCGGGCAATATTTAATCCCTCGGAGGCTAATATAATCAATGTTGCCCTCCACCCCAGTCAATATTTGTATAATATATCTGAGCATATATTATATGAATTATGTGAATTATCCATCTCTGACACATTGGCATGTGTTTTGTAATATAGTATGCCTAGCATTCATACCATGTGAATCTAACAGTCATTTAATCACAGATCTATTGGCCTTTTCTACATGTTCTGACTACATATGAGATACAATATTAATAACATATTACTTATTAGTATAAGAGTAAAAACCAAACAAATCAAAGATAACAAAGCTCACCGATACCAGGTATCATCTTTGTGAGACCACCTTTATCATATTATATGAAAATCATAGTAAATGATCTTTGATATTCATGTATACTAATTTGACACAATATCATGTATCATATGTTAATAATAGTTTGATAATCATATGTTCATTTTATAAGGTATTGTAAGATACAATGTTTTTCAACACAATAATATAAAATACAATATTGCATCCTATGATACTATACAATATATGTCATATGATACAATACTGTAAAATATAATGATACATATATATTATTATAACGGTAACTTGATCCAAAGGGGCGGATCATGTCGAGTTGCCAGGTGCGGATCACCAGATCATATGAAACACAAAGCGTCAAACTTTCATTACTAAATACATGTTTGTAATAAATTTAATAACAAGATATCTGTGAGCCAATGCTCACTAGTGATACCCCCGCTCTGATGTGAATATGCAAAATAAGCAAAGTCGACATTTAACAGAAAGCTGGCATCCGATTGGTACAGAAATATATCCCACAATATGGCATGTCTAAACAAATAGTGTGTTAAAATTTCAAGCATCTGCGATAAATAGCTGCTGAGAAATCTTTGACGAAAATTTGTTTGAAAATTTTGGCTAAAATAAACAAAGTACTCATTTAACAGGAAGATGACGTCCGATAGGTACAAAAATATATCCCACGATATGGCATGCCTTAACAAACACTGTGTAAAAATTTCAAGCATTTCCGATAAATAGCTGCTGAGAAATCTTTGACGAAAATTTGTTTGAAAATTTTGGCAAAAAATAAACAAAGTCATTATTTAACAGGAAGTTGACGTCTGATTGGTAAAAAAATATATCCCACGATATGTCATGCCTTAAAGGTCATATGAAACGATTTTTAACACTATGATTTTCTTTCATAAATATAAAGCTTGTTATAAACAAATGTCAAAATACGTGATGTAAGATTTTTTTGCCTTTGCATTACTGAGAAATAACCGTGAAAACTGAGCACCTCAAAAAATTCTTCCCCGCTTATCGTTCTTGATTTTGTGGATTTATGACGTCACAAAGACCCACCGATGTAAACAATGCATTAAAACTAGTGTAATTTTAAAGAAGTTTATCGATTAAATTTTAGTAATTTTTGCATATATGAACGTGTCTTTCTTTTCAAATGAGATAATTTGATTTCGTAGTAGCCTACAGACGACTTGGTTTTAATTGATTGTTAATGAATAAGCTTTAATGATGAAGATCCCGTACGTACTGCAGTGGAAATTTAACGAAAGAAATGTTCCAACATTAACAGCTGATTAATGAATTATGCTTATCCTTTTAAAATAGAAACATCATTTTCTTCTTCGGTACGTATAATGATTGAGCTACATTTAAAGGGAATTAAATCATTTTAGTTGATTTATTTTGTCACATAAAAAAAGTATAAGACAGGCCAATGAAAATGTTTGAGGCATTGTGTACATAGTTTGTATTTAAAAGCTGCTGTTAAATGCCGCAAAATTATTCTTAAATTTTATTTTAAAATAATATCAATTTCTGACTTATTGATATATACATGTAGCAATATCATTAGAAAATACACGTGTATTAACGTTTTATTAAGATTGCGGAAATATGGCATTTAAGGATTTAGAAATGTATCGGAAAAATAAATCGGTTGTTTGATAAAAATAGCTGTGAACGAATGTGAAGATAATCAACAGATTTTATTAAGAACAAGCATCAATAATGATAAAAAACGAAAGAAAAAATTGCGGAAGGAAGTGAGATAGAAGGGATCTGTGAGTAAACACCGCACATGTATATACACGTTGTAAAATCAAAACACCGCACATATCAATATAAGTACTGACGTTTCAAAAACAAAACATTTGCAGAAATTTCTCCTAGACTAAAAATAATTAAATGGTAACATATTTGTGAATTTGAAAGCGAAACAAACAGTATAATCGTGAAGCGAATGAGGCACCACGAGGCCTATAAGTTTAGAAAAAAAAATCTTAATGAATCGCATGAACGTGCAAATGGGAAAAACCGATCAGTTATTTTTGAATTTGTCAATTTCATAAAAAAAAAAGGTCGAAATAAAACATATATACATGCATATATTAAAATTATATATTATTAAACTTGCATGTGAATCTATGAACTTCGAAGAAAATCATTCATTCTCCGTACGTGCAGTCTCGAAACTGAATATGTACACGCTATTAAATATAAACACACACGATTTCATTTCTTGAGAGAAAAAATACTGACGTGGTCGATTATTTTATAATTATACAAGTTTTTATATAGAATAGTATTTTTTTTCGTCTTTTAAAATGCTGCAAAATGTCATGGATATTTGTATTCACAACATAGCTTTACAAGGCTATTGGGTCTTACTGACGTCATAAGCAAGGGAGGTAAGCCGCGTAAGTCAATGTTCCTTTTCGCGAATAAGTGATTTTGAACGACTGTGGCGCTCACATTTTGCATAAAATATTCAGAAAACAATGTCAGTCTTATTAAATAGGCACTTATGAACTCATTCCCGTATATAACTCAATATGGTCAGGATATCGTTTCATATGACCTTTAACAAACACTGTGTTAAAATTTCAAGCATCTGCAATAAATAGTTGCTGAGATAAATGCGACAGAAATTTTTGTTACGGAAGAACAGACAGACGGACAGACGGACGGACGGACAGACAGACAGACACACAAGGGTAAAACAGTATACCCCCCTCCTTCGGAGCGGGGGTATAATAAATACCCTTTTCCATATCACAGCCTGTATCAGCCCTCGACCAATATCATCCTCCGGGCCTTCTGCCCCTGGGCTGATATTGGAGTCTCGGGCCGATACTTGCTGTGATATGGAAAAGAATATGTATTATTCTCTATTTAATGCTGGTATCATATAAAACAATGGTGTTTCATATCCTACAATACTTTATCATTGGAATCATGTTATATCATTGGAATCATGCTATATCATTTCACAATAATAACATCTATCGAAAAAGATTGTGTGAGGTAGAAGGTTTTTTTAGCATTCTTGATAATGGAGATCAGGCTCTTCATCAGAAGATACCTCTGCAATTTATTTGTATTATAGTTAAATCAACTATGCAAGTTTGAAATAGTTCTATTATATCCTAAAAATGTGACCTGTTCCTAAAAACTAAACCGCATCCAGCATCTAAAACTTATGACTCAGATTCAGCATTCGAGCCTGCTAAGTGCATATATCATAAAACACACCATCCATGTAAGTTTGGTGAAGTTAGGACAAGTAATAACTAAGATATAATCATCAGAGGGCACCTGCTCAAATAACTTTAACCTCATTCAGCATCCAAAACCTATGGCTCAAATGCATCAGTATTACAAGACGCACCATCCATGCCATCTTCCCTAGCCAAGGGTTTCTGATCTGCACCGCTTTTCACAAACCCTTGGCATATTGTGCTATCAAAAGTCAGGATTTTTTCGTCACTATTTAAATCAAAGATGCCGTACTATAACGTACCTGATGCAGTTATGGCAGCCTCTGTAGACATTGATATTGACAAGTTACCCAGTGTATTCAATAAAAAGGAATAATGTGAAATGTTACATATGGATTGAATTCATTCGAAAGGTGATCAAAAGACTGTGAGTGGTAAATCCTCAATCTACGAGTGCACACCTCTGTTGATAAACAATATAGTGTACTTTTTTTTGCACCATTGAATAATCGATACATGCATTATGAAGACTCAAACAGAAAGACGAGAAAAATAAGGGTTTTGAGCTATTCATAGTAGAGACACTCGTGAATAAACATAAGGAAAACATTGTTGATTAAATCAGATATGCTTTGTAGTTTTTGATTGGTCGAACGGTTTCAGTAAACCCCAATCAAAATCCTGGAAAAAAAAACGAACTTTTGTTAACACGATATGCCAATGGTTGTGAGAAGTGGTGCGGATCAGAAAACCTTGGATAGCAAAGATGCATCCATGCAAGTTTGGTGAAGTTAGGACCAGTAGTAACTTAGAAATGGCTATCAAAGGGCACCTGCACCAAAAAATTGAACCTGATCCAAAAACCTTAACCTCCTCCAGCATCTGAAATTCATGGCCAAGATTCAGCATCCAAGTCTTTCATGTCCATAATTAGGTCCAGATGCATCATCCTTGCAAGTTTGGTGAAGATAGGACAAGTAATAACTTAGATACAGGGCCTGCATAAAAACCTTAACAAGATCCAGACGCCAACGCCAATACCGTGGGTATAGCATAAGCCCCCCCCCCCCCCACCCCCACTTTGTCTCGGTGAGCTGATTATGAAATCCTATTACCCCTCTTAGGCAGACACCTTAACTTGTGTCCACCAAATACTGTATAATATATATAAATATATATTCATATTAAAATATTTGAGACAGAATATTAAAGAGAGACATTCATTTTTAACTTACATTAACGTCTCCATCTAAAACATACTCTCCAGCTTTCTCTGCTTCTTGCTCCAGATCCACTTGCTACAAAAAACATCCCATTAAGTTAATAAATAGGTTGGAGATACCAAACTTGGGTACAGTACTAATCAAACCCAAGTTTACAGAATGTAACCCAGACAAAACCCAGATTTACTTTCGGAGTTTACTCCGGATTAATTAGAGTGGACCCAAAGTAAACTAGAGAGTAACTTCTGTCGAAAGAACCCTAAGGCAGACGCTACATGAGTATTTGGAATATACAAGGGGTGGGCATTACAGGCAGTAAAATAATTAGATAAAAGACCCGACTGCTTCACATTTCAATGTTTAAAGAGAACTATGAAAGCAAACCGCGAGTCAACCCAAAGTAAATACTGAGTGAACCCAAAGTAAACCCCAACTGTACACAAATTTCCAAAAATAAACCTGAAGTAAACCCCAAATTAATATCGAAAGTAAACCTTGGGTTTACTCTGGTGTAAGGTTGGGTCTGATCAATAGTGTAATTATAATGTTTACCGGGTAATTTTCACCATTCTACACTTGCATTTTCTGACTACATATGAGATACAGGATTAATTACATATATTTATTATGGGTGTAAAATTATTAAATCCTATTACCCCTCTTAAGCAGACACCTTCACTTGTGTCCACCAAATACTGTTTATATATATATAGTTGATACTAAAATATCTTTAACTTACCTCAACATTTCCATCTAACTCCTCTCCAGCATTCTCTTAACATTGCTCTAAATCCATTTGCTACAAAAAAACACCCCAGTAGAGTTAATCATTATGTGAATTACCAAGCTTGGGTACAGTACCAATCAAACCAAATCTAATAGAAAGTAAACACAGACTTAACCCTAGGTTTACTTTCGGGGTTTACTCCGGTTTACTAGAGGGGACCCAGAGTAAACCCAAAGTAAACTAGAGTTTCCCCTGCCAGAGGTTGACCCCCGAGACAGATGCTACATGTGTATTTGGAATTTACAAAGGATGGGCATTATAGGCAGTAACATAATTATATAAAAGACTGGTCTGCTTCACATTTCAATGTTTAAATAGAACCATAAAAGCAAACGTTAGTAAACCTAAAGTAAACCCCGAGTAGACCAAAAGTAAACCCCATCTGGACAAACATTTACTAAAAGTAAACCTCGAAAGTAAACCTGGGGTTTAGTTAGAGTTTGCTCTGGTGTTAGGCTGGGTCTTGTCGGTACTGTAGTTATAATGTATACTGGGTAATTTTCACCATTCTGAAGTTGTATTTTCTGACTACACATGAGATACAGGATTATTACTATTTAGGAGTAAAACGGTTAATTCCTTTTACCCCTCATAAGCAGACAAATTAACTTTTGTTATACTTTCATGTTAAATACTGAAATCTGATTGGTTTAGACGCAGTTCATAATCTGTTCTATTACCTTCAGCGTTAGCAACGCACTTAGCAACGGGTAACATTACGAATTGTTACATGCGCGAAATGGTTTTCTCGGGGTGTCAATTTCAACTGTTACCCTCCCAAACAGGCACTATTAATATAATGTCCACTAGATACTTTATTTATATATATTTGATATTAAAATATTTGTAACAGAATACGAGAGACATTCATTCTTAACTTACCTCAACATCTCAATCTAACACCTCTGCAGCATTCTCTTCTCGTTGTGCCATCTTAGAAATTACTGTTGAGTAAATCAAAATAAAGATAATATTCTCTGCACTATAATCATTGATTTTTCTAATTCTCATATTTGACATTATTCTGGTTTTTTTAAACCAAACTGATGTCCATTTGAAAAAAATCAACCTGCTAGTTATACTGTAAATTCCTTTTATTACGCGAGTACTCGTGGAATCGGATCAAATCGCGAGAATATAAAATCGCGAACACGGAATTTCCATCCTTATTTCTTATAGTTTTCAACTCTTAGAAAATAATAGCAAGATTTTAAAATCCGCGAAGGGTGCTTCTCGCGATTTTACGTGAATATTAATTCCTCGCAGTTAATTAGGAATCTACAGTATACAGATGATAAAAGATAAAATTTTCACTCCTAAATAAATACCTCAACCCTCACTCATGCCAATCAAACAGAATATTTAACTTAGTTCGAACAAGTTGAGATATTGTTTAACTTAGCTACACATTTCTAGAAAATTTATCCATGCAGTATATTTAAAATTAATTAAATCTACAGACAGAAAGAAAGACATGGGGGCGACAAACATATTAAAAATTTAAAACAATTAACATTAAAATACATCTTCAAAAAATTTCAATGTTTTTCTTCTTTTTTTTTCATTATTCATGTTATTAATCAATTACAAGTACCGGTAAAACATTTCAGTTTCTCCATGATGTTAGATAATATATTTTACCTTGCTCCTCCACCAAAGGTTCTCTTTATCTCCATAATTGTATTGAATCTATTCCCTTGGCTGTATATTCTTCACAGCATACAGACAGAGGTCCTCTTTGTCATTAAAGACATTCAGCTTCATGACCAAATTAGCATCTTTGTCTGTATCATTGGTGAAATGACTAATGCTGTTAGTAACACCCTCTGCATCAATGCTAAAACAAAAATTTGAACAATAGATAAAAAATGTAATCCTGAAAAAATTCTGAGGAAAATGAATTGCACTTTTATTTTATATTTTCCAGCAACTGTGTTTGCATGTTTGAGGACTTTCTATGATGGTTGGGGGCTAACAATGTTTTCTATCTTCTACATGCATACATGCTAACCTCCTGTGATGAAAAAGAGGTAGATTAAGAACCCGAAAGAGATGGCATTGCACATGGCCTTTTTGTGTATAGTATATTTTAAAGCATATAGTTTTATATACTATTTATGTAAATAGAGATTCTTATTTGTAATTAAGGATATCAACTGAAATATAAAAGACTTGACAAATTTAGCAATATCAACAAATGCCCCCCCCCCCCCCCCCCCCAAAAAAAAAATAGTAATCATTTACCATCAAACTGATAAAGCAATTTTATTTTTTGGAGGAAAAAAATCTTTGTGTGCCGAGACTTTAACAATTGCCATTGTTTAGTAAAAATAGGTTAAGTTATCAAAATTTTACAAAAAAGAGAAGTAAGAACTTCATTCTCTCCCAAGTTATTATTGAAATTGATAAAAGGGTATATATCCAAGATATCTTTATTGACAAATTATCATTTTTCACTCAATAAAGTTCACAGGAACAAAAACAAAAATCTTACGGAGATTTATAATGGGAAATGTTTAAATCTTTTTACCATTTGGAGCTCATTTGGAATACCTCACACAATTTTTCAATGTTTCTCCTTGGTAAAGATAATATTGACATGTCTAATGAAATCACTATAAGTGGTTTCTTTCATCTTTTAATGTAAAACACACATGCTTGAAAACTAATCATTCAAATGACTTAAAAAAGCGTACTATGTATGAACCAGACTCAATTCATGCTCTAATTTCAAACATGAGAAAGTTTCTGGACCACAATGCCTTCCATAACATGGCTATCAAAACAACGTATGTATTTTGAAGAAAAGCGGTAGATTTCCTAATGAAAGCAGTAAGTGGGTAACAGACTAAGAGGTAAAAAGCTGTAGACTTCCGCGAAAAGCGATAGAGTTAACATGTATGCCTTCTATCAATTAAGTTACGAACAAGAAAATGATAAAGATCCGTAGGAAGAGGGAATTTTTACAAAAAAAAAATCACTTTTGGCACATATTGTTTTTTTTAGGTTTACGAACCACAAAATTGTGAAGTTCTGTTTGAGGACAACATTTTTTTTACATCATCTTTATTCTAATAATATTAAATGAATGGCAACTTCATGATTGTGATGTGATGATCAAGTGTAGCATGAGATGTAGCATACCGGTATGTGAAAAGTATGTAATCTGTGAAACATATCACTGAAAAAGTACAATAGAATATTAGACATACAGCTTTGAATGTTCATTTGTCATTTTATAGGGGTCAATACATTTTTCATTATAAGAATGTTTAGTTATAGTTGTATCATATAAACATTTTAGCTTGGTACAAATAGTTTTCCAATTTGTTTGTTAAGGGTAATCTTCGTTAATACCAATGAAACAAAATTTCATATAAAATGGTTGAAATAAGGAATTCTATAAATAAATGAATAGTCAGGGGTGTTAAGCATGGACATTATCAATAGATAATGTTGCTTTAGAATATGTTAACTTTCTTTAAATAAATGATATTAGAATTTCATTTTATTCTAGCTGCGTTTTGGATGCTTGGTGACCGGTTTCTTTCCACTTGCAACGCATCGACATCACATGCATTAATTTAAATTACATATCAGTCTGACAAGATAGTTTCATCTTTTAAAGTTGTTGATCTCGGCATTTCCCAGCCCCGCGAAAAAATTTCAGACTAAACCAGGCCATAATAAACACAATTAAACCTCAGTTTAATGTGTACATTTTCTCATGCCATATTTGACAGGAAGTTGTTGCCTTACAATATTGATCCCGATATGAAATCACCAAAAATCTAAATCCCATCAAAAATTTGCTGTCGTGGGGAAAAGATCTCTTTTGTAATTTTATATTTTTTCCTAAAAACTCAGAAAACCAAGTGGCGGGTTTGTAAACCTAAAAACAAAAAACGCTGTTCGTCTTGTCAGACTAAATACCAGTTCATGTAAATATCTTGGGTTGAAGATAGTCAACATTTCACTGGGAAACTAGTGTGTAATTAGTTATACAAGCCCACTCTGAGAGTACTGCAGCATAAGCAATACACATACCCTACTGGTTTGTAATATCAGAGACATATATAACATGTACAGTATACGTCCCTGGTAATATTTTATGAAATTAAGCTTTACATATTTTTTTTAAATAAGAGATAAAGAACAGAGCAAATTCAAATTATATATTCTACTCTAATATTAAAAACAGACTTAATTTTACTCTTATTAAATGTAAAATATTTTCTTTCGGATTGTTTAGTTTAATGATAATATTTGACATGTTATACTAGGAGACAACAGGACAGAGGAAATTCAAACTATGCAGTTGATATTGAAATAAAATACAAAGTGGATAAAATAATATTCTTTAATTTATCTCGGGCAATATAGCCAAGTCCATTAAGTATCCGCTGGTAGAAATTTGTGAAAAAATGGCCTGTAATGCACAATATCATTACTTACCGTCTTCTGTACCCCGAATCAAACCAAAGAGGATAGCCCAACCCCGATAACGAACCCGATTGCAATAATTCAAAAAAATGTACACACATTACTTGACACTATTTTACAGAACTTATTTGTTAGAAGTGATAAAAGAAATGATACAAGTGATGCCTGATATTACTACTGACCGCATACCATGATACTATACATACTGGACTCGTTTATTCACTATACACACAGAACCACAAAAAATCTTCAAAATTACCACTACGTAATACATATAATATTATTATAATACATATATAGAACACATTTTCATGTTATGTTATTGAAATTCAAGATGAAATGCTATAAATTACAAGATATTTACCCAGACGAGGTTCAACATCCATTCAGTGAACCGAAAATTATTACCTCAAGAAACAGAAGAGTTCCTAAATAACCACCAACCCCTCCTTTTTGAACACAAACTTCATAATTATCCAAATTATCAATAGATTATTTTAAATATGATTTAGGTAATATTCTATAATTTAACAAGCAGCCTCTTGCGACATAACAGTAGTGAGACAACTCAACATCGCTATTATAACGTTAGGTACATGTACACATCAGGGCCGGGCATATACTTGTTTACATTTCATAAATGTACCTACCTTTTTCTTTATATCGTTTTCTAGGACTGCTTTCAGCTGAAAACGTATACATATTATGCATAAAATTATTACGAACACGAGGTTATTTAACTCTTTAACGTTACACTAGATTAGCTAATATTTACAATAGGCCCTACATCTTTTTGTGGTGACGCCAAAATCAACCATGACGTCATATTATCTAACATGTAAAACCTACTGTTTTGAAATGCATGCATCTCGTAGAATGAGTTTTCTCTTGACTTAAAACTGCAAATATTTTGTTTTAATTTAATTATTTATTAATCAGTTTTGATGTATTATTGTTTAACTTTGTTAAGTCCTTGAAATGTTTTCCTCAATTCAACATGTTTTTTGTCGTCATATTTCATGAATAGAGTGTGACAACAAATAAAATTTACTGTTTAAAAGTATAAATATCAAGAAAACAAGATAAAAACTTAGTAAGCTAGTCTAAATAAGCTTGATCCTACTTACGCATCTCTCGTAACTCAAAACAGCCATGTTTGTTCGGAAGCCCTCGCAACCCATCGTAAAAAACCGAAGTGCATTTTCGGACAAAAAATATATCTCAAATGAAGACTTGGCACGGTGGCAAATATATCGACTTTTTTATCATAACTTTTTTTTCGGAAAAAACCATGGGATTCGATAAAACATGAACTTAATTGACAAAAAAGGTTTAAAAACATGAAACATACTCTTAAAAAGTATGTTTTTTATCCAGTTAAACATTGTCCACCAAAAGGGTATGCTGCGTATTTGTAAAAACATACATTCAACATTTTAAATGATGTTTCATTCTGACCAATAATAAACAATTTACACAAAAAGTATTTCCATGAATTAATTGTGTATAGTTTTTGCATAAAAATGGTAAACAAAGTTAATTAATAATAAAAGCAACGTTAATTATTGCTTTTGAAATCAGGCAGACCCGTTTTTGTCTGCCTTAATTTGAGGTCTGCCTAAAGGTTATTCTCAAATACTTGATGTCCACATAATCTGTATAACATATATGTATATATATATATATATATATATATGGCGAATTTCATTGTAAAGTAATGCATTACATTACCATTACTTAATGTATTCGGGCATTAAATTACCATTATCATTACTTGATTTTCTTGACGTAATGCATTATATCACCATTACATGTAATGCATTTCCATTACCATTACTTTGTTTAAAAAACGTAACATTTATAAAGAGTTTTTGCAAATGTTTAAAATATCTATCTACATATCTACAGGTTCATGTTCAGTATCAGGTTCAAATTCAATGATTATACAAGAGTCATTTTTTTTTGCTCAATATATAAATATCTTGTGGCATTAATTGCTTAACGTTTTTTTTTCGCCCTGTGCATCTAGTTTAGTTTCATTCTGAAGTAAAAAATTATAATATTGTAATGACGACCACCTTCCTGCCTGAAATCTATCAAAACGGACTAAGAAACCTATTATTTTAGGAAAAACCCTATTAAGATCATAATAGAGTGCATGACCTGATATTGAATAGGTACAGGAAAATCGTTTTCCCATATTCATTAACTTTCAAGATAGGTTTTATGTCTATATATGTTTTCATAGATAATATAAAACACGGTGGATAGTAGACATGTTTTATGAAAACAACCTCCCACTCCCCATCGCCAGGGGCAGACAGAAACTCTGTATAATGTAAAAGCTTAAAACCTCTCTTCACTTTTGTTTTAAATTCTGAATATATCCAATATTCATTAATATTACACCATCTTGTATTTATACCAACATTATTTTACATGTACTGTTTATCGGTGATTT
Organism: Magallana hongkongensis; assembly: GCA_015776775.1. Classification (NCBI taxonomy): domain Eukaryota; kingdom Metazoa; phylum Mollusca; class Bivalvia; order Ostreida; family Ostreidae; genus Magallana; species Magallana hongkongensis. Next base: position 8,010,433 of record CM027471.1, read on the forward strand.
TGGTTCGCCAATTAATATTTTACTATTTTAATGAGTCTATCTATTTACATGTATATTAAGACTTCAAAAAATTTTTTTCAATAAAAAAAACTCCTGCATAGTTTTTTTTTATCATACAACTTCTGAATTACATTATATTTAAAGGGTACCTGCAGTGCCGGTCAATTTTTGATATAATGGAGATCTATGTGTAAAAACATCATCCTGAAAATTTTACAGCGATCGCATAAGTAGTTTTCGAGATATTTGGGGAAAACCCGATTTCACACCTGAACGAGTTTTGAATCAAGCCGATTTGGCGCGAGATGAACTGTGACGTCACGGGGACAACGCCGCTGTATGAGAAACAGGAATATCGTATGAAAACTGTTCGTTTTCTTGCATTGTTTCATCGATATATGAACATTTTTTTCTGTTGTTTTATTTCCTTATCAACCCTGGATGACTAATTATACTGTTGGTTGAGTTTAACCCGTATTTTATCGAACAAAAATGCCGAATTCGGACAATTGTTTGCTTCATGAATTTCGTCAAATGTGTAACACATTTTACATATAGATGCACACCATACGTAGCAAAATGACAATTAATCAAAGCATTATTGTTATAAGAAACATATTTTGTTAATATTGTCATTCTTTCGAATGATTTCTCAGTGACATTATTAACTGATTAATAATATTGATAATACATAATGATATTTCGTAAAAGGTAACTCGGGGTCTATTCCTCGTATAAGGCATAAAATTACAAATGATGTCGCCCGATTATTCAATAATATTGATATCGGACCAATAACAATCAAAATGGTATGCATTCTTTAACAAACAAACACGGGATTATAAACGGATCAAGGCGAAAGTCCAAGATGGCTGCATGATTAAGTCTGTCTCGTATTCTTTTAAAAATACGATAATGGAATTTAATTTTACATTTATTTACATCATTTGTCAAAATGTCCCAGTTTATTCAGATTTCATAATGATTCGTTGTCAATATTACGGAGTTATAAAGCGTTTAATTGCTGACCATAGCGCTCGAAAGAACGTTGCACTTTATTAAATAAGAAATTATAAAGAACAACGTAATTACTTCCGAAATAATAACTTGTTCACATAAAAAAGGTTTCAATTGCTGAATTATAAATTTAGTCATTATTAAGTGATTAGATAAGTAACAATAAAGGCATTTACTTCGAACATTAGTTTTACTATTTAATAGTATCATGCATGATTCTTTGATCACTGATGGACGGACTATACACATGTTTTAGCTGACGAATGCTTGATTTTACACAGTCTAATTCATTTCTCTGTTTTATCTTTTAACAATTGAGTAGCTAACTATACACAAATCAATTTACCCGCCTAGAGGTGTGAAACCCTCTCTTCGTTCACCAGACTCGTGTACCTTGTGTATACATACCCCAGATACACGTGTGTCTGGAGCAGTGGCTTCGTTAGTTTACCTGTTTACCTGTGTCATTGTCTCGGATCACTTGTGTGTGAAAGGATATTATGTAATCAAAAAATGAATAATGAACATGAATTTGCCTATGTAAGCGTTTTAAGATATCGTATTCATCGGTAAAAAGGCGACGAGAATAACAGATTTTAAAATCCTTTAAAAAGAAATCTGATTGTAATAGAATAATAACGGATACAAATTTCTAGATCTACAATACTTAAAATAACAAGATAAGTCAAAACATCAGACCTATATCAATCATTTTGGCTGAAAAATCGAATTTAATTTGTATAGCTTTGAAAGGAAATTTCCCTCCTGTTGACCTCGTGACGTCACTTCCGCTGAAGCCTCGTTATCGCCTAATTCTGTTTTCTCTTGATTAGATTTCCCAAAGCAGGTAAAAATAGCCACTTTGAAGAGGCGTAACTCCGTTATTTTTGCACCGATTTCGATGCGGTTTTTTGCATTAAATTTTGGTAAATAAACCCTTTAACATATGTTTCACATCGGCTGGGCTGCAGGTACCCTTTAATGAATAACAAACATTGTTATGTATTAATTAATGAACGATTCGAAGCATACATCTATTTCAAAAGTAACGAGATGTTATTCTTTAATTAAAGATAAAAGAGCAGAGGAAATTCATTCTACATAGTTGAAACCGGTAGGAGACTAATATTAACTCTATTATGAAGAGGCAAGGAAAGATAACTCCATTATGAAGAAGCAAGTGAAGATAACTCAATTAACTTAACTTTCACAATATCTAAACTTGGATTCACAGCTTCCTTCTTTCTCTTTTCTAAATACACATGTATGTGAACTACCAGGATATCTCATTTCTTTCAAATTCCTAAATGAAATTGAAATTCCTAAGGGAATAAAATAACAATACAAATGTATTCCCCTCTCCCAGCCATAACACTTGCCTCACATGTAGTTAACATGAAATATTATAAAAGATGACAGCTTAATGTTTTTTTTTCTAAATATGCAGTCAGCTTTTATTCCGTGTCATTAGACCTTTTTTAAACATTCTCTATACATTAACACTAAATTACCATGTTTTAGCCACACCCTGCATTAAGAATCCCGACCCTTTACACTAAATGATGAGTGTTTTGGCGCCCTTGGGGGACATAAAATTAAAAAAAAATGGATAGAGGTCTTCTTTGTATACAAAATTATGAATTCGGTTTTCCCTACAGGTGTACATGTGTGGGATTAGAGAAGATAATTTTTAAACATTTTAAGCATTAACACTATACATCCATTTTGGCCCCGCCCTAGAGTCAACACCCATTGTCTAGGGGACATGCAACTTGCAATTTTAATAGAGGACTGTCTGGTAACATAATTATGAAGTCAGTCTTTCTTACAGGTGTGTGAAAGAAGAGAAGAAGATTTTTAAACATTATATGCATAAACACTGTATGGCTACATCCCCCCCCCCACCCCCAAGCCTGAACCCCTGACCCGGAGGCTGTGAATTTCACAATTTAGAAAGAGGAGTTTGTGGACATCATACATGTAACCATGAATTTAGTTTTTAACAAATATATATGGGAGAAGAGCAGAAGATTTTCTAAGAACTAATGCATTTTTACTACATGTATATGGCCATATTGGCCCCACCCTAGATCATGAACTTCTGATCCAGTGGCCATGGATTTCACAATTATTTTGGTAGAGGCCTTTCTGGACAACATAACCATGTATTCAGTTTTTTCCTGATATTATTTTTGAGAGTAGAGAAGAGGAGTTTTGAAAATATGGCTTTTTTGCATCTTTTTCCCCACCTGTGGTGCCCCGGGGGTGGTAGAGCAATGAATTTCACAATTTAGATTCCTCTTACTATAAAGCTGTTTCACACCAAAATTGGCCACAACTGCCCTTGTAGTTTTAAGAAGAAATGAAAAATGTAAAATTGTTAGCGAACAACGCACGACGACGGACGAAGCCATTTGCATTAGGTCACCTGAGTGTCTCAGGTGACCTAAAACAAGAGGCCCATGGGGCCACATCGCTCACGTGAGCAAAGGGCATTTAAAGAATATGTTCCATATGGCCCCTCGGTAGAATAACAAAAACATTAAAAAGTTTAAAATATCCTAATTTTACACATATTTTTGCATACACTTAATCATTTTTCCTTTATGAAATGCAATTTTTACCAAAAATAAGATACTATGCAACATATTTAACTAATATTTTGGTAGGAGTTCACAGTTAATCTCCGATTTTCACTATCCCCCCTTCACCACTTTATAAAAAGAGCAAAATATATGTGAGCATATAGACACATCTTCTCCCTTAGTAACTTACTAGTTCTTGTATTTTATTTTTTGAAAAATTCTATATATGAAAGAAAAAAATTGTACCTCAATGTGCTAAATTCTCGAATCAAAAGCATTTAAAAATTTAATCGGTTTTCTCCATTATAAATGATTGTCTTTTACCTTGCGTGAATTCGTTTCGTATGACGTTTCATAACCTTGCTCACTTGACGGATGAACAAACTATAAAATGAGCAATGTTGTCACATGATATTTCTAATAAATGTATTGATTGGCATATCGCTCTGTTGTACTATGGCCCCGTCAATTATTTTCAGCTTCATTAAAAAAGAACAAATAGATACAAACAAAAATGCTGCAATATCTTTTTTAAGAACAACGATACTGTTTTTATCCCAATAATAAAAATGTGTCAGAACTATGGCAACTGTTAAAAAGACTTCTTTTTTAGCTCACCTGAGCTGAAAGCTCAAGTGAGCTTTTCTGATCACATTTTGTCTGTCGTCCGTCCGTACGTAAACTTTTCACATTTTCAACATCTTCTCAAGAACTACTGGGCCAATTTCAACCAAACTTGGTACAAATCATCCTAAGGCAACGGGGATTCAAAGTTGTGAAAATTAGGGGCGACAACATTTTTCAAGGGGAGATAATTAGGAATTTAGAAAATTATGGAAAATTTTAATTTTCAAAAATTTTCTTCTCAAGAACCATTAAGCAAGGAAAGCTGAAACTTGTGTGGAGGCATCCACAGGTAGTGAAGATTCAAAGTGGTGAAAACCATGACCCCCAGGGGTAGGGTGGGGCCACAATGGGGGGTAGGGTCGAAGTTTTACAAAGGAATATGTAAAGTAAATCTTTAAAAATCTTCTTCTCGGAAACTAATCAGCCAGGAAAGCGAAAACTTGTTTGAAAGCATCATCAGGTAGTGTAGATTCGAAGTTGTGAAAATATTGATACCCCCGGGAGAAGGGTTGGGCCACAATGGAGGATTAACGTTTTACAAAGGAATATATAGAGTAAATCTTTAAAAATCTTCTTCTCAGAAACTATTCATCCAGGAAAGCTGAAACTTGTTTGGAAGCATTCTCAGGTACTATAGATTCAAAGTTGTGAAAATCATGACCCCCGGGGGTAGGGTGGGGCACAATGGAGGGTCGAAGTTTTACAAAGAAATATATAGAGTAAATCTTTAAAAATCTTCTTCTCAAAAACTAATAACTCAGATGATTCGTTATGATTGTTAAGACCTTAGCCCCAGGACAATTTATCGGCCTCGCAAGAAGGTTCAGAGTTTGATGTAGGTTTATATCCCATATATAAACAATTGTTAAGGATCTTTTTGAGACCTGCAATACTCAACTTGTGATATGACTATACAATCATCCTGTTAGAAAAGGGACTAATGTTTATAAAACATAGGAATATCCAGGGGGAAATGGATTTTATTTATACATGATCTACATGTATTTTTGTACATCGTTCAGATTATGACTCCATTAAGCTAATTTTATCATACCTTTTGTTCCTCGGGTGAGCGATGTTGCCCATTGGCCTCTTTTTTTTTACTTCTGTTTAAAAAAAATGTCCATATTGGTGTAGATTCAATATAAGATGGGGCACCAGAAAGCAGTTACTGCATATCATCCTTTTAGCAAGATATATCTAACCAACATCTCATCGTCAGTCGTAGAATTAGAAGGAAGATACAGACGTTGGTTTGATTCGTGTTTTGTTTACTTGAATTTATAACATTCCACTTAAGATTTTTTATCTTGGTATTTTAAAAAAATAAACAATTTAAAGCATGGCCTTAGCTCTTCGTACAAACATAACAGTGTGCACAAAGCTCTGTATCTTGCTTATAACTCGAAGGTTGACTCTTAGATTACTAAGTAAATAATAGAAAATTGCAAACAATTAATACAAGAAAAAGCAAGTGAATGGAAGTGTCTACCTTGTCCAATCAAAATGACATAAAGGACAGAGGTCAAGGTCAAACGAAAAAAAAAACATACTTTTACTTTTTTTATGAGATAACGCGGAGAAAATACGGTATTCTTTTGAAACAAACTCATTTTAAACATAAAACATAATGAAGTGGAAAGACATCTTATTGTGCGAGAACAATTTGTATACTAGCTATTATTATTATGCTCGACAAAGTTTTGTCGGCGATATTTTAAAAAACGGCAGACAAAAACAACAAAAGAAAAATTATTAATGTGACAGCAAACCGTTTGTTTGTTTGTTTGTTTTGTGTGAACAGTATTCATAATCCTTTTGTCGACACAGAATTACTGGTAATAAACACAACCCATCCAGAGAATTGGGGTACATTATATGCAATATTCTGCGTGAACATGGCTACGTTCAACAGCTTGTATTTTTTTTTCGACAAATAATCAAAAATCTAATTCAAAAATTAATATGCACAGCTCTGATATATGTACAATTGATCTGCAAAACAATAATTCTCTCTCTTGAAAACTGTAGGAGTTATCTAATTATGTTACCAGTCTGGGTTGTGATCAATAACTAAAACGATCTTGTACTCCATTTGTGACTATCTAAGTTAAAATGTTCCCCGACGGGTTCTTTAATTTTCTAAGTTTTGATGGTTGAACGATGATTAAACACGAGTGCGAAGGTCTCCTGTTTCCCCTACGTATTGTTTCTGACGAAATTTACAATTGATGAGGTATAAACAATTGTCGGTACAAAAAGAAGTATTTGCGAAATTTTGTAAGTACGACCAGTTATGGGACTAGAACATTCCTATTAGTTTTTATGTTTTTACACTTTTGTGTATATTTACGGACGGATATTTACGAACGGGATTTTTCTGTCTCGTGCTCATGATCTTTAATACAAAGATGTAGTTGCCACGTTCCGATCCGGTGTTTTATATATTATTTATTTGTTGAATTAGTGTTAGTTTTGTTGATTTTTTTCCCTAACATATGTAGTTCTTTTGTTGTTGCCCTGAAGAAGGGACGGGTTGTCCCGAAAATTGGACAATATTTTACTTTATTGTTCGTGTCGTTGGTTATTGTTCGTGCTTATATATATATATATATATATATATATATATATATATATATATATATATATATATATATATATATATATATCATTCACTATGGGCGGGTATATGTCAATTTGAGAGCTATTGTAATGATTGTGCTTATTATATGTGTGTATCTATGCAATGTGTATCGTTTAACTGTATCCCACCTGTATCTCAAGCGACTGTGTAGTGCGCGGCAAGCGCGCTAGGTTCCGTTCGTCATCGAAAGCAAGTTTTTTGTCTTGCCTAGATGGCCGAGTGGGTAGCGCGGTAGCCGCTCACTGCTAGGAGAATGGGTTCCAGAGGTCGTGAGTTCAAGCCTCGGGGCGGAGGTGGAGCTCCAACAAAGGTGAATTTCCCTGTGCTTTATATATATATATATATATATATATATATATATATATATATATATATATATATATATATATATAATCCAAAAAACGGAAAATATGTTTTATTATGTTTTATAAATTTATTCATCATCATATAATTGTATTTTGCAGTTTGCTATTTTAAGTAAAATCCATCCAATGTATTCTTAGTCCAAAATTTAACTGGTAATCTACCCTAAAGTATTTAACATTAAGGAAGGGGTCTTTTCTAGTATTTGACCTGTCAAACGTAAATTTGATTAACTGTTTATTAAGGTAACTCCATACTCGTAAAACCCTCTGATGAAAGTTGAAAAACAGAACTGATTTCAGTTTAATAGACTTAAACTTCATCAATTATAAGAAAAAATACACATGTCATCACACTCTTTGAGATGTCAGATAAACATGAACTAAAGCATAATTTAGCATCAGAAAACCGTACTTTTTTTGTTAAAAGTAAAATATTTGTAGGCAGAAATTTGTTTATCTTGTTTAATTTTATTGTCAACTGTGTCAAGAAAGTAAAACTACAAAAACATTATAAAATTAATTGTTGGGATAAGAAAATTTATAGCATTTAGACATACAACTGAGAGAACAGTCAGAAAAAGACTTATTTCCCCTTAGCATAGATAAAATGTATAAAAAATTGGAAATTTAGGATAAAATGAAGCTGCAAAAATATCTTAAACTGAACAATATTTCTAATTGCATTCATGAGATTATATTCACATAGAATAAATAAAACTATCTTGCACAAATTTTAAAGAATTCAAAGTTTTACAATAAAGTATGACGTCACAGAACACTGGATCTATTTTAAATCAAGATGAAAGGAAATTAAAATAGTATATTTTTCTTTTCTTTTTTATTATTATACAACTTGGCATAGAAAAAGTGCTCCATGTTTAGAATCTAACAAGGACTATATTTTTGGCGTAATATTGGCGTAAGAAAATATCGCATGTTTCGCAATTCAGGATTGCTGCATATAAATGAATCTGTTTTAGCATTTTAAAAAGAATAACATTAATGTTGGATTTTATTTACTAATGTGAACTTATGATATGATACTTGGGTTTCAGAATATGTTTTTAAAATATGATTTGCCTATCAAATTACATTTTTATAAGCTTTTTAAAGCGCCCATTCTATACATTGATTTTAGTGAAAAAATCGCTAAAATCAGTTTTTCTCTCTTATAAAATGGTTAATATTTTAGCTTTTTTGTCAGTTTATATCTTTATATAAATTCTTCATTATACATAAAAATCAGAAATATTTTATCATTGGAAGCATACTAAAATTATCAAAATTTCTTCAAAATTTAAGGAAATTAGAGGAAATGCGGGCTAAGCAATATCAGTTTTAGTGTAAATATTTATTCCAATTTAGTAGTATAAGCTGATAGACATTCTGATATTCTATAATTTCATTGAAGAATATTATCTTCAAATCTTAAACAAATTTCTACAGGACAACAAAGAGGTAGACTTATTTTTATCATCCTTTAGGTTGAGGAAATTGTAGTGACCTTGACCTGACCTTTCTGCGAAAACAAAAAGGTCAAATTTGATTAAACTGATAGAATCATTCGGTAATATGATCCGTTTGACTGTGTCAAAATTTCATGAATTTCTTATCATAAGAAGTATGTTTGATGACGAGAAGACTCCTTCCTTAACAGGTTTTATTTAACAAAAATAAGGACTAATTTTTCATGTATTCTTGAAAAATTATATAAAAGCGTGGAAAGTCCCTTAATGCAGAAATGTTACAATATACTCATCTTTTTATCTTTTTTTTTTCTAGCGATGTGTCGGATAGTAATCCTATGATATCAATTGGAATATACATAATAGGCGTCATTCTTGTAGTGATAGTGATACTTTTGGCATATCTTGTTCATCGATTTAAAGGTATGTTGATATCCAAATATTGATTACTATTAATCATAAACTTGGAAGCTTCATGTCTTAAATATGAATGACCTTACTTGTATGAATGCAGAACATACCGTATATCCGGGGGTTTTTTTAGCTTTCACAAAATTTGCGGAAAATGGAGAAAAAAAAATTAATTTTAATTTTAATTTGCACCAGTCATCCTTTGCAATTCCAAAAATTTATATTAGAAAAAAATACAGAGTATTTTGTCTGCGTATCCAATAATTTACGTATTAAAATAAATCGCGAATAAAGCGAAAGTAAGAGTGCAAAAATTACCGGATTTTAGGTAAATGTAGAAAATATCAAAACTGATTTTAAGAGTTATGTTTACTTATGTTTGACGAAAACAAATCCACTAATAGAAATGGAAAAAAAAAAACTTATTGTAATTGTACAATTGTATGTGTGGTTTTTTTTTTTTTTGTTTTTTTTTTTTATTTTTTACTTTAAAATAACCAGATGTATGTAAATGACCTACTTTTTATGCTAGTAAACTTTGCTTATTGAAAACTAAATTTATCCACCCTTACCTAGGTTTCCTTAACTTTGAAACAATAAGAAATAATAAATTAAACAAATTGTTGGTTTAAAATAATAAACGATTTTTTTAGTTAATTGGAATTTCAATGAATCATTTAAAGGTATATATGGCATATTTGGAGTAAAATTCTTTGTCATGAGTTTTAGTAAAAATGAACATCATGCTTCTTATAATTAGACGTTTCACAAACTCTAGGCCCGTAAAAAATGTTCTTTCTTTAGTTATTTGTCTCAACACTTTGCTACACGTCTGATGAATATTAATGTGATCGGCCATTTGTAACTCCACTGCGCATGAGTGCGTAAAAACCTAGTATTTAATTATTTCTGGAATCAATAGTTTGTAGGTTTTAGACTTTTCCCATTCCATACCAGTCAGTCATATTTTACACCAGATAACACAATTACGAAATTGTAAGATGACATAATTAACGCAAAGACGCTTATTTTATGCAATAACAGTGCTACATGAATATTATACAAGAAAATGAAAGAAAAATGCCTTCAAATTAACAAAACATAGATACACTTATAGATTTTTGTTTCTAACATTGCTATTTTGTGTTTTTAACAACTTTTGACTTCAACAATTAAACATATTTTTTTTTAAATCTCAAACTCTGTCAACATAATCCATAATACAATATATCTATCTAATTTTTTTGGGCCGTCGTAAAATATTTCAGTTAATCTTACAGTTTCTATCGTTATTTTATCAAAAGAGTGCACGAGCACGAGTGAGTAATAAAAATCAATTATTGATAGATATGAATGTCTTTTGTTTCCTAGTGTAAATATACAAAGTAGATTATTTTCAACAAATGAACACGTCATGCAATTTGTTAAACTAACTTTTTAGGAAGTATGTTATATCAAAAAATACTTATGAGTTTGCGAACAAGCCAATATTTAGAGTAAAATATTTAGTTTTAAAGCAAGCACATCTGAAGAAAAAAGCTTAACAAGCCTTTCAAATGTGACCAATGAAAAACTGCATTCATCGATACATTTGTTGTGTTATATTCATTAAAGATTAATAATCCAATGTCTTGTTATTAGCAAAATTTTCACCTAAAAAACAATGTTAACAGTGCCTTTGAAATAACAAAGCAATGTCATGTGTATTATCCTGCAAGACATTTATATATTGTTTTATATATTGTTTTTGTCTTAATAACAGAATATCAAACTGGGAGCAGAACCAATCATAGTTCGCTGTTAAAACTGGACACATCAATCAATGACAATGTCAATGATAATCCTGGCGTGACGAAACCCTAGCTCTTTGAAAACTTATTTGCTTTTATTTAAACATTGTTATTTTGTTCATGGATTGTACAGCTGTTATTGCATGACTTGCATACTCGTTTTGCTAGCTTTTAAAAGAATTTATCTCGAAACAAATATATATATATATATATATATATAGTGAAAAAGAGTATATTGAATTGAGTTGTAACACCAATATTCTTTCTTTGTCATTTGCACGCCCAGTTTTATTACACTGTAGATAATATAATCCTCATTCGTTTTTACACAATAGAAAATAATTAAAGGTACATGTATTATTGCATGCCAAGCAAATTTTTTTTTCAGTGACGAAATAATTAGAAAAACATAAATATACAGACAAGTCAAGATAATGTTATGCTGATGTCCTATATCCTTTTCCTTTTTATAGTCGAAGTACTTCTTTAACTTGTTCTTAGGCTTGTAATCCCGTGCAGGCTTAAATGTGTTCTAACTACATGTAGTTCTTTATTAAAGGGGCATGGTCACGATTTTGGTCAAAAATAGTATTTCCGATTTTAATGTTTACAATGCTCCAGTAGGGCATTTTTAATATGAATCCAAAATTTGAGTGCCATTTGTTGAATGATAAGCAAGTTATAGAGCTTACAATTTTTTGCTATATAAACAAATCTGTTGTTAACATTTTGGATGTTGGAAGTGAAAATTCTAGTTTAGACCCTAACTAAATGTGTTTTGACGTAGGGAACTGTTTATTTATGTTTAAAATGAGTAAGAAGGTAGACAATTTAGCTTGAAAAAGATGTTATACGGGTATATTGAACCTATGTAAACAAAAACAGGGCACAAGCCTTGTTTACATGACAAAGAATTGCGAGCTCTGTATCTTACTTCTACCTCTACGACTGACACTCAAATTTCATTTGATCATTAGAAACGCATTTCTAAAGCATTGTAAATAACAAAAACATCAAAATAAAATTTGACCAAAATCGTGACCATGCATGCACCTTTAAGAGAAATCGCTGATAAATCAATTTTTGTTGATTGGTTATCAACAACGTTTATTTATAGTCGGGATTTTCATAACCTCGAGTTATCGTTTGTAACACGAGTTATCTCTCCATTAGAGCAGGTATACGCTATATATTCAGTATAAACAAATGGTTAAAGGAAGTGAACATTAAACAATTGTTGCTTTTTGAAACTTAGAAATGAGATTTTATCAATTTAACACTCCCAGTCTGCGGACGTAGATAAGCCACATTGCTGCTGGGGACTTCATGAGTCAATGCTAGAACTAGGCCAGTGTTTATGTGCTTTTCTGCCCCCCCCCCCCCCTCCTTGATGCTACGCGCCTGCCATCTATCTATAATTAATGCAGTTGCTGGTAGTGAAGTGCGTAGTTTCAGGAGAGAGCAGCTGATACATGTGCATTTTTCCCTGTGAAGTGGACATATGCAAATCAATTATAAAGACATGTCTGTCCACTTCTCTAAACAAGAATATTTTATTCTATCAGTAGGTCGAAGTACAAAGATAGGCATTAAACCGTACGTATCTGCACGATTTCATTTGGAATAATTAATGACTAATTTCAATTATGTCATGGGAATTTAAGAGACAATGAATAAAAACATTTGCAACCTAGCTTATGCGTAATTTTTGCATATACATGTAACTTACAATCATGTTTTCATTTAAAATTGCGTTACGAATTTGATCGACAACATTTACGTTTATTTGTTTGCTATACATGGTACGTAAAAAAAAAGTACAACTCAATTACATAAAAAGCACTGTGATAAATGATAACAGTAATACAGTTACTAAAAGTGAAACATACACACCTCCAAAATTATCATGCAGATACACCTGAATTGATCACCTTCGGTACTTGGTTAGATACTAGTAAACACTGTGTCTATATCTGTTTACTAAAGTGCATTTCGAACAAATATGTATCTCAACAGGCTAGCGCAAACACCGTATTTTGAAAGTGTTTGCGTGGGCGGAGGGGCAGACCGACCTCAAATCTTGACGAAAAACGATTTAAGAATTTAAAATCGATCAGTACTTCACACATCCTTAAATCTAAGTCCGTGAAGTTGGGCGCCCCCACCCCCCTCGTCTTTTAAAGTTTTTCTGGTACAATAAAATGGTATGTTATATTTTAGAAGAGTTGATGTAAAATATATGCTTCACCTAATTATTTGGGGGGGGTTTTTTGCACTCACGTCAAAATTGATGCTTTTTCTACAATTCTATCAAAATCAGTCAAAAGTTGACAATTTTTTTTTATGTTTTTATGATTAGGACATATAGAGCGCATGTTTGAACAAGGAAACATTTTTTGTCAATTATTAGCCTTGGCTAGATACATCTCTGATTAAAAAAAATGTTGTTTGTTTAAGCATGCGCTCTATGTATTCTGAAATAAAAACTGCTTGAAAACAAGCTTTTTTATGCTAAAAATGCAGAAATGACGGGAAAAAGTTGTCTTTACGATGTCATATTTTTTAAAATTGTGGACAGTTGAATAAAATGAACATTATGTAAAAACCATCACATATATATGATAATATCTGTACAAAGAATTACAGTAAAATGATGATTTTTTTTAGGGGGCAATTTTAGGCCCATGTTATAGATATAGTCCTTTATTGTAATAGAAAACAAAACGTTCAGGAATTGGCAGTAGACGATCCTAAGTGTATCCTAAAGTAGAATAAACGCAATGCATTAAAATCACCCATGCTCGAAAATTTGCATTAAATTATGTCAAGAAATTTTCTCACATTTTCTGTATTATCGTTCAATGTATAATGTTTAATGTATTTGTTAAAACATGTAATGCAAAATTTTCGAAAGGATCTATTGCGAAAAATTGATAAAATTGACCTTTAGGGGAGATCACTTTCGAAAATCAAAGGGTTTTTTTGTAGATTTTTATTCAACATATTTCTAAATTTGTCGAATTTGCATTTTAAATGTTACTCCGTGGATATCGTTACCTAAGACGTTGATAGAAATAGCGTATGTTTAGAAATAAAGAAATTATGGCTAAACAAGGGTTGAAACATATATATCCTTTTCATATTTAAAAAAAAAGAATGTCGACTTAAGTTGCACGGACCCAGAAAATTGTCGGGGCCGTCAACGTGAAGTTAATTTTTTGTGATCTGAAAACTCGACGTAAATTGGTACCTTTTAATTCATTTGTTCTTAAATAAATTGAAATGAATTCACAAAACATATTTAATAATCAAATGATATATAATCAAAATTCAAATCAATTTAATTCATCGATGTCTTTTTTCTAAACACACGTGATGTTGTAACTGACGATCCGATTAAAATGTCGGGAGCTTAAACGTCTTATTTTCTGTTATCTGAAAACACTTTTTGATTTGTTTTATTAATTAATTTACATCCTTACTTTACACCAATTAAAAATAAGATATGAAATCATTTCAGATTATGTTTTTTTAAAAAACATGTTGATGTGCTGTAGTAAATAACAACCCCATATTACCGGTGACTCGAATAATTTGGAATTAGCTATTTATGTATATATAGCAATAAATAAACAAAAAATCACTTTTATATTATAGATAAATACATGTACAAACTTTTGATAAGTTATATTCAAGCATTGTACGAGTACTAAAAATATAGGCCTACCCGCGTTTCATAAAATAACTTTCAACTTTATTTCCGTACAGCTGATAATGGCCTTGTGATTTCACATAAAAAAAATCACTCGTGCGATGTACAGAAGCTGATCAGATACACAACATCGTCATTGTAATTTACAATTAACTGTGTGTATATTTGGACGTCTGAACAGGTGTACTCGAGATGCCGTTATTCACACCTTTCCACGGACACCTGTTTTGTAACTCATCACAACCCGTCGTGTGTATGGTCTTGAAGTGATTTCCGCGGTCAATAATAAGCCAACAAATCAATCAAGTGAAAAATAGGTATATTCTTTAGATAGTAGCTATAAACGACAGATACACAATCAACACCAGCCTTCGTGTGGCTTCTCAGTCGAAATCCCCGGGAAAAAGAGGAGAAACCCGCGAAAAGGACGCCGAGCCTGATAGAAATAAAACCTCCCCCCAAATACACTACATTCCCCCCAGTTTGTGGAGGAATGTCCCAATTCCGACTAGAGAAACCATGGAAGTTTCAAATATAAGCATCACACAATTTACACATTACAATACATTTACAGTTAAATAAAACGAGATACAAATCAATTATCACAGTTCATAAAACATGTAAAACACAAAAGAAAAAACGTCCAGGATGGTTCCTTCCAGTCCCTCTGGTCTCGATCCTGGCTCTTCTCTGGATGGTCCCCGATGTTAACGTTCCTCTGGGTGGACTGCCTGATCCTGATAAGTCTGCCAGCTACAGGATCCGTGGGCGTTTAGCTTCCCTCGGGCAATAGGGGCCGACCGCAGTTGGTGGCCAAACAACCTCCCGCTTATTGAGCGGGAGCAACATAAACATCTATCAACTAGATGTACCCTTACCCTTAAAGCTGCCATCATGACCCCTAATCCAACCCCTCTAACCCCCCAACCTACTCGACCACCAGGGTGCAGTCTGGGCAGTAATATGATTGCAATTTCCTGACCTCATCTTCCCTACCCACACAACCGGGGTGAAACCAATCTTTACATCGGTCACACTGTACCATAAGGCCCACGGGAGTTCTGGTCTTACACACACAATACTCATACCGTTTGCGTTTGCCACCCTTTCTCTTTTGCCCCTGGCCCTTCGAAGCCTGAAGCTGTTGTGTTGTTTCCGGGGCAACCCGAGTCCGGCTCCGAGTCTCCATGAACGGCGCATTTTTCGGATTATTGGTCTTTGGCAACACGGATTCTTCGCCACGTTTGTCGCTTTTATATGATTGCGACTGGTTCGATTCCTCCCCTGCTGGCTCTGTGATGACACGCGAACGGGCCTGATAGTCGCGTATCCACTTGGGCAGTTCGCGTGCCTGACAGATTTTTAGCTTGTCGTGATGCAGAATTAGCACATCTCGGCGAGTTCGCACCTCATAGACAGTGTCATACTTCACGGCTATCACAACCCCGGGGCCCAGCCGGACCGATTCTACTTTCTTGCCTGCGTTACGGCGCTAGTAAACTAGATCCCCTACTTTATACTGTCGTTCGCGAGTGTGAAGATCGTAGTCTCTC
The DNA here is from genome assembly GCA_015776775.1 of Magallana hongkongensis. Taxonomy (NCBI): domain Eukaryota; kingdom Metazoa; phylum Mollusca; class Bivalvia; order Ostreida; family Ostreidae; genus Magallana; species Magallana hongkongensis. The sequence continues at coordinate 8,026,603 of CM027471.1, forward strand.
TTCATCGATTTTTGAGCGGTGCGCAATTTTGCCCTGGCCAACTCATGAGACTCCCTGAGCATTTTTTCTAAAATTGCCACGTAGGTGTCTACCTCTCCCTCCTCCCTATTTTGATCTAATTCCCCCGGGGGAGGCCTAAACTGCAGAGTTGCTGGGCTATTCACTTCGCGCCCTAGCATTAGGCGATTTGAGGTATATCCGGTGTGTCTATTTACCGAAGACCGTAATGCGCCCGCTAAGATACCCAGATGTTCGTCCCAAGACTTTGTCTGATTGTCTAAGTAACTGCGTCCATCAGGGGGCGGTTATACCGCTCGACCTGACCGTTGCCGGAGGGTCTATACGGGGTCGTGCGCGACTTATGAATCTGCAAAAGACTACAGACCTTTCGGAACAATTCACTTTCAAAATTTTGCCCCTGATCCGTAAAAATTTCGAAAGGATACCCAAACCGGATGAAGAATTGCAGCCTGAGCTGTTACTTCAGCCGTCTGTGAGGGTAGTGGCACACACTCAACCCACTTCGTGAAACTGTCTACCATCATTAAGATATACTCATTCCCACCTCAGTGCGGGGAAGGGGTTTCAGAAAATCCAAGTGTACCTTTTCCATGGGGCTGCCCGCCTGATAACTCTTCAGGGCAGCGCGTGACGGCAGAGGACCGCGCTTATTCCGACAGCAGACATCACAAGCGAGTACGTAGGTTTTAATGTCTGTCCCCATTTTCCACCAATAAAACATTTCTCTGGCCTTGGCTTTTGTGCGCTGCACCCCCTGGTGCCCAGAACTAGGGATATCATGGATCGTAGACATCACCTCCTGCCGTAAACTACTCGGAACTAAGAGCCTGTCATGGTCTGGAGAACTAACTCTCCAGATAACTCCCTCCTTATCCATCCTAAACTGCCCCCGCTCCAAGTAGTAGCATTTTTCCTCTGGCCCAGAGAGAATAAGCTCACTATCCTGAGGCACAATTCCTGACTCCAGGGACCCTACCAGCCAGCGAAAAGCAGGTTCATCTCTGTTTCCTCGCTATTTCCTCTGAACTATACGAAGAAAGAGATATACGCTCTTGGTCCGATACCTCTGCCGATAAGTCAGAACCACCTCCAGACAACTACCGTACCTATTAGACCATGAGCCTCTTCACTTACGAACTGTGGCTTGGTACACGCCTCAGACAACACTACCATGCACACCCTAGGGACCTGACTTTCCCCTAAGCCCACATCCTCATATGACTGCTCTAATGGCCCCTCACTAAGGAACTCCCGATATTGCAAGCTGGTGGCAATTCAACTGGCGAGGGATTAACTTCAGGAAACCCCGTCTCAGAACAGGGATGCAAGAGGTATCACATCGTCTACCTCACTTGAGAAATCCTGCCATCGCTCAGCGCACGCTGGCAGTAGTGACAACCACCACAAGGCAAATCCTTAAGGGCAACTGCCAGGCCAAAGGGCCCACACGGCTGAATCACATCTCGAGAGAGAGCGTCCGCATTAATATGCTTTTTGCCCGGCCGGTAAATGATTGTCATGTCATACTGGCTGAGTTCCTCAAGCCACCGTGCTATTTGTCCCTCTGGGTGACGAAAGTTAATTAACCAGGTCAAGCTATGATGATCTGTGCGCACGGTGAACTTCCGAGCAAGGAGGTAATGTCGGAACTGACGGGTAAACCTGACTACCGCAAGCAACTCTTTACGAGTGGTACAGTACCGACGCTACTCGGTGGACAACACGGAACTTGCATACCCGTATTGTTCGCTCACACCCATCCTGAATTTGACACAATTTCCCGCCAATGGCAAGGTCTAAGGCGTCAGTATCCAAAATGAAGTGCCCCTCCTGAGTCGGGATAGCCAATACTGGGGGGGGGGGGGGGGGCTAGTCAGACGCGATATCAGGTCTCGAAAGGCTTGTTCTTGTTAACTTTCCCACTGGAAGGCAGCCTTGCCCGTGATGGCATATAGCGGGGCTGCAACTTCTGAAAAATGAGGGGATAAAGTTCCGGTGATAATTCGCGAACCCTAAGAATCTCTCAACTGCCTTGGTGTTTACGGGTCTTGGCCAGTCTCGAACTGCTTCAATATATTGGTCACCCATTTCAACCCCCTCTGAGCTCACCGAGCGACCTAGGGCTAGAAACTCAACTTTTTGCCGGAAGAACTCGCATTTCCTTGGTTTGAACTTAAGGCCATACTGGCGGAATCTCTCGAATACTTGACGCAAGTTGTCCAGATGTGCTCGAGTGGATTCTCCGAGAATGAGAACGTCATCCAGGAAGGCCAGGGCTATCTTCCAATTTAACCGGTGAAGGACGAGATTAATAGCCCGGGCAAACGTAGCCGGAGCATTGCAAATGCCAAACCCCATCCTTGTGAACTCGAAAAGCCCATGCTTAGTTATGAACACTGTCTTTATCCGATCCTCGGGGTTCACCTTAATCTGCCAATACGCCGCGTTGGCATCGAGTTTTGAAAACCAGAGGTTACCCGCTCGCGTGTCGAGGCACTCCTCGACGAGTGGGAGCGGGTATGTGTCTTTTACGGTCACCTTGTTCAGCGCTCGATAATCAACGCACCACTGCACAGAACCGTCTTTCTTCCTTATCAACACGGGGGCGGCTGCCCAATCCGATGTGGATGGTTGTATTACCCCTGCGGTCAGCATACGGTCTAAGTGTCCCTCTTCCTCCCCTTGGAAGACCGCTGGGGTTCTGCGCATGCGTTGCTTAACAGGCCGTGCCTCTCCAGTTTCGATGTGATGCTCGATAGCTGCGAACTCGCCCAGGATTAAATAACTAACAGCGAATACGTCGGAGTACTGTGTTATAAGTCTCATCGCCTCGTCGCGCACGTCAGGCGGAGCATTAATCCGAATGTCATCGAGTATCCCTTTGATGTGACTGGGTACTTCGGACAAACTTTCAGTACTGACCTGTCTCATCGACGCCTGCGAATTCCCTACTTCGGTCGCGAGTGCCGCGGTGGCTAAGGGCTGACCCTGCCGAAAAATGTGCACCCTCAACGTGAGATTCATGAAGCACAACTTGCCCCTTTTTCCGGATTTATTGAATGACCTCGACGGAATTACCCCTACCGGAAATTCATCTAAGGGTTCAAGAACAAAGTCAGAGATCTCATCAGTTATTTCGCAATCAATCACCCCCACTGACAAGGGAGGTAGACGCACGCGACGCACCGAGACAGCTTGCATGGTGAGAGAGTTTGGGTTTGCCTTAAACATGGGCTGTATCGTCAGACTTACCCCGACGCGGAATTCCCCTGTGCTGCAGTTCAATTGAATCCCATGCTCCTGCATAAAATCAATGCCCAGAGGCTTTAAATCTTGAAGTGGGGCAACATACACAAGACGTCTTAACTGGGTCCCCCTATCTCTATAAGAGCATTCCCTAGAGAACCCACCGCCATGGTTGCCCCGCCCCCAGCGAGGTTGACATCGATACTAGTGGAAATCTCAGGACGCGGAGACATCTTATTATAAACCCGCTGTGCTCTGATTGTAATCACAGCTGCAGTATCGACCACCGCGCTCACCAGGACACCATTGACCTTGATCGATATGCGCCACGCACTTTCCCCATAGCCAAGGCCCCCCGACCTAACTGATGGCACAACTCGAGTGGCTGACCCTACTGTTGGAGTTTCTGAGAATTGTACCTGCCTACCATCAGCCAGTTTACTGGTACGCTGGCCCTGACGGTGTGGTGAATCAAGCCGCTGTCGATTTGGGCACTCTCTCCGAAAATGCCCCTGCTGATTGCATGCATAGCATAACCCAGACCCCCGCTGACGGCTGCGAGGATTAAGTGAAGAACCCCCCTGAGCCCCCACGGGTGTCATGTTCCCTCTGTTACTGGCCAAACTCCAGTGTGCGACGGACTTTTGTCTTGGTGAAACATAACGCCTTACTGAGTTGTAGGAATCCCTACGCGGTGCGGGCAAGGGAGATCTCGACTGCTCCCCACCGGACAACTGACCATCTCGCGACACAAATTGTACCCCCCTGCGTCGTGGCACAAGAGCTTGTCGGCTCAGTTGGTATGTCTTTACCCTTCGCACAGCGTCGTCTACAGTGATTGGAGGATTATCGATGAGTTTCCGTCCGGCTCGCGGATCCTGGCAGCCCATCGCGAACCGTAGAACTGCCTGCTCTTGGAGCACTTGTCTCGGAACTCTCGCCCCTAGAGCTCGCTGCGTGACTTCAATAACCCGGTCCCCCCGTTGCTCTAAACTGTCCTCTGACCCCTGGGTCATGGCGTTAAACTCTACCTGAGAGGCAGCTTGAAGCGTGCCCTTCCCAAACCGCTGCTCAAAGCGCAAAGCTAATTCCCAAAAGCTCATTTCTCTCCCCCCCCCCCCCCGCTCGAGGAGAGGATATGAAAGTACTTTAACGCCGGGCCTTCAACTGACACACTTAGGGCCAACAAACTGTTGTCATCTGTCCACCCGTAGTACCTCGCTAAGGTTCGGAACTTGGCGTAAAACAACCCCCACTCTAAACTACCATTGTACCGTAGACTTTTGGCCTCAGCCGGGATGTTTCGCCCTGACCGCCCCCAACTACTGCTGGAGGTTGAAACACTTCCCTCCGACCTTTCCGGGGTCCTCAATGACGTTCTCCCTAACTAATGGGTAAGCAGCCCTAACTTGACTATCAACTGTGGCACTCCGTGGTGCCGGAGTACTGAAGGTGATATTGTACCCCTGCCCCAGGGATGAGTGCGAGTGACTATGGGTTCCAGAGGGCTCCGAACAAGAATGCATAACCCCCCTCGAGCACAGGTGTATCTGGGACTGCCCCACCATACAAGGGTTCCCCCCAGGGCACAGCCCCCTTACTCAGACGGGCATGGGCCCCGACATGGCTGTCCGAGGCATGGGTTCCCCCACTGCCTCCAGCACCCCCTGGGCCTGACACTACAATCCCGTGGTGTTCCCCATACCCCCTTGTCTCAACAGCTGGCCGCTGCCCCTCAACCTGCCCCTGCCCAGGAGAACCACCCCCATGAGGACCACCCTCCCCCATGCTACCTGGTGTCACCCAAGCAGTGCTCACAGTGTTTTCATCCCTGGGAACGCTAGCATCCACCGGGGGGTGCCCAGTGTCTACACTCCCCTGACCCACAGACCGCGAGCTCACTACTGCCTCTTGTGCTTTATCCCTGGGGCGTGATCCTAGAGAGCGAGTTCCCCCCAAGGACCCTGACATCCCCACCAACAGTTGCATAATCTGGGCTAACTGGGATTCTAAAGCTCCAACCCGTGCCTGCAATTCAGACGCACCCTGGTCCCCTCGGGCATACTCTCTGGCCTCAAGCCTTGCCATACTTACAGGGTCCATCTGTCCTGCCCCAACATTACCCTGTTCTCCCTCAGCTCTCCCCAATACATTTGTTTCCCTAATAGCCTCCCCTCTGTTCACCTCCCTAGTAAGGGACATATCTACTTCCCCTACCACAGTGCTATCCTCAACAGTCCGGGCCTGAGGAGTACTGTAAACCGGTGGCCTAAATGGGGTAACAAACCCAAACAGTTGGTCAAATCTATCAGGTACATGCCCCCCCCCCCCCATGGCATCCATGTCCCTTCCCTGGGCCCCAGCTAAGCAAGCCGGCTTAGCTCCCTTGCCCCCCGGGACACCCATGCCACTCCTTTTCCAGGAACCGCCCCTACCTAACCCAAATGACCCCTGACCATCCGTCCTTTTTTCCCCACAACCAATATCAACAAATGTATGATTAACAGCTAGTCACCGCCGTTGCCTAGCACGGCTATTTACATATGCAAAAAAAATACAATTTAACTTTACAAAAAAATTAAAACATTACATATAAACTACAGAAATTACCACATGGCCAAACCGCGCGGTGTCCCCTAGGCACTGCGCTGGTCCAAACTGACCGCTAGAAATCCTACCGGCGACGCCAATGAAGCGATTTCTGCGGTCAATAAACAAGTAACAAATCACTTAAGAGAAAAACAGTTATATTCTTGTGATAACAACTATAAAATAGATACACAATTGGCACAAGACCTTCGCATGGCTTCTCTGTCGAGATCCCCGGGAAAAAGAAGCAGAAACCCGCGAAAAGGACGCCGAGCCCGATAGAAAATAGAACCGAAGTTAACCCCCCCCCCCCCAAAAAATACACTACAGTACACACGGAAACCAAAAAATGTAAATCGTCCCATACTTTAGAAACTTGCGATATGTCCTTTAAGGGGACTGTACATAAAGCTGGAGAAAAAATCCCAGTTTCTATCAAAACGTTGTATTTTTTTCAAATTCATTGGCACTGGTCTCAGTACCAAAAATGGGTGTGAGAGGCCTGAATCAGCAGATGCTGATTCCTTATTCGATCACTAATACAACGCCATGCCAAATTTTGAATCATTCTTAAGCTGTCATATCCTGTTTGTAACTTTTACAGTTAAAAAACATTCCCAATGTCATAATAAGAAAAATTTCTCTGTTTACACCCAATGCAAGTTTAATATTCCTGCATGCCCTAAACAATTTGCAATTTTGAGCTATCATACATTACTATAATTGTTCCATGCAGTGGACATATTTACTGTACTATTACAATGGTAGTTATTATCATGATGGTAAATACTTATAGTATGAAAAAAGCGCTTGGGGATAATTTTGCATAATTTTCAAAACTTTTATCTGACACAAAAAAAAAAATATCCCAACAGCTCAACATCTACTATAGAACATGTAGAACCAGGCACACTAAGTAGACTAACAAAATCAAAACGTCACATCCTAGTTTTCAGTAACTTCTACAAACTTACTTGTCATAATCCACTACTAAGGGGTTTTCTACATCTTCCTTCAGCTTTCTGATGACTTGCCTTACAGCTCTCTATAAGTAAAAACAACTCGTTAATCGCCAAATTTGTCTATAAGACTCAGTCTACACCGGATATAATGAGAATTAAACTATAAAGTGTAAAGTCGGATGCCGTTTATTTCCGAAAAAAGATGACGATATATTTAATGGTGATCTGATAGACTTATACGATGTTTTAAAAATCGACTTAAACAAGTATCAAAAGATTCTTGTTGCCAATCGTCGCTACTATACTCATCATGACACGAAATGCGACTGAAAAGCACATGAGAAAATGGCGCCAAGTCTTTGATGTTTGAACGATCGGCAATATGCCGAGGAAATCGGTACATTTGATGCTTGTTCACAATTTTTAGCATTGCAAAATATCAATGTTGTTCTTATGATAATAAATTTATCGATTCTTGTTCCATTTACCGAGTTTTAAGCAGTAACTTTTTAAAACTGAAATCAAACAAACCAATGGCGCCATTTTTTCTCCAGCCGATCTAGCTACTTTAAATCTTACTTGAATTCCGTCGGGCATCTTGAGGGCCTTCTTGCTCTTGGTCGAAAACATATCCCTCAGATGAGCTAGCTCCGACAAAACACGATCAGCGGTTTTCTGGTCCATTTCTAACGTCGTACAACTTTGAGTTCAAATTAACGAGTAACTGGGCTCTGAAACTGGACCCGAGGATGGACCCGCGAAAATGAACAGCCAAACAGAGCTCAGGAAAGGAATTGTGGGATTGCTTCATTTATTTATTTTTTTTAATGTAGAATTTCTAACTTTATTCATGATCTTTAATTTTGATAATATGATATCTTTTTAACAGTTTCAATATTTTGAATAATAAGTCTAGCAAGCAACAATTTGCCAATTATCATTATTTATATCAAATTGTACAAAAATGCAGTATTATTTTACTCTAATGTGTACCAGCATGGTTTGAACTCTTTAGATTCTATTTTACAATCATTTCGTATCGTCTAGGTACTAAATCAAAGGTTATCGTAAATATGCAGTGGCGTCGGAAACAAATTGAAAGTGGGGACTAGACTAATCCTCTGAAATCTTGACAAGCAAAAAGAGAAGAAAAAACACCATAAAAAAACCCTAATCTTCAAAATCATTAAAATCCTAATGGGGGGGGGGGGGGGGGGGGGGCTTGTATACCTATGACTCAAACTTCTAAATATTTCAATTTTTTCAAGGGTAAATTTAGGAGCTATTATATATTTGCTGCGAGAAAAAGTGGAGGGGGGGGGGCTGAACTCTCTATGATACTACGTGCCCAATAGTTGGGTCTAACTTTGCAGAAAAAGTGAGGGACGGGGTTCACCCCCCCCCCCCCCCCCCCAGGCCTCGGTTCCGACGCCCATGATATGAACGCCTATCTAAGCGTACTTAATTCACGCTGATTCATTAAAAAATATAAACCATAACTTTGAGGGCATCGAAGTTTACAACAATCTTAATTTTTGCAGATACATATAACAGTATTTACGTTCCTGATTTTTTTCTATTTTTATTTCAGTACACCTTTCTTGAACCATTCAAACCTAATAATTAATCATATTCATTTTGGTAGATGTTTGTTAATTACTGAAATACACATATCTCGTAAAATCTCATGAATAAGGGGCGGGGCTTATGCAGATTTTTCGAAATCACACGTGGTAGAATACTTAGACCTTCCTTAACATAGCTGACCGATATCAGGTCAAAATAATCGGGAATTTTTTCACAACAATCGATTTAAAATATCTTCAAATGAATGTTAAGAACATAAACAGAAATTTCTTTTGCGCTATTTAAAACAAATAACAAAGACAATCTTTATTTTGTACCAATCCAAACCAAACACATCCCTATGATTTTCTTCTGTTTTGCTTTAGAAAAGGTGTACATGAAATTAAGTTAATTTTCTTGCATAAAAATGAACACAATGAAGACCCTGATTTAAACACGATAATTGTGTAACGTGTAGGGGGTAGACTATCTGTCTGACGTTACTATGGGATAAGGGTCTGCGTAGAATCAGACCTCGGAGAACAAAACAGATTGACACAACGTATTTACAAGATTTTGGTCTTCCTGGACCAGGCTATGGATGAAACCGAGCACCGTCTCAATTATATGTCTTAGACCTGTAACCCAAACTAAGGTCTCTAACCAAGTGCCCAAGCACAAGGTCTCCGTGCTACCTGGTGAGTCTTTACCAGGTTACTTCTCAGTAACAAGGGTATATGCACTACTACTGGGTCTATAGTCCAGTTCCCTATAGAGGATACCAACACCCCTTGTAGCCAAGATGCTCAACCGAGGATACCAACACCTCGAAGAGCCCGATACCCTAGAGAAGATACCAACACTTCTCTTATCTTAACTCACTATGAGTTTAGCCTAACTAGTTATCTGACGAGCTTGAGCTTAACGATAGAGGATGCCAATACCCCTATCTCCGTCGAGAACGTAACCGCTACCAAAGTAACCAACACTTTAACTCGCAGAGAGTACTCAAAGACAAGAGTTTCAGAGAGACGTACATAGGCTATAACCACGTAGACAATCTCCCTCACACACACGGAAGAGCCTTATATAAATAAACTGCTCTAAACAATAAATTTATGGGTGTTTAGTTTCATCCATGCCATATTGTGAATAAATAATACTGCATGTATTATACAGAAACCTCTGTTACCTCTAAATCTAAGTATTTATATACAATGATTATTATTGTAAAGATCAAATAATATACTAATGATTAGAGATAATTAACAAGCATTTAAGAGACAATGTCAGTAAGCATTGAGCTTTGTCCATATTATAAGTGGAAAGTGTAAAAAATTATTTTTCCTTGATATTGTTATGTTGATTAATATAGGTAAGCGGTATTTTAGAAATGTGGTATTTTTGGCCACATGGTCATTGTTTCCATGGCAACAACCAAAAATAGACAAAAACACTAAAATGCCAACAAATCATCATATTTGTAAAAATAACAATGCATATCAACATAAAATTTTGTTAAATTTGAAAAAAATTGATAACACTAAATTTTGCATTTATTTGGAAATCAGAATGTCAAAGTATTATTTCCCAAATTGCTTTTTTAACATTTTTCATTGTAAAATTTAAAGTATTTTTAAAAATTAATTTCTCTAAAAAGCAACCTGAATTTGTTTTGATTCTATATTAGATAAAAAATTCTTACATTGGTTTATAAGATTTATCAGTAAAAAACGGTAGTCAATGTGTATAAAAGAAATAACATTAAAAGCAAAGTAACCAAACTTTGATTTTGAATATGTAATATTACCCCCCTTTATGGAACTCTTCTGCGGCGGAGGTTCAATTAAACTAAAAGGAAGTGGAGCCAAACATGTTGTCTGCTCAGTTGGTTGTAGTCTGCTTGAATTTGCAGAGGACTTACAGCAACTTGTAATGGTAGGTGATATTTTATAAATATGTCTGATCTATGCCAAAAATATTTAATGTAAAACATCTATATTGCTTCATAAACGGATAAAAAAATTGACTTTTTGATTGATTTTACAGGGAGTTGTGGTTGCTTGACGTCACGGGCCCTGGAAGTTACGGTAAATATATTGCATGTGCATGTATACATGCACATTCAATATATTTACAATAATTTCCAGGGCCCGTGCTTGACGTTTGTTTAAAATTGCAGAGGAATGACATCTGATTCAAATTGTAAATGTTAGTGTTGTTCCGTCAACATATGTGATGCGTTTAGAATAATTTCAATTAAATTGTTAATTTCTAAAATAAAAATACACTCTTTACCAATTTTACACAGATTTTTAGAAAGAATTGGAATGACTCATGAACTTTGTCTTAATTGTTTTAATTGTCATCCGCTTGAAGTTGCAGAGAATTGACAGCATCTTTTGAAAATATGTGTATTTTTGTCAGTATGTTGGATGGATTTCAAATAAGTTACCAGTAATAATGTAAAGCATTCGTAAATTAATGCAAATTTATATGAAAAATATATAACCCCCACCCCTATCTCTCTCTCTCTCTCTCTCTCTCTCTCTCTCTCTCTCCCCCCCCCCCCCCCCCCCCACTAAACATATAAAAAAGACAGAATGTTTATTATACATTCTCTGATGGGCAATTTTAATTTTCAATTTTTAATTCCAAATCAAGCCTCCATGATGATAAGATTACACTATCATAGTTAGATTCTCATATGTAGTACATGTATGTTTGTTTTGGAAATACATGAATGCTCAATATCAGTTCATTAACAAGCTTTTATATTAATAAGATATCTTGTTCTCTTTTAGATGGAAATCAGTTTGTCTGTAGCTTAGCTTTTTCACACCGAATGATACCTGTGGATATACAAAAAGACCTGGCCAAGACATATTATTCCTATGACATGTTGTAATCTTTCCATAGATGCACACGGACAGTTTTCAATTTGTAGGAGTATAAAATCAGAATCAGAATTATTGAAAATAAGGGGAGGTTTCTTCGGTGAAGATGATGAAATACTTACCATCTGTCCAAAACACAGGTATGTGACATGTCTTACAAATGTATCATGTTTCATAATATGGTTATGAATATCAAACAATTAAATTAAAAGACTTGCAGAATTTAAATTAAACACCTTTATCAATAAGAACATGTGATTAGTTTTAAAAGAGTTGCTTGTAAATCTCTGAATTAATAGAAAAAATGACCCATAGAAATTTCCATTGCTTAATAGTGAATTAGAATTTTCTCTCTATCATTTTCTCTCTATCTCAAAGCATCTAATTTAATTGTAGTAACTGTGCCTTCAGTTTGACAATGACAGACACTAGCTTGCAAATGACAAATTTATATGTTGTTGCTTTGTTTTGTTTTTAATGTTTTGAATCAGGAAAAATAAGTACAGGTATAAATGGACTGAAGTGTACATAATTACTTGTACTTGTGAATTTAACTAAGGGCATTTCCTTATGTAACCATCTCTCTGTCTTTCCTCACTTATCTTTGTCTTCTTTAATATTGATGTTGCAAGATATAAATGTGCATTACTGTGAATCAATCAATTATTACAATGCAGATAGAGGTAGATTCTTTCAGATCATCAAAAAGTTTGGCATACACAAGAAACTTAATCTACCAGCATTAAGTCTACAGATTCATACTAAGTCAAAAAATGTGAAATAAGAAATTGCAAAGTAAATTTTAAGATTTTGACCATATTTTTTTTTATATTGAGTGACAATTGTAAAACTGTCAGTGGAACAAAAATTAAGCATTAGTAGACATAACTGGGAATGTAGAATTTAAAAAAAATATGCCTGCCAGATTGATTGTATCAAAAGTATGTGTAAAAACTTTTGATTGCATCATTACTTGACCATGCAGTGGGCATTTGTGAAAAAAAATTAGTTAAGTACAGTAATGATAAATACATTTACAAATTAATGATTTTTAACATCTTATTTAGATATGTTCTTGGTGTTGGATGAAGGTCAAGTAGGATGTGTTCCCTTGGATGGACATGTAATCATCAAAGCAAGAGCAATTCAAAAGGAACCATAACAAAAGAGCAGTCATTCTTCCTGAAGAAGTATTATGATTGTCTTAATAGAATTGGTTCAGGTTTGTCAATTATTTTGGTTATTATGGCATTGTTAAAACACAGAATCTTTATTTCTCTCTCTCTCTCTCTCTCTCTCTCTCTCTCTCTCTGTTGATAAATAAAGCCTAGGGCCAGTAGTCTGTCAAAATATATTGGCCTGCAAAAAAATTTACTTGCCGCCATATATCCATATGTGTAACATTCAAAATTGATTACAAATTGTTTTAGACATTTGGCTTTTAAAATATTTACAAGTCCATCATACTTGTCAATTTTTTAATATCACTGGCAGGAATAAAAAAAATTCTGGCCGCAGTCTTAGGACCACTAAGTTTTTGTAATGACTGATGTTACAGTCCAAATTAAATGAATTCCTACTGCAAGCGCTTTCAGCCATGTTGGCTCTTCAATTTAAACAGTTACATAAAATTAAACTTAGGTAATCAAATAATTGATTTGCTTTTTATTATCTCACCTGAGCTGAAAGCTCAAGTGAGCTTTTCTAATTCCTTTCTGATTACATCCATATGTCTGTCTGTCTTTCCATCCATCTGTAAACTTGTTGCATTTTTGACTTCTCTCCAGAACCACTGGGTCAGTTTTAACCAAGGAATATAAGTAAAAAAACACTTTTGAAAAGTCTTTTTAAAAGGGATTTGATGTTTAACATAGGAATATGTGCAGTAAATTTTAAAGATTTTTTTAAACAAGGTATACTCTTAATTGTCATTTTAGATATTTTGTTCTGATACCATGAAGTTAATTTGATGAGCTATTGTTGCTCAGATTAGTGATGTGGCTTCTGGGCCTCTTGTTTGAATTTGTTAGACGATATCTCCATCATTTACTATAATAGTTTTTCAACTTTTACAGGAGTGTGTTCCAATTGTAGAAAACATCTTGTAAAAAGGATGGAATCAGATAAGGAGAATACACAAGGGGAAAATGAAGTAGACACATATCCAGTTGGTTCTGCTGAAGTTCTTCACAAAGGATGGGCTTTGAAGTCAAAATGCTTGTTTAAGTGATTCACTGTATCTCAAAAATCTTTCTTGAAAGTTTAAGATTGTAGAAAGCAGTGGTCATAAACTTGACCCAGAAGATGTAACCTCCAAGATGAGAAGAGTGAGAAATGCAGAAGGAAAGCGCATTTTCAGAATTGATGAGTTCCTTTCAGGAAATCAATTTTCCAGTTATTTCTGCAGATTGGACTTAAAAAGGAGGAGGATTCATGTTGTGATCAGATGGTTGGAGAAAAGGACCTAGAAGCTGAAAATGATTTGGACAATTTTAGAAGCTTGGCCAATTTAGCATTTTATTAGAACTTCTGATTCACCATTTTTAGGCCACCTGAGTCACTCAGGTGACCTATTGCTATCTGTAGTTGTCCGTCATCATTCGTTGTACATTGGTTGTAAATTTTTGAACAATTTTAGCTTCTTTTTTGAAACCACTGAACCAATTTAAACCAAAGTTAATATATGTACTAAAGTACATACCAGGTATATATTTATGATGAGGAAGAGTGCCTCTTCTAAAATTGGGAAGTTCATGGCCCCGGGTGAGGTGTTCTGGTGTTAGGGTGGGGCTCTAAATGCAGTAGTTCTTTGAAAATCTTCTCCTATGCTCCTGGGTATTTATCCGATGAAATAAGTATATAGTTATGATAAGGAAGAATGCCTCTTTCAAAGGTATGAATTTCATGGCCCCTGGATCAGGAGTTTTCTTGTAAGGACAGGGCTCTAATGATTATGTATAGGGTAGGGTGGTGTTATTTTTTCCCAATTATTTTTTTGTTCATAAGATTTGTTCAATTATGTCACTGTATGTTATGCTATGACGTTTTTTCAATAACTTTTTTTAGAATTTCGAAAGTTTATTGGATTAAACTATCCCGGAATAATAAAAATGATTTCATAATAGCCTTATAATTATAATGCACATGAATATACATTGAAAGAGCCACACTGCAGGTACTCAGATGACCGATAAGAACCATGGGCCGCTTGTAAAATGTAGTATTGTTTGTGTGCTATGTGAACGCATCATGTATATTTTCAACTGAAACTCTTCACTTTGAACTTTTGAGGTTATAGTCATTGTAGATGTCATAAACGGGGGTGATAATTTTGTAATAAAAATATAAGGAAAAACAAATTTAGGCAATGAACAATTTTTATATACATGTATGATGTCCTTCTGTTAGAAGCAAGAAATATTTAAATAACTTTTTATGTAACCAAGTCAAAACTTAACCTTAAACAAATTTGTATGGTTAAAATTGCATTTCTTTTAAATTAGTAAGGTAGAGTATATTCTGCTGTTAATTTTGCTTAACAAGAAAACAAATTCTAACAATTGAAAAATTACCGCTATGTATAATGGTAATTTTCTGTTAAAAAAACTGATTAAATTTATCAAAATTATAAAGTTTGTATCTCCGTCAAAGTGTGTCCTTCTCTCTCTCTCTCTCTCTCTCTCTCTCTCTCTCTCTCTCTCTATATATATATATATATACTATACACACACACAGATAAGTGTTGCCATACAAATCCTTTTCATAATGTGTTTTTTATTATTTTGGTAAAGTTTTTATGAGTTTTAAAATACATTTCATTATTGTAACACATAAAGTGTGTGAAGGCTAATAAAACCTATCTCGAGTCTGATTTGTATGGCAAAAATGTGTTGCTAGGGAGAACATAATGTTGCTATGGACATGATTTAGAAAAACTAAAGAGAATGGAAGTGATTGGAAAGAATTAAATAATGATGTATTTAAAATATCAAATATAGATACGTACAGTCATTAAAACATATTCTAGGTCTGATTTCTGTGTCAAAAAATGTGTTGCTATGGTTAAAATTATGTTGCTATGGAAATTATTTAATTGAATAAAAAGAAAACTATGATAATAAAATGTTCTTCTCATAATATTTCAAAGCAGTTAAATAAACGTAAATAAATTAATGACTTGATGTGTCAAAAAGATGTTGCTATGGACAAAATTGCGTTACTATGGACCTAAAGCACAAAGAAAAGCATTAAAAAGTAAAAACTTAACAATCAAGTCATATTGAATGTTTAGTTTATATTTACTTTTACTAATACTTAATTTTTATAGGCTATGTAGAGGGCCAACTGAAATAAAAATGGTGGAAAATTGCAAATATTCATCATTCTGCCAAAAAAATTAGGAAAACCAACTACCCAAATTTATTGCTTACGTACATAATATTGACAACTGTCATTATGCTGATATAATTTATTTTTGCAGAGGTCGTTGCTTTTAAAAAAATAAAAGGGTTTAAAATGTATTTGTTTTATGACAATACTGTATCTAGTAAAACATATCTTCTTCTGGTTGTCATAGCAACTATGATGTCATTTCATTGAATAATAATTCCATCCAAATTATACCATACAAATGACTGTCTTTTTAGGTAAACTATTGAAAAGGTATATTTTTAACTCTAAAGTGGCCCATTTTGTATATTTAGATCCCTATTTTTCAAGGATTTTGTTCACTAATAGACAATATGGAACAAAAACATTTGTTTTGTTGTCATGGAAACCAAGCAAAAAAGAATATCACTCAAAATTTGTTTAAAATTTGTTATTTGCTTCTCCCTTGATGACTTAGTTTGGTTTTAAATGATTTTTAAAATTTTCACCTTCCATGCGAAGCTCAATGCTTACTGACATTGTCTCTTAATGATGTAAATCTATATAACTAAGGGAGGTAACTCTATAACAAAAATGCGTGCCTCGCTACATTACCCCCTCCCTAAGTTTATGCGCCCTCGCATAAAATATGTCTTTGCCTAGGACAACTGGTATATATATAACATAACATATATAACATAGTCTTGCAACCAGTCTGGTGGTCTCCGTGTTCGCTTATTCTCCGAGCAAACACCCTCAAGTTTGCTTTCCCTATCCGATTCGTCCCCATCGGATCTTGGTATCTCATCATCATCATCCTTTAGATCTGCATCTACTTCTTCGTCTGCCAACACTTGGGACTTGTGTAGCTTTAGTCTGTCTGCAAGAATGACCTGTAACTTGCCCCGATATCCACAGTCTACCTCATCGAGCAGGTCAGACTTCTTGCCTACAATAGTGTATGACCCTTTCCAGTAACTAGTTAACTTGGGACTGTGGCCTACCTTCCTCTGTGGGAAGAAAAGATACACTTTGTCGTTCTTAGCAAAGTGTTGCCAGTGCACCTTTGCATCATGATACCGCTTTTGTCTGCGCATTTCACTGCATTATGCGCTTCTTCCATACGAGCTTTTAGCTCCCATGCCCATTTATGCTGTGGAACTTCATTAACATCTGGTAGCATTTCGTACATAATATCGAGAGGTGTCGCAACCTCTCTCCCAAGCATCAGAGAGTTTGAAGTAAACCCCGTAGTCTCATGCTCTGCAGACCTGTATGCCATCATAACGTACGGCAAGTGAACATCCCAGTCTTAATGGTGTTCATCTACATAGGCGCTAAGCATTGTTGCTAATGTTTTATTAAAGCGCTCGACCATGCCGTCAGATGGGGTGATACGGCGTTGTCCGTGTCTTCATTATCCCTGAAAGCTTGCAGACCTCGGTAAATAAGCGACTCTCAAACTGCAAGCCTTGGTCAGAGTGAATTACATAGGGAACCCCAAGCCTCACAATGAATTGTTCCACAATAATTTTTGCAACGGTTTCAGCTTCCATGTTCTTCATTGGAAAGCTTTCTGTCCACTTGGAATAATAGTCAGAAATTACCAAGATATATCTATTCCCTTTCTCTGTCATTGGTAGTTTTCCAAGTTTGTCAGTGGCAATGCGCTCCATTGGCACTCCTGTCTGTGTTATCTGCATCGGCGCTCGTTTGTTTTTCTGACACCCTTTTCTTTGGCTACATTTGTTGCATCCAGCGATGTATGCCCGAACGTCAGACTGGATCCCTGGCCAATAATAGCCCTGACGGATTTTTGATATTTCTTAGACACACCAAGATGTCCTGATGATCTATTGTCATGGTATTGAGCCAGGACCGTGCGTCGCTCACTGTATGGCACAATGGCTTGCATCTTTGTACCTTTGTCATCAGCCCACTTCCGATACAAAATACCGTTGTCAATGGTCAGAATTTTGAACTGAGACCAAAGTGACTTAAGGACTCGTCCTTCGCTGCTGATTGTAGCATAATCGGGTTTCTTTCCACTCTCGACCCATTGCTTGACCATCTTTAAGCGTTGGTCACTATCTTGAAGACTTTGCATAGTCATGGAGGAAGGTTTAACTTCGACATGAGAGACAACTGGTGCAGTTTCACGTTCCTGGTCCGCAGTAAAACCACATTGCTTTCATGGTTTGCGACTGAGTGCGTCAGCATTAGCATGTTGTTTGCCGGGACGGTGTTCAATTTTCATGTCAAAAACGCTTAGCGACTCCAGCCATCGAGCCAACTGTCCTTCGGGAGTCTTGAAGTTTAGAAGCCAACGCAAGGAACTATGGTCTGTGCGAACTGTAAACTGCTTTCCATACAGAAAATGTTTAAAATACTTGGTAAAGTAGACAACTGCGAGCAACTCTTTTCTGGTGACGCAGTACTGGCGCTCAGGCTAAGAGAGAGTACGACTAGCATAGGCAACGGGCCTTTCTACACCGTCAATGCTCTGAGATAAAACGGCCCCTATCGACATATTGCTGGCATCCGTATCCAGGATTCATGGCTAAAATTTGGCATTGCCAGCACAGATGCCTTACATAGTCTCTCTTTTAAATCAAGAAAGGCTTCTCTGCATTCCTTTGTCCATTCCATGGCACTTCCTTTCTCTGTAAGGTTGGTCAGAGTTTTGGCTCTTTAAGCAAACTGTGCTATAAACCGTCTGTTATATCCACAGAGACCAAGGAAAGAACGGACCTCGCTCACATTGCATGGCTCAGGCCAATTTTTCACTACCTAAACTTGCTCTGGATCTGTTGAGATCCCTTCCTCTGAAATGACATGGCCTAGGTACAACACTTTCTTGGCAAACAATGTACACTTCTTAGCTTTCAGTTTAAGGCCAGCATCAAGATGTCTATCAAACACGGTTCTTAAATGCTGGATCATGTCATCAAATGTCTCCCTACGATGATGATATCGTCTAGGTAGATCAAGCAGGTTTCCCACTGCAAACCTGTCATCACTTTCTCCATAAGTCTCTGAAATGTTGCCGGTGTGCAACTTAGACCAAATGGCATTTTCTTAAATTGAAACAGTCCTTTCCTTGTCATAAATGCTGTCTTTGGACGGTCTTCTTGCTTAACTGAGACTAGCCAATACCCGGAAAATAGATCGAGAGTACAAAACCACTTGTTGCCCGACAAGCTATCTAATGACTCGTCGATCCTTGGAAGTGGGGACGCATCCTGTATTGTCACTTTGTTAAGCTTCCGATAGTCAACACAGAAGCGTGTGGAACTATCCTTCTTACGCACTAAAACTACTCCAGCTGCCCATGGGCTTGACGACGGCTCAGTGATTCCATCCCTGAGCATCTCTTGCACATGCTCATCTACGGTATCAGCTAAGTGATATGGGAGCCGACGCAAAGGCTCTTTTATTGGTTTAGCATTACCAACATTTATCTCATAGTCTACAACATTGGTAGAACCAAGCTCAGAGTTGTCCTTTGCGAACAAATGATTGTATTCTCTTAGAAGACTCCACACAGCTTCTTTCTGTTGGTCTGACAAGTCCTCACTGCAACGACCAAACAAACTCTTCAACTGATCATCAAGGCCTGAGGACTGTGTGGCACTTTTGTGCACGATACCAACATGTTCAACAGGAGTTATCTGAGCCAAGAGCGTTCCTTTTCTGACTAAGCATGATTCGTCAGAGGGGTTCAGCAATCTTACAGGTACTATGTTAGCACTCTGTACTTATGTTCGTCCAACAATTGCTGGTAAGTCGTTTCTATCTCTCTCCACAGGTTCAATAATACCATCACAATTGTAGAGACATTCGCCTTCAGGTACCGAAATCTGACCAGACACAATATGTTCTTGATTTGCAGGGATCGTAACTTGGTTCATATTCAAAACCCTAAAGCAACAAAAATGACCTTTCTTTTCCATGTGAAATTTATTAAACTTCCTGATACAAAGTTCTTGGTTTGGCACATCGACCATGCACCGGTACTCTGTTAGAACGTTTAGGCCAATAATACCATCGACTGTTAATTCAGCTACAGCGGCTGTGACATTACATGAAAAATTGTCGATCTCCAAAACAAACGTTCCCTTTTCACACACATTTAACATTTTCCCACCTGCATCTAGTACATTCTTCTGCATAAGCTCTAGAGCAGGTATGCGGTCATGAGCAATTCTTTGGGCTATTGCTGAGGAAACAAGTGTCAGAGTAGCACCCGTATCAACCAGTAGGTTCACTTCAATGCCTTGAAGTCATGACCGTAGAAACATTCCGGCTTCTACACCAATCGTATTGGCGCCTACTGAACCACTTGCCTTCTTTGCTTTTCCTCATGCTGTTTAAAATTCCCAGCATTCAACTTCCGATTCTTTAGTGCAAAGCAGTCTTTGCGCATGTGTCCAGGCTTGTGACAGTAATGGCACTTTAGGACTTTTCTCTTTGTATGCTCCCTTCTATCGTCACTTGCTGCCAAAGACGAGGGTTTTCTTTGTCGTATTTCGTCTACATCTCTTTGGAGCCTATCAAACTTGCTAGTGAGGTCTTTGATCATCATCGCTAGATCACTCTCGTTTGAACTTTGTACCTCGTTGACTGTTTCAGTCACTGTAGTTCTTAAATGGCTCTTATGTTCAGCCCTGTTGAATGCTTCCAACTCAACAGCTAACTTAACAGCTTCATTGAGGTTTGTGGGACGCGATTGTTTTATCCGGATTCGCATGTCAGAATCTACCAGAGCATCCACAAACTGATCTTTAGACATGGTCTCTCGTATTTCTAAATTAGCCGTGGGGTATGCCAGATTCGCTAGTCTACGAATGGCTTGGGCTAGCTCACGGAGTGATTCACCTGGTCTCTGCCGACGTTCTTTCATTTGCACCCTGTATAGTTCTGTCTGGCCTGGAGGGGCAAATCTCTCCTCGAAAACTTTAACCAGTTCATAATAATCAGGAATCGCTCCTTTGGGAAAGTTTCCAAGAACCCCCAATGCATTTCCTCTCAACGATACAGCTAGGTAAGTGCCCTTACTTCTCTCTGTCCAACCATTCAAATCTGCACAGGCCTCGAAGTGGCCATGGTAGTCATGCCAAGGGATCAAACCATCATATGCGGCTGGCTTCATATTCACACCAGTAGATTTGTTCGCTTTTCCGCGTGTGCCATGTGCATCTTTTCTAATAGGAGATGGGAACCTGACTCTAGGTGCTTTGCGCACTGTAACGCTTGGAGCAAGGTAATCATCTAAGTAAGAACTTAGTCATAGGATGAGCTTTTTCTCTTGGGTCCAGATAATCATCCTCTGAGAACTCCGACCTGGGAAGTCTCTTGTCTTTTGGTCTGGCACCCATATCAGCATAGTTTAAAACCTCGTTGCTCTTGGACTTTCACCGGGCTGTTGTGTACGAGGCATTGCATTTGTTGCCAAGACTGGTGATGCACTTCGTCTTGGTAACATAGATGGACGTCCCGTGTCCATCCCCGAGTCGTATAAGGCAGGTTCGTTAGTTTCTCTGGGCAGAGGGGTTGAGTGGTCTCTCTGTGCCAAACTATCCTGAAGCTTCTTCAGCTTTTGATCTATGAACGAGATCTCTCTTTCAACTTCATCCATACTGACCTATTACAGTGTTTTGCAGCTCTCCGATATCCCACCGCTGCCACCAAATTTTGTGTAACGTGTAGGGGGTAGACTATCTGTCTGACGTTATTATGGGATAAGGGTCTGCGTAGAATCAGACCTCGGAGAACAAAACAGATTGACACAACGTATTTACAAGATCTTGGTCTTCCTGGACCAGGCTATGGATGAAACCGAGCACCGTCTCAATTAGATGTCTTAGACCTGTGACCCAAACTAAGGTCTCTAACCAAGTGCCCAAGCACAAGGTCTCCGTGCTACCTGGTGAGTCTTTACCAGGTTACTTCTCAGTAGCAAGGGTATATGCACTACTACTGGGTTTATAGCCCAGTTCCCTATTGAGGATACCAACACCCCTTGTAGCCAAGATGCTCAGCCGAGGATACCAACACCTCGAAGAGCCCGATACCCTAGAGAAGATACCAACACTTCTCTTATCTTAACTCACTATGAGTTTAGCCTTACTAGTTATCTGCCGAGCTGTAGCTTAACGATAGAGGATGCCAACACCCCTATCTCCGTCGAGAACGTAACCGCTACCAAAGTGATCAACACTTTAACTCGCAAAGAGTACTCAAAGACAAGAGTTTCAGAGAGACGTACATAGGCTATAACCACGTAGACAATCTCCCTCTCTCACACGGAAGAGCCTTATATAAATAAACTGTTCAATAAATACAAACAATAAATGGGTGTTTAGTTTCATCCATGCCATATTTTGAATAAATGATACTGCCTGTATTATACAGAAACCTCTGTTATCTCTAAATCTAAGTATTTATATACAATGATAACTATTGTAAAGAAGATCAAATAATATACTAATGATTAGAGATAATTAACAAGCATTTAATGATGTAAATCTATATAACTAAGGGAGGTAACTCTATAACAAAAATGCGTGCCTCGCTACAATTGTAATGTAGTCTACATTTTTTTACAAAATTATTTTTCAACGCAAACTGGGGCATGAATGGATTCGACCATTTCATCTTATTTATTTAATAAAAAAATGTTTTTTGTTTTTTTAAATAATTATCTGTGTATGTGTTGGTATTTTATTTCATATATTCATTTATAATTATTCTTTGATTTCCTTTCTTTTTTTCAGCTTGCATTATTTTCTGTATTGCCCCTAGAGGAGGTGGTGAATATATTGTTTGTTGTTCGTATTGTTACCTGTTAGTTACCTGTGTATTCTATGTGGATTGCAGGTTTTTTTCCGATTTAAGAAACAATACAGCTGATTAACCAGCAAATTCGGAAATTGCACCCAGGGGCACACCTGTCCTCCACGGAGCACAGGTGTTTCCTGTTAGTTTCCTGTGTATTCTATGTGGATTGCATGGTTTTTTTCGATTTAAGAAACAATAGAGCTGATTAACCAGCGAATTCGGAAATTGCACCCAGGAGCACAGGTGTTTCACACCTGTTCTCCTCTCACTCTCTCTCTTTTTATGTTGTTGTTTTTTCTCCCAATAATTCAAAAAATATAATAACTCAGCAGAAGGGAAAGGAACATATCGTTAGATATATAAGTGCATAATTTATTTGCAGCATTTAAAAATAACTTATTTATTGCGTTCATTTTATACATGGAAATTTAAACACAAACATTAGAATAGTATTCATATTAATTTAATCAGTATATTAGTGGATGGTCTATAATATCATATGTGCATATTTATGCATGCACTGTACGTTCATTGTACGTATAAATCAAACGCACCTGAAATGCCTACCTCCGGTTTTATTTTTAGGTCAGATCTTGAACTTTTAATATTGTGTGGTTTTATAATAATATTTACACGTACTGCACGATACTATGCATCATCACGGTAACTCTAGACTATTCTGGGTAAAACAATTCTTGAATTATTAATTAATGGGAGAAAGGGGGTGATGGGGGGGGGGGGGGGGGGTAAAGTTAAGTTACATGTAACATAATTTAATTATTAACTCAGAGTTTTCTTGAATTTACAATACGATGTAATTAATGACTGTTATCACTGTTTTAAAAAAATCATAACAACTAAAGTGTCTTGGTAATTCAAACAAACACAACCTTTATAAACACTATTGCTAGTGATTATTTATAGTTTTTTAGATTAATTTTTATAGATTTTTATGAACCGAAAACACAACACAGTTCTAGAATTGAAATAATAGATTGAAGGAATAAAATACAACTACATGAAGGATATATAGCATTTCAAACTTCATGTTGAACTTCATTATTTATACATAATTTGCAGACATAATGCATGCTGATACCTAGCTCGGTTTAACCATGATAGTAAGAGAAATTAGTGTTTCACTATGTAAATGTTTCAAAGTATGATATTTATACTCAATAGGCCTAGGTAATGTTATTGCAATGGCTGATAGGTGGAGTGGAATAACTGAATCATTCATATTTTCATAAAAGGAATATGGCTATAAGTTTAACTGTCAAGATCCTGCATGGTCCTTCAAACAAAAGTTAGATTTAGCATGCGCAGCAACTTTAGTGAATGTATCTTCCTGATTATAATCTATATCAAATGTAATGCATTGAAGCAAAATATATCATTAAATGTCACTTTTTTAACACTAGTAGTAGTAAAATTTGTAAAATTTTGAGATTATGAGCTACAACTTCTACAAGTTACTAACATTATACTATCATGTAACTGTTTCGAAAAAAAAAGATTAATTCTAATAATAATAGATTCATATGTAAATCAAATTAAACACTTGTTTACACATTTCAGTAAATTTAAAACTTAAGAGACAATAAGAAATTATATTCTTTCTTTTATTATGTAGATTGTATGTCCGTCATATTGAAATGTTTTCGAAACATTTTATTACCCCCTTTTTGACAGTGATGTAGACTTTTCTTGCATATATTGGGGGATGTTTTTCTTAAAATTGAAGGCGACTGATCAAGTCTAAAATAAAATAAATTGAAATACTTCATCTTTTTTTTCAATTAACTGTTCACAGATTTCAGAATAATTTTTTTTCAATCAGGCATAAAGTGAGCTGAAATTTGCTGTGTGTGTTTATAACTTAATGCTTTAAAAAGATAGGGTTTAGATTTTACTCTAAGTGACCAACTTAAAACAATTGATGACCCTTGGTGTTTGGAATTTTTGACATTTATAAAAGACAATCTTTTAATTCTTATATTTGCCATGCATCCTAGCTTTAATAAATATGTTTTAGTTCACTAGCTTAAGATAGGGTATTTTATATTGCTACCATGTAAATATCTAAATTAGGAATACTGTCATACTGACACAAATTTAATATGCCTTTTTGGGCTTATTAGTTCCAGTAGGTTTACCCGTGCGTAAACTACTTGTAAACCATTACATGGTTTCCATGAATGGAAACTATTTGAAAACAATGTAAACTCATATATTGTTTACATAATTAGTTTACATAGTGCTTAAACCATTTATAAACCATATTAAGAGTTTCCGCAAATGGAAACCATTTCGAAACCATTTAATAGTTTACGTAATGCGTAAACTATTGGGGAAACATCAACTTCAGGTTTGCGCATAGTTTCCATATAGTTTCCATTTTGTGGAAACTGGACTTTTCATCCAATGTATATTAATACATGTTTATATATATATATATATATATATATATATATATATATATATATATATATATATATATATATATATATATATACATATACATATATATATATATATATATATATATATATATATATATATATATTTATATTTATACATGGAAAAAATGTTTTTAATTTTGGTATATAATTGTTTATGTAATATGTATTTAGAGGTACATGTACGTCGATAATCTATAGATATGCATAACTATGACTCACAATATTTGCGTCTAATATACATGTGCACACACACAAAAAAATTGTGTACAAAAATATGAAAAAACTGGTACATAGTAAGCTATCTTAGTAAAAGGTAGAAATATATTAAGTAAATGTACATGTAATACCCTGGCTAACCCGGAGGACAAACACATCTACATACAGTCCATCACATGGTCACCGGGTGTAGCACGTATACACATAGGCAGGCCCTAAGTGTCTAGGGTATACAATAGTAATCACAATATATTTATTAATGTTTTAAGTTTTGATGAATATTTCGATGATTTTAAGTACATTGTAATGTAATTCACATCTCTAATTAAGTAATTCTTTACATATTCGTTTAATTAGACTTTGAGAGGTTTCATTTTTTTCTTCAAATCTACATAAAATCTTAAATTTGTAAATTCTATAAGCAACATAAGATACAATATTATTCCAAAATTGTACCTTGAGGTTGTTTTCATAATAATAGCCTATGATTACATATTTCCACATTCTATCTAAATGCAAAGTCGTACACAGTTTTGACCATATTTCTTTGACACTGTCCCATTCAAAAATAAGATGTTCAACGTTCTCTGTTGTGTCTTGACAATAATCACAACATCTGCTTGGTCTTAACTTACATTGATGTAAAAATAAATTGCAACTTAATATATTATTCATTAATTTGTAATTAAATTCACATATGTTCTTATCATATATGTTTTTAATTTTATGAATGTATATTCTTTTCCAGTTTTCTTTTTGAACGTTAAACATGTTCTTATAATATTAAGATTTATAAATGGGTTTTTGGAACTTAGTAGTAAACAAATATTCTTAAAAGAATTTACATTTTTTGTCCGTTATTGTATGCCATCCTAAATGAAATGTATAACAGATGAACAATGTTGTCCTGGATATGTTTTGAAAAAAAAATCTTAGAAAATGTCAAAGTATGTACAAAAACATGTTAAACTTGTACATGTCTTGTTAAAATTGAATCATTATAAAATTCTACAAAAGTTTATTGCTGTATATTTACATCTACCAAGTATGATTCCCTCTATTTCTTAGAAATTCACCGTAAGTCATAACCATAGATCTGTAGAAACTAACAGGACTACAATTAATAGGTCCCGTTTATAGATTGACCGAAACCTTCATTGCAGAAAAAAATACATAACCCGCGTTAGCAGGTTATGTATTATTTCTGCAATGTCGCCACCTTCATGTCTGCATGATTCACCAAAAGAAACAAATTATGGTAATGAACATGTTCAATATATATTTAATATATTCAAATCAAATAATAACGAACTGTAGATAATTGATAGATACAAGGTCGATTTATGACATGATCGGATGGTCATTAGATGTGATCCCTGCTTTGTTGGTAGTATAAACAGTTTATAATAAGACAAATTATTTTTTTTACATGTAACAAATGTGGCGGGTTGGTGTTTTAATAACCTAATGGGAATACTATTCTTATGAGAATATACATGAGTCTATCTTTAATTTCTAAGATTCGTTACTGTCTAGCTAAAATTAATCTTACAATATTGTTTTAATGAAATATGTTGAATGCAAAGAATGTAGACATGTGGTTTCATATTCTTAAAATAAACGTTACAATAATTATAATGACAACAGAAACGGTGGCCAATGGGTCACATCGCTAGCGTGAGGAGCAATAAGTGTGATAAAATCAGCTAAATTGAGTCATAATACAAACTATTTGGACAATGTTATACATGAAGATCCTGTATTTATAAAAATACATTCCCCCTGGATATTCTTATGTTTATAATCAAGTCCCTTTTCTAAAAGGCTGATTTAATAGTCATATCACATATTAAGCATTGCAGTTCTCAAAATTATCCTAAACAGTTATTTATATAAACCTACATCAAACCATTTGTGAGGCCAAAGAATCGTCTAGGGACCAAAGTCTAAACAGTTTTAGAATCAGCAATATGTCAAAATGCTTGCATATAAGTAGACCCATATATTATAATATCTAAGTTTTTTTTGTAAAATTCGATCCCCAATGTGGCCCACCTTACTCCTTAAGATTTTGATTTGAACGAATTTAATTCTACATTATCTGAGGTTGTTTTCATAAAAATTACAGCTTTTCTAGGCAAATAATTTTTTGAAGAATGGTTTTAGAAGATTTTTTTAGAGATTTTTCGTTATAACTTACTATGTAATTCCCCCCACGTTGTGACCCCACCCTTCCCCAAGGGATCACGATTTGAACAAATTTTAAGTTTACCCTACCTGGGGGTGTTTTCACACAAGTTTCAGTTTTTCTGGCCAATTGGTTTTTGGAAAGATTTTTAAAGATTTACTCTACATTTTCCTATGTTAACATTCGACCCCCATTGTGGACCTACCCTATTCCTGGGGGTCATGATTTTCACATATTTGAATCTACACTACCTGAGAATACTTCTAAACAAGTTTCAATTTCCCTGGCTGATTGGTTTCTGAGAAGAACATTGTTACATGTAAAAGCTTTACATTATATATTCCTATGTAAGCAATCGACCCATATTGTAGACCCATCCTAAACCCAGGGATCATGGTTTTCACAACTTTGAATTGTGCTACCTTAGGATGCTTCTAAATAAGTTTTAGCTTTTCTGGCTGATTAGTTTCTGAGAAGTACTCTATATATTCCTATGTAGAAATTTGACCTATTTCATTGTGAACCCACCCTACTGCTGGGGGTCATGATTTTCACAACGTTAAATTGATAATACCGGATGCTTCTTTACCTTTGCCTAAGAATGCTTTGTGCCAAGTTTGTTTGAAATTGGCCCAGTAGTTCTGGAGATGTTGAAAATGTGAAAAGTTTACACACAGACAGACGGACAGACAGACAAAATCAGAAAAGCTCATTTGAGCTTTCAGCGAAGGTGAGCTAGAAATGCCAAGATATTGTTTTTTGTCCACGTAAGTTTCTCTTTTTTCCCGATCATGACATTTTTACCGATATGACATGGGTGCACGGCGGATGTGACCGGTCAGCAGAGGATGCTTACATGTACTCCTCCTAGGCACCTGATTTGTATTTCGTTTTATGGATTTTTGAGATGGTTGAGTTTGTTTTGGTCATTTTTCATTGCTGAAGCAATCAAACTACTTTTTTTTTCTAGTAAAATAGATTCTGAAGCTGCATAAAAATATCAATGTGCTTGGTAAATGATTTGTTTCATAGAGTTTTACAGCAAATGCGAAGGTTTTTAAAAAAAAAACAAATAGTAAAAAGATTTGTTCACTCACTGTTTGGATTGTCGAATTTGGATTGTCAAGAAGTTCAATTACATGAGTCAAATGTTTTAAACACAAGGTTCTATGATCGATCCAATGCAGGCATGTAGAATTGCTTTTTCAAAAGGGGGGGGGGACAGACTCATCCAAATAATCTTGAAAAGCAAAAAAAAATAATAATCCCAAAATTCATGAAAATTCTAATCTGTAGTGTGGGGAGTGGGGGATAGCGTAGTACATGCATAATTTTTATATTATGTTCATTTTGTTTTTTTTTAATTTTCAATTTTTGACTTGGTCTTAAAAAGGGGGGAACTCCTTGATAATTCACTTTATTATATGTAAATTGAAGAAATATTTTGCTGTGACAAAAAGTGGGGTGGGGGGGGGGGGGGTGTGGAGGTGCAGGCACTGATGATACGTGTGTCATAGTGTGACAATTATTGTGTAAATTAACTTTTACGGACTTTATGTTATTTTGCTATAAAAACTTTTCATCTATTTCGACAACTGTTTTATAAACGTTATAAGTTCCGCGCAGCATTAATCCCACCTGAGGCACAATCAGTGATGGACAGCTTATCTTTTAATTGACTTCTGTTTATGTTTATTGAGACTTCATCTTTCATCTTATTAATCCTTTTATGTAAAATGTCATGATTTACTCGATCAATAGCTGTTTGATAACTAAGCTTACATATGTACTTATTATTGTGTTGTTCCATTGTTCATTATATATTATTCTGAAATGTAAAATATAGTCAGTTGGAATCAGACCTTCGGTGCTAATGCATACAACACTCACGTAAATTAAAGTATATTTCATGTGAGATCTATATAAAGTCTAAAAATTAAAATGCGTGGCTTGTTGGAGGTTTAATGAGGCTGGGTCCAACAACAAGAGTATAAGCTCACGGTTGGCCCAGTGTTAGTCTTGCACGGGAGAGAGCGCCCCGTAATACGTGTCTGCAATGGCCTTGTCAGCAAATACAATCTTCCGCTAGGTCGAATTTCATGCATATTGTTAGGCCATTATCAGTCACCGAATTGTCTTGGGATTTGTACTTTTGACGTTGAACACTGTGCGTTATAAGCACATTTCATTATCATCAGTGGATTTTTTTTCCATTCAGAGTAATAGTCTTTGTTAAGTTGAATTCCTCCTGTGAATATGATGCAAAGAGGTCTAGTTTAATACTTTTTATTTTTAGTTTGAAAATCCAAACATTCTTTGAACAAAAATATTGCGTAACAAATTCCTTTCATATTTTTGTTATTATTGTGAATTTTTCCCATCTAGATATGACATTTTGCTTCCGCGATTATATCAAACTCGGATGTGAAAATCAACCGACAAAACCTTAAAACGAATAACTGCTTTAATTTATCAGACTGCAGATTGAAATTACATGTACACCTGTACTAATAATAACAATGTTATACATATTAACTGTTTGGCTTAGGGCCAGTTTTGTTACCAGGCCTGTATAATAAATACAGTATATAATGAAATATTAATTCCAAAGAAGTTGTAAATTGTTCTGAAATAGATATGAATATAAATGGTGTGAGCTTGACTGTGAGACCTTACATTGATTTTGGATAAACGGTATAAGTACTTAAAGCTAAGTTTGTATTTATTGTTCTTCTTCAGTTTAATAAAATTTCATTTACTTTTAAGGCATACGTAAATACGAAAATATAAAACCAAGGCATCAAATAATAAGAGCTACATTGTATTGAGCTTAAGAGGGGATTACCAACGCAGGCTTGTTATAATGAGTTACATTTGTACGTTCAATCATTAATGTGTTTACTCTATAACTTGTATATAACGCTACATGTATTTAAGTCTACGGGGATAGTTTTAGAGTCGTTTGCTTTCCAAACTAGTCTATATGCAACTTCCATATACTTATTCAATGCAAAAATACTTTGTTTAAAAATATTACCAAAATATGAAGAAAAAAACAACAATTAATTAAACAGAAAACGTAGAAACATCAGAATTAATATCATTTTCTTATCACGAAAAGATGTCGTTATTTCGCATGGTTGTTGAACAATATTTTTTGAGTTGGAAGAGATGCATTTTGATTATCATAATTATTTACACACTAGGACATGCAAGAGATTACCTTCCTGAGTATTAACATGGTTTAAACAAGCAATGCAGCTGTACATTTATCTGTTTAAGTCGTTTAGTAAATGCGTAATTTGCTTTTATCAATTTTCGCAATATACAAGTTACATTCAAAAGGAAACGAATCCAAACAATTAAAGATTAGAGTGTGGTCACGTCTAAATTATTTTAGAGTTTTACCTTTCTATATTCAATTATGCCTAAAAAATCATTCGAATGACGAATAATACATCTGCATATGAAATATGATTGATATGACAAAATTATAATTTGCTAAGAAAGCTGAACAATACCAAAAGTAATAAATTTGGTTTGAAAGAACAAGACCGTTCAATAAGTACATTTGTAATAAATGCAGCTAGCTTTCAAATGCCCATTACCTTAATGAAAAACAACGTGAGCTGATCTTACTTATAAAACTAAAAGTGTAGTTTGATAATTGTCAAAAGGAAACCTGAGCAAAATATAAATAACATATAGTTCTATAGCATAATACAACCTGCAAACATTAAATATTCAAAATATTTGATGCAACCCTGGTTTGGTTATTTTGAAATGTAATTTTTTTAATCTTTTATTTAGAGCGAAAACCAAAACAAGTATTCCTTAAAAAGGAATGATCGGCAATTATGATATATAGATAGCTAGAAGCAATCAACATGATCAGTTTGATGTAAAATAATTTTAAAAAGTACTGTATTTTTACAAAATATAGAATATTTTGAATCTTTACACCATAATTTCGTCATTATAAACCGTCAACAAATTTAATTTTGAAATAAATTTTGGGAAAGCCGTTCGTAAACTCCTTGTTTAGTTTTATATTTTTAACGTAAATATTAAATGTTAATGTATCTTCTTTTTCTTCTTCAGAATACTGAGTAGGGCTCCTCAAAGAGCATTGACACTTTAACAAAGAAAGAGTTGTATTTAAATAATTTAATGCGACTGAAAAACATTAAATGCCATCATAACTTGCTAATTAGGTCGCATTATAACGTAACCTTGTTTATAAATCAAACTGTCTTCCTACCTACTATTATGCAACATCAATCGATCGAGGTCAATTCCAGGAGCATCTTCTTATGATCGAGGTCAGTTCATCGAGGTCAGCTGCATTACTGAATGAATCTTTCGATCGAAATTCTTACGCTTGAGACAAAATGTGCATTCTTGAATTATCAGGTCGAAGTGTATTTAATGTATGTTTGCATCTCTTAAGGTAAATGAATTGAAAAAAAAAAACTGAGTAAAATGTTATATGAATACTAAACCAAAGCTTCAAGTTCTATAAGAACTACTTATGCAAGCGGAATGTGTGCGCACCTGGAATCATTTGCCGGATGCCTCATATGGACACGACATTGATCGGCCGAAGCCGATCACAAAAATAGGTATGCTAACATGTTGTTTACGTGTTTGATTAGGTTGCACAAGTGGTTACACTGGTCAGTTATGCGAACTACGATGTCCGTACCCATCCTACGGCTTACTCTGTCAACAGATATGCAATTGCAAAGAAGACCTATGTAACTACCAATACGGTTGCATAAAAAACGCTGGTAAGGAATGATTCATTATAATCTCATGAATATTTCTACCCGTTCATCGATTTGCGTTTTCATTGTTCATAAGCTGATAGATACACTTTTGATGTTTTAAGTGAAATGTTCGGCTATTTTTGATACAGATAATAATTTTTTATATGTATTTTAAATTTGTGTTAATGAAGAATGCCAGGATGGACTGTTTGGTCCCCACTGCTTGGAAAAATGTCCTTATCCTAGTTACGGTAAAGAGTGTCAGAGCATTTGTAACTGTGACAATAAAACTTGTGACCCCATACAAGGATGTTTGGGTACGTACCATTACATCTATTTATGAACATGAATTACATTACATTTTTCAAAAGCAAATACTACCACATCGGTGAGTAAATGTTTTAATTGCTACTGAACAAGTATTCATAAGTTTGAGCTACAGTGAACTACGAAGAAGCTTTTAATAGGCGCTAACGCCATTAAACTTTTAACTGGTCTTTTGCCAAATCAGGTCGTAGTAGAGCGGTGTTACAACAATGCCTTTCATGATTTGAATGAGATTGAAGAGAGAGAATAAAGATAATGGAGTAAATTATAGGTTTTGCAGTTGAAAAAATCTAGTTTACTTTGTTTACAATCGATGCAAAACATACGGGCTGCAAAACCCTACATTGTAATCATTCGGAGGACGAAACCAAGTTAACGGCTTCCTTTTCAAAACATTCATATGATGCATTTTGATTTGATCTTTGTGTTCCCATAAAAAAGTATTTTTACTTAATTTGAATATGTCTAAATTGGAAAGGAGACAAACTCTGCCGGTGAAAATAGACGACAGTCTATATAACTATCATCAGGGAAAATATTGTGTTTCTATATACCCGGTGACAATAAGACTAAAATGCTCTAGATGGTAAAACGCACTCTATTTGAACTTGAGGTCGGTATTGGTGATTTCTGGGAATCCAAAAACTACACCAAGACAATCGGAAACCTAATTCCTCTTTCCGGACAATGGTGTATATCACAAATTAATAAGAATTGAAAACAATAGAAATTAGCACTTAAACACGGGTGACATATGTCATAGAGTAAAACTTTAATATGAGTGAGTCAAATAAATCAAAGATGAAGTGTAAGAGTTAATAAGATAATTAAACAATTTTAACTGAAGTGAATTGGTGTCTTGAACAAAGGAAAATGTACATTTATGAATATATAACAGTAAATCAAATTTCACTCCTTGATAATTAATTCTAAGATAGTTCGTTTGTTTGGAAAATTATTGGTATAGCCCAAATTTGACCATTTAGCTTAAATTAAGGTATTTATTATACATTTACATGTATATTCTATATTGGTGTAACTTTAAAGCGTTTTAAAGTAAGATTGTTAAAAAACATTTGGCCGTTTACGACGATGTTTACATATATTTTTAAAGACATTAATTACGAAATGCGGATAAATGATCGTTGATTTTATGATCTAAGATATGGTTAAACAGAAAGTGAACGTTGGAGGAGGCTAAGTGAAAAAATAAAATAATGGCGGACAAATCCGTCCTTAGGAAAAGAATGAGTAACCATGAAGAACGTTTTATATAAGTCACTCATTACACCAACGTGTCTATTAGCAAAATCGCGACACATGTTTAATTCCGTGAAGATTTGGCATACTTTGATCAGAATAAAACCAGTTTATACTTGACGTAATGAAAGGTTTCAGAAAAAATCCAAGCAATATTGGATGTTTGACATTATTTCGTCCCATATTCTTGTATATTGACCTCGTTGTTCCCGGTGAACATTTTTTAATACGCCTCAATGTACAACAATTTAAAGGATAAACTAGACCCTATCTGACCCTATACGTACAAGGAAATAATTAAACATGATAATTGTTCTCAATTTCCCCACTCAGTATTTTTTTTTAATGTCAAGGTGCTGATATTATTTTAAATGTATTTACGAGGTCATGGTCAATTAAGGAGGCTGTGTGGTTAAACATTAAACCATCATATTTTCCTAAGAGGTTAAGATATTTACATGATTATTTAAGTTATATAATACTATTTAGTTAAGAAAACCCCATACATTTAAGCTTCAGAACTTGAACATGTTCTTATATCTTTAAACATAACTATTCTTTTTGGGGAGAAAAAAGAGTGTTAAAACGGTCATGAACACCCAGCCTTCTCAATTCAAAAATAACCATACATTAAACATACTCAAACTTTAATATTAACACATATACCCATGCGTGTTATCTGTTTGACGCACAGAAGATGAAAGTGAGCAATATTACAACAACATAGGGATTATACACTTGCTTTCATCGACTAATTATAAACAAAAAACTTGCATTTCATTTTGATGCAGAGAACAACACATATCAACCTTATCTATACTTTTTATATTATTTTTGTTAAACTTTGTATGTCTAAATCTCATATAGTCTTATATTTCCCTTTTGCATACATGCATATGGTATTAATTTTTTTTTTCATTTTTCCTGCAGATTACAATTCGGTAACCCATTACGATTATAGCCGAAATTCCGTTACGTTTTCGAACGAAAAATTGAAAATGCTCTCTAACGAGTCTGCCTTTCAAAACTTAAAAAACATTACAATTAGCGACAATGTATCATCAACCATCATTTTAAGCCAGCCAAAAATCACTACAATAGCAAATTTGACATTTAGCACTGGAAGTTCTGAACATAAAGGGGACAAAGACGGAAATGTATTGGGCAGCAATGATATAATAATTATCATTCTTTCACTCAACACAGCCATGATCCTTATGGTTTGTTGCATAATTGGCCTTTGTGTTTATTATAAACGGAAATTGATATCCAGTAGAACTTTTGAAGTCATGGACGGAAACAAATATAACAGGAACATGTCATACGCAAAACGAGCTTTCTCTAAGGATGTATTGTTACACAAACAACATGATTTTGATCTTGAAATGACAGACTCTGTTGGAAATTCCCAACGCTGTTTTACGAATGCCACTGAAGTACCATCGTTGTTACAAGAGAGCCATTTTCAACATGATGTATATGAAAATGAATCTCAGCCTTATCATAACACGCAATCTAGTGAAATAGAAGCAGAATATCATCAATATCTTACAGTTGTTTAAAAGTGTTTTCATCCTCTTTTCCAGCATATTCGTATTTACCTTAGGCATATGTGTACATTTGTATGTAACGATATTTATTAACTGTATCGTACGATTAACTGATTTATGTTTTTATTTCTTTTGTAAAGCTATATGTAAAACATTTACTCGTCAATATCATAGAAGTGTTAGGGTATTCAGTGTTATTGTATATTCATTCTGGTGTAAAATGTTTTATCAATATATACATGTTTTAATCTAAACATTGATATTCATTTTTTTTAATGTCGTAAAATAATATAGGTGAAAGTGTTAAGGGTGTATACAAATACACATTATTGAAACAATAACATGCTTCCTTATATGATTAATGATAGGTTATCTATGAACTACCGCTTGTTAATATTTCGCAATAAAAATAACTAAATAGTCATGCATTGACAAAATATTGTCATATATTAATGACGAATCAAAACATGTAAACATGAACAACATCATAAACAGGGAGATCTCTGAAAAGGTCAATACTTAAACTTATCAAAATGACTTATTGAACAGGTACTCAAAACACCTGAACAAATATTGGGATCAAAAGATAAAATATATATATGTACCTATATATTAAGGTATTTTGCAAATAAACTATAACATGCCTGCACCAGAGTACTTGCTTACACCTTTGGTATTTCAACACATTTGGGATAATGTCTGTAAGGTATAATTGCATTTTAACTGCTAAGTAAGCTTTGTAAAATTAATCAAAAACCTACTTTCATTTTTGTTAAACATGCCTGTAATAGCAAAAATGAGGGTAAGGTGGTGGACACGCTTTGGCGGATCCGAGTCAGGGATACTCTCGATAAAAACATATACTTGCAATAAAATAATATTTAATGATTACGTAAAGAGTGAAAAATTTACTGTGAGCCTATTTTGAGAATACATAAAAGTTAATATTTGAAAAATGTTGAATAAATAAGATGAGTCAATCCGTTTCATTAGTAGGTGATTTTAATTTTGTTACTCATTCGCTTGCAAAGCACGACCTCTGGTGAGAGAAGTGGATAGAACTTTCCAGAACGAGGTAACCAAGAACGTAGATTGACTAATTAACGGAAAGTATAGGATGAGTTCATCATGCATCGCGGGCAAATACCTTGGATCCGACTTCGATTTAAAAAAAAAGGTGATAAATAAAATGGAACAATTATTGTGATTTTAGTACCAATGGAAAGAACCTTCTAGAGCGGGGTACCCAGAAATGGGTTGACTAATTGACGTCATGGCGAAAAGTGTAGCGCGAGTTAAACATCGGGCATAAATATTGAATCTGACAACTTTGGTTTAATATATGCATGCTACTGGATAATTATTCATAACCTAGCGCATTTTAGTTCCATATATTTTCAAACCACAACAGATTGGTTGTAAACCTTAGTCATTAATTTGTAAACATTACGAACATATTATGGTAATCTACGTCTATATGGATAAATAATGTATGCATAAAACGGGAAATTTACATAGGGACATCCTCCAGATTTTTTTTCTGAATTTTTTATTTAGGACTAATAAAAATTATACTGAAAATAGAACACATTTATAGAAAGAGATACACTAATTACCCATTCACTGGTTTGAAATAATTACAATTAAAAGCCTTTTCTTTTTTTAAATCCTAAAAAATTATATAAGGAAAAAATCGGACAAAGCCTATAAAAAATGAACAAAGAAATATGGTTCAACATATTAAGCATTAAATTTATATCATAATAATGTGTAAAGTGAAAATTCCCCCGCTTGGGCGGGTTATCATCTAGTTATTTTAATGAAAGTCAAACATCTCAATGTCTACAAACATTCAAAATAATGCATTTTGTTTCTGAAAATTTATATAACCAAATAGACATGGCAGCCAAAATGTCATGTGGAGAAATACGGTTGTCAGATTTTGCCATAATACTAGTATCTTCAATCACAACAACTGTAGGTCATTCATCAGTTCCGACAAAAGCAAAGTGTTTGAAACAGAAATAGAAAACTTTATAGCCTTTAAATTGTCCCATAAAAGAACACGTTCCGAATCTGATTCAATACTTTGCATTATATACAGGATTATATATCTGTCTTCCATACATGCTGAGTGTGTCGCTGGGCATTATTCGCCACCACCGTTGGATTCCTTTTCACACACGTCACAGCATTATTGTAAAGTGTTGATGTCATCTTTGTTGTAACGGTAGGAATTTCACAATAATTTGCGTCGGCTTTGAGTGCCTTTTGACAGTCAAACAAGATGTATATTTGTTGTTTTCTCTGCCAGGGGACACTGGAATCACTTGTTTAATGAAACAGACTGTTTAACATCGCCCTCCTTTGAGAAGCCGATGCAGTTGAAGTCAGTGCAGCAGTGGGTACTTAAAGTCAAATTTGCGAAGAAATTCTGATATAATGTGACATGTATTTAGAAAACTTTGCTAAACAATGAATACTGTGGTTTCATTAATATTCAAGGTTGTCAATTTTCGTGGATAAATTGAAAATCACAGTTTCAAGGATACGTAAATTCAAGGCCAATGACCATATCAATACAAAATCTTAATGGAAATTGCACTTCAATGAACCTTTAATTTCGAGGATATACTTACATGTAACAGCGAAATCCACGAAAATTGGTATTCAACAAATATTGATGAAACCACAGTAGGTGATTTTAAAAAAAAATAATATGAGTACATTTATTCGGAAAATGTATTGTTTTTTTCAAAATTAACAGCACATGCCCAATTAATAATCTTAAAATCAAACCAGACAACGTATATTACTCTGTTTTGCATCTTATACAAGCTGCGGGTGTGTTTTATTATACGCCTAATCAGGCAAAAATGGTCATAAGCCAAACGTATATTTTAATAGTGAAAAGAGAATAGAACATGTACTGCTACTGATTGCCAAAATTACAACTATGTTATTATAAAATTGTAGAAGCGACGAACCCCAATATTAGATGTTAAAAATTAACAGCAACGATCAACCAAACCAAGTAATCTTGATATCAGTTAAATAAGACAAACTAAATAAAAATCTGAATATAATTACATGTACATGTATATTGATTTATAAAACTATTGCTATGAATATAAATATAACATTCAAAACAAATCAAAGAGTATAACTACTAAATACGGTTGAACTTGCCTATACCAATTTGGATAAGAGCAAATTAGACGTAACGCTTCAAATGTCGGAAGTTGTATCTTCTCATTTCGAGGCGTATTAGTAAACGATTACTTCGAATTTGATGGCAAATATTACAAGCAAACCATAGGATGTAGCATTTGTCTAATAACCCTCGCCAGAAATTTCGGATATGTGAATGAAAGCGTCAAAAATGATAGAATAATCATTTTTGATGGATTAAAAGGAGAAATCCTTGATTTTTGTTTTGACATTACTGAAAATTAGTAATAACTGTCAGAAGCATCTGAAATATCTCCAAAAATGTTTTGGATACAGCGGTTTACAAGGGCCTCATATTTAGCAGTTGTCAAAAAGTGGATATAAAATCCTTTATTTAACCAACTAATACCGTTCAATACATTCAAAGAAAGTCCGCTCACAACGCATCGATGTTTTAAGATTTTATCAAGGGAGAATGTAATAGTCAATTGAGAAACGATTTATTCACCCTCAAGATAATTTTACAGGACTTCAAGGGCGTTTATCAAAGAGAGGTTACTCTGAAAAGGAAATAAATCCGATCATTGACGAAATCTCAGATCTAGAGGAAAAGGAAAACTCTTACTGAATAAAACAGAAGAGAAAACGAAGTTCAAACATTCAAATGTCATGGTTTCACCATGAAACCCCGCGTCAAAGAATTACAAAAGCGTATAGTGAAGTACTGGAACATTTGGAAGAGGAACTCAACTTGCAAAAGCTATTTGTCACGGAATCTATCATTGCACACAGCAAACATTAAACTACATGTATATGAAATCTTTTGATAAATCTGGCTTACAATAGGTGTACTAGAATTGGACCCCTGAGGAGGCTTACTTTACCGAAAAGCACTCTACAACTACATGTACCATTTTGATAACTATCTCTTCAACATTATCATAATGCAACTACCAGATGTGGTTTAAAGTGTCAGGTCCTAATATCTCAATATATGATTGATTGATGTATATTTAAATAAGAAAGGCAAGGTAATGCATTTTTACATCTACGGTATGCTGCTTGATTTTAAAACAAAAAGATATCGATAAAATCAATTACCGTCAGTACTTCAGTTCTTTGATTTGATAAGGCAGCAGCAGAGCATAGCTGCAACATAATATGTGTTTTAGGTTAAGTTGTACGGAAATGCATACATAACCAGTATTCATAAGCACTTTCGTTATCATAAATTTTCTCTCACGATCACATAATTAATCCGGCATGTATGTGGTTGAAATAAGCAACCATCATAATGTTACGTGCCAAATCGCTTTAAAGGTTGTAAAATACATCCGTTGCATTAAGTGTTTTCGATTATAGTGATTTGAAAAGGGCATTTAGTGTTTAGTTCTGTTTTCATTTGTGGATGTGTTAGTTGTGAGACCATTATTTGGCGAACGTTGAATGTTATTTTCTTTTAAATTTATTTACTACAACTATTCGATCTCCTTGGGTAGTTTTACTAGATATACTTTTAAAATGAATTTAAATAATTTACAAAATCAATGTCATATCTAAATAACACAATTATAAAGTAAATCCATACTAGCAGGCTTATTTAAAATTCCACGGATGACAGTAGTTAATAGCCATTTACATGTGTATGTATATGGATCATATTATCTTAAAACCATATCAAAGAAAAGAGCGATAACGAATTGTAAAAATACCTTCAGCAATAACCTTTTTCCGGAAATTTGATTTTTTGCTATCATTATTGTTTCTTTGTAACTTTCTGAAAACTGCTTGTGAGAAATCACTTCATAAACAATTAACAAACGTACAGGTATGAAGTGCAGTTACCCCCTTTTATCGTCAGATTTGTTTAGTTTTTTAATTTCTTTTTCTAACATTAGATTGTCAAAGTATTTACAGAGTAATTGACGATATTACGTTATACAAACCAATTTTTACTCTACTTACTTGGTACGGATTTCCAGTTATATTTGATTTGAATGAATATATGTAGTTTTCAATCGCATGTTAGGTACTTTTTTCATGTAAACAACTTAATCTTTTATTGTGTTGACTATTAAACTTCATACCAATTAATAATGTGGCAAACTGTATAATAATAATAATATTTATCACAATTTCAACAACTTGGTTTAATTTCCTGGTTCCGATATTAAAATGATTAAATTGTTTGCGTTGTTTAACACATTTGAATGAATATGTATATATTGGAAACCTGTTTTAATGTTTATATCTGTTTTAGTATCGTAGTTTTATTGACAAATCCTATGGGCATTCAAACAAAAGGTAATACTATTTACATTTCATTAAATTATTTAATTAGTTTTGGTCAATTAATCTCTTGCATTCAGTGACGTAGCCTAGATGAAGCATGGTCCGACTCTGGAGACAATTTTGGAATAAAAATAAAAAATATTTCATAAAATCTGAATCTAGAAAAATTGAATTTTGAAAAGAGTTGGTCCACTTTTTAAGCGACAGTATTTTTTATTTAAGGGCAGACGACATGTTCCTCAATTTTATTTAACTTTTTTTCCAGAAATTTGTTAATGGTTTACTACTACTTTGATAAGCTTTCTTGCAAAAAATTAGGATACCTTACCAGACTATTTCTGCAAAATACTACCGTATGCAATTTCTTATATAATCTTGAAAATACACCTTGAATTGCTGATATAAAAATAAATAAATATACAGCTCAGCGAAATTCACTTTATTGGAACCCTATCTCGGCCTGGGCCGGGCTTTCAACCAACGACCTCTAGAACCTAGGCTCTTGGCAGTGATCGGCCACGGTCTTTAACCACTCGACCATATAGGCATATATCCAATTCTAAGTAAATTCTAATCATTTTGAAAATAACTATAAAAATAATAATTTTTATTGGAACTCTTTTTTGCGAGGAGATATAAAACGATGCTCGAGGAACGTGTCGTCTGACCTTTAGGAAGTTTTTTTAAGTACATTTACAAAGGCTGTTCAAAGACTTTGCGGGCAATTGCGGATTTTTTCGTCATTTTAAAAGGTTTTGCAAATACATATTGTATACTGAAATGTTTATCTTAAATATCAAATCGAACAAGAGCTCGAGTTAGGTTTGGATGCTTTTTAAAAAATTAAAATAATATTTGACTGCATCATGAGAATGCAAAAAGTACGTAATCTATGGCCTAGTGAAAAAATTGTCTGAACTTCGTAAATGATGTTTTAGATATGAACAAACCAAATACAGATTTTTATGGAGCATGTCAAGCCATCATTATTTTCAATAGTGAAGTAATGACTTAAAGTACTTTATACGTCATTTTTATGCGTCATTTGAAGTCGTTATAAAATGAGCAGAAGATATTTTAAAGATTCTACAGCTATAATATGTCTTTAAAAACGTCAGAAAAAAGCGACTTTCGCTGACCGCACGGAACAACAACCATCATTAAATTAAGTATCGGCTTATTTAATATATGAACGTGGACAGAAGCAAATCAAATGATGGGAGAAACAAGAAAAGCATTGAACTTTTTCGAATTAACCTATCTACAAGTGACACAAGCGAGTGTCTAGCATGATGGTTAATGCGGCAAATCACGCTACAGTAAACCAAGGGCCACGGCGGTAAAGAAACGTCTTTATAACTGAACTCAAGACCGGGCCGTACGGCCTGTATAGGCAATGTGTGTGTGTGTGTGTGTGTATATATATATATATATATATATATATATATATATATATATATATATATATATATATATATATATATATATATATATATATAT
This sequence comes from Magallana hongkongensis, assembly GCA_015776775.1. Lineage (NCBI taxonomy): Eukaryota > Metazoa > Mollusca > Bivalvia > Ostreida > Ostreidae > Magallana > Magallana hongkongensis. The sequence continues at coordinate 8,068,827 of CM027471.1, forward strand.
ATATATATATATATGTATATATATATATATATATAATGGTAGCTCCATTGCAAGATATGTAAGATTGCACATTGCACAGATTTTTCACTTTATAATCCTTAATATTGAAAAATTAAAATTATTTCCTGAAAATAAAAGTTCATGTGTCCACGAACGTTTGTTGGAAAAACTCAGATATTCAGTTTTTGGATGTATCTGTGCACACCAATTTACGTACTTCTTGCCCCTCCCTCACACCCCATGGCCTTCTTTGTTGGACTGACTGCTGTATTCCATGTATCCACGAATATTTTGATTTTTTATGAAAATGCCTTTGTTTGAAATGGAACATTTTATAAGATTGTATACATGTATATGTTTTGAAACAAAGAAATACACATGCCTTCCGTTCTTTAATTAAACTTCCTTCTCTCACAAATCAGGTTATATTATTAATAATATACTTATCCAGAATTTAAAAAAAATATTTATTTTTGTATCGTACCATTATTTAATGGCACATTGATACATGTAGAGGAAATAAATTAGTTGTAACTTTGATTCCAATATATTTAACTAGTAGAATGCAGTACAGGATTTTACTGGATTACCACCGTTTTGTATGAAATGTCCCTATCCATCATACGGTGTGGATTGTCAAACTGTATGTTTGTGCCAATATGAAAATTGCAACCATGTTACAGGATGCTTTAAACCAACATCTGAATCAGGTGCAGTTCATTTCCCTTTTATTCATTAAGATAAATTGAATAACTTAGTATAAGTTCATATTAAAAAAAAAAGATGTGTCGTTGTAGGAAGTGGTCAATCTACACAAGTATTTACGGTTGAGAACTTAGGAAATCATCAGAATAGACTCTACTACTGCCAACATTTTATTTCAAGAAGCAACACTTACAACCTCAGCGTAATACAATGGAATCAAGTACTTATATCAGCCTTGCTCAGTCAACACAGCCAAAAAGAACAACACTGATTTCAGGTTAGCTTTTATTAATATTGTAGTTGTTCCATGTTTTAGTGGCATTTTACTGTTTTGTATTGTATTAGTCATAGACCATTGGGATTCAAATTTACCTTCAGTTTATTCAATAACATTTATATACGATTGATTGATTATGACGTTCATTTCATTGTATTAGTACATATGATTACAATTTGGATTAATTAAATAAATCTTATGATAGTATTGTAAATTTTTGTTTGCTCGTATGAACGCGATTTTGCGCATTGGCTAGTAGAGACAGTTATCATCTTTGATGTGAGTTCTGTACGAAGTCCACGAACGTTTGGCCACCATAATGTACACGAGACCATGGGTACGTATCCAATATATTTTGAAGATGATAAAAACATTTTTTTTTTGTATACTTTTTGTTCAGGCTTTTTATTATTTTTTCCTAAATAATATTTTTTTCCAAAAAGAAGAAAAAAAGGGAATAAATAAATGATGTGCTTTCGTATGTCTACAATTCCTGAGAAATTGATGAAGCTCAAAAAAGGAAAGAAAAAAGAACCAACGACAAGACAGCACTAAGTTAATCAAGGCACTCATTGGAATTCAGTTTCTTCAAATTATGATGATTAGGATTGTTTCCCTATAATAATTTAGAAATTAATTCGTACACCCTCAGATAAGTACGCAATACTATTGACATAATGTTCAAATTGCAATCATCCTATCACCACAACAGTGTCTGGAGGACGTGTATCGCCATAAAAAAGTTCTATGTTTATAACCAACAACCTTATTTAGCGAACCCTAGAGGTACTAATTTTAATCAGAAAATTTCAAACTTCGTTTTAACGCAAGCGATCCAAATTTATTTATTATTATGTTTTTGCTGCTTATTGGATACTATTCTTTTTTATTGTTAAATGACTTTTTGAGGAATTTGAAAAGAGATGCAGACATTGTAGACAGTTTGTGTTAAACGCAAATACGATATTTTATACCTTTTGATAAACAAAAATTATATTTCATAGATGAAGATCAATACAGATGTTTGGAAATGTCAAATTTATTTTAGTTATCAATATCCAATATGAGACAGCTTATAAATGTATCACCTGTTATAAATACGAAATATGTGTAATTCAACTATAACGTGAACTGTGTATAGTCATCCATTATAGGCTGGATTAATCTTACGGTACTCCCTTGGCTATCTGGTTAAATAAATCAAGGGCTAAGATGGTGATTGCTATTTACCAGAATTTCAATGTGCATGACAGTGTCATTAATCGCAATCAAGGTTATTGACGACTTTTTTTAAACCTCAGTGACAAGCAAACCATTGTGAAGTTTGTACAGTTTAAAAATGAGGGGCCACAATATGGCTGAAATTAAAAATTCAACGAATTCGATAACTAATACACATATCTTTGAAACCAAATATATGACTTGAACGTTTACTTTCTGACCAATACTTTTAATACATGACGACACAATAATAAAATATTGTATTTTTTTTATCAGTTTCAATGTTTGGTTCATATATATATATATATATATATATATATATATATATATATATATATATATATATATATATATATAAATATATATATATATATATATATTTCAAATAATATAATTAATTATTTGCTTGATTTTACCATTGGCATCTGATCATTGAGCAACACTTCATGTTCTGTGCACATGTAAGTATTTTGTAGTTTTACTAAAAAAGCAATGCAGCATAATAATATTGTTTAGGTAAAACCCTCGGATTTTCGATTGTCCCTCGTCTTTGTTGAAGATACACATGTGCAGTCGATATTTTTAGTAAGCAGATGTGCATTATGCCATTTAAATTAAATCTAACGGAAACGAAGGTAAGTGGATTTGGACATATAAAGATAAGTTGATTGATCGAAATCTAATACATAAAATCAAATATTTTTATCGAGTAATTGCTGTATTTGGCATTTTATGCAAAAGATTTCAATACTGAAACTGTGTCAATAATTTACATTGCATCGACATTAAATCGAAACCGAAAGTAGAAATTTAGAAAAAAACCTGACCTTGTGATATTTTTATGGCACCGAAATAATGCAGGTATGTATATAATCTAAAAACCTATGCGACTTTATAAACGGAACATGTAGTTTATCGGAACTTTATGTAAAACTCGATATTATATGTATACAATAAAGTTTTAATTTGGTCATACGTACATGCATATGGGTTTAAAGTTGCAAAACAAATATTTCTGGTCAATATACAATTTTAATAATGCATGACAAAGTATGGAAGATAAATATTTGTTTTTACACCTGTGTGATAATTTTCTTTGTTTAATTACAACAAATGAATATGTTTTTTCTATCTTTTTTATCTAAACGTGAAACATTTTCCGTGCTATCTTTTCATAGTGAATAGCCATCGAAACTACACGTATTTTTAAATCTCAAAACACCTCTGGTTTAACCCGTGTCGCTATGTTAAATACAAAGTCCGATAACTCTAATTTGTTTACCAGCAAGAGAATCTGCATTGCTGAGAAATTAAGTTGTTTACGGTATAATAAATTAATATTTACTGACTTCCCTCGATAGTAACTATTTCCATCGGCTTTGCCTTGTGAAATAGTTGAATGTGGTCATTGAACTTGCTATTGTCCTCATAGACAGTAATCATATAGGTATAAATTATATTACTTTTCTTATTGATTTATAGGACAATGGCATGTCGAACACCTTTAATTCAGTATGCAGTGATGTATTTATATATACCTTATATTCTTCTAGCAGTAAGCCTTTTTTATTCTGTTTTTTATATCGTGACTAACAATAACAAATTTTTATAATCTTAATTTTTTTAGATCATATTTACACGTTTATATTGCTTTATTTAGCTTATTTTTATGTTTTTAATTTGAGGTTTTTTTAAACACACCTTGAAGTAATTTCGTTAATAAATATAAGACTTATATTGACCCGGTCCGTTTGTTGTCAACATTTTGATTGTACTCAAAGTTGATCTTAACCTCAAAAGTAAAGTTACTGAATTATAATAGAAAAAAAGTGGTGATGGCGGAGTCTGACCAGTCATGAATTCCAATCAAGTTTGAAACTGCCCAATACCTCCATCCCAAATATAAATGCCCCCCCCCCAAAAAAACCCCGAAAAACAATGACTACAATGTACATGCGAAAATCATAGTATAAGTTTCAATTCTATTGAAGAGAGGAGAGAACTGCCCTCAATCTATTCCAACTGTAGCCGTTGTGGATGACTGTCCCCAAAATGCCGTAGAATGGGTAAAGAGGATGGAGTTAAAAAAATGTAATTTTATCATCCAGAACTGTACTACGCTTGATAATTTTGAATATCATTGTCTCACAAACAAGTTCCAACACATATTTGTAGAAGTTTGTGCGCCAAACAAGATGATTGTAGGTAAGGAATATCATTAAGTGTTTGAAAAAAAAAAATGCTGCAGTGATTCTAATATTTGATGAGAGAATATTTTCCATTTATTCGTATTTTCTTTGCACGTCAGGTCAAAACTGTCCATATTATGATGTGCAACATAATTCCATTAATTATAACCTCAACCAACCGTGTAAAGAGCACATGAAATCATGTCCGTCTGTGTACACATCCAGTTCGGTATATCTTTGTAAGTATCTGATTTTGATAAATCATTGTAACACAATTACTTAATTACCTTAACATGATGTCCAATCAAGTTATTAGAACTCGTATCCATGCAATTTATCTTGCATTGCTACTCAACTTTTATGTTGTTCTTATTATCATAATTTTCATTTACTTACAGTGAATTTTGTGTAATAACTTGGATAGTTTATGGGGAGATCTGATCGTTTTCATATTCCTTATAAGTCAAATTATTAGACATATTGAAATATTCTAGGAATATATGATATGTCTCAAAATATTGGAACACGCCTCGTATATACGTTCATAAAAACGCAATCTATAATTTATTTAGAAAATGACATGATCGATTTAAGAAGTCTCTCTAGATATGAAGGGATTGAATTTTAAAAAAAAACCCAGAAAGCAGATGAAAAAAATAATGTATAATTATTTCAATATTAACAGATCAAGAATGTTACAATGAAGCTCGAAATAGCAAAGCCCACAGCAACGACAATCTCCGAAACGAAGATAGTTCAGTACCAGGGTATGGATGTGGACATACTTTAAATTGTGTTTGTTTATTTCGAATTCATTTCGATATTATCTTTCTTTACCTAGCAAAAATTTTGAAATGAATATAATTATCAAGACGTTTGGAAAATGCAAGTACATAGTTACATATTTTGTTAAATTATTATTCATTTTCTGTGGAATAGTGAAACTAGGGTAATTTATTTAACAGTTTAATTCATTACCTTGAATCATATGTTTTACAAGTAATCATATGATTTGGTATGAACATACATTGTAATTTATCTGTTAATGTAACGATTTTACATGTATTTGGTTATTGGACAGTTCAACAATCATTCACTTGTATCAATTTTACATTATAACTAGATAAGTTTTTTTTATTTCTATAGAATAAAAATAAAAAAAAAATACAGGCAAGTCCGTGCAGACACATATAATGATAATGTATTTTGGCTCTATATTTGGCTACTGAATAACACAATCGGCAGTATTTTTTGGTTCAAGATATGTTTTCGAAAAAATGATGATAATTTAAAAACAAAATGCTCTGCTTTGTACTTATTTTTTTATTTTTTTTTAAATTACATTCTAAATATGTATCTACGTTTAATAAAGATAGTTTAACTACTATTGCAGGAAACAATATTTCCTTCAACTCTAAATCAAAATTTCATGGATTTTGGCAATTCTATTTACATTATTTATGGTAGTCTTGATTTACATTTGCTGGCCTAAAAAGAGTTCAAGACTCAAACAGATGTGCAATGGTAAGTAAAAGGGTAGACAAATATATCAATATCAAACCAGAAGAGAAATAAATGATTTATATTAAAATGATTATTGATGTGCTGAACACAACTTAGTGTAGCCTTGATTTTTGTACTTGAATGATAAAATATAATGCACATCTAAAATTGATTTCGTAGAATCATATTTAATTTAATTAAATAGAATTATACAGGTGTATAACAATAAAAACAATTCACAGAACTATTCTTGCAATCTGAACTGTACATGTGCATATCTTTCAGTAGTGCAACAAGTCATTGGAATATCGGAATTTATTATTATTTATATTTTTTTGGCAAAAAGCAATTCAGCAACGTATGCTTGGGAAATCTCCTTTGACGAATGATGAAGAAAGCGAGGAATTAAATGCAAACCAACCGGAAACTACCACGGAAGTATCAACCGATTAACAGAAATGTACTTAACTTCCGAGACGAAACGAGCGCCAGGAAAAAAAATGCTGTTATGCATATTTTACCTAAAAACTCATTAATGCATGACCATTATTTCCTCAAAATACAAGTAATATCTCATCAATATAGTATTTATTGTTCAAAATGTGTAGTAAATGTCTTTAAGTGAATACGTTGGGTTACAGAATTGTTCGTGAGTTTAGATCCAAAGACTCCAAACATTATATTTTACAATTGAATGTTCATTCCATAACATCTAAAGACAGTTACTTGTTACTTATATGAATAACAAATACAGGCATTTTTGAAATGAGAAATTTCCGTTTTTATGGGAAAATCTAACATTACAAATTTCTAGGAGAGTCATTCCTTCATCAAAACCACAAGGTTCATGTAAGATTTGTTTATGAATATCCATTTATTGGTTTGTTGTTATAATTTTTGATTGTTTTTGCAAGCCCATCTCTTTTTCTTATTTTCGTATTATATTCCCATCTCTTATTTTATTAACTAAACATGACCTTTTTTTATTTTACCTTTTCCTTGAATTTTTAAACCAAAAATCTCTAAATACAAAATTAATATTTACTTAAAAACAGAGTAGCATATATTTTATACATATTTAAGGAGGCATTGCGCATCTAGTATAATACAGTTGAATTATACTTCTTATGAGGTTTTTTCGATATCACTTATAAAATTGAACACAATAAATAAAATTCAGATAAAAATATTTATATTTTTTAAGGAATCTTTTTTTTAAAACGATTTTTCCGTTGTTGGGCAGGGGAGGGTTGCCATTGCACTTTTCTGACGTTATGATAAATGTAAGCTTTTTAGGAGTATTTTATAGGAAATAACATAAAAGAAAAAGTTAATATTGTATGCCGTTGAAATTTTATATACAGAATGATGCTATCCTCGAGGACATTTTCCTTATTTTTTCAATGAATCCATTTTACAAATCTTCATTCGTAATGCTCCACATATATAGCAACATTTGGTGCATTTTAATATTTTGAGATGGCCCCCACTTAAAACCAGACGGTAGAATTTAGTATTCTTTACATACTAGGTAGGAAATGATTGTACTATTCATATAAAATAATTTGAGAGAAAAAGCTATTGTAGTATTTTATAAAATATGCTTGGATGTGCGGAAAATTACAGTTTCCTATATATTCCTATAGTTAATGTACCTCTAAATTGAGATGGTTCCTAAAAAGAACCAGACGGTCGATTTTCTTGAAAGTTCGCAAATAAACTAGAGTTGGTTTATATTACATATGGTGAAACAATAAAGAGTTTTGCTATTGTAGTTTTTCCGCACAAAAAAACAAGTCGGCCTCCGTAATGTTTAAGAAAAAATCTTACACTTAAAAAACAGAAAAAAAAGATTTCACATTTTTGTAATGAAATAAAAAACAAAATGAATACTCGTATATTTTCTACATTTATCCATTTGACAGTTTGTTATTGTCATTTTTCATTACTAAAATAAATGTAATTGACGTTCAGTATGATTTTGTTCTTTTACTTATCGAAATTGATCTTGGAAGGATACAATAAACACAAAAGAACACTCAGGGCGTCTTTCATTAAATCAGGTAAGGATGTCATATTTATACCCACCTACCAAAAAGTTCCTAAATACTATTTAATGCAGCAGCTTAAACACTTTCAGAAGTTATCATCTCAGACTTTTGAATTTGAATAGTAGCATGTTCATTGTACCAAAGTGTCCATATTAGATCTGCTCTTTAGTCATTTGTTTTTATCACCAACACAGTCAGAGAAGTCAATAGGCTGTGTGCCACTAATACAGGCTAGTACATTATCTGCCAATTGAACTAACACAACCAGCCCGGGGTTTTTTCAGTACCCTGCTTTTCCCAATATTTCTCCTAAAGCCCAATTTACAGGGAATAACTTCATATAGTGATCTACCGATATTAACTTGAGAACTTAAGAACTAGAATAAGATATAAACATGATTGTTTTTAAACCTACAATGATTGTAGGTATGCAATCAGTTTATTATGTTGAAGAACAATAAATGCAAATTAAAAAAACAAATATTTTCAAGTTTGAACACAGTATCACCGCTGTTCCAATACATTTACGTTGGTCTAGAAATGGTACAATGAAGACAACATTTATTGCTACAGTTTTTCAAGATGTATTTTCATCGTTCGACATGTCATAGTCATAAATCTTCTATACAGTTGCAAAAAAAAGACAGGATGCGATTACAAAAATGATACATTCAACTTACCGTTAACCAAAGGTTCAGGCCACATCCGGTATCGACATCGTCACACTGATGCCATGTGGTTGGAGATCGCACTCTGTGTCATATACGTATCTGCTTAGGATGTTGGTGTTTTAAAATATATCCTTTTATGTATAGTGTGTATCAATATTTAACAGGCTCTGGTTTGCTCAGTGTAAAATCAAAACCGATAATGACCAATTTCGGCTTCCGGTTTAACACGAATATACACCTATTTTAATTGCAACTCAGCATAGACGGATCCTTTTGTCCTTAAAGTCTTAAAGAACAAGACTTAGTTCTTGCCTACAATCAAGAGTTGGTATTAGCCAAACTATTAGTAAATCATAAAAAAGAAATACAAAACTAACTTAAATCGAGAGCAGATCTTCCATGCATCTATTTAATAAAAAGTAGTCAGCACGACTTGGATCTGTCATTTCATTAAATATATCATTATTTCATTAAACCAAAGTGTAGTAAGTGAATGACAAGTATTTATGCTTAGAAACAAGGGAAACAGTCTTTATCACATAATTATAACACACCTTGTATCACAATGAAAACGGAATAATTTAAGCATGAATGATAAACTCTAACATGAACTTTTGTTTGGAAAACAATCTTTAATTCGGCCATTTATCACAATTATGGCATTATTTTTATAATTACCATTGCTTTTGTGTCATGTTAGATCATGTTTATGGGTATACAACATAACTAATTGCTTGTGATAAAACAGACATTGCACTTTTTCAAAGCTATAAAGAAGGTTATATCGCACCTATATATCACTCGGACATCGGGTAAGACCTGCACCTGGCTGAACTTGTCAATGAGTTATTTATTCGAAGCAATGCAATGAGCACAAGTCTTTAATGCATTTATTTCTCAAAAGTATCTTATTCGCAAACTATCATCATTATAACAAAAATCAGTCTAAGAAAAATTGTTGGACAGCAAATGCAGTATGTACGAAATCCAATGGGATCATAGATTATACGTACATGTACTTCAAATACTAGGAACGCAAAACGCTAAGAAAAGCATTTTTTAGTGTGTAGATCGTATGTAACGGGGAATAACTCGCACACACTTCGCAGAGTTTATTGATCCAACTTAAAATATACTGCAAACACATTGCTATCAAAAATCAACATGCATCATGATATATCATATAGTTAATTTTTGAAGTGACATTGGGATATTTTCCATGAACTAGTGCTCACAAACCCCCGGTCAGCAAACCTACATTTTGAAATCTGTAGCTTTTATTAAGTGTAGCTGAAATCAAAATAAAACAAGGGCACCGCTAAGCGGAGCATCCCCTCGCGACATGAGTTATTGTGTGTAGGGATGCACTATTTAGCAATATATAGTTATGTTAATGAGAAGACCACATTCTACTAACCCTCCATTACTGCAAAAACTACATTTTCTTTACCTGTACTAGATATAAATCCAAAAAATACCAAGTTGGTGATTTGAAATGCTTACTTTCACTTTGGTTTCAAAGAAGTGAAGCGGAAGATTGATAACTCTTACTCAGAAATTTCGATTGATAACTCGTATACAAGATTGATAATGACATTGATTTAATGAAATAATAATTCGTAATAATATCAATGGTTTGAAAAGGCACATGCATTTTGTATTTGTTATTTTACAGAAGTGTGCAATCTATGGTAAATATTTTTAGTTTTGAACGAATTTTGTCATAATGTTTGCCCCCCTCCTTTACGATGGTGTGATTTTATCTAAGTTTTTGCATAAAATTTGACCAATTAATATGACATTGCATTTGTTTTAATCTTTTACAATGAGGCATATTTGTGCAAAGGTTGAAGAAAATCTATTGGAAGGTTTTTTATTAATTTACTAGAAAATTGAAATGGAGTGCACACACACACATGCATACATACACACACACATACGAACACACACACGCACGGTAGCGATGCTATATCCCCTTCGCAACAAGTTGCGCGAGGGGATAACAAGTGTAAGTTTTTTTTTTCTTTTGGCCCAAAGTCTTAGGTATTATTTTACATGCGTCACAAGAGTAAAATGAATTTTACTCAGTGCGAATGCGGATCTACATGTCAATAGAATCTGTAACATGAACAGGGAGGGAACACGTTAAGTTTACCCAAAGTTCATAGCACCTTCAAACATTAGCCATAAGAATTTGGATGATGCGTTTGTTGTTTTGAACAAAATAACTGTTAGATACGTTGTTTGTTTAGATTTCTTAAAAAGAATATTATACATGTATGACATAAATTTCATTTAATGGTTACAATTAAGAATGTCTCTTCTAAAATGCATGAAGGGGGGTGTCAAATTAATAATAACAAATATATTACATTAATACAAAAATGAAAGTGAAATACAATCGACAATCGATTTCTACATTTACCTGCCATACAGTGTTTAATAAAAATACGATATTAGATCCAAATATCTACTAAAGAAAACCCTACGTTATTGTAAACGAATGTTGAAAACCCCATTGAATTTCATAACAAGATAGCCTCATGAGTATCCACTTTCACGCCTGGTTACATCTGAGATATTCGATATTTAAAGAAATTCATAAGCAAGGGAATTTAACATCCGCGTTGTTCTAATCTAGTACCAGGTAAAGAAATGAATTACGCGTAGATTTTTGAGGAAATCTGAGAGGTATTTTATTCTTAGTATTTTAATTTAGAAAAATTAAGGTATGTATAATTTTCTTTTTATTTCACTTTGTATGACATTTGATTATTAAGAAATACTGTAAGATAACATCACCTTGAACTAAAGAAATGTTCACTGTCATCAACGACGCGTGGTATGTTTAGAGAGTACATTGCATTTAAAAATACACGATAGCTCATCTAAACACAATGTCAAACTCGTCACATAAGCTGACTCCATCTCCAAAATATCCTTAAAAAATAACCTCAGTCTGACCAGATTTATGCCGTTTCTTTAATCAAACGATAAGTTTTTATCAAACTATCATCTCAATCACATTATTTTTATTGAATATAGGTTGTTTTCTTGAATAATCATATATTTGAAGTCACGTGCATTTACAGCCGATAGGGAATAGGTACCATATTTGAACCGTCTTAACTCTATTTTATTCTTATATAAATACTAGGCCTAATACCACAAATAACACCTGTTTAACAAACACGCACACAAAATGAAAAAAAAAAATATAAATCGCTTTAGCGTTATTTTACAAATATGCATAAGACATGTTCTCTATATTAGTTTTCATCTGACCTTGATTTCCTTTGTCGAATATAAGTAGACGGTTTTATAAACTCATTGGCTTCGTTACACCAGACAGCACATCTGGAACACATGACCATCGTTTACTATCCCTTACTATACTTTTTTTTTTCATTTCTGCATTGATATCGCTGTTTTACACATCTTTTGTGTTTGTCTGCAAAACAGTAGCATATTTTCCTTTCTCTTCTGATATGAAAGAAGTGTATACAATTGGTAATTTTATTACGACGTAATAAGAGATATAAACTGTATTCGTAAAGTTTTGTACATTAAATGTTTTGAAGTGTGAACAATTTTTTTAAAAGTATAAATATAAGAAGGGGAGATTTTAAATCCAAAAAAGGTTACATAAATCATGAAAAATGGTCAGAACAGCATTTTGTGCAACATTCAAACCTGCATTTTACTGCTGAAAAAAAGTATAACTTGCTCCAGCATCATGATAACCAAGATCAAGTTCCATATCTTAAGGTACATATCCATAGTTAGATTAACTGGTAAGGTCTGACCAGATATGAACAAATATACTTCATTTTGTAACCAGCTTCAAGACCCGAACAATCTTGGTTATTCTAAAATCTGGAACCTGCTTAAGCATCTAGAAAATCAAGATCACTCTTAACATCTTAAGCTACCCCTGTGAATCATTTACATAGTTCAACTACGCAAGTGTGAATAAGTATTTACATAAACATGTTTCCTGTTCAAAAAGCTGGACCTCTTTTACATCCAAAACCAATGGCTCAAATTCAGCATTCAAGCCTGTGAAGTGCATAAGTGGCATAATACGCACCATCCATGCAAGATTAGCGAAGTTAAGACCAGTAGTAAGTAAGACATAGTCATCAAAGGCACCAGCTCCAAAAGCCTAAACATCATCCAGTATCCAAAACATATCGCCCAGATTCAGAATTCAAGCCTGTCAAGTGCATAAATAGCATAAGACGCAACATTTCTGCAAGTTTAGTATATAGGACTAGTAGTTACTTAGCTTGATCCATCAAGGGTCTCCTTGTCCAAAAACTTTAACCTGCTCTAAATACCTTAACCTCCCGCAGCATCGGAAATTTATGGCCCATGTTAAGCATCCATGTTTATTAATTTATGAATAGGTGCAGATGCGCCAAAATTGGTTTAGGTAGAACAAGAAATAACTTGAACTAGAACCCGCTCCTAAAACTTAAACCAGGTCCGGACGCGGATTCCGGGGGTATAGCATATCAAGCTCTACCGATTTCGTCTCGGTGAGCTAACAAAAGATGATACCACGTTCTGATGATGTTTATTTCAGGAATATAATCTTCATTCATATTATGACGAATTCTATATATTGTCCATTTAAAAACATAACGTTAATAAAGTTTTTTTTTTGCATTTTGTATAGTTTTATCAGGACTTTTCCAAGGCAACACGGATTTTTTTTTAGATGAATGGAAATGTCGTCATTATACTGTTTCTTCTTAACACGTTGTTTTCTCATGTTGAACTCTTTAGACATAGTTAGCATATCTGAATAATTATATTAACTTTTAACTGTTTTGTATTCTTCAAAGTTGTCAAATATTGATGTCCCTCTTTCAATGTAATCAAATTTAAAAAAAAACACTTCTTGGGGTCTATGTTATGACAAATTTCCAAGATTAAAAAGCATATGGTGTATTCATAAGTTTGATATTACTTATTTCGCATGTCAATGTTTTAAACAAACGCATGCAACGAATACAATTGTAAATGGGTCTTAAAGGCGTTGAATTGAGATCATGGGCGTTGTGGAATTTTGATCATAACACTGGTTCTGATATTGAACTTCTTCAATCTTTGAATTTTGCATTTGCAAATAAATGTTCTTATATAAAACTACAGAAAAAATGTTCAATTCTGTGTAAGTTTTTAACGGTCAAAAGGTAACATTTGGTACATTACAATGGTCGTCGTATAAGATTATCGTTAAATGTAGCCTTTGCAATAATACCAATACAATTATAAATTACCCGTTATTAAATTTTGACTTTTTTAAACGTACATATTTCTTTAGGTAATAAAAACAATGTTAATAAGTCAACGGAATATGAACTTGTTTGATTCTTATTTGGTTTAGAAGAAAATGATAATGAATTGAGCATTTTTCACAATACATGAACAACTGTTTGTCGAAGAAAAAAACAATATAGAAACGTGTGTGTTTGGTACAGTGCTGCTATATTGAAGGTTGACAAAACAATCTATCCTGTCCTATATCCTGCATCATATCCTTCAATATATATAATATATATATATATATATATATATATATATATATATATATATATATATATATATATATATATATATATATATATTTAAGAAATAAGGTATCATTTTTGGATGTCTATCGGGATATAGATACGGGTTGGTCACGTGATCAAATCCCATAAAGCCCGAAGGGCTTTATGGAAGATTTGATCACGTACCAACCCGTATCTATATCCCGATAGACATCCAAAAATGATACCTTATTTCTTATATTTACATTTGTTGCAAATTATGACACTAACAATGCTCCATACTTTCTCTTTTGTGATGACCTAGAAAGCCGCTTCGATTAAAATGACGTAACAAAAAATAGTGCAACAATGTTGCAAGCATTTGATTATTGTGATAAATGGATATGACACTTCTTTTGAGGAGACAACACTTTTTTTATCATTAAAAAGGGAAACAGAAAAGAAAATTCACTTGTACAATTGAAAAAACCGATTAAAGCTTGGCGGAATAGTACCACCTGTGTTGAAGTCGCAGAGCGGTCAGAAATTTAAAAACAAGCGATTGAAAGTTGAGTTAGAGTATACTTAGGCATATTCAGGGGGAAATCTATCGCAGAATCAGATTCAAGAGCATAATGATTTCCTCCGACAATATAGCGGAAAGGGATTTTAACTTCGATGATCTTTTTACGGAACAAATCGGACAGATAACACAAGGAGTTAAATTTGACCGTGATCCGTGAATATATACTACACAAGAAAGGTCTGTAATATTGCGTTTGCAATTTTGACCGAGGCTTGTATTACAATCAGAAATGAATTTTAACTGAATTAACTCGTTTGGCAAATTACGATTGTAATTTTCAAGAACGTCTCGTTACGAGGTCGAACCATAAACATTCTGTTTACATGCCTAACGTTATCTTACATGAATCATTTATCCCCACAATTAATGTTATATTTTATATGAGAATGAATGAATAAAACTTCGTATAACAAAATACAAATACGTTTATTTTTTATGCCTAAATTATGTTTTCATTACGATATCTAATAGGTGTGTTTCAGCAAGTCAATTAGTTTGTGTACATAGAAAAAGTAGTGACCTGTATTATTCATGCGCTACTTTGACCTCTTGACCCATAATGATGTTATGCAGAAATAACAGCGGATTGCTCAAACAGTGTTATATAAGGGAAAACATGTGCAAGTGTAAATATATATATGTAAACTGTACTGAAAAAAAAGTATTGTAATGTATATTCATTGTCACATACATTATACATTAAACGCTTCATAAAGTGACATGCATGCCGCTAATACATAAAACATATATATATTTTTCCTAAGATATATTTAAGCATCACTGTAAAGGACATCTGTAGCTTTTGTATTGATTAAAAAAATAAATTAATTAAACTCGAACAAAAGATAAATAACAATAAAAAGAATTAAATATTTTTTAAAGAAAATAAAAGAATTGGAATATAAAAATAAATAATTTTATTTTTTTTAACTCGGTAGTTTTTATTGTGTAGCAAAATATTTTTACTTGCAAATATAAAGTTAACATAAAACCAGATATACATGCATTAGAAAATGATATAATAGAAAGGCTTTTAAGGAAATATGATTTCTTTCGTTTGAGGGACGAATTAGACAGAAATCAATTTCTACTTGGTATAATAATGAATTAATTATCCGGATATATCAGGTTTTCATTCGAATACCTATTTGTGTCACCTGGTTCTTAAGAACCGGTTTATTAGCAAGGCTATATAAAGAATAGCCCAGGTGTTAAATACCAGTTTAGGACGACACGTATACAGCGGAAAGTTTAAATTTTCAGAATTGTTTTATTAAAATAAATCATGTGATCCAATTTTATGCCATAATTATGTGTGTGTACCTTCAATATGCCAAATATTAAATAGCTGCAGCGTGTCGTTGCTAATTCCACACAATGTGTTGTTTTTTACTAGTATCATAGTATTCAGCTTTCATTTGGAAAGTAATGAATGGATTTAAAGGAGAAGGAGTCTTTTCTGGTTTTCGACTTGTCAAACGTAAAATTAATTAATTGTTCATTAAATCAAGATGAAAGGAAATTAATATAGAATATATTTTCTTTCTTTTTTATCATCATACAACTTGGCATAGAAAAAGTAATCAAAGTTTACAATCTAACAGGGACTATATTTTTGGCGTAATATTGGGGTAGGAAAATATCACATGTTGCGCAATTCAGAATTGCTGCAGATTAATGAGTCTGATTTAGCATTTTAAAAACAATAACATTAATGTTGGATTTTTTTCACTAATGTAAACTAATGATATGATACTTAGGTTTCAGAATATGTTTTTATAATATGATTTGCCTATCAAACTACATTTTTATAGGCTTTTTAAAGCGCCCATTCTATACACTGATTTTTGTGAAAAAATCACTAAAATCAGTTTTTCTCTTTTATAAAATGGTCAATATATTAGCTTTTCTGTCAATTTATATCTTTTTATAAAGTCTTCATTTTACATAAAAATCATAAATATTTTATTATTTGAAGCATAAATAAAAAATAAAAATTTCTTCAAAATTTAAGAAAATTAGAGGAAATGCGGGCTAAGCAATATCATTTTTAGTAAAAATATTTATTATGATTTAGTAGTATAAGCTGATAGACATTCTGATATTCTATCATTTTATTGAAGAATAGAATATTCAAATCTTAAACAAATGTCTACATAACTACAAAGATCCACACATATATGTATCATCCTTTACGTTGAGGAAAAAGGTAGTGACCTTGACCTGACCTTTATGCAAAAATGAAAAGGTCAAATTTGATAAAACTGATAGAATCATTTGGTAATATGATCCGTTTGGCTGTGTCAAAATTTAATGAATTTCTTATTATAAGAAATATGTTTGATAACGAGAAGACTCCTTCCTTAACAAAAACAATATCCCCAAATGGAAAAAAATGTTAAAATAAGGAGTATTAAAGCCAAATTATGTGACATATATGGTTAAGTTGTTTCTCTTTTTCGTTTCTTTTCTATTTTGTTTTGGATTGCGATATTTTTATTCCCTTATCCTCTTTCAAGCATCTGTTTAAAACAATTACCTATCTCGTGAACATAGTTTATATTTCATATTTATATTAAATTAAATGGTACTCAGCTATGTTAAGGGCGTCCATAAAAAATAGCAATATTTATCACACAAAATGTAAGTCTTGGAATAATATTGACATTCAGTTCTAAAAAATTGTTACACAAAGTGATATTTTTTCGATATACCAATGAGATCATTCATCATTGAATGAGCAATTTTTGAGTCTCTTTTTGAATACCCTGTCACGTGATCCTGCAAAAAAAGATGAATCGGGAATAATACGGAAAAATGCAAAGGGCAAGGGCTTAATATGAACAAATATAATTATTTCTGTTTCTAACTTGTAAAATGAACATCAAAAATTTCGAAAAGTGCTGGGAGCTTGAAATATTTAAGTAAGAACAATTATCAAATTCAACGTAAAAAGTGTATGAACAGCAATTTGCAAGGAATTCCCACTATAAACGCTTATCTAAATGAAATGCGTAGCAATTTTATACAGCTCCCATCATTTTTTTGTATACAATGGTGATATAATGGTAAAATATGTAATATATATTTCACTTTCGGCGTCATTTGCGTGAAATTCAAAAGCAACACTTACTAAGATCATAATTTAAATTTGTATTCATAAAAATAATTAAAAGCTGCGAATTTCACTAAAATAATGTTATAGTGTTGTTTCTGTTCACACCAGTCATCATTACCAAATTGGAAAAATTGATTCATCTTTTGTCTTTATAAGGACAGGGGAAGGGGGGGGGGGGGGGGGTTAACATGGTAAAGTGTTGAGTTTGTAATTTACACATTTATGTTTCAAAATGGTTTATGTTATTATGCTGGCAAAAAAAATACATTTACATGTAATATATGATCCGGTTTACTTGTAATTATAATTAATATTTTTATAAAAAATAAAGAAAAATCAATATTTATTACGAATTTATTATACATGTATAATAATCAACTTGACAAATACTATAGAGATTGTTTTTTTGTGAAAAACTGTTCAAAAAGACTAGTGTTTTCTGATTTTCAGCATTATTCAGACATGATGTGGAATTTCTGGAAATTTAAAATTTTTCTTGCACAGTACATGTTCTTTTTCTGTCTTTTTGATATTAACAGGCAGTGCAGTTTATAAAAATGATATGATTTTAAAAAACAATCAAATATACATGAAGTTAGTGAGTAAAAGAAATATTTGTAGAGTACCTACTTTTCATCAACACCCCAAAAAGTGTCTCCAGTGTACAATTTACTGCTTAAATAACCCCGAACATGAATGATATGTCATAATTATGTCCCCTTTCAAAGGGGAGATTTATTGTATTTGTCAATTTTCTTATTAAAGTCTTCCATTTCCAACGGAAGACCTTATTGTTTTTCTTACCGATTTTGTGCACGCGATTTCTCAGAAACATCTTAACTGATTCACATTATTTTTTTTTTTAGATCTGATAGGTATTGATCTGAACCTTGTTGGAATCTTTTGTTCGTTGATGACGTCACTTCCTGTCTTGAAATATCGTGGATTTATTGATTTTTGTATTGGTATTTTGTCTGTAGAACTCCTCTTTTACCATTTAAGATATGATGTTGAACTTTTCAGGGCTGATAGACAAAAGACTGAAATAGTGTCCAATGGTCTTTAATCATCTATATGTCAAAAAGTAATTTTTCTGAGTTTTCTTTGAATATCTCTTTTCTCAAAAGAACTTTGTTAAAAGATTTAGAACAAAAAAACTATATCAAATCAGTACCTTTCATTTGACATAAGAAAAAAGGTGCTGGTCCTTCAAATAAGGGATCCGTTATATAAACAATTTTGTGGACCGTAACGTTGTTTATCTATGCATGATAATTGTTTGCTCATCTGTAAGGTACTTAGGGATTTTTAGGTGCCAGAAGTCCAAAATTTTGATCATCAATATCTCAAAATGGAGTACAATTTTGAAAATGCAATATTGAACAAAAGATGCTATAAATCATGTGATTAACGATATGCAACCATAATTTCTTTGTTATCCGGTCCCTAAAGGGAGTTAAAGGGTTGGCCCCCTAAAGCGATCTTTTCCAGACATCTCGAAAACGGTACATAATTTGTAAACACTTATTGAAACAAATGTGTTTGAAATGACAAGAGCTTTCATTTAACATCAAGAAAAAGGTGCTGGCCCTTCAAATAAGGGACCGAGAGGGTTCTTAAGTCCTTTAGTAATAATTTTTGACTGTGAAATATTTAGTGATACGTTATAGAAGCAATTATGTTCATCGTTACGTTGTTAATCTATGCATGATAATTTCCTTTAGTAATAATGTTTGACTGTGAAATATTTAGTGATACGTTATAGAAGCAATTATGTTCATCGTTACGTTGTTTATCTATGCATGATGATTGTTTGCTCCTCTGTTACGTCATTAGGGATTTTTAGGGGCCAGAAGTCCAACATTTTGAACTCCAGACATCTCGAAAACGGTATATAATTTGCAATTGTAAACACTTATGGAACCAAATGTGTTTGAAATGACAAGAGCTTTCATTTAACATCAAGAAAAAGGGGTTGGCCCTTCAAATAAGGGAGACCGAGAGGTATCTAAAGTCTTTTAGTAATAATTTTTAATTGTCAAATATTTTGTGATATGTTGCGTGATCCTTCAAATTAGGGATCAAGAGGCGTCTAGTGACATTTATTTATAGCTCTTTTAGATCCTATCCCACTTTTTCAGATATGTCTTGTGAACGAAGATGAAAAGCAAGGTCATTTCACCTTCTCAAAATTGGACGGAAGACCTCCTCGTTGCTGAAAACGAGATCGTGTATATTTCTTCTTCTTCTGTTTCTTCTTATTCTTCATCCAAATTTTGTCCAGGCCGTAACTTGAATACCCTTTGACTTTAAGACTTAAGACTTGGAACTTACACACATGGTATTAAGAAGGAGGGCATGCCACCAAAATTAACCTTGACCCATTTTTTTTTTATTCAAGGTGAAGCGTTTTCTAATAAATGTTGTCCGGACCATAACACAAGGCTCCTCCAACATACAGACGTTTAACGTGTATCATAGAAATATGGTAAATAACTTAGCTGGACCCTACCAACATTTCTGGCCTTGACCTAAATATTTTTATCTCAAGGTCAAATTGTAATCTCCTTTAAAAAGGCACCTGTTCACGTTTTTAATATAATCCTTGGTGAAATTAAATAGTCATGACTTATATATTCTTAATGAACGAACGTTACTAAATATGTAAATAACTTTAAAGTATATTTAATGTGTATTTTCTAGGAAAAGGGAAATCTTCACACCCTCTTGCTTTTAGTGGAGCTTTCCCTCGCGACATAAGTCTTCACATAACCATATTCATTTCGTAATATCTCCATTATCCGTATACTGAATACATCGGATAAGGAGGGAGGGGGGTTAAGGTAGTTCTGACCTTTTTTCTCATAGATACACATTACATTCGCAGCACTGTTAAGGTTTACTTTTTGGACGCGCCAACCAGAAAGTACGGGAGATGTTAACATATTTCATCATACAAAGCAACAAGTCGTCAAAAATGCTAATAAATAAAGTAATTTTCGATTGTCATGGGAACGAAAACAATAAACTACATTAAAAATTACCTATCCGTGCAACTTTGTAGTCAAATACGTCCAACAACGATAAGTATAAACAACTGACTGATCGTGGTGCACTTTTCGATGTGACGTCATGCTGTAAATTTTGACGCATATATTTGTGTAGAGAGAGGCGGATCAAATAATTTTTTTTAACATAGAAGGATGCATTTTATAAACGAACAGAGGAAAATATCATAACGGAAATTCTATAGAAATTGGTTAAAGTACATGCGTTAGATAGATAGCGTATGTTTATTTATGTTCATGGAGAAATGTGTTATTAAGTCCAGTGATGAGCCTGTCGACGCCGGGTCAGAAATCTAAATAAAATGCTACTACTGACCGCGATGCGTCAGATCATTAGTATGCACTTGATCGCATTTACTTATTAGGAGGAGAATGTTGTAGCGCAGTATCCGTGCGTATAAGATGGGGGTGCGGGAAACACAGCTCTCCAGTAGTCATCTGGAAGCTGTCTTTCTGCCTCCTCTTTTATACAGGTAAGATAAATTATAACGCTTGCGCGCATTCTCAATAGTAAAGTTAATAGATTCAGAGGGTTCAACTAATATTTTATTTTCAGAGATTTTTGTAATAAATATTTGTAATGAGTTCTTTTTGGATTTTGTCAGCTGAATGAACAATAAGATTTTGTAAAGAAAATAAACAAGTTTAATTTGAAAAAAAAATTAATAAACAAAACAAATCATTATTTTCACTCCCCCTTTCACACACTCTCATTCGAACATAACAAAAAAAAGAATAATAATTCAATTAAACAAATGAACAAATATCTGATACTATCAACTAAATTCAAGATTAAATCACACTGTATCAGATATAAAATGGAAGTAAACTACAAAATGTTGTTTATAAGCTAATTCAACCAATAAAACTCTTGTTGAAAAATTTACTCAAAAAAATATTAAAGTTCAATAATTCAAAATACCGTGAATTTACAATTACTTCAAATTTCAGCTCAAAAGCATGTATATGAAAATTAGCCTGTAATAACAGTCGCTTTTTAACACTTAAAACCTCTCTGAAAATGAACTCAAGGTCACTATGCACTCGAGACGCTCCTGCCCTCGTCAAATTTCCTGTCCCTCTTGTCGTTTTCCTAACCGAAAGCCCCGGACTCGCAGGTCTCTCGCTTCCAGTCTACGACCACTGCCCGGATAGAAAGCCACGCCCCACTCAGCATAGAATGCGTCCCCGACCTTCGTCAATTGTCCCCACGACCTTCCATAGGAAAATTTCCGTCTAGCACACCAGTCTGTATTTCAGGTAATTGTATCAAACACCCTTACGCACGGCTAGGAAAACATGTGCCCGCCTAACAGAATCCAAAATTTCAATGGCTACCCATTTCTCCTTAGTATTAAGCTAACTTGAGATATTCACCATATCTTGAAACAGGAGCTGCAAAACGTGGCACCCGGCTGATGTCGTTACCGGACCCTCTACTCACCACTACACCCAAACCGGTCACTTTAAATACTCGATCTAAAAATAGCACACTCACACTCACATACGGTAACCCATTCATAACAAAATTAAAGAGGAACACAAATATAAACACCAGTATATACAATACTGAATCAACTTTATTACAATATTAATGTTGATAAATTTCATTGTAATTAATATTGATATTTATTGTTTAAATGTCATATTAAATTAATAAAAGAGTAGTCATCTGGAAGCTGTCTTTCTGCCTCCTCTTTTATACAGACCGGGACACAGGCTACTCCCCATGTGGGAGGAGGAGACATTCCGGAAACACCTTGGCTAGGGCACCCGCCAAGTGTGGGGATGTTGGAACAAAGATCTCGAGGATCTAAATAACTTAAATATCATAACAGTCCATATAACCTCAAGTCGACTTTTATAAAATAGACTGGAGGAATTATGATATAGAAATGGACGTTATGATATAGTGGTGGAATCCGGGTTTCCAACTTGTCCTAGCCACACCACGGAAAAGCCATCAACAACCCAACGAACAAGATCGGGCAACGAACGTAGAACAACACCGCCTCCACAGCATTGTCTGATCACTCCCAGGACGCAAACGACGCCCGGGATCCTTTTCAAACACCCGGGACCGAAGCGATTCCCTGGACGTAATCAACGCCTACCGCATATCATCTTCGCTAGCCAAGGGTTTACGATCCGCTTCTCTCCTCTACAACCCTTGGCGGATTTAGTTCTCATTTCGTAGCTTAGAGAAGCGCCTACTAGCGGATAATAAGATAACACCAGTTTCCATTACATCATTTTTAACCAATAAGATTGCGCGTATCGAACGTAGTTTGGATTTAGAGAAAAAACAAAAATGGCTGCGCCCAGTATGCATTGTATGTTCGACGAGATTCGCAAAACTTTCCAAATCAGCGAAATTACAGACAACCAGCGAAAAGCCATCGCAGCAGTGATAAATGGTCACGATGTTTTTGTGGGAACAAGAACGGGGAGCGGCAAATCTTTGACTTACGAGTGTTTACCCATAGCAAGACCGAAATCTATAACACTTGTGATTGCCCCACTTGTCACCATTATGTCGGAGCAGTGCAGTTAACTGGAGCGTCTAGGATTCCGGGCTACGTATATTGGTAAAGATCATTCAGAAACGGAAAACATCAAACGTGGACTGTATGATTTTGTGTTTGGTAGCCCGGAGATTTTAGTAGGCGATGTCACATGGCGAGAGGTTTTGAAGACCCAAGTATACCAAGAAAAGCTTAAACTAATTGTTGTTGACGAGGCACATACAGTACTACAGTGGTAAGTGGTAAAGTAAATTGTAGTTAAACTCTGTGTAAAACATCCTTTCCTACAAAACATGTCGTGCCTTGGGGAATCAAAAACGCCAAGGATGGTCAGATGTAGATAGATACACAGAGGCTTGGTTGTCACATAGTGCAGTTCTTTACAATTATTTTATTAGTTGTTCCCAAAGACAAAATGATTAAAATTGTAAATCATATATGTATTTTTGTGCACCCAGCCTGCGCCCCTTCTAAAATTGTCAAAGGACTAAATCCATGTTTAGCCAAAATCGGCCTAACGTCAAAAGCAATTAAAATTGTATTAAAAATATTCTAAAACATTTTTTCATTCGTTATGTAACTGTGTTTTTTGTGTTTAAGGATTCAGAAATTATATTTCTGATGTTTATTTGAAGACACTATAATAGCGAAAAACGCGTGCTTTTTATAGCGTCAAGCATGACGTTACGTCTTTAAAAGAGCCTTCAAGTAAATTACATATTAACTATATTGTTATCTATGAAATTGAATGTATTTGTCATTAAATTGAAGTTAAAGATAAGTTCATTATCAGAATTTAATCGAGAAAGAAACGGAATTCATTTTTTTTTTACCCGAATGGCACACCTTAGTTTCCGTAAAGTCGGCCATTGTGACACGATTTCGCACGGTGACAAACAGGATTGTACAGCGACAAATGCAAAGGATTTCATCGACGCATTTGTAAAGTAAGTGTTATAAAACATCTCGATATTCTCTCTGTAACGTAAGGAAATATAAACTAAGAAATATTTGAATTGTTTTTATAAAAAGAGTTAGATCAACGATCGAGTCACATGTAATGTACAACACGCTGCATAGCCGCATGGTATGGTGTGTTGGCAGCGTTTCCATTTCATTGCGGGAAAAAGTTCACATCACTATAGATTGGTTTATTATTGTTTAATTGCAATTTAAAGTATTATTTATTAACACATATCATGCATTTTTTCATCAGCTGATCTGAGACACTCACACATTTACCCAATTCCAAGAATGTACAAGGATATACATTAAATCCAACTTGAATGCAAAACAAAGAAGAGCTACATGTATTAAAAAAAACAACGACAGCAATAACTATACTCTATTTGTAACATATTTTAAGCTCTAGTGACTACATAGCATATATGTAACTACCATTTTCAACCCAAACAATGACTCATATATTTCAAAAATATATAAAAGAATAATTACATGTAACATATTTAACACAGAAATTAAAATAGCAAATAATGGGTAACAAATATGGTAATCATAAAGTAAATGATTCTTTGTTATGGCACATTGTCAATTAGTTTAAAAATGAGATGACAAAATGATTCAATATTAAACGAACATGATAACAGAACACATCATGCAAAATGCACTGACATTAGTCTATACAGAGGAGATACCCCTATCTAGTGCAAACAATGTTTTCAAGTTATACAAACATATATATATACCAGTAATCAGGGTACAATTTATCTGCAGTGAAGATTTTGTAATTGACAAGAAAGTTGCATAATAAAAACTAGGTAGTGTGCTTCCATCATGATTTAGATAGATTGTATATACTTATCGACAACAATAAACATCTTATTTAAATTAATACACAAAAATATCTTTTGACACTGTATTAGAATTTTCTACTAGTATATATGTAAAAAAAAATTATGATATAATTCTCGCTTAAGTCATAATATGTTACAATTGACAAATTGTTGATTACAAAACATTTGTGTGATAATAATGCAACCAGATCTGTATTGTGTTTAAATGAATCAGATAAATGAATATTTCATATTATAAATCAAAAATGTTCATATTTTCAGGATACCAACAGAGTCTGATTAATCACTAGAAGAAGAAAAATGAACTCAGTTACTCCTCTACCTCACTGTCATCACTGTCCTCAGATTCGTCAATGACAGCTGCATCAGTGACAAACTCGGACCAGTCTTGAATAGACGAAATAGCCTCCCTGTTGTGTCTCCCAACAGCGAGAAACCAGATAACGGCGGCGACATGGGAACATACTCCCACAACACGGGCACCCGCTCGACATCTGCAATACCATGCAGTGATATCAGACTCGGAAAACTGGATCCAGAGCAGATACTGTCGGGAAGAAACATGACGACTCTGTAGCTTGACCCTGATAAGCCCATGGAACTCACTGTGAACCAAGATATCCACATCCCCCTCCAAATACTCCTGAATATAACTTGGACACAACTTCAGTTGATAAACTCCACAGGTCAGATTTCGTATGTCATCTTCGCTGATGTTGGGGAATTCCAAAGAATCAGTAGCCACTTCCCACTTTACAGACTTCTTATCCAGACAGTTTTCTTCAACAAATGTCTTTAAAGAGTTAACTTTTGTTGACAAATACCTCATTTTGCATGCAAGGGCCATGTCTTCATCTTCACTTCCTGTCGACAGAGGCTTGCAGTAACGGTTGGAGAGGGCACACACGATGCGCACATAGTCACCGATAAATGGCACTTGATTGGTTGGAAGAACATGAGCAAGGTACTTCCATCGCTTTATCCTTGCATTGGCTGCCTCAACAACCCAACGAATCTGAAAAGTTAAGAACAAGCACCACTCATAAAAAAGGTAAAAGTGCCTTATTTAAAATTAACAGTGGGTATATTTCTTTACTAAAAGAAAAAAAATTTAAATGATGAAAATCATAAAATCAATGATTTGGAACAGCATTTGTTTATATTTCAGATGAAGACAGATGTAGAATAATTGTATAATGTAATTGTATTGAAGTTTTTCTGACATCATGATTGATGATTGAATTTATGTTGTAGGTCTGGTAATCAAAATATGAAAACAACTAACCTTGGTGACCAGACGAGAGGCATTGGCATCTAAGGTTGTCATCTGCTTCTGCCCTCTGCTCATCAGGCGAGGCATTTCGGCCCTTATTCCCAGCTCCTCGAGCATATCGACTGAATCTCGGAAGCCTCTGTCTACAACAAAAACATCATCTTCATGGAACCAGCCCTTCAGATCTTCTACATTGGTATGAAGCATATGGTTGAGGATAGTGGCATCATTATTCCTAGCTAGGTAGGGTCCAAGAACTGTTAGAAAGTATCCGTCTGTGGATGTGACAACCATGGGTTTAACAAGGGGCCTGCCTTTATGTAAACTATATGATTTCCGTTGAAACTGGAAGTTGTTACTTTTCTGAATATATATATAAGTTCCATCCAAAACAGCAATAGCTTTCTTATTTGTAAAATCACCAAAAAGTTCCTGTGCCAGAGGTCTTGTATGATTTTCTATAATTTCTTCTCTTGTTGTATGTTGTAGTCCAAGATGATGTGGTACAAATGACTTCATGAGTGCTGTACGGACTGATTTTACTGCTCTACAGAGGGAAGACTTTGAAATTCCAAAAATCGTGGCCAGAAGTTGATTTGACATTCCCGATCTCAGTTTCAGAAGAAAGATTCCAAGTGACATCCTTGTGCCTCGGTTTTGTGTGTTTCGAATATCACTGGAAATAAAGGAATGGAGGTCTTCAAAGTTTTCTTTAGAGATACCAGTCAGTGCCATATAATCACTGTTGCTCATGGTAGACAGTTCAAAAGAAAATCTGCTTGTTGAGGTCTGGAGGGCATAATTTCGTATTTTTTGGATCAGTTCCAGCACTGTCGACTTGTTTACAAATGAAGACTCGAATGTCTGTATTTTGGTCAAAACACCAGGTCTAAACTCTCCTTCATCAATGTGGGATGGACAACATCTGCTTCCAGGTGGGATGATGATTTCATGGTGAAGAAAGGCTGAAAATCTAGCTGCTGAAGACACGACAACAAGTTTAGGACCCGGTCGCTTGCAGATTAAGCAGTAAGCATGTGAAGAAGGTGTTCTCTGGAGAGGCAAAGATATAGATGGTGGACTGCACATTCCTGGTTGTAGAGGCTGACACACAGGAAGGGAACTAGACTTCTGCTGGCATGTTTTCTGGTTTCCATGGTAGCGATGTCTGCACTTGTTGCACAAAATGTCATTTGAGTTTGCCTCAACAAGAAAGTTCTTTCTGAGGAAGCGACGGATTGCTGTTGACTCACATTTTTTTCTGTCATTTGGCCTTGTTCTTTTTTTGCAAAGGATGCATGGGAAAATCTTTTTACTCTCTGTTTTCATTTGATCTTCATTCATTTTTATGTTCTGAAAATACAAAACAAAAATGTAGTGATACACAACTTTAATGTTCACTAAAAAATAAAGATATCATTTTATATGTATTGTGAATATTTATGTTTACAACTACTAAGCAAATACTTGCAATGTATCAAGTATAAATTAACTTTATAGAAAAACTCAAATTGACAAACTGTAGAATTACAGTGCCCCCCCCCCCCCCAATGTACTTAATGGAACTGTCAGTCTAATATTTTTTGGAGCTGCAGACCTTCAGTTGTGTTACAAGTGTTGTTTTTGACATGTGATCAATATATTATCATTTACACATATTTTTCTAGATTAACTTTAATTAATTGCTATAATATGATGATAAACTATAATTGCCAAATTATGATGAAAATGGTTTTTTTAGGGGGGGGGGGGGGGTTATAGAAAAAAAGTGTATATTGAAAAAAGGTGTACTCAATAATTTTTCTATCCAATATTTAAAGAAAAAAATAAAGCGCGCCGAGCGGTGATCGATCCCGGATCGTCGGATTTGCAGTCGAGAACGCTACCTTTACACCATTCAGACTACGGTAGAAGCGGGAATGATATGCTGTACAGTACACTAAAAAAAACTTTAAAACAAAACACTTGGCCGTTTTTCCTTCTATTAAGAAAATAATTATGGTTTATACACTAAATATATATTTTCCATTAGCCTATATTGCGTCCTTCATTTTTTATTTCAAAATATAGACGACTAACGTTCACTCTTTGCCTACATGATATCTGCTATACTGGCTCGCCAGTATGCATTTTAGTATCGGCTATCGAATATTGATTGTTTTTAGACCAAATCTTCAGATTAATAATCATTCTTGTATGTTTTTAATTACATGCCTATATAAAAACAGTCTTTAAGGCTGAGTAACGTATACACGGATTGAACAATCTTCTCATCTGTCAAATAGTATCATGCAGACGAACGTTGCGAACAATTTTATTTATTCAAGAAAAAATCAACAGAAATCTACGTATTCAATCAAATTCTTATACATACCTTCAAAGTTCTTCTTTCTTCATTTTCTATAGGTTTTGTTGATCTTTCGTTCGTGTATTTTCAAGATTAATCACGCAAAGTAAAAGTCGCTGTTTGTTTACGTATGCAAATAAGCATGTATGGAATGTCGTGCATGCGCAAAATTTGGTGTTAAAATTGAACACATATACGTTTCATTAACAACACACTGTACCTTTTTATTTTTCAGATTAGATGACAATTACACAATGTGTTTGATTCTTGTGGTTTTTATATTTTTAAAACAAAAAGGTGTGAAAAAACGTGCAATACTGTCAAAAAATAAGTAAATCCGGATTGCTCCTCTTCTTGTTTACATTTTAATTTTCATCAACAGCACACCCTCTGATCCAAAAACTTTCACTTTGAATATCTTTTTTTATTGATACAATTTCATAATTCAAAAACAGTTTTTAGATCAGAGGGTGTGCTGTTGTTGAAAAACACCACCAAAGAACGAAAATGCTGTAATTTTACCCCAAAACCGATCCGGAACCGGTTTTGTCATTTACATATTTTTGCAAGCAGACGTTTTGGCGGGGAAATTCTGGCATGTCAAAATAGTATCAGGTCTAGACTAACACATAACACCAATTTTATTTCATTTTAACCTAGTTTAATTTTTGACATATCACAGGGCCATTTATAGCTAAACATGGATTTTGTCCTTTAACGTAAAATGAAAGAAATACTATAAAAGTGTACTGAGCAAAAAATACATTTTACCCTGCAAAAATCTCTTGAATCCAGGAGCTTCCGGGGTTTCGCCCCCTGGACTACCATCAGGGCTTTGCCCTGGACCCATTGGAGGCCTCAAAGTTACCGCAGACCCCCTGCCTACATTTAGCGCTACCTCTAACTTTATATCCTGGAACTGCCCCTGTAAGCAATTCTTGTTTAGGGCCAGTTAATATGATAAACTTTACAATGCCAATTTACTATGAATTTTCAAAGTACTTGTATAATGTAGTGCACTATTTTTTTTCAGGGGAGAAAGTGATGGTGAAGATGATCCTTTTCGAGTATGGTTTTCTAAGATAGGAGAGCTTAGATCCCTCTGTCCTTCGGCATCATTAGCAGCTTTGACAGCAACATCTGGGCCAGTGCAGAGAAGAAAAATTATGAAACTTTTGTGTTTTCAAGCCAACAGTACCATTATCTTAGACTCACCAGATAGGAAAAATATTAAAATCTCATCACAGTGTATCCCAAACAATGAAAATTTACAGAAAGTGTTTCACTGGTTGATAGAGGACCTGAAAATAAAAAAAGACAAGCTTCCAAGATATATTATTTTCTGTGAAAGAATTCAAGATGTCTCCAAAATTTACACATTATTTGTAAAAATCTTTGGAAATAACTGCGATTTATTTGACATGTTCCACAGTAAGACAAGTGAGAAGGTAAAAGACAAAATAAGAAAAGACATGAACACTGATGGAACAATAAGAATTCTTGTGTGTACCAATGCTGCAGGGATGGGGGTCAATTTCCATGGTGTGAACAATATAATTCACTTTAATTTACCCAGACAAATGGATACCTTTGTTCAGCAGATGGGAAGGGCTGGCAGAGATGGTGGACAATCACACAACCTAATTCTCTACAAGACACATAAAGGACACTTGAAAAGAGTTGATCCTGTTTTAGTCAGACTAGCAAAAGATAACAGCAAATGTCGGCATGAATTGCTATGTGAAGCATACTTAGTAGCTCATAGCACTATATCCCCTCTTCATAACTGCTGTGATGTCTGTGACAAAAAATGTGAATGTAAACAAAGTGAGTGTCCATATACTCATAGATCTTTTTTAAAGGATGAATGTGAATCTGAATCATCTGATGATGAAGAAATTTGTAGACAAGTTTCAGACAATGACAGAAAGATTTTGAACCAAAAACTTATTTCATATAAACATTCTATGTCATTTTCTGCTTGTGGAGGTATTGTTGATATTATACATGGTTTAACTGATGAGCTTGTAACTCTTATAGTGCAAAAGTGTGACAAAATATTTACTCCTGATGATGTTCTTAAAAATTTTCCTATATGGTCTTTCCAAACAGCTTTTGAAATATGCACTATTGTTTCAGAGGTTTTTGGAGACACAGAAATGTATAATCTGCTTGAAGAAACTGAAGATGAAGAATTTTAATGTTTCTTTCCTTTCATTAAAATTTCCTTGATTTATTGATGAGTGTTATATTAATCATTTTTATGAAAACAAGCAAAACTTAGCATTTTGAAATGATGTTAAGGTGCCTCACTACACCTTGAAATAGTTTCTCAAATCAGCAGAAAATTACTTGATTATGAAAGAAAGCATGATGGATAAGAAATATATATGTCAAATAGGCGAAAAAATGTGTAATTTTAGATAAAAATGATATTTTCAAAAATTTCATTTAGTAAACATGAACAAAAGCCCCAGGCAGATTCGAACTCATGATCTGCGGTTCACAAGCCTGATACTTTAACCACTGAGCTCTGACGATATACATCTGAATCGATTTATACAGTTTATCAAAACATTTAAATTGCCATCTTGTGACGTAGTGTCGTAAAAAGTATAAGTCTTGGTGTAGTGAAGTACCTTAATTGGTTAATCAGAAAAAAAACCTTATTTCAAATTGATGACAAGAATTTCAATAAATATTGCTATGAATACCAGGTATTTAATTTGTAAGTTATAGATAATAAAGATTGGTACATTTTTTTTGTAATTTCGCACTTTCAGAATGTTACGTAGTAGTACTTCAAATTCTTTATAAGCCTGTGGGACACACTAAATACGCATCAAGAGGCCACCCTTGCAAATATTTCTGTTTAATGTACAACGTGCATCCTTTCATCTTCAAGGATAGAGAAAAATTAACAAAGTTGAAATTAAAAATTGAAAAACAGCAAAACTTTTTTTTTTTTTTTTTTTTTAGAAAGAACTGTGAATATAAAAAAAAAATCCTTTACTTAGTCCATGAATATATCTTTTGGGGTGATATATTGGATGGTCAGAGTACATCAAACAAAATATTATTTTCATTGACGCTAGAAACAGAAATAACTTATACATGTTCCGGTAGTTACTGGGCATTCAGCGTGCTGTTTGCTTAAGGAGGCTGGGTGGTTAACAAATTGCCCATCAGATCTACCTAAAGATTATATGGATTTTTTTTGGCCATAAACTTTTGAATAATTCCCTACATCTTAATACAAAGCTCTCTATCTAAAAGAAATTTCTGGTAAAATATTCTGCAAATGACCAAGACCACCCAGCCTTCTAAAAGAAATAAAATCATATATGCACAGTAAACAAAAGAAATTAAAATTTAAAAAAAAATCATTTGGTTACTAGTATGTTTATTAAGTACACTTAAGTGAGCTTTGTCATATGAAAAATGGCAAATAACTTTGGAAATGTCTCAAGTCAAAAAGTTGA
Source organism: Magallana hongkongensis (assembly GCA_015776775.1). Lineage (NCBI taxonomy): Eukaryota > Metazoa > Mollusca > Bivalvia > Ostreida > Ostreidae > Magallana > Magallana hongkongensis. The sequence continues at coordinate 8,101,197 of CM027471.1, forward strand.
CCGATATCAAGTTTTAAAGTTTTGTGAAATGTTTACAGCTTTCATAAAACATATCAACCAATTTTTGGTATGTTTGGAGTAAAAGAAATTGCATTCTTCTTTTCAATTGAAAAGTTTTTCAAAAAATTACAATGTCTCATAAGAAAGTCTCTCTTTATTGTCTGTTAACCATTTATGTAGGTCTGTAACTTTGACCCGAGAGAAGACTTCAGAAAATCCTGGAAATTTACTAAACTCGCGCCCTGGTATGTAGTCAAATATTTCAGCTGACTGCAGCTCCTTGACCATAGCAGTGATATCATTAACTTTTGATGGTTCTGGTCTTCTTGTTCCTCCTCTCCCTTTCTTACATTCTTCTTGCATATTCTTTGTGATTTCTTCTTGGATTTGTAATGCAAGAGCAGCAGATCGAACACTTTCATAGGTGGCATTAGCTCCCTGAGCACGAACTTTCTTCTTAACTGCCTGCACTAGCAATTCTACAAGGTTATCATTTGGTATATTGTGTCCTAAATTACTGTGCAGGTTTGCAGTGCAATTCCAAATGTATTCATACGCCATTCTTGGTGTCAGTAAGGAAAAGCAGTATGCCATAAACCGAAACAACCAGAGTTGATACTTAACTTGTTTGCCAATGCGAGATAAAAGCATTTGGAACTTTGAATTTCTTAGAATTCTCTCTCCGTCACCCATCTTGTATGCGTCATTTGTGTCCCGCAAAAGCAGAGAACATTTCATGAACGAGGCCCGGTATAGTGCAATGTGATCCTTCTTGGATGAACTGTTTGTGACTTCCTCCAAAAAAACCCAATCATGTTCTTTCCTTAGATGTCTTTGCAAGCCTCCAATTGTTTTGAATTTCTTGGTGCATGCTTCACATAAATATTTCTGTTGCCTGGTATCATACATGTCCTGTAATTGTCTGGTCTGTGTGTCTAATGCTGCAGTTCTTTCTGAAATGAACAGGACTTCTGCAAAAAAGGAAACACATTTGATATATACATGTACGAATAAAGTTTCAATATAACTTGTTTAAATCATGACTGAAGTAGAATAATATTTACTGAAAATGCAAGATATTAAAGTAAATTAACTTCAAATTACCATCAGTAATCTTTATGTATTTGTCTAAAATATCTTTGGCAATTTTGGCAATGTAATTCAATTGCTGTTCTTCAGGAAGAATATCGAAGAGAGGTTGATAACTGCTGGGTATTGCATCAATGTCCGGCAAATCTAAAAGATGCATGCAAGCTCCAACAATATAGGAATCCAGGCAATCCTCCATGAAAGAGTAATGGGCTTTGAATTAAAGAATTTATATGTCTTGGGTAAATCACAAAAAGAGATTTAGATTAATTTTGTATAGATAAACTCTTTTTTACAGTTAATTACCTGTACTTCTGAATTACTTCTTCAGATCCGTGGACATCAATTCTACCGACAAAATTTCTGAGGTGACAAAGACTTCCTTTATCATGCGCAGATGTAGTTTTGTAGAATGTCTGATATATGAACTACAAAAAAAAAGTGTAAGGACTATTAAAATTAGAAGTTGGCAAAAATTTCTTGACCTTACTATGATCAATATGGCCCAATTATTGACCATGAAGAAAAAATATGCACTTTAAGGATTGTCAATTGAATAAAAACTTCCTATTGATAAATATCATAGAACAGAATCACTTCATTTTACAACATTAATAATCCTTGGGCCATCATTAATAAAATCTTTGTTTCCTGTAACTGGATCCTAAATTTTGAAGTTGGATAGCTAGGAAGGTAATTTATTCTGGTATATGATTAGAAATAATATTGAACCACCATATTGTGTCCATCAATTTGGAAAACATTTCGCAATCAAAAAATATATATTCTGATAAATTAACAAAACACTATTTTCAGTCAGCCAGAATTAATTGGGTTAATAACTGTGGAATCATTTAAATTCATGGGGACCAATTTTCAAGGATTGTCACTTTTTATATCATTTGTGGGGATTTAATTTCGTGGATGCCTTGGTTACTGTTTCAGTTACAAAGATAACTTTTTCTAAAATTGTTTTCCTTGAGGATTTAAATTTGTGGGGGAGGGGTACCCACAAATACCACAAAAATTGAGCCACCACGAATTCTAATGATTCCATAGTATGTCACAGGAAACAGAATTTTCAAATTTGCAAATTCAAATTCAAATACATTTCATTATCTATCTATCTATCAATCATTATCTATCTATCTATCTATCTATCTATCTATCTAGATAGATAGATAGATAGATAGATAGACAGATAGATAGATACAACTCTAAAGCAAAAATAAAAATATATAACTGTTTGCCATACATGCAAGAATTGTTTAAAATAATGTTGAACTTAATAAGTTGGAAATTTTAAAACAAATAAACAACAACTGCAACAACTAACAACATTGCTCCTAAAAACTGTAAACAAGGAACTTCAAATAACAACAACTAACAACATGCCTTCTGAAAACTGTAAACAAGGAACTTCAAATAACAACAACTAACAACATGCCTTCTGAAAACTGTCAACAAGGAACTTCAACTTCTCAATGAAATACCAAGAGCAGGTTCATCATTCGATGCAAGCCCTCTGGTCTGTGGACAACTCCAGCAAGTCTCTCAAAATCTGTTTGGCCATTTAACATGGCAAGCTGTGCCGAATATGCTCTTTCATTTGTTAACACATCACCACCAAAAACTTTTTTTTTAATAACTGATGGATTATCATCATCTGTTCTTGGTATGTAATTAGTATGGATATTCTCTAAGATGCTGATCATATCTTCAGCTTTGTTCTCACTTTTATCCAAAAGGTCAAGTATGGCAAAGTCTGATTTCCTGGATAATTCTTCCAAATGAAGATGTGATATAAACTTGGGCAAACAGTTCTTATACTTTTTCAAGCAACCAATATAATTTACCAGGACATGCATGATGTGGAAAATGAAATTCCTATCCAATGTGTTACAGTCATTGATATTCGGAACAAATGTACTGTTCTCTACTGAACTGATCTCAGCTATTGGTTGCGAATCATCTAGTTCTGGGTTTAAAACTCGTTTTTTCAAACCGACAAGCAGAAACCAGTGCCAGCTTTTCCTCCGCCTGTCTTTACTCATTTGTGAAGGATTTCTACTTATGTCGATGTTGTCCCCAATAATATCACTACACTGCACATGAGACATACCTGTTTTTTCTAATTCAAGCTTTTCTCTCAGCATCAAACTTTCGATATTTTCCGCTTGCCGCTCAAGTAGTTGTTGCTTGTGTTTGGATGCTGCAGAAGAGGAAACGCACAGGCCCATCTTGCCTAATGTATCTATTGTCTGCAAGTAAATAATTGTATGTACAATGGTGATACTGTTTAAATGAACACAACATGAAATATAAAGCTTAAACAAAACATATTAGAAAATTTGGACAGGTGACTGGCCACAAATTATCAGAGAAGCTCACTTGCACCTTCAATGTAGGTTCAGAGCTAATTAATACATGTACATTTTATCTTCTTTAAAGCTGCTTCTATTTTTGGCTATTACAGTACCAAATAATTTTATAAACAAACAATCTATCTAAACAACTTATAGACGTTCACCTATTTACACCAGCAGAATCGTCCTCTTTTCAAATATAAGAATATTTGAAGTAAATAAATAAAATTTCTGTACACTAAAAATGCATTATGGGCTTGTTAAGAAAAGGGAACCATTTGATTTCGCCCCCCGATTAACTGGGTTTATATTTATCCACATATTATGCATTGCTTTAAAGTTTAAACACAACAAACTTTGGAAAGATTAGTGAAAGATGTACAATGATTTATTCTTGATTTGCAAAAATACGTTTGAAGTATTATTTCCTTTAATTAGAGCGAATGTCAAGTTCGTGATACAAGCATACCCGCCTCGACGTCGTGGGGCGAGTCTTAATAAGGGGCGAAATCATATAACACCCTTTTATATAAAGTTTGTTTTGTAAACCAACTTTGTGTAACATTTTGCGATTGAAATATGGCTTAAGAGAAAACTATTTTGATGCTTACTATTTTACACCTATTTAACAAAAAAATCATTTAAAAGCGTATGTAAAATTTGATATGAAATCAGACCAAGCAGATTTAACTGTTATGGATAATGAAGAATACCTCATCTGTTGCACCACCATGGTCCAAAATCTGTGCTACTACATGGTGAAAAGCAGATAAATGCTTGTTGCGGAACTTCAATGCGATGGCACCTGTAACAACTGTTCCCAAATCAGATCCTTTGACGACATGCTGTAAAATCCCATGAAGAAGTGGTGCTCTCTTCTGAATTTCAACATTCAAAGTGCTTGCTGAAAATGTAGCAAGATTTTCACTACTGCAGTTTCTTAGCATGGAAATATCTTTCCTGGAGCACAGGTTCATACACTCTTTGTTAACTTCGTTATATACACATTTATTCACTGAATCTTCCAGTGAAGATTTGAAGATAAGTCTGCCTATTCTGTCTTTTGATGAATGCTGTGACACACTTTTTACTATTCTCTGAAAATCTCCTCGTGGAATAACCCTGCTTTTGATTTTATTGGCAGACATGTACATCACCTATAAAAACATTAACAGTTGATCAGTTTATTTTGACAAAAAACCCTTCTTTAAAATATTTCATTAAACAGATCTGACCACTAGCTCTATTCATTCAGGCCCTGAGGTCTGTAAATATTTTAATCAATCATAATGTTTATTCAGGCAAGTAGCATCATTTATGAAAGTGGGAAAAGGTGGGGGGAACTCGTCCGAAACCTTGACAAGCTATAAAAAAAAACTTATTTGCCAATTGTCAAAATCCATTATAGTGCTTTTTTGTTTTTTTCCCATACCATTTTTTGGAAACAGTCCTTAAAAGTTGGGGGTGGGGGGGGGTGGCAAGTGCCTCCAAATTTATATATGTATATTTAAAAAAATCTTTGTTGCCCAAAAAGTGGGGGGTTAGCCCCCTACCCCCGATGTTACGTGCCTGATATTTACATATCTATAATCACTTAAAATATTCCTTAAAATAACAACTAGTATATTCATTAGTTAAAAGGAAAAATAATTTTGAATACGTTAACTATGAATACACGTATATTATATAGATATACCTTGACTTTACTTGGCGAGAACAATTTCACATTCACTCGCTTTGGTTGGGGGTCTGCAGATTTATTTTCTTCTGTTACAGTTCTTTTTGGCAGAATTGTTCGTTCAGTCGTTTTCTTGGGTGTAAACAACAAAGGTTTCTTGCATTTCCGTGGTGTAGGCGAATGGTAAGTTATGCGCTTCCCGGAGTCTAGGAGTTTAGGGGTCCTCGGAGCCGACTCTGAAGTAACGAACTGTTGACGTCGCGGGGACTTTATTGCAGCATTGGAAGATAAATATGTGTCCCGTAAACTCTTCAGTAGCGACGACTTTTCGACATTCAATGTCTGGACTTTGTGTTTCAAGTCAAATTCGATCTTTGACAATTTGTTCAATTTACAAAAACAAAACCCACAAACGTACTTTGATAAACCATCATCATCTCGTGGAGTATAACCTAAAACTTCTGTAAGTTGAGATGAGACCCCGAATGTAGGAGTAAAAATTGTTCTGCGGTTTTTCACAGGCAAAACCTCATGGCAAAGCCTGCACACCGCCATTGTTGTACCCGATTCTCAATCGTCAAGACTCTTTTTTCGAACATAAATATAAGAGTTCAGAAGATTTAGACTAGTTGTTTACACATTCTCTCTTCTCGCACGTGGTTGAACGTAAAACAATTTTTGATTGGATGCAGGGGTTAGCCACTGCGTCCAATCAAATGCAGATAAGTGAAGCTACGAAATGAGAACTAAATCCGCCAAGGGTTGTAGAGGAGAGAAGCGGATCGTAAACCCTTGGCTAGCGAAGATGACCGCATATCAACGCGGACGGATACATCGCTCCGGACGCACTCCGAGTCCCAGACATTAAAAACGCACTGGAAAACCTCTCTCGCATCAGCTAGGAATATGTATCTACGGGAACTATGAACAGTACAAACACCAGGTAGAAACTGTTTTTGTCTACCTTTTAAAATGTCTTCAATTATCAAGTTAGAAAAATTTAAAGGAGATTGTACTCAAGATGTCAAAGCATGGTTACAAAGTTTTACGCAGTGGGCCAAATTTCATGATTTACCTGATTCCAAGAAGGTTAATGCGTTTCCGTTTTATTTAAAAGTCATGCCAAAGTATGGTATGATTCCTTACCGTATGAATATAAAATTAACCAAACGTTACTAACATCTCTTTTTCAGGAAAGATTTGGAGAATTAGAACATTATTTGGATTTGTCAATATTACAATTGAAACAAGATAAAACAGAACCTGTTGAAGATTTTTTTAACAAGACTTATTAAAAAAGGAACTATTAATAATTTTCCAGACAATATTTTACTTTCGGTTGCAATGAATGGTTTAAGATCTGAGATAAGAACGTATGTTGTTACCCAAAATCCTAATTCAATTGAACAATTGAGGAAAATTGCTCTTTTAGCTGAAAAATTTCAACCAAGTCAGAGTATAACGTTGGAAAATTACGAACATTTGTTAACAGAAATTCAAAAAGCCTTTTTTGCCGCGTTTTTTAAACGTCTATATTTTTAAGCATGAAAAGCCCCTTCACTATTCTACAAGTTGTAGTTATTGTATATTTATTATGGTGTATCCTGAATTATTTGGACGAAGGGCGGTGACGAGTGCGAAGCACGAGTCTCCGCCCTTCGTCCAAATAACTCAGGATACACCATAATAAATATTCAATAACTTTCTTGTATCATGGGCCAATTAAAACATCAGTGAGTGTCTTGTGACAAGTGTTTGATGCCTGATTTTCAATTTGACCAATAGTAAGTGTCTTAGTAAGCGTGTCTGATGCGTGATATTAGTTTTGACAAATAAAAAAAATGATTTCGTCAAATGACCGCGTGCATATTCTTTCTTTCCCGCCAGTATATTCTTCGACGCATTGTTTGACCGACTGTTAAAGAGAGATGATGTCTGGTTGCAGCTTTCCCACAGTGAACACGCGTGATTTACGAAATCTGGGCCTGGATTTTTTGTAAAATGACGAGGACTTAATTTTATCTCAGGCCTGCAAAGAAATAAAAATGAACTATTGTTTTGGAGAAATAAAACGTGAAGATTATTTCATGGATTTTGATGCAGTCAAGGAGAATCTAATGAATTTTGACATGAGCTTCGACGCAGTGAATTGCGGGGTTTGTTTACTTTATAAGGGGACCGCTGCATGGCCAACTACTCCAAGATATACTTGGATGCTTTGGGAAACGAAGGACCGTTTTACCGCCGTCCACTGGCAGGTTCGCCCCTTCGTTACGGCTCGCAACTAGTCGGTGTTAATAAATTAAAATCTATGATGAAGGTAACCTGTGAAAAAGCCAGTCTTGAAGGAAACTTTACCAACCATTCCTGAAAAAAGAACGTGTGCAACGGCCCTTTATCAAAAAGCAGTTGATGAACAGGAGATCATGTGTCGAACTTGACATCGGTCAGAAATGGGAGCGCGGGCCTACAAACGTGGAAATGCAGATATTGCGTGCACGGCCTCGAAAGCATTAGATCCTCCAGAACCTAAATGTCCAAAAAAGAACCGGAGGAAGCTTGTGGACATCCCGTGGATATATTTAATAAAATGAACGTACGCGTCCCTGAGAAATTGGAGGCTTGTGCACGTGGTAGCAATACTTGCTCATACAACAACTGCACGTTCATTTCATATCAGTAGTTGAACTTGTTGACTTTGCAATTATCAGTTTATGAGAAATGTTATGTTATGGGTTTTTTTAAGTGACAAAAGATTGTCTTTATTAAAAAAACGATTGCGCAAGTCAGAAATTAAATGTTGAAATTACCTTGGTGTTCAATATCTTATTTACACGCACCGTTTTGGTTGGCTCCGCCATTCGGTGTAAATCCAGTTATCCACTTTACTTACAAAGGAAAAAAACCACAGCCATGATACAATGCGTATCAACATTGTTACACATACATTAACTAGATGCTTTCATTAGACAGTAATACCCGCACCAAGTGTTTGCCCCTAAATAACAACGCTGTGTTCCAGTTTAATTAAAAATGAAGGCCACATGCTAGCTCCGGTAATACATTTAAAAATTATAATTTTCATAATTGAAGGATAAAATCCCTTCCCATATGATAGTACACATGAGCAGCACTTTATGTGCAATTTGGGATTGATCTGTTTGCTGTGAATTTTCAGTTAAACAATAATCTTAACATTTCATGTCATAGAAAGTATATAATGATCTACATAATTATTACAAACAAAATTAAAAATTAAATTATACCCCCTCCCCGTGGTGGTTGCCGGTTTTAGATTTGCTTCTGTGTGTCTATATGTACATCATCGTGTGCACAGATTTAGAGAAAGGGTGGGAGTGAGGGGTCTAGACACCCCCCCCCCCCCACCATGAAAATTCATTTATATCAATAGTAAACTTATAAAAAATACACCTTGGACCCCAGTGCTCTTACAGACATGTAAACGCTTTAATCCATTGCGCTTCAATGTTAGGTAACATTATTTTGAGGGTAAATATTTAATTAATATTTATAAATACTTGATTGTTTATCCAATAGGAAGTGTATATACATCACATTATGCAGGTGTCCTGCACCACCTGAAAGCTGTTATTTACCTAATGAAATAGTGCAATGTGTTTTAAAGAATAGGTCATAAAAATACATGCATGTACGTTACAAATAACTGATCTTTGTATGTAGTTACGTACATAACACAGGTCTGCAGGTCTCATTAGCGGGTACTAGTTTTACCCAGTTCTTCGATTTGATGGTTCCACGTATACATACATGTATGTGTTTTCCATATGCAGAAAAGAATTAGTTACGATCAGCTAAGGGAATTCATTATTGTGCTTTAATTGGATTATCATTATGATGTTGACCAATATAGGTAAGCATAATACATGTACATGTAGTAGCAGTAGCACGATATAATGAGATGCCAGCATACATACGTTCTACTTTCACTTTCTAAATGTGATCTCCTTTTGACAGCATACTGTATTATCATCTTTTAATATTTAAATAAGCTTATCATCGTTATCTATCCTATCGCATTTGTAAAGTTTCTGTCATTTTAATTGCAAAAGTTATTTCATTCATTTGTCAGACTTGCACTATTGAATTGACCCCATATTGACCCTGTATAAACAATTTCGTATTAAATTTGTGTATTACATGTAAGTAAATGTAGACTCTTATCATTTTTATATGAGTTATAATAGGAAGGAAGGAGTATTTCTTTCTAAATGTATTATAATGCATCAAATACAATGTAGGTCATGACCTTATGGGACCGTTCTGACCTCACGAAACAGGAAAATACAAAATATCTTCTAATGTCATTTTGATGCATCAAATGGTGTAAAGTACACTAATGACCCCCAGGAGTTGTCTTTAATCCCCCTTCCCTTTATGAGATAGGAAATGATGATACACTGTATATTTAGTTAACTTCCGAGATCCTCATGCATCCCTAAATCATATAATTTATTCTTGCTTTATGTGTCATGGCGCGTCAAATTGTATATAGGTTATGCCCCCTTGGAAACACCCTGACATTCTATAACTAGAAATAATAAAGTATTTTATCTTAATTATTCATAATCATATGTTGTGTTTGATCCATGTGGGTAATTCCTAGCCTAATGTTGACACTGCTTTGTTGAGAAGACTATACAATTGCCCCAAATAGGCGAATACACATGCATATAACATTTTGTTTATAATTTTAAATCTTAAAAATTGAATTAAGCAATTTCCAAAATGTTAATGTGCATCAGAAGAGAAAAAGCAATCAAGAAATGATTTAAAGTTTGCTACTGTACACATGTAAGAATGTATTAAGAAGACTGAATCTTTAAAACTAAGTTAGATGGGGGGGGGGTGAATGTGGAGTATAAACATTTATAATTTGAATCATTTATTGTTACTAATTTTAACTTGTCAATGAATATAAGCATTGATCCCAAGGTAGAAATATGGCCTCTAATCATATTTCATATCTCACAGATCATTTGTCAATTATGCAAGGTGTAATGTAAGTTTTTTTAAGAATAACATTTAACCCCTTAACCATATATATTCTTGATCCTTAAAGGGCATCAAAGGTATGTAGCTAATGGGCCTCAGGGTTAAATTTAATTTTCAGAACTGTAATGCACATATATGGAACAGTCCCTATCATATACCAAGATATGATGTGTCTATCCATTAAATCATAAGAGGAGCTCTTGGATCTATGTTTTTTTGGAGTGATAAACGTCAGTTTTCTGCTACTATTTGACTCCCTGGATGAAATTTAAATTTTTAAAACCTTCTTGCACATCTATAGGACAGCCCCAATTAAATCCCAAGAGATGACGTAGCTACTCCAAAAGTTGTAAGAGGAGTTCTGGGAACCATACATTTTTTGTTGCCCACTGATCCCCGTAATAAAAAAAAAATCTGGAACCTGATCACACTTCAATATGACACCCCAGTCATATTCTAGAAATTTTTTTGGCTACTGATAAAAAAAGTCATTTTTCAGCCATTAAATGACCCCCCATGACAAGATTGAAAATTCCGAACCCTTATTGCGCATCTATAGGATACCCTAAAACATATTCCAAGAGATGATTTGTCTACTGTTGAAAATGTAGGAGGAGTTCGAGGAAAAAGGTTTTTTGTAAAAAACGTCATTTTTTACCATTTATTTGACCCCCAGGACTAACAGAGAATTTTTGAAACCTTTTTACAAAACAACATGATACCCAAAATCAAACTCCAAAAATTCAGTTTGCTGGTTTATAAAATGGAAGAGCTGTTTGAGAAAGTAACACGTGACAGACGGACGGACGGAACAGAGTAATAACATCATTCCCGAACTTTTTTTAGAAAGTGCAGGTATAATAAAGAACAAGAATAGCAGATACATATGATAGATTTGATAGTCGATCTCTATTACAGTATTGAAAATCGGCGTCTGTTATCGCTTTTATTCGCATGAATTTGGCCAACAAAATAAACCTCTCTTTGATTTACAAATTAAAAACAAAAGAAAACAATACGGAACAGACAAAAAAAAAGTAAAAAAAAAAAAACTATAAAAAACAAAACAAAAGTAACCAAACATTCGTGTAATAATTTGATTTTAATATTTCAGTGTATTTTTATATTTCAATGATTTTATCAACTAACAGCAATATAGAAAAGATAATTACATGCAAAATTAGATTATCTGTTTTTCCTTAATATTACTTATCAATAACCTTTGCGTGTCCTGCATGGTGGTGCATGCTTTTTAAAATGCACACATACATGTTCATGTATATGTGCGAACAGCACAGCAAGGGTTGATCAAAGGTATGATATATGGTTAGTGCTTCCTTGTAAAAAAACAACAGATGAGTTAGAGCTGTCAGCACTCGTATCATGCAGATTTTCGTTCCGTGGTAAACAATTCAAATTTTTTTGATTGTTGTTATTTGGTGGATATTTCATCACATTTTCATTTTGGTATGACACTTTTTTCAATTGACATCCACCAAAATATTTTCATTGATTTCCTTAGGTTTGTCTAAGCCAGGCATGTCTAAATTGAATATAAAAAAAAAATTGTTAGATTGACCTTAAAATCTGGAAAGAACATTGTTTAGATGTGTATCTATCACGTGTTGGTAACCACAAATTTACACAATGTATAATTAAATTGTTTTGCATTAATTGTTTCGCAATTAAAACATGTATATATATTATAAACTTTTTTACGTGCAGAATAAAATGCAATTAGAATAGAATGTAACACTTCTTTTCAATGGTAAAGTTGTAACACTTGTTCTTTTTATAGTGTCTTAAGGGTGTTGTTTACTCAGGGTTTGAGTTCTCGAATTCGGATTGTTATAAAGTTCAATGTCATGAGTAAAATTTGTTCTAAACACAAAAAGTATCTGTGATATGAATTATTATTGACATAACATTCGATATTTCGGCTATATTATGGAATTATGCCAAAACAAAAATAGACTTTTAGCCAAACAGAGGAAATTCGGACTAAATTTTGCAGATTTTGTTTTCTGCTAAAACATTTTTGTAAGTACTCTAATATTAAAAGCTAAGATTTTATTTTTTAGTCTATAAAATTTTGCATATTTTCTGGTAGTTTTACCTCATTTATTCATTATAATAACCGTATGGCATGAATTAAAAAATATTGAAATATGCTTAAAAACGAGAAAAGACACCATATCTCAAAATTTTGATCATTGACCTCATATAAATTATATGCCAACAGAATAAGATCAATATAAGTGGTTTAATACTAGAAATGTTTTGTATTATCATCATTCAATTTTTTTGTAAAATTGGATCAAAAATGGGTAGAAATTTGAAAAGTGATAGAGGAAATTCGGACTGGAATATTTATAAAAATTGTGAAGGAAAACTTAATGCTTTTTATGTATTTAGTGTCACTGGCATTCATAAATTGTATTTCATTTTCAAAAGTGTTGAGCAATTTGTATTATTTTCACAATTAAGAAAATCTCAATCATAGTGTAAAATTTTAAGTGATTTTCATTTAATTTTCCAAAAATATACAATGGCCATTAATTTAAAAAGGAGGTCATTGACCTACTTTTTGGAAAATAAAAAATAACACTACAATTAAAGGTCTATAACACACACTAGTTTGTTTATAATTATCATCAGTGGAATTTTTTTTCATTCTGAGTAAACGTCATCCTTAAGTAATGCTAGATTTTGTGCCTGCATGTCCCGAAAATTTTACAAAAGTAATTGTTTGTGTCATCAGCCAATGATTATGTATTATATATATATATATATATATATATATATATATATATATATATATATATATATATATATATATATATATTGTTTACATTTGAGAAATCAAGATTAAACGATTTCAAAGACTATAAGCATATAAATTTAAAAGTTCATAGAATAAAAAGCTGACGAAAATGTGCAAAATGTTGCAAAATATATATTTTGAAAGTTCTCTTTTTCATAAACGACATCATTGATCCTAATTTTTTATAATGTTAATATTTTAAATGAAATTATTGAAAAAAAAATTAAAGTCAAATTAAATGTTTTTTTTACTATGAGGAATGAACACTATTTATTACGTTTTCGTAGTTTTAAAGTATATTTTGAAAATTGGTTTCAGCTTTATGTTTCTCAAAATATTTATGATACAAGCAACTACATAACGGATTGATGTACTTTCGAACAGTTCAAATGTTACTTTTTCCAACAAAAAGTAGGGATATAAAATATGTCAACTGTCTTTTTTTAGATCATCTTTTGACCTACAATGTAATTCATACGCTGTTATTACACTGTTTAGTTATGTGCAAATCATTTTGGGCCATCGATATGGAGCTATTTCCTTGCTAAAACAAATGTCTTGTGTTAACAGATAGCCATGCTTTGACCTTGAATTGCTAGTATTACATTATGGTCACTATGATATTTATGTGTACCTAGATACTGCGCACTGAATGGTGCTAATGATAATTAATAGAATGAACTCTGTGAATCTTGTAGCACTGCGTAGTATTCCTAAATGATGTTATAAAACCAGGCGAATAATACGGGCATAATAATATCCAAATTGAGAGTTTAAAAACAAGTGTCATATTTGGCGATTCTGTGTCTGCAACAATAGCTCTAGTACTCTATATTGACTCATGTATTGTGTATTCTATATATTAACCTTTGTAACCGTTTATGTTATGTATGAATGAACGTATTATGAGTAAATGATGCCTCATACTAGGTGGGGGACTCCGAGACCCAGGACTCGGAGACTCACATCCTGCATCCGGACTCTTTGATTGGCAGTTTTGACGGTTTTGTTACTTTATTTAGGAATAAACTATTAATCTTAATTTTGAACACTAAATGTTCACTCATGATCGTCGTAAATGGGCCGAACTAGTCAGAACTGTCCATCATAAGTAAAATGTTATATATACCCATGTAAAATGATGTTGAACAGATTATAGAGAGATTACGCTTATAGAGATTCTGAGACTCTTGATTTGGGCTGCTTTTAATTGTTGTAACTATACGATCACGCTTAATAAAACCGATTGAGAAAGAAATACTGGACTTGTCATCACTAAGCTTGAACTGACCCTCAATTGGATCCGTTAAACAGAAGGTTTACATGAACTTTTTTGGTGCCAGTGACCAGGACTTAGCGAAGTTCAAAACAGAATAAGGTAAGAACCATTTCTATATGTCTCTTATAGCTATCTCGAAGTAAACAACTTTGTCTAAGCAACCTATATGGCGACAGGTGATGGGTTTGACAAAAAAGAATTTCAAAAATGAAATGGAGCAATTAGAAAAACAACTAGACACGATCTCGTTGCGAGCAACGAGGAGGTCTTCCGTGCGATTTTTTGAAGGTTATATGACCTTGACTTTGATATTTGACCCTTTATCTCCTTATTGGGGCAACAAAAAAAAATTGATGGTTGAATTTTATTAGGAACAGCATTTTATTCTATATTGATTTTCAAAATAATGTTTTTTAAAATATTTGTTCTGTTTGAGGTATGTTATCAAAGTTTGGTACTTCTGGCCCCTTAAAACCCATTAAAACCCCTTAATACGGAACACATAATAAAATAATTATAATATGTTGTTAAATAAATGTGAGATGAACATTTTTGCTTCCTAAACATAAAACAAAACATTTTTTAGTAAAGTGCTATGGAAGAAAGACTTTAGAGCCCTTTTGGTCCCTAAATTGAAGGGCCAGCCCCTTTTTCTTGGCATCATACGAAAGTTCTTTTGATATTAAACATATTTTGTTCAACAATTGTTTAGAAATTCTTTGCCGTTTTTGAGCTATCTGGGATATGACGTTTTAGGGGCCGACCCCTAATCTCCTTATTGGGGCCAGATAACGAAAATTTTATGATTGACTATTGTTTAAAATATCATTCTAAACATCTTTTATTCTATATTGCTTTCCAAAATATTTGTCCTTTTTGAGATATATTCGATCGAAGTTTTGGACTTTTGGCCCCTTAAAACCCCTAATTACGTAACGCATAATAAAAAATTCATAATGTATAGTTTTATTAGTAAAAGATGAACATTTTTGCTTCTTAAACATATGAAAAAATATTTCTCAGTAAAGTGCTATGGAAGACAGACTTTAGAGCCCTTTTGGTCCCTAAATTGAAGGGCCAGCCCCTTTTTCTTGGCATCATACGAAAGTTCTTTTGATATTAAACATATTTTGTACAACAAGTGTTTAGAAATTCTTTGCCGTTTAAGAGCTATCTGGGAAAAGACATTTTAGGGGCCGACCCCTAATCTCCTTATTGGGGCCAGATAACGAAACTTTTATGATTGAATATTGTTTAAAACATCATTCTAAGCATCTTTAATTCTATATTGCTTTTCAAAATATTTGTCCTTTTTGAGATATATTCGATCGAAATTTTGGACTTTTGGCCCCTTAAAACCCCTAATTACGTAACGCATAATAAAATAATTATAATGTATAGTTTTATTAGTGAAAGATGAACATTTTTGCTTCTTAAACATATTACAAAACATTTCTCAGTAAAGTGCTATAGAAGAAAGACTTTAGAGCCCTTTTGGTCCCTAAATTGAAGGGCCAGCCCCTTTTTCTTGGCATCATACGAAAGTTCTTTTGATATTAAACATATTTTGTTCAACAAGTGTTTAGAAATTCTTTGCCGTTTAAGAGCTATCTGGGAAAAGACATTTTAGGGGCCGACCCCTAATCTCCTTATTGGGGCCAGATAACGAAAATTTTATGATTGAATATTGTTTTAAAACATCATTCTAAGCATCTTTTATTCTATATTGCTTTTCAAAATATTTGTTCTTTTTGAGATATATTCGATCGAAGTTTTGGATTTTTGGCCCCTTAAAACCCCTAATTACGTAACGCATCATAAAAAATTTATAATGTATAGTTTTATTAGTAAAAGATGAACATTTTTGCTTCTTAAACATATTACAAAATATTTCTCAGTAAAGTGCTATGTGAGAAAGACTTTAAAGCCCTTTTGGTCCCTTATTTTTGGGACCAGCCCCTTTTTCTTGTTATCAAACGGAAGATCCTGTAAATATAAATTTTATTTGCTCTATATGTTATGGTAAAATATTTTCAGGAAAGGAGATAAAGAACGAAAACCATTAAAAATTACGTCGTTTTTTTAAACTCGATTTTCGGGTCCAGGCGAGCTTCAACGCCTTTGAAGCCAGACAACCACAAATGCCTTTAAACACATCTACAATATTTTGTCTACAATCCCTGAAAATTTAAATTCAATATCTTTTTTCGTTTAGGAGGAGATAGCAGGACAAAATGACCCTCTAAAAATCACTAAAACGTCAATATCTCCCGAACGGAAATGACGTAATTAAAACAAAAAATTATATATAAGGTTTTTATCAATATCTACAAGATCTGATTTTCACGAAAATCGGTCAAGTCGTTTTCAAAAAATCGCTTGTACAAAAAAGCGTAAGAAAAAAAAAAAAAAAATAAAAGGGAAAAAGAAACAAAGCAATAACAATAAGGTCTTCCGTTGGAAACGGAAGACCTTAATTCGCGGGCTGGGGTCAGAACATGAAAATAAAGGGCAAGAAACAGGTCAAAAGTCCCCAGAAAAAGAGCAGATTAAACAAAATACTTTTGAAACATATCATGATGCTAGGCCGTATGAAACTTGTGAACATCGACACCGAGTCCCAGATCAGGATGATGAAAAAGATTTGTTTATTGGTCAAGTTAAAGCAATAACAGCCGCACTCTCAGTGCACCTATCTTCTGTGATATCTCCTTTTGAAAGAGATGCTCAGAGATTTAAACAGTGGATCAAGGAAGTTGAAAAGTTAGAACACCTAAGAAACTTATCATGAGACCAAACACGGTAACTGTATGTTATGGAAAAATAAATAACAATTTTCCTCTGGAAAAAAATGACTTGGTTGAAGTGAACAGCATAGACAACTAGAAAACTGACCAGTCAGGAAGGGCCCCGCTATGACAATTAATATAGAGAAGTGAAAAAAACTTTGAATTCCATCCTCTTTATATTAACAATGATGAAAAATAAATGCACGGCAGAAGATGTAAAGAACTGGAATATATAGGATCTCGTGATTTGTAGTTGGATATGATTTTCATCCAACAATGAAAGTGTTTTTTTCTGGAGCCTTAGTGAGGGAATAAAACACACAAGTTGGATAAAAATCATATTATACTACAAATCATATGAGATTCTATTTATCCCATGTTTTATAGACCGCAATCAATGTTTATACTGTTTATAAAACTCTACATTATTTTACTTCATTATGCCTAGGCAAATCTCATTGTAAAGTCACAACTGTGGGAATCAAAAAATATCCAATGAGTCATATCCACGGGATAAAGTGGGTTAACATGGGATGAAATAAAATTTGTTAAAAAAACACAAAGAATTGATACCAATGCAATGATACCTAGGCTTTGCCTCTATTCAATAAATTATTATAAATCATTGTGTACGGTATTTTAACCAAAATAAAATATGAATATTATATTTTAAATCCATATTTCAAAGAATGTACACAATACTACACATCATTCAAAATTGACCTTAACTTCAAAACAAAGTTCATTTGCAGACAAAGGCAGTGCAGTAATTAATCTCAATGTGACAGATAGAGATAAAGCTTAGGATTTTCTTCCTGTGGAAGTTTAATTAATCCCAAAGGACAAATATTGCACATCCTTCCATGTATACAATGGTAACATTCTCAGCAGTTATCTCTCTTTGCCCATTCATTCTCAGCAGTTATCTCTCTTTGCCCATTCTTCTTATGCATAGTTAGGAATCTACCCCACCACCCTAGCTCCAAACCAGAAGACATAGAGAACCAAACTTAGCATCAAAATATGTATTTCTGCCTACTGAACTACCATACCAAATTTGAACTTGATTGGGCAACCATAAAAAAAGTTATTAGAAAAAAACAGGAAATTTGTGGACGGAAGAGTGACAGACGGACGGACGGACAGAAGGACGGACGGACAGAGTGATTACTATAGGGCACCCACAAATCCTTGCGTGGCCCTAATAACTGCATTATGGAAGACCCAGGACTATATTTAAAAGATGCCGTTTGTAGAGTTCGGAAAGATAAGAAAGTTCCAATGATCTTCGTTAACCAAACTAACAAAAATTTTAAAATTGCAAGAGGCTACATAGTAGGACGAATTACCGCATTAAAACAGAAGGAAATCTCAGAAATACAGACTACTCAAGACACAAAAGAAGAAATTGATGTACCTAAAAGATTTGAACACTCAATCAAAAGACTTGTGAGCAAAAACAATGATTTATTTGCAAAGAAAGACAGTGATCTTGGAGTGACTGATACTGTTAAAATGAAGATAGAAACTGGAGATCACCACCCAATAAAGAACAGACACTACCGTATACCCTTAAATAAAAGACAGATAATTGAAAAGGCCATACTGGAAATGATGGACACAAAGATTATTGAGAGATAACAATCACCTTGGTCATTTCCCTTAGTAGTGGTGAAGAAAAAGGACGGATCAGTCGGATGTGCGTTGACTTTAGAAGTTTGAATAAGATAGTGAAACCCGTATCATTACCGCTACCGTTGATTGATGACATCCTATGTTTACTAGGTAAGGCAAAATATTTCACTGCACTAGACCTAAAGAGTGGATATTGGCAAGTGAAATTAGAAGATTCAAGTAAAGAAAAAACGGCCTTTGCATGTCACAAAGGATTATTTCAATTCAACCGTATGCCATTTGGGTTGAGTAATGCACCAGCAGTTTTTCAGGAGCTGATGAACATAGTTCTTCAAGGACAAGAAGAGTTTGCTATCGCATACCTTTGATGACATTGTTATATTTTCAGAGACACCGAATGATCATCTTCGCCATATTTAAGACGTTTTCAACCGCCTAAGAAAGCATGGACTTAAAATGAAGCTAAAGAAATGTAGTTTCTTCAAGGAACAGACTGAATATCTTGGTCTCATCATTGATGAACATGGCGTTACACCTGACCCAAAGAAAGTCGAAGCTATACGAAAGTTACCAGCGCCCACTGCAGTCCGAGAAGTTCGTGGCTTTATAGGTATGTGTAGTTATTACAGGAGATTTATACCGAACTTCTCTAAGATTGCAGAACCACTGATTGACTTAACCAGAAAATATGCAAGGTTCAAATGGACACCATTATTTACACGCTGCTCAGTTTACTATAAGAACAGACCATAAGCCGCTGAAGTATATCTTAGAATATCCAATGCAAAATAAGAAAATTCAACTATGGGCATTAAGTATTGCAGGATATAACTGTAAGGTAGAATACATAGAAGGAAGATTTAACTGCTGTGCAGATCTCTTTTCCAGATTACCGAGAGTCAACCTGGAGTGTGAAGAGGAAGAACAATCAGAGCATGATGAACCAGATGTTAAGGACAATTTCTTTGAAGTGAACGTACTTAACTCCAATGCCTTTTCGCCTAAGAGATTGGCCAGATGTGAAGTTAATCAACACGACGAATTGTCAAACCCTTTATTGATCTACCAGAGGATATCAATATCAAAGAAAGTCAACAACACGACGAGCAGATCAAGAAATTGAAGAATCGGTTAAGTAAAGGAACAGCAACAGCAACCGAAGAAAAAAAGTTTTTGGAAATTGATGGTTTAATGTACTATCTTTCAGATGGAGACTCAGAAGGCCCAAAACTTCGCCTGTATGTACCACGTGAGTTAGAACTTTTAGTAGTGCAGAAGTATCATGACGGACTTGGACATATGGGAGTGGACAAAACATATGACGTAATCAGACAAAAGTACTACATACCAAATTTGTACAAAAGGTTATACTCTTATATAGAAGGATGTGTAGTATGCCAAACGAGGAGCAATAAGAAAAATCAACCTCCACTTCAAGAGACAGACATACCACCTTTTCCAGTGGCTAAAGTGGGACTTGATCTATCAGGACCATATCCAACATCCTTATCGGGAAACAAGTACATACTTTATTTTATTGACATTTACTCTGGTTGGCCAGAAGATTTTTCCGTTCCTGATAAGTCAGCTGACAACATCGTACATCTTATATTAGAAGAAATATATCCAAGATATGGCTGTCCTCTTCAAATCCTCACAGACAATGGAACAGAAAATGTGAACAAGAAAGTGGAAGAAACCTTGAAAGAATTGAATATCAATCATATCAAAACATCTTATTACAGCCCTCAAGGTAATGGTAAAGTAGAACCATTTCATAGAACTCTTCATGACGTGATGACGAAGAGAGTAAAAGACAATGCTCAAACATGGGATATTCATCTTAATCAGACGTTGGCAGCCATTCTTTTCCATCCTAACGATTCGTCAAAGTTTTCTCCATATTACCTTATGTACAACAGAGATGTCGTATTACCTCTTGAAACGTTGATGAAACCTCGAAGGAGATATGCGGGAGAAGATCAACACAAGATCGCCCTTCAAGAACAACATAAAGCTTTCCTGCTAGTACATCGTAATATGAAGGAAGCCAAGAAGAAACAGAAAGCGCAGGCCGATAAGAAAAGCAAAGACGAAAATTTTCAGATAGGTGACCCTGTCTACCTTAAGAACAAAAGGAGACAAAATAAGTTAGATAAAAAGTGGCTACCATATTATAGAATCATTGAGCAGAAAGGACCAGTTAGTTTCGTGGTGAGAGACCAATTGACTGGATTAACCACCAAATGCCATGCACGACAATTAAGACTGGCAGATATTGAGCACTGGTCCCTTTTACAAACTACTGAAGATGGTGGGAGAACTCTAAGAAAAACTAACTATGTGGTGCCACCGGAAAATGAACCGTCGTCAGAAAATGAAGACATGCAACCAGAACCATTGGAAAGAGCTATACAGTCCAAACAATGGGAAAGAGAAGGATCTTCAGACGAAGAGGATATTCCCCTAGCAGAACTTCAAAGACGTATAAGAGCTCAGAAGATCATGGATGATCAGCAGTATAAACACGAGAACGATCAGACCGTAGATTCAGAATCGGATGAGACCCGTGAGACAGAACAACGTGATGAAAATAGTGGTCAAGACTATGAAATACCCTTAGATAACCCAAATGTACCCTTAGATGAAAATATGGAAATAGATGAAATAGTCCCTAAAGTAGGTCGAGGCTTCAAACCAACCCCTAAACCGCGTTAACTAATCCCTAAGCCCCGTAGGGAAAATAGCAAACAAATGTTTGCTGTAGATTGTTTGGCAATTATGAAGGAATTAGCCAAAATAATAAACTAAACAAGTTGTATTATTGTATATGAAGATGTAAATAATCTTGAATAAGCTTAGCTTTGTTTATATTACACGCTTTTAAAAAGGTATGACAGGATGACCCCCTGTGACATTAAAACATGTATTGAGATACGCCGACTAGCAAACGCGGACTCGGCACTTCGGTTATTTGTATATATATGTGGAGATTTAACATATACTCAAAATACATGAAACAGCGACTAAGTAAGGAAACAATACGACTGATTTGAGTGTGTGATTTCAGATTATTGGTAAAAATAATCAAATTTTGCAATCGACATCTTGAGTATGAGACAAGGTTGCTCAGGTTTTTCATGGTTTAATTTCTTAAGACAAAAGATATTAAAATGTTCCCTATGAATGAACTAATGGCGGAATTGCCAGTAATTAATTTGCAACCCATGAAATTCTCATCTTGGGTGGGAAGCCCCTGGTTTTATGTGTGTTTAACTTTGGCAGTAACAATAACGATAGGACTTTGTATTAAGAAACGCAAAAATATTAAAAAGTGGGGTGGTATATGTTGTCTTGGTTGCTGGACAGGTTGTCGAAAAAGGGGTAGTGACGGAGATAAGAAAGGTTCTTCCAAAGATACTGTATTTTGTTGTGAGAATCCAGAGAAAAAGACCTCTAGCGACATTATTGAACTTGAACCAATCCCGAAAGACACTTGGATCCAAGAGAAACGCCGACGGAGCGGAAGACTCGCAACTCGCAAATTGACCAGTAACACGGGGACAATTTCGACTAAACTAGCACAACAATTACATGGAGAGGAGAAAAATGAAGAATCTCCATGGACCAAATACAATAGACCGGACCCAGAGCTGGCACGTAAATACCTGGAAGAGAATGCCGCGATGTCTACACAACAGAGGAACGCAGGAGACGGTCCGCGAGAAGTCGCCTCGCCATCAGCGCCGACCCTCTATCCACGGATGCCGATGATTGATGAATAATCAAGCTACAGCCGCGAAGAAGTTGTGTATTCCTTATGAAAGCATTGTGAAGTTTAGTGAAAATTAAAAATGTGAATTATGTAAAATCTTGTGCTAATATAAATCTTGTATTTGGTGATTCACTCTGGAGAACTTCAGGAAGAAACCGATGGACTCCGAAGCTATGACGCTAACCTCGCCCCTAAAAAGGAAGAGATATTTTGTGAAATTACAAGCATACCTTGACTTTATATATATATGTGACATTAAGTTTAACCATACTTAGTATTACTTTGATGCTGAATTACGATTATATTCAACTATGGTTATTTCATCTTGGTCATTATTGTCATACTTTATTCATTATTGTTTTCATGATTGTAATGCGCTATAATCAGGCTATATGATTTTATGTATACATCATGGTTATAGATTCGTTTTTATAGATGAATGATGTTCCAAGCCGGATGTGGAAACATGTCACTTGTTACTATCTCTTAACATAGATGTTCTGACTGGTATGTCACTAGGAAGTTTGTCTGATCAAGGGTAGATCAAGGACACTTTCCTCTTCCGGGCGCCAGGCATGAGAAATCTCCCTTCGGGATATTTCTTTTGGTTGGGGGACGTATGTAAACAGATAGCCATGCTATGACCTTGAATTGCTAGTATTACATAATGGTCTCTATGATATTTATGTGTTCCTAGATACTGCGCACTGAATAGTGCTAATGATAATTAATAGAATGAACTCTGTGAATCTTGTAGCACTCCGTAGTATTCCTAAATGATGTTATAAAACCAGGCGAATAATACGGGCATAATAATATCCAAATTGAGAGTTTAAAAACAAGTGTCATATTTGGCGACTCTGTGTCTGCAACAATAGCTCTAGTACTCTATATTGACTCATGTATTGTGTATTCTATATATTAACCTTTGTAACCTTTTATGCTATGTATGAATGAACGTATTATGAGTAAGTGATGCCTCATACTAGGTGGGGGACTCCTAGACCCAGGACTCGGAGACTCACATCCTGCATCCAGACTCTTTGATTGGCAGTTTTGACGGTTTTGTTATTTATTTAGGAATAAACTATTAATCTTAATTTTGAACACTAAATGTTCACTCATGATCGTCGTAAATGGGACTGTCCATCATAAGTAAAATGTTGTATATACCCATGTAAAATGATGTTGAAAAGATTATAGAGAGATTCCTCTTATAGAGATTCTGAGACTCTTGATTTGGGCTGCTTTTAATTGTTGTAACTATACGATCACGCTTAATAAACCCGCTTGAGAAAGAAATACTGGACTTGTCATCACTAAGTTTGAACTGACCCTCAATTGGATCCGTAAGACAGAAGGCTTACACTTGAAACGAATTAAAACCGATGTATTCTACACACATTTGATAAAAATACGGGACATTGCTCTTTTTAGAAGTCATTAATACCTTTTCAAATATATAGAGGAAGTACAGAAATGATGGTATTTAAGAGGCTGTTCAAGCAAATATCAGGTAGATATTTAAGCATACATTGCACATAAATTTTCACAGTTTTTTTTTGTTTTCCCTTTAAGGTGGCTCTATACACCCACAGTTTATTCCATTTTTCAATAGAAGACCACAAAACATATACTTATCAAATATTAAAATGATGATAGGGCTACTATAGGTATTTTTAAAGAATTTAATTTTTTTTTTTGTAAAATAATTTATAGAAAGTTATCTATCAACAAACCGAGAACATTTTTTGGTCATATGATGGATATTTCCTATGGACACCTAACAATAAATATCATACATCTTAACATTGAAAAATTTTGTTATTGCAATTTTTTTTTAGTATTTCCTTAAAACATTATTTTTTATTCTGATGACAAATCATCTGAAAAAGCTGCTTGATGTTATAAGAAAATGTATTTCAATAACTGTGACATAAAAAATTGAATGAAAGTCATTGCAAATAACCGCAAAAATTATTTTAAAATTTATTTGGTATAAAATTTGTTCAAGTAAGAGTTATCGTTCCTAAGTCCCAAGACCCAAACATTTTGGAAACTGTTCATTTCTGAGTAAAGAAAATTTCCTAAATATCATTATGGAATGATAAATAAATACATATTTTATTATAGGCCTATATAAGTGAATTTATTCCCTTTAATGCAAAACTAAGTCAGGTAAATAAAGGGGGAAATCAACTAATAGGATTTATGTATCCCAACCTGAGAGAAATTCCAAGCCTCCCTCCCATTCCCTTATGATGGTTAGGAACATCTGTCAAAATTAATGTGGATTAAAGTATAATATAATTACAATATGTTCACCGGATTAGAATTTTCTTTCACAGTATTTAACCAAAAAATATAAAATATTGGAAAGTTGAAAATTATATTGTCCTCAACGGGATTCGAACTCATGACCTACAGGTTTTCAGTGTACCAACTAACCCACTGCGCTACGCTGTAAGATGTCGAAAATCGGAAAGAAACTATTAAAAATATTGTACTTGATTTTATTGTTTATTTTGAAAAATAATACGACACAACGTGAAGGTGTCACATCACTTGTATGTAATGATTTTTTCCAATTCACGAATTAAATATAAGACTAATCATTTAACACTTTTTTTCTTACAAGAGCGGTCCCCATACAATTCGCCTTAGTTTAAATCAGACAGTACCGGAATTGCATGCTTCCAGATTTACTTTTTTGCGTGCTGCGTCATCAAAAAGTTATGTATAGAGCCACCTTAAAATAGTTTCCTTGCATTCCTTTTTGACCCACAATGGTGTACCAAGCTGTGAGCTTTAACGTCAAATATATTGTCTTTGGTTAGAATCAGTACTTTTGATTAACAAAAAGAATATTTTGACTCCTTATTGATAGAATAAAATCAGTGGGAAAAGCTTGCGTGAAAAATTTTACACACTAGATAATACCCCGCGCAAGCGTAGGAATTAACACTTTACACATTACTATCATATGATGCTTAATGTGTTGAACCATATTTTTGTTCATTTTTGTATATACTTTGTCCGAATTTTTCCTTATCTTATTATCTTATTTTCAAAATTCAAATAAAAAGCATTGTTGGATGTTTTGAGGAGCAGGCGGAGATGAAAAATCTAAACGTTAATGGATAATATAAACATGTACTCGCCTTTATCATATTTTTTGCGACTGGCTGAATAAATAAACTTTCAATATAATTTGTATTACCCTCCAAAATAAGAATATTAGATAAACGGCTGGTTTGAAAAACTATCTGGGGGGCCCTGTTAAACTTTTAGACGTAGAATACAATAATATGTTCATTATTGTTCACAAATTAACGTCTAAGGTTTCAACCATCCTGTTATGGCATGAAAAGTATGAAATTAAAACACGCTAGGTTATGCATTTTTATCCATTTGCATGCATATTTTAAACCAAAGATGTGAGATTTAAAGTAACTGACCGATGGTTTAACTCGCCCTAAACTTTCCGACCTGGGTTCAATAAGGTAACTCG
This sequence comes from Magallana hongkongensis, assembly GCA_015776775.1. Lineage (NCBI taxonomy): Eukaryota > Metazoa > Mollusca > Bivalvia > Ostreida > Ostreidae > Magallana > Magallana hongkongensis. Next base: position 8,127,177 of record CM027471.1, read on the forward strand.
TTTCTGGGCCGCCTTTTCTGGAAATTCTTTCCATTAATTCTAAAATCGCATTCATTGTTCCATTTTATCTACATGTACATGTATTTACTTTTTGTATTAATAGAAGTCCGATCCAAGGTACCTGCCCGCGATGCATGATGAACTCGTCTTGCACTTTTCGTTAATTATTGAATCTGCGTTCTTGTTTACCCCGTTCTGGAATGTTCTCAAGCAAATGTATATCAAAACTAAAATAGCTCACTAAATAAACGAATCGACTCATTTTTTGTATTCAACATTTGTCAAATCCTAACTTCTATGTACTCTCTAAATAGGCTCATACACAGGGCGAAAAACAATCTTTAAGCAAGTCCTTAAAGATGGCTTAAAGGTGGCGTAAAGGTGGCCTAAAGGATATACAATCTTTCAGCCACCTTTAAGTCACATTTAAGCTGAGCTTATAGGTCCTTTATGTCCAAACTTCTTTAAGTCACCTTTAAGCCATCTTAACATTAAAACACGCTAGGTTATGCATTTTTATCCATTTGCATGCATATTTTAAACCAAAGTTGTGAGATTTAAAGTAACTGACCGATGGTTTAACTCGCCCTACACTTTCCGACCTGGGTTCAATAAGGTAACTCGTTTCTGGGCCGCCTGTTCTGGAAATTCTTTCCATTAATACTAAAATCGCATTCATTGTTCCATTTTATCTACATGTACATGTATTTACTTTTTGTATTAATAGAAGTCCGATCCAAGGTACCTGCCCGCGATGCATGATGAACTCGTCTTGCACTTTTCGTTAATTATTGAATCTGCGTTCTTGTTTACCCCGTTCTGGAATGTTCTCAAGCAAATGTATATCAAAACTAAAATAGCTCACTAAATAAACGAATTGACTCATTTTTTTGTATTCAACATTTGTCAAATCCTAACTTCTATGTACTCTCTAAATAGGCTCATACACAGGGCGAAAAACAATCTTTAAGCAAGTCCTTAAAGATGGCTTAAAGGTGGCGTAAAGGATATACAATCGTTCAGCCACCTTTAAGTCACCTTTAAGCTGAGCTTATAGGTCCTTAATGTCCAAACTTCTTTAAGTCACCTTTAAGCCATCTTTAAGCCGCAGTTAAGCATCTTTAAGTGGCATTTACGCTCCCTTTAAGTTGTCTTTAAACCATCTTGAAATTCCCTTTAAGTCAAGTTTGATCAAGCAGAACAAAAAAAAAAACAACATATATTAAATGTAAAAGCGCTTTTATAGGGATGGGAGGGGGTCATCCGAATGATAATATAATTTCCAAGGAAGGGGGGGGGGGTGTTTCAGGCGGTTTTAATTGTCCCTCCATTTAACACAGATCGCTATCATTAACACCGCTCCGATGGACACAGATTGTCGTTATAAAAGTCTTTATAATTTTTGTTTGGGTTTCAAAATTATTGTAGGGGTGAGTGCAGTCTCTGTGTCTTAATCTGTGCATAAAACTAATTAAAGTATGTTTGTTTCCTATTATAAATTAATCGGTGAAAAAAAAATCTCTCTCTCTCTCTCTCTCTCTCTCCGTTCATCCGGTTATTAAACAAAATAAAGACAATGAACCAAAAATGCATGATTTAATTTGGTAATCGGTTTATGGTTTGTATTTTTTTTTCAATTTTCATTATTTCTAGGTCTAACTCTAGATCTGCTAGATAAGTGTTAGATGAAAAGACTCTCAACTGCCTTTGTTATATCGGGCAGGATATTACTGCTTTGTTTGTATAGACGTAGTTTTGTTCGTTTGTGTATATCTAATTAGAGTCTATTGTTAGTCAAACTTAAGAAAACCCCTGGAACTAACACAGAATATACAAGATATACACAACAGTTGTGTCGTGTGCCCAGGAGCACGGTCGTGTATATCTAATTAAAGTCTATTGTTTGTCCAACTTAAGAAAACCTCTGGAACTAACACAGAATATACAAGATATACACAACAGGTGTGTCGTGTGCCCAGGTGCACGTCAGGGTTTCTAAAGGCGTTGAATCTTAGTATGTACGAGTATACGATAAGTCTAGTGAATAAAAGTTACTTTACATTTGTAATTCATTTTCAAAGTATTATTTCCTAGCTCTGGGTTTCAAAAATGTTATGTCTACAAATTAACGATACATGTATGTAAGAGTAAAATCTTGAGGCTAATTAATTAATGTATTGGTGATCATAAATAGGGGTTAATTTTTTAAATATATGTATAAGGGTAAACATGTCACATACCCGGCCTGGTACATCATACAATTGTATGTACAAGTATATGTATACATCATTTGCAATTGCCACATGCAGTAAATAAGTCACCGGTAATTGGTAATATTGTATGTTATAGAATTAATAGTTTAAAAATCATGTATACAATTAAATATATATTACATACTGGAACGGCGCCGCGATCATGAAAACCGGGAAATTGCGGGAAATTGAACAAATACCCTAATAGTTTCAATGCATTTAATAAAAGAAATGATTTCATTTTCTTTCTTACATTTTTATAGCTATAAGTTAGATGAACGTATATCTACTCGGTTTAAATTTATTAACTAAGAAAGCTCGAAAGCCTACTAGTGAGCCTAACGGTTTCCATTTAGGTATCATATATTTTTGTTCACTGAAGACCAAGTTCCGTATTTCATTCTAAATACATGCATGCATGTAATTTATAAATTAAATATAATTGATTGTTACAAACTGAATGGTTTGTCAATGGTTTGTCAAAATCTTTTCAAGTAAACACATTCAATACATTGATTCAATATCCACTCATATATACGATATATGGACTTTTTTTTATATTTTATTTTCTAGAACAAAAACCGTTTTTAATACCTTTCCTTTCATAACGTTAATACATTTTGTTGGTAAATTAAGCACAATATTGAATTAATTTTTTTTAATGACTTAAAGGTGGCTTAAAGGTAGCTTAAAGGTGGCTTAAAGAAGTTTGGACATTAAGGACCTATAAGTTGTCCTTAAAGGTGGCTTAAAGGTGGCTTAAAGATAGTCTTTAAGCTGCCTTTAAGCCATCTTTACGCTTTCTTTAAGCCACCTTTAAGCAACACATATAGCTTAAAGGTGGCTTAAAGATCGCCTTTAAGCTACCTTTAAACACCTTTAAGCTATCTTTAAGGAGGACTTAAAGATGGTCATTCATCCTGTGATAGTAGATATATTCATTCTTTACGTAATCATTCAATATTATTTCATTGCAAGTATATTTTTGAAGCAATCTATCCCTGTCTTAGATCCGCCAAAGCCTGTCCACCACCTTACTTTCATTTTTGCTATTTCAGGCATGCATATCGAAAATAAAAGTAGAATTTTTATTAATTCCCAATAAAAACTTATCATTTAAATTTCAATCATACCTTACGGATATCATCACGCATGTGTTGAAACATCAAAGGTTTAAGCAAGTACTCTGGTGCGAGTAGTTTATTTGCAAAATTCCTTGATGTATTAGTATAGAAGTACATTTTTTCAATCTTTGATAATATCAGTTACCTCCCTTGTCAAATGAATGTTTGGAGGCTTAAACACTTTAGAAAAAAGAAATAAAAGCAATGAATTTTCAACTATGAATAATTCATATTTATGAGAGGATTTTTTACTCTGAAATATATTTTAAAAATATATTCAGTTCGGGTATATTTCAAAACAAGTGTAAGCAAAGATGGCCACCGCTAACGTCTGTGCACAGCATGCTGCCAGAGGAGATTGTTTTTCGTTGTTTATGGTGAAATTGTCCCTCAATTACCATTGGAGGTTAAATCAAGTCGAAAATAATAGTAAGCATCCAGAACCTTTTATTGAAGCTGAGATGAATTACTGTTACCTGACGAATTTCAACAAGTCGGCCAACAAACTATGGGTACATTGATATACACATCCACTCCTCAAAGAATAAAGTACATGTAAGAGGTGTTCACCTGATGACGACAAAGTAATTGTTATTTCTTGAAATAGGGGTAGTTCCAGTTGGTCAAGTAAATAATATGCATAGGAGAGAGAGAGAGAGAGAGAGAGAGAGAGAGAGAGAGAGAGAGAGAGAGAGAGAGAGAGAAGTTGAATGAACTTTTCTTCAAGAATCATGCACTGATTGTCATATGATCATGGATTGGATTTTGGAATATAGTTTAAAGGGTGTGTTTCAATACATTCTGTCCCATTTTTATTTTTAGCTGCTCATCATACATGGATTAAAAAAAATGGATTAGTATTGGGTATCAAAACAACGGGGAAGGGAGGATTTGTGATGACGTCTGACTGTTCTGCTATATTCATTGTAACAATATATTTAGGTCTTAGGTGTGACTTAGTCTCACTATATAAATGATGTCTACTTATGTTTATTTTTACCGAAAAGTTAATCACCTGTCTTGAATATCAAAAAGCTACCCGACTGAAAGTAGAGGTAACATTTGTTGGTTCTCTTTTAAACAGTTGTATGCATTTATTTTGAAACAACTAGACTTTGACCAGTGCATGCATGGGTTGACATTGCATATCGGATATTAACGAAATAGATACATCGACACACCGTATTGTTGACATTTACATGACAAAGCTTTAAGCCTGCAATAATACTATTTATTTCACTACACTTTCCTTAGAGTAATCTGTGTTTCAGGAAAGGCCCTTACCACAGTTAGAATGCCTTCCATATAACCGTAATGTAACAGAAAAATGAAGTTGCATTGAAAATAACAGTCAAATAAATTAATCATAATGAACTTTTTAGACTGTAAATACTAAAATTTTATTCAATACATGTATAATGGAAGAATTCAATGCCTTTTCACCAACGTACACGTATTTTCTTTGCTACAGAGACAATACACGGAATGGATTCTATCGTAAAACCGGGCCCGTAGGACATTTATCATTTTAACGATAAAACATTCTATCTTCACTCTCCTAAGGAATACAATGTGAATTTTTTGCATGGAATCAAATATTTTTTGCCACCACGAAGACAAAAGTAAGCACTAAGTTGCTTTGTATAATTGCTATTTTATAATTTCTCTCATAAGAAATCATAAATATATATGAACAGAATATAGAGCACATTTCCAATAAAAATGTTCTTGTTTTTATATTATTGTTTCTGAGTTTATTCATGGAAATGTTATATTGTTGAAACATAAACTAAAGATCCCTTTAGCGTGAATGTATTGCACACGCGCCTAATTGTAAAATCCGCAAAATCCAAATGAATTCCGGGATCTTTTGAGGAATTTTTGTTGATTATTCATTAGCGAAGCTAAATTGAGAAAAATAAAAACAAATTGGTAATCTTCAAGTACCAATGATGTTAAAAATATATAAAACAAAAGACAGTACACTTCCGATTTATCGGCATTAAAGCCCAAAAATTCCAGTCTATTAACTTAATATAGTAGTATAGATGTGGAAATAATGGATCCTACGGATTTGTGCATTATTGAATTTTTATACATGTAGTTGTTTTGTTGAAAAATCAAACAAAAAACCATCATTTTTTTCAGTACCATTACCAATGATACTTTGGATTTGACCTTTTTGCACAATTTAATAAAAAAAAATTAATACAGCTTAATATTGTTATCCTTCCAAGTTTTATACCAGTTTAAGAAGAAAATATGAGCTAATACGTATTAAAAATGGAAACACACAAATAAATTGAATTTTAAAAAAATCATTCTGTTTTACCGTGCAATAATTAATATTTCTGAATCAGTGATTAACACACTAAGAATCTTTATTCTCAGATTTATGTACCTTATGAAATAGTGAAAAGCCTGAAATTTGTTTGAATGTATACTAGACCATCTAAATAGTGAAATGTTCAGCTAATTTTATTTAGTTGTGAATAGTTTTAGAAAAATTAAACTCAGTTTTGAACAATTTTATTCAAAATGACCTTTTTGCACTTAAAACTTCTAAAAAATGTTGGTTTTAAAAAATTTTTCTTTCATTTTTAAGCAATCCCTTTTATAAAGACATAAGTATGTATTAAAATATAGTTAATATTAACTTGATTTTCAATGTTAAAAATGTGTAATTTTGTGCAACTGCTTCTACGAGACCGATGCTGTTTTCACTGAAATTATATTTTGTTCCTAAAATGTCATTACCCAGATTTATAAAGATGCCTCATTTTGACCTTTATTGAAAATTCAATGAATTTTATAGAAATTTAAAATTTACATTCAAAAAGAAGAGCTTTATTTTCAAAAATATGCATCATTTTTTAAGGGATATATTTTTGTTTGAAATATATTTATACTTTAAAAGCAGTCTAAATTAAAGTACCAAATGTGTTTAAACTATTTTTATGATTTTTTTAAAGTTTTCATAGAATTAAGTAGTGTTACAACTGATCAAACTTCATAACATTTTAACCCCATCTGTGACCTTTTTGCATTAAAAATTGTCCCAAATTCAAATAAGGACATTTGTCTGCCTAGTTAGGCATACTATGAGCTTTTTCTTTCACACATACTACTATCATGTTAAAAGGTAATGCAAAATTATCTAAAACAAAGTGTCTTCCATAATCATTTTAAAAATAACACTTATAATATCTAATTAAGTTATAGGTATATTAGTTCACATTTTTAATTCTCTGATTCAATTCATATATGTCTTTTTAAAAATATACTCACGGTTACGCATGTAAATGAAGTAGAGAAACATAAGTAGCATCATAAAATGTATGAGGCAGATCAGAATGTAAAAAACTTTAGCAAAAACCGATTCCGTCCTACAAAATAGAAGCAAAATCATTAGATTTGGTCCAATGTTTTGTATACAGTATTACTTCTTGAGATATCTGAAAAAGAGAACATATTCTTTATCTAAATATTCAATAGTTTCGATATTTAATACTACAACATAGTAAACAAAATATTTCTAGCATCTTCTGTTCTATATTGCTCTGAATATTCATTTTTTTCTTCTTTTTTGGAGGTATAAAATTTTGTCTTTTGCCTCTTTTCAATCCATATTTATTCAACAGATATTAAATTAGTATACTGTATCGGTATATAAAACTGTAAGATTAACAATTTTAGTCGTGTGATATCTAACAAATGATTCAACAGTATAGATATATGGACACAGTTGTTAAGTTCTCAAGGCCCCAAAATTAAGCGCCAACCCCGTTTTCCTGATATCATATTAAATATTTGTTTGTCTTATTACATGGTATTATATCCTTATAGAAATTATCTGAATGAAGAAATATTACTAAAAATGGGTAAAAATATGTTATCGACGTTTGAGTCTCATTTCGTCCCGATATTTCTTGTCTTTCGCGAGAAAAATTACGGACTAGTTTTACTTTCAAATATTTTTCCTATAATTAAAAAATCATAAATGGTCTGGGAATTTTCTGCGCAACATTGATAAAATTAAAAAGAAATCAGAAAATAAATAAGAATTAGAAATGTCCATTTAAAACATTTAAAGTCATATAAAATTCAAATCCTTTCTTATCATCTGTGAGAAACTATCTTAATACAATTTCAAGAAACAACATAAATAATAAAATGATATGATCTCGCTGCGAGCAACAGACATGTCTCTGTCAACTTATGAATATTATATTATTGTATATATGTCCACATAAAGACCTACATGTGCGAGGCCGGCACCGATGAAATAAACTTTCTTATAAGTAGAAAGTTAATAAATAAGTTTGTCGTTTTAAACTGTCAGTGAATTTTACAATATCAAAACAATTTTGATTCAAACTTGTTTGACAAATTCTCAATCGTGTTGTTATTAAAAATCAAAGTACTGAAGTACTGACTGGAGTTGATTTCATCGAGTATTATTTATCTTAAACTCATCGATATGTTAATTTGCTTGGGAAGTAGTTTATACATCAGTAATCTGTATTTGAATTACGCACATTTTTTTATAATATGAATTCTCGGACTTTTCCGACAAGGATTTCGAGAAAACCTTTAAGGAATCATGTTGTGCAATATTTAAAAATAGAATTGATTTCATCAATTATGTATTGGTATTCGAAATATTTAAAAATGTATGGATCTAACCAATCATGAACTCTGGTCCCGTTCAATCAGATGCTCGGCTATCTCCGTTAATCTCCGACAAGTAAGAGATACCAGGTCATGTGATAGCTTAATGATGCGACTTCTAAATACAGACTGACTCTCTGCCTGTCGGAGATGTACGTATTTTTTAAAATCTGACTATTTCCAAAGTCGTGTCGGAGGTGATAATTTGTGCTTAGGTCTAACACTGTTTCAGTTTCGGTTTGCCAGAGTAACTGCATAGGAGAGTTGATTAAAATCAACTCCCAAAAGCCATCTTATTCTTTCAAATTGATATCGTTGAAAATGTCTCTGTTTAGTGGCAATTTTTTTTATAAGTCATAACAACATGTCTTAAAATAATTTAAGAGGCCAGCTCCGCTACTTTCTGATAGGAATCGCCAAGACAGTTTTGAAATGAACATGTTTATAATTAAATTCTGCAAGACCATTATGGTTATAAAATATTTTTTTTTTCCTTTTTTGTTTGAGGGCTCCGTAATGTAATGGTTTCAAGATGCTGGTCCATCAAGATCCCTAACTGCGTAACATATCAAAGTAACAAAAACTCACACTGCGCATTCACAATTTTTGCTAATCCTGAGGTATGGATTCTGCTTTGTGGCATATGTGTAACATTCTTGATCTGTTGAATACAAATAAGTGCACATGTAGCAATTAGCAAATAATTAGGAAGAGAATGCTGTATCTAATTGTCATTTAGGCATACAAATTATCGTATATATATCTATATATATATATATATATATATATATATATATATATATATATATATATAGATATAGATATATTTCAATTGTAACTGGCTTTAAAAAAATACACACAAGAAACACTCACTACCCCTACCCCCCCCCCCCCCCCCCCCCGAAAAAAAAAAAAACAACAACAACCAAACAAACAAATATGCAAATACACGACGTTTGGTTGTGTGTGAAGCCGCAAATTTAACATTACAAGTAATTGAAACGAAATGCATTTTTTTTTATAATATCTTGTGTAATACTTGGCATTACAAGGCAATACTTTGCATTACTATGTTTTTTATATTCATATTTTGAATAGTGAAGAATTTCTGGGAAAGGATCACTTTATTAAAATTATTTAAAGAAGAAAGAAATAATTCTTGGTGAAGATATTATAGTTCTATTACGTTAAAAAATCCATTTTTACATAGACACTATTGCAAGCTATAACATCACTTTTTGAAGAAAAAAGTTCAAAAGTGATGCTGTTTAGAGTTTGAAATTATTTTTTAAAAATACTCGAATTAGGTGTGTAATAATCGTCTGGTAATCTAAGTTTCGATACAATCTATTGCTTTTAGAACTGCTGTAAACCCTCAATCCCATTCTCATAGCTGTGTTCATTAAAACTAAAAGTTAAAATTTTGATGATACTCGAATTAGGTGTGTAATAATCATCTGGTAATCTAAGTATCGAAACAATCTTTTGTTTTTAGAAGTGCTAAAAACTCTCAACCCCCTTATCATGGCTGTGTTAATTAAAACTAAAAGTTGAACTTTTGATGACAATAAAGTGAAACAACAATATTGCATAAATCATTACATTTGAATCTAACATTGAACATGAACCTGCACTAGATACTTAATTTTAAGAGGAAAATTAGGTAATGGTTATGTAATGGCTAAATCCAGATAATAATGGTATTGGAATGCATAAACTTACAATGTAATTTGCCCCAAGCTTGCTTAGCAGTATACATGTATGTCTGCTTAATATTACAATGATTGTGTGTTCGTGTGTTTGCATGTATGCGTGACTGTGTTTCTGTGTAAGCATGTGTTTGTAAGTTTAATTGTATGTATGTACACGTGTGTGTTTTCGTGTTTAATAAACGCATATGGTGTGATTTTAGTTAATCCGAAGATCTGTTTAATGCTTACATTTATAAGCCGTGCTTGAATCATAAACATCTGGACAGGAGGATGTGTGGTTCTTACACGATTGGTAGAGATTTAGTTCAATGCTGTTTTTCTGATTGTCATAAGTGGGACAGTGTCCACCTGGAGAAATAAAATGATGCAATCTATATAGAGTTATATAGTCAGAATATTCTACGGAATATAACAATAAACTTTAATGCATTGTTCAAATTATACCACACCTGTTTGACATGATCACAATAAAAAACACTTGTTTAATATCTTCATTTGAGATGCCACACTATTCACATTTTGCATTTTTGCAAAAAAAGAACCGGTACTACATAAAATATTGGTAAGCAAGTTGTAATTGAATTCATTCGAACTCTTTTCATATATGTTATTCATATTGTTTGTATAGATAATGGGCCAATATTATTTATTGACACAATGATTTCTGCTAAAATAAGATTGGTGGCAAGGAGGTTTAAGCTTTCTTGACAACATGTTTTTGCAGAAAAAATTACATTTTGTCTCTACGATAAAGTAAACACCGTTATGAAAATTGAATGCATTAAAAATTGTTTCTATGAAAAACACAGTATTTTATATCATACAATATACTTTTTTCCCCTTAATTACATTTTGAGTTACATGATACTCACATAACCAATTGGATCTATTTAAAAGAATATCCGAAAATTCTTGTAATGATCTATACACACCATTTTCATTAAATATATCTTTCATATCAAATATAAAATTCGACTAGCTATTCAATTCTTAAAACATAATTTTTTATCATTGTACATGTATTAAAACAAATTGTTATTTCACAATGACTGTTCTGCAAATTTACGTCAGATAAATTTTGAAAAAAATACTGTCTTTTTAGATTCATTTAAGTAACTTAATATTTCTTTATAAAAAAATGGGCAATTTAGATATTTATGTAACGTTTTCAGTTTTTAAATGAGACAGTGAAAGTACATAAATAAAATTCATTTTCATTACAATTAAGTAGCTGTGTACATTATTGTTAATGCCAATTTTTCAATAAGTCAATCGTTTTAAACATGATGCTTTAAGGACTTATAGTTTTAGCTTTATATCTACTGGACCAATACCGCCATTATATTTTTTATAATTGTATCTTTCCTGATTATATCACGTTTATTCTATATGAAATTAAAAATACTATTTTTTTTTTAAATATGTTTCAAATAGTTTTCTGGAATACATGTTTGTACGATTGAACCAACAAAGATTAGCTTTGATATGCCAAAGGAGTTCACAACAAGTTTTTAGTAAAATCGTTAATCTTTTTTTTCCATGATTCGGATACTTTTTCCATAACTTCATAAATTTTAAACCAGTTAAGATTATATCATTGTTCCTTGCTATGTCCAATAAAGAAACTTAGACAACGAACAGCATTGTTTACGCTAATATTACACACTTCTTTGTATCTGTCTTTGAGAGTTCCTAAGAGTATGCACTGGGTTTTTTTTTTATTGATATTTGATCTATTTTCTGGTGACTTTACATTTTCAAATCGAGGTTTACATGATCATGTTGCATTTCTTTTATGTCCGTAGATGTGAAATTACGTTGAATGCCTGATATTTGATTATTAGTTTTTAGCTTCAAAGATATTATTTCTGCTATGAAAATATACAACAGCTGATATTGGACAACCACGTTTTTGAAACCTAAATTCTAAGAATATAATTTCTGTACAAATGTTTACTCAGGTAATAACGTTTTTAAGAACATGAAATTAAAGTTATATACCACCGAATCAAATGATTTTTCAAAATATATGAATAAAAGAATACCATGATTTTCATGTTTCATGTAATATTATAAAAATAGTGCCTGTTTGGGAGGGTAACAGTTGAAATTGACACCCCGAGAAATGGTTTTCGAGGGTTGTCAATTTCAACTGTTATCCTTCCAAAACAGGCACTATTTATTTTGTTATACTGAATGTCTTTTTTAAATTTTTTAAGAAAATTTTACTGCTTTTATATAGGAATAACGTGAATTCTACAGCGAACCGTACGCGCATAATTTTCGCGCATGTAACTTTTTTAATGTTACCCGTTGCCAAGTGCTTTGCCAACGCTGAGGGCAATAGTAAATATTATTAACTGCGTCTTAACCAATCAGATTTCAGTATTTAACATGAAAGTATAACAATAATAAATATAGAAAAAAGCTCTAGCATTTATTTCAATAAATCGCCTTTTCATGTATACGTATTGGTTTTTGCTTATTAATTTATCAATAACTTTTTGAAATCGTCTTGCAAGTACGAATTCAAGGCTATACTTTTGTATTCTGTATTTGTAAAACTTAACAGTCTATATTTTTTAAATCGTTTTATTCCCTTTCTTGAATACAAGTGTAATACATGTAAGAAATATGCGACGTAAAAAAAGCATTTTTTTTTTTATTATTTTTTTTTAATAATTTATTTCTTTTTCAAAGAAACAGACATGCAAAACAGACATTCAATCATACACACACACATACACACTTATGAATAAACACTGAAATTTATTATTTTGTGGTTACTTGCTTACATGGGGAAAAAATTAAGTATAGAAAAAAAATATTCATGATACAGTGTAATAAAAATAAATCAGATATCAGCACCCAAGATATCTTTCCAACTATCCCAAAAGTTTTCAAAATATTGTAGTTTACCAGTTTGTATTGCAGCATATCTTTCAATATTGTATTTTAGTTTTAAGTGATAAAGGAAACCAATCAGACATGGTGTCTTATTTGACATAAGACAACAAAAAATATATTGTTTCATATACAGAATTATAAAATTAATTACTTTGTTACGAAATGACAATGGAAGTTGGCCAAGTATAATATTAGACATATTAAATCCAATTCTTTCAGAGGTCTTTCTATAAATGTATAAACTAAGTTCACTCCACAGGGTATGTATTTTCTCACAGGAAATAAAAACATGTATTATTGTTTCCACATTGTTTTACAAAACCCACATGTGTCAGTATTTTTAATATTGATTTTTTTAAAGTAGTATCTAACTGGAAGAATTTTGTGTAAAATTCTAAAGTGAAGCCATTGTACAGAAGAATCTTTGGTAGTTTTAAAACAAATCTTAAAAATATCATATACAGTAAGATCTTCAACATCATAATCAACCAGATCTGTTTTCCATCTGGTTACAGCAATTGGAACAACCACATTTTCGTTCAAAACATTGTAAATAATTTTTGTACACTTTTCATGGAGTATGATTGTTTGGAAAAGAAATGGTATACATGGATTAGGATTTCTTTGAACAGAAGTCCTGTCAATGTTAGACATTTTAAAAAACTTAAAAATTGCTGATTTAACACTGTTGTATTGCATTATACATATATTCTTGAGATTGTATTTACATTTAAATTCTTCATAACTTAAAAAATTACAATTTTCATCATAAAAAATCTTGTATGACCTTTACACCATTCTTGTACCAGGTTTTTATGAAAACATATTTATTTGCTATGAGTATTTTTGAATTGTACCACACCGGAGAATTTAAAAGATTATCTTTTGCCTTTGGGTGATCAATATAGGTAATAATAAAACATAACCATGAATTTAACACATCTTTCCAAAAATCATTGTTTACCTTGTGTAAACATTCAATTACAAAACTATCACCAAAATCAAACAAATTCTGTAAACACTCATTTCCATAAATGGTAAATAAAAAATCCATCCATGGTTTGTGTGATTTTGTAAGCCTTTTTATCCATGAACATTTGAGAGATATTATAAAATTGTTAATGTCAACCATTTTCAACCCTCCTGATGAATAGTCCTGTGTAATGACTGACCTCTTAACTTTATCAATCTTAGATTTCCACAGAAATTCAAACAAAATTTTAATAAGGTATGAAATTGTTTCTTTCTTTGGATTTGGTAGTGAAATAATTAAATGATTTAGTTTCGGTATGAGCAAACATAATAATAACAGTAATTCTACCAATGGGAGTAAGAATTCGTCGTTTCCATTGCTCTACCATAGCTATAATTTTTGGAATTTGTAAATTATAATTCATATCGACAATATAATGAAGATTTACTGAGAACTGAATTCCTAAAAGGTTGAATGTTGTTGACCCCCAATCCAATTTCCATCTTGTGTGATGATAAACCTGATCTGAAATGTGTAAACTTTTTTGTCTGGATTTAGAACTTTATAATAATCGATAAGTTGCAAATCTTCCATAATTTCTAAGACTTTACTACGAGCCTTAGGGTTATTTATTCCAGTGTAATTACAAGTATCAAGCGAAGGATTTAGAGTTAGATTAAAATCACCACACAGTATGAAATAATCATTGTCAAATTCTAAGAAAATATCTCTTATATTTTCATAAAAACTAGGGGTGTCAATATTAGGCCCATATATATTGATAAGTGTTACTTTGTTTTCTTCAATGATTAGATCCAATGCAAGCAAGTTACCATCTGTGTCCTTTTTTTCTCTTAGGATTTTGAATTCAAAATTGTTGTTAAAAAGTATGCAGACACCTCTTGAATTTGACAAATATGAATTAAAAACGCATTTGTATCCCCACTGGGATTCAATGAATGGTTTGTTTTCATGTATAAAATGAGTGTCCTGAAAACAAATAATAGAGTATTGTTTTTGTTTATAATAATTTAAAACATCTTGACGTTTGTTAAAAGTTGCTAGCCCCTGGCAGTTCAACGTTGCTATTGTAATATTACCCGACTGTGGTATCCTAGGAAAATTGTGAAGAAACAGAAAGTAAATAAAAATGACAATTTAAAATTAAGCAATTACCACTTACCAGACGATCATTTGACAAATACATAAACACACATTCACACAATCATCGTTTTTTAAGTATGACGATCCCGATCTCGTTAGGCAATACACATTCACAGTTCAGTTCACTTCGATCCCGATCGAATTTCCGCACCCCGCCGCATTACCAACCTCTAGTGTTTTTTCAGCTTCTTGTCAATCGAATCAAGTATGTCGAATTTATGTCGCACACCTTGGTTATCTAACGCGAAGATCTTGCCGTTATAATACCAGGAGCTTTGTATCCGTTCGTCCTTGTTCAGTTGTCGAAGGAGTTCTGCGTTCTGATGGGTAATGTGGTCGTACATTTTAAAGTGGCTTTTCACACCATCTTTTGATCTGTGTTTGATTATTTTAATTTTCGAATCACTGTTCCTCAGTTTGGCAATAACGGGGCGAATCCTTCCCTGTTCCCCTGGGATACGGTGTATTTCAAGGATATCGCTGGGTTTCTACGGTTTCGCCTGTCGTTTGTTTCATGATGGCTATCAAGTCGGAGCGCAAGTGTTCCTGCGCCGTTTCCTTCCACCCTATAAACTTGATGTTGTTTTTTCTGAGAGTACTGCATATTTTGTTTGCCTGAGTGTATGCTGTCACGGTTAGCGATTTATACTTTGGCTTTTAGATATCGTAATTCTGCTAGCTGCTCGTGAAATTTCTCCTTCAGGTCATTCATATCCATATTCATCCCGTCGGCTGTTTCTTTCGTGCGCGACTCGAATATTTTGGATTTTTCATCTATCTCTTTGATAAACTCGTCTTTCACCTGTGTAGTAACGGTAGTTGAGAGTTCTTTTGTCAGTGTATCCTTCACCTCTGTGATCACCTCTGCTATGATTTCTTTCTTGAGCTCCCCCTTTATTTCCGAGACAATGTCCGTAACAATATTTTAATGTCGTCTTTTTTCATCTTTGTTGCTTGGATTTCCAACAGACTTTCTTGAATAGATTTAAGTTCATCAAAGACATCAGTATTAATGGGTTCAGTATCGGAACTACTGGTTCTTTGTACTTTGGACGGCCTTTTGTCCGAAATATGGGCGCTTTTGATAGACGACGACACCGACTGTAAATTTAATTGCACCAGTCGTTTGTCTGAAACCTTTTCACTCTTTTTTTCTAACTTTTTTTCTGGTTTATCTGATTTTTCTGACTTGTTCTTTCCTTCCATATTTACGGACATTTATTGCAAATAAAAAAAAAGAATGACTAAGAAAGTTCGATGAGTAGGTACTCACGGTTTTGCGGTTAAGCTTCGTAATGGTCACAAAGAATTGTACAACTTTCCAGTAGGATTCACAGACTGTAAATCACACACCATGTACAAAATACAAATCACTACCTTTTCTACTGTTGTAGAAATATTTAGAAGCTTTAGTAACGTTTTTAAGTGACGAAAAAGGCAATTTCTGCGGAGCGCTTAAAAGACGTTAGGCTATTACCATCACGTGACCGGAAGTCAAAAAAAAAGAAAAAAAGAAAGACATTTTTCATGATTATCAAAATCGGATAATAATACTTCATAAATAAGAGCCATTATGACTCCAAAAACATATATAGCATTTTTTTTCAATAAATCGCCATTTAAAGTATATTGGTTTTTGCTTATTAATAAATCAATAACATTTTGTAATCGTCATGCATATACGAAGGCTATACGTTTGTACTCTGTATTTGTAAAACTTAACAGTCTATATATTTTTTTAAATCGTTTGATCTCCTTTCTTGAATTAAAGTGTAATAAGAGATATGCGACGTAAAAAAAAAAACATTTCCTGATTATCAAAATCGGATAATAATACTTCATAAAATAAAGCACAAAATGAAACTGTGCCATTCAGTCAACTGAAAACGACTGAAAGGTGACTGAATAGCATATTTGTGCCATTCAGTCACCTTTCCAGATCTTTCAGTTAACATTCAGTTGACTGAATGCACAGTTTCATCCTGTGAAGAGCCATTATGACTCCAAAAACATATATAAAAATTGCATGGCATTCCATCTAAACCCGGAGACTTGTGATTCGTCAAGTTGAAAACCGTTTCTTAATATTTGTCTATTGATAGTTATGTGTCGAAGTTTTGATTTTTATTTTCACCAAATGTCTGGCAATGAATTTTATGTAAATAGTTTGATATATTATTTCTTAGATTGACTTCCTTTTGTAAAGATTTTCATAAAACTTACACATTTTGTTCAAGATATAAGAATTTGAAGAAAATTTTCCATTACCATTACATGTATTTGTTTCATAAATTGTATTGCTTCTCTTATTTTCTTTTGAAGACTGAGGAAAAAAAGTGAACTTTTCACCTTGTCCTGTCCCCTGACCTTTCAAGTTTGTTTTTCAAGTTTTCTTTTTTTATTCATATCAATTAGGCACTTGAAAGTTTTTAATCATTTTTTTCAAATGCGTCTTCAGTGAGCTTTATCCTTATTTTTATATTATTTTTATTGATTGTTTTGCGTAATGAATAGAACAGTCTCAGATTTTTACTTCACAAAAATCCCCATCTTACATGTTCTGTCAACCGTGGGATAAACGATGTTCATGATAAACGTATGATCGCTTTAAACGATATTTGCGAACAAACTGAAAATGGCAGAATTTTAGAGAGAACACGTACAAATAAAGATTTACATGGAATTTCTTTTTAGTAACAGTTGTCGAGTTGTTAATCATCGCTGCATCATTTATAGAATGTATAAAAATGACCAGTTCATTTTTTTTTCAACTAAAATTATGAGCTTTAATGATCAATAAATTTTCTGTATTGTTAAAATTGTTTTTATTACCGAACACCCTATCCGATCGCCGCGAATATTTCAGCCCGAGATGAAATCACTCGGAAATTAGCGGGTTAAATTATATAAATCCAACTCTTGTAAATATAAAATCTATCATTTGAACATTTCTTTCTTTATAAGAAAATGATGCATTAAAAAAGAATTAGTATAGACAAGTTAAATAAATATTTACGCAGATACACATTCCGTGTACGATTTGTTAACATTGTTTTCATTATCACACGAAAAATAACGGGTTCAAAATACAACTCGGGTTTTAATTAAATATAAATTATATCATAAATAGTTTTGTTTCTGTAAAATATGATGCAACAAAATTATATTGCATGAAAGTTAATGTTTACGCAGGTATACACTCTGCGTACGATTTAATATATTCAATGTACAGGTAAATATGTTACCTTGTTCCTAAGAACATTTTCAATGTTGTCAGGTATGATTTACATATAATATTGGTTAATTTTGATCTAAAAAATTTAAAAATTAGTATCCTGACGGAATGTTGGATAGGACTTTACATTCTTGTTCGATGAATATTCGAATACGGCGCACCGAACGAGTTGCAACATAGTAATAAAGTTAATTGCTTATGAAAAGGCACGAAACGATAAACACGATAGGATAAACGGAAGAATTGTTGAAATTTAAACGATAAACCTGATAGGATCAACGCACGATAGGATAGGATTAACGCACGATAGAACAGTATACACGCACGATAGGATAGAATTAACGCACGATAGAACAGTATACACGCACGATACGATAGGATTGATACACGATACGATAGGATATGATTGTAAAAAATAACATTGCGGGTACTGTATATATATTTGCAAGCTCTCAGCAATGTTATATAGCATTCACCGTTTGCTATGCCCCCAAAACGCAAAGCAATGCCTGCAAAGCGTAAAGCACCCACAGGGACGCCAGTCCGAGGGCCAGGGAGAAAAGTTCCCTGCCATTCAAGAACAGGTAGAGGCCCCGCCACAAGCCCCAGAGGAGGTTTTACAACCACCCTAGGCACGGGCACAAGACTAGTTCCCCCAGTGGTTCACCCCGAAGTCACAACAACAACTCGGGTGAGTGCGAATTTGTACAATATTATGTAGGCTTTCCATATCAACAGACATCTGTGTACGACAACATTGCATCTCACGTACAAATTAAGTTACAATTAAAAATTAGAATTAACAATTGCATGAAAATGTTAATGGCAGACCCGATGGGGCTTGTTACATCTGCCATGACCACAACATCAAGGAAACCGAGCTTGAGTTGTTTCGATCAGGTGATATACACGTGTCGAACACTGGTAACAACATATATCTAAACAATATTCAATGGCTCTACACCATTTCATTGATGGACAATAGAACCAGTATCCAGTGGTTTCCTGAAAAGCAACTTTCTTTTGTCCCCAATCCCATGCATTTACATATGTACAATTTTTATGTTATAATTCAGAACGTTCTGATAATTGTTTTGCTCCAATGAAAGTATCAACGCTTTTGCCCAAAATTGTATTTTACTTAAAAGCATATTGTGCTGCCATACTGGGTATTGGCCTTTAATCCATGTTTTTTTCAACTTCATTTACAATACAAGGCAACTATAAATGTTTACCAGTCTCCAACAATTTTTCGCTTCATTTTTTATAAGCATCTACACAAATTATTTTATGCATTAGTTTTACATATATAATATTGAATTTTATATCAAGGGTTTTGTGGGGGACATTGTCCTAATGTCTGCTGCGGGACTGGTGAGTCCGCAGTGGTATGTGTTGACACTTTCTGTTCCAAAACCTGGGTGTTTCAACCAACCTGCTTTTAAAGCTAGGGACTAGTATATAAATTAAATCATTCAATATGGTTTATAAAATGCCAAGTTATGGCAACGTTAATTGTGCCATATTTTTACAATGTAAAAGTGGTTTTTTTTTGTATAGTGGGGCCACATCCACCCCACTCAAGTGAGGGGATGTTACAGGCTGGTGCATGTAATAATTGGTTGATAGAATAACCTTTGTCATGCAAAGTTTTAAATCAGGTAGCACTGCAGGAGACAGAGTGAGAAGGACAGGTCTCAATACCCTCCTTAGAACGCTGGGGATCGTTCAGGTTCGGGCACTGATGTTTCATACTCGGGCACACAGTGTGTCCCTACATGGGTAGTTAAACTGGAGCACTGGTCGGCTCCCTAGTTACCCCGCAAAAACCATTATGCGGTCAACATCCACGAATTGTTTGTAATAGCGGAGTAATAAATAGTTCTCATACTATTTATTATTAAGTTCTATTTTAGAATTCCTGAATGTTGCTAGGCTCTGTCATTCAAGCAAATATAACGTATTGTGGTGAATTCAATAATTAATCCTTATGGAAAGGAAAATTTAAATTGCAAAAATTATGGGCTAATTCTTTTTCAAATTTGAGTAATTTACGAAAATAAAAATAAAGAGATTATCGCGGTCAGTAAGTTTATAACTTCGGGTTCGGTATTCTATATCGAAAACGAAAGTTCTTTGTTTAAAGCAGCCATGGTGCATGACAATCAGGTCAAACTGACAGAGATGAATTTGCTTGTTGTGCAACAGTTTACGTGCGAAGTGATACTTGAAACATGCAGAATATATTTGAGCCGATTTCGTGAAGTAAATTAAGGTTAAATATTCCAATGCGTCGACATTTTAACTTGTGACGGTGGTTTTATACCTCGTTTTGAATTTCGTTTCATTTTCGTTAATTATGCTTTTTAACTTTAAGAGAAATATCGCCAGTATTTTGGGATTTTTACGTATTTATTCAAATATAGACTTCGGTAAATCAAACAACTTATTCTTTACCTGCCCCCCCCAAAAAAAAATCGGATGCACTAACAACATATAATATTATAAATAACATAGTCTATTTGGTAATTCGGTACGATCTCTACGTAATGGTTGATTAATGTGTAATGTGTAAATGAGTTCACTCGCTTCTTTGCTTGTCAATGTAAAATAAAAGGCATACAATTTTTCCTAATCACTGATTAGATTTATATTTAATATAAAAATGTCCCTACTTTGGGTATAATCAAGACTGAATTAAGAATAACAAATGATTCGCAATGAAGGAGGAAAACCTAACTTCTGCTAATATAATAGATAGACAAGTTCCTTGGACAGGTCGGCTCTATTCGGACCCCTAGCCCTGGCACTTGCTACCTTCCCTGACAAACTGTCAGCACTGTGGCTTATGACCACCCCTAATCATTAGTACCACACAATAGAACAGATTCGGGCCACTGATAGAATTGTGCTCAAACAGAAATCACACCGACTCTCAGCTTCTTTCACTTATATACACATGGGAGAGTCCACTGGAATGGTGTGTCGGGTTATTCCATTGTCAAAATTGATTAATACTAAGACTTAAGAGGCTGTCCAAGCAAACATCATGCAAATATATAAGAAATCGCACATAATTGCACATCGGTTTTCACGAATTTTTTGTTTTCCCTCTCAAATAGTTTCTTTGTATTCTCTTTTGACCCACAATAATGATGATTTGTTTAAAAAAATAATTTAAGAGGTAACTTGGACGGGAAGATATATAATTAATTCTCTTATATAAATCATTGAAACTATGTACCAAACTATGAGCTTTATAATCCAATACATTGTTATTGCTAAGGGTTTGTATTTTTTTAGAAATAAGAAAAATATTTTGACTTTTTATTGATAAATTAAAATGATTGGGAAAAGCTTGCGTTAAAAAATTGAAGACAAGTATATTTTGGTAATATTTGATAATTTCAGTTACCTCCCTTGCCAAATGAATATTTGGAGGTTTAAAAACTTAACAAAAAAAAATAAAAGCAATAAATTTTCAACTATAAATAATTCATATAAAATCAGCTCAATTGTTTATGATAGACATCATTTTTTTAACGCTCAAATATATTTTTGATAAATATTCAGTGCGGATATATATTCAAAACCAGTGTAAACAAAGATGGCCGCCTCTAACGTCTGTGCACACATGCTGCCAAAGGAAATTTTTTTTTGGTGTTTTGGCGAAGTTGTCCCGATCCCAAATACCATTGGAAGTTAAATCAGGTCGCCAATAATACTAAGCATCCCGAAACTTTTATTGAAACTGAGATGAATTACTGTTACCAGACAAATTTCAACAAGTCGGCCAACAAACTATGCAGCTATGGGTACATTGATGTACACATCCACTCCTCATAGAAAAAAGCAAGAGGTCTTCACCTGATGACGACAGAGGAATGTTATTTCTTGACAAACGGGTAGTTGAAGAGGGGTCAGGTAAATATTATGCATAGTGGAGAGAGAGAGAGAGAGAGAGAGAGAGAGAGAGAGAGAGAGAGAGAGAGAGAGAGAAAGAGAGAGAGAAAGAGCGCATTCTTACATTTTTAATTATATTTAATATCAGATGTTTACTTGCACATTTAATTTGCATTAATTGCATAAACATGCCATTAATAAATCTTGGTAAAAAGAATACAGCAGTAATCATAGAGTTTTCATGTGGTTACTATTGGGGAAATATCCTACACAATTTTTAGGTAGGTTTGTGTTGTGAAGCGGAGTACTATTTTTTCCTTTGATAGGTCAATTAAGTCTTTAATCTTCATCTGTTTAATTTTCGTAATTGAAAAACATAGCTTTGTTAAAAGTTAAAAAGAAATGTAATAAAACGACAAGTTTTTATAACATACACGGCAGAAAATATGGGATGTTTTTTGTTTGTTTTTGTTTTTGGTTAGCACAGCAATATTATTTACCAGCAGCTATTGACTTGGCAATCGGTCAGAGTACATATCTGACATGTGACAAGAAATGAAAATAAACAATTTCACACAACAGTATGATATTAGTTTTGCTTATGCTAATCAGAATATGAAATGGAATCTCTGTATGTGTTCCACAATATTTATTATCAATTTTAAGATCTTAACACTTGAAGGTACATGAATTTGTTTTATTATGTGTTTCTCTGTTTTCTTTTTTTTTTAGAGAAGTGCAAAATGAAATACTCATCTGGAAAATCCTGTCCTTCTATATCTATAAAAAAACCTACAAGATTGCTGAAAGAAAAAAAACCCATCAAGTTGGTTGGCATGATGGATCTAGATGACTTTTCCACCATCTAATATCATGGGTAAAAATGATATTCTTGCATATGAAACAGTGAAAGTGTGCCAAAAAAGAAAAAAGATCAAGAAGGGGGTTCAGGGATTCTGATTCAATTTACTATTTTCAAAAATTCATTTTGTACAGCAAATATTTAAATAATGGTTGAAGATAGAAACTTCAAACTTTCAGCAATGATAGATCTACCTTTGGAAGGATGCCCTTAGGTAAATGAATAATGTCCGTTACTTCCGGTCGTCACCGGAAGGAAACGCAAAAAATCGATTTTTTCAACTTTTCTCTTTTTTAATTTTTTCTCTAGGGTTGATAGTGACTCTTTCACTCATACAGAATATGTGATTTGTTTTAAAATCCATCAACGCATTCTCGAGATAATAAGCATCAAAGCCTTGAAGCGAGAGTCCGAGTAGCTCAGTCGTTAGAGTCCTGGACATGTGCCCAGATTTTCAGATCTGACTAACTATGTTCAGAACCTTATCTGAATTTGTCTTGGTTGATTACGTCATTTCCGGTTTTTTGTTGAGATATTGACACTCAAAGGAATTTTAGGTGGTTGGTTTGTCCAGGAGTGTTCTCATGAACTACTAACGATGCCGATTTCAAAATTTCAGGGATAATAAACAACATATTGTTTATTTGTACAAAGGCATTCATATTTGCTAGCACAAGAATCGCCTGAACTCGGTAGGGCTCGAAAATTGAGATAAAAAAGCGTTGTAATATTGTTTGGTTTTCTTAATTCTCTTTTCTAGCAAATATTTGGCTGAGACATGTAGAATAGGAAATATTCTTAAGTACAAGATCTTTTGTTTGACATTACGAAAAAGGGGCTGGCCCCTCAAATTAGGGACCTAGAACCCTTGAAAGTTTTCACTTTATAACTCAAAAACGGTTTCGATATGGCTGTTGCTGCAAAGGTTGTTCATAATGATCTTATTAATTTCGTAACAAAAATATTTTGTTCGGGTATTGCGTAATATGAGTGTAAAAAGCTAGACTTGTCATCATTCATTTGTGTTTTATTTGGCAACTAAACGGGGAATTTGGCGTATAACTGGCCTAAAGTGTACCAGTTAACATTTTTTTCTAGTGAAACACATAATTGATAAAACTTAAAAAACTCCTTCTATGCAATGGAAATTAAATTCAGTTATCAAACTGCCATTATTTTAAACCCACCACGTTGAGTGTTCATTTACATAACACGGGCCGAGGAGATAATGTGCTTGTAGACAACCGATTCGCTGTAGTCTAGGACATATGCTTCTCGTGTTTATTCGTTATCACACATTTAAATGTTCATTGATTATTTGTTAAAACTGGAAAACTGACCAGTCAGGAAGAGCCCCGCTATGACATTTAATATAGAGAAGTGAAAAAAACTTTGAATTCCATCCTCTTTATATTAACAATGATGAAAAATAAATGTACTGCATAAGATGTAAAGAACTGCAATATATAGGATCTCATGATTTGTAGTTGGATATGATTTTCATCCAACAATTAAAGTGTTAAACTGAGGGGTAAAAATATAAGGGTGCAGCTCATGGAATGAGAGTTTGATTTGATTACATTTTTAAAAAAAATGAAAATTATAAGTAACAACTAAATTAAATGTGTACATGTATTTAAAAAAGATTTAAACAGGGGTTTTATAAAATGCAAGCCTTCAGTGAATGCAAATACATTGTATCACCCAGGGTTGACCTCAACTTCAAAACAAACATTAGTTGCAGACAAAGGTGTTCATTAATCTTCATATGACAGATAGAGATAAGCCTCTAAATTTTCTGCAGCAGGCAAGATAATTAATCCCAGGGGGTTAATTGTTCTGCTCTCTCATCTATTTCTTCTAAATTTACAATAAGATTTTTTTTTCAGAAATGACAGAATGGGGTTATTATCTGATTACCTGTTAAAGTTAACAGCATTAAGGCAAAAAAAAAAAAATTAAAATAGTGAAAAAGGATGTCTTAATATATATCTTGATTTTAGAATTCAATAAAATTATCATAAATCATTGTGTACGATATTTTCACCAAAATAAAGTATGAATATTATATATTTCAAATCCATATTTCAAAGAATGTACACAATACTACACATCATTCAAAATTGACCTTAACTTCAAAACGAAGTTCATAAGTTAATTTGCAGACACATGCAATGCAATAATTAATCTCAAAGTGACATATAAAGATAAATCTTAGGATTTTCTTCCTGTGGAAGATTAATTAATCCCAAAGGACAAATATTGCACAGCCTTCCAAGTATACAACGGTACCATTCTCAGAAGTTATCTCTCTTTGCCCATTCATTCTTATCCATAGTTAAGGAATCTACCCCACCACCCCAGCTCCAAACCAAAAGACATAGAGAACCACACTTACATGTAGCATCAAAATATGTATTTCTGTCTACTGAACTACCATACCAAATTTGAACTTGATTGGGCAACCATAAAAAAAGTTATTAGAAAAAAAAAGAAAATTTGAGGACGGAAGAGTGACAGACAGAAGGACGGACGGACAGAGTGATTACTATAGGGCACTAATTATTTTAATTTTCAATGAAATTGGTTAACGATGCATCAAACCATTAAAAGTCATAGTGCCTAAAATAAAGAAAAAATGCCATCAATGAATATAATACAAACATAAACATTTAACATTAATAATTTAGAGGGCCCATGCAGTAAATTTTTCTTGCCGAGTCTGGCGTTCAACAGCGCATCGATTGTGAACATTTAAGCGTGGTTTACCACAAGAGCGTAAACGACCACAAATTTTGACAGATTTGGCTACAAAGAGTTTAAAAGAGATGGACACAAAACACAAGTGCGATTATATCTTGTAGGATATAATATGATTAATCTACAGTTTCCATAAATACAAAATGTTATCATAAATATTTTAATATTTAGATCTGCTGAATATTTCCATCTACCTTCATTGTTTGGTGCCTGATTTGAAATAACGTTTCGAGGTATGCCAATTGAGAAATTTCTTTAAGCTGCATGTTCCGTTTTGTCGGCCATTACAGTATCAAATAATTTTCCGTGCAAACCGAATGGATGATCGTACAAAGTTATAGAACACGTATGAATTTACAACGGAATTGATCTCTTTTTCAACGTAATTAAATAAAAATAAATTTTGGGGCATACAAAAAACCCCCTAAAAATGCGTCATGGGAATGTTTAGAATAGATAACCGTTTGCTTTCGTCCTCCGAATGATTAGGTTTATTCATCTTGCATGTTTTGCATCGATTATAAACAACGTAAACTTCAAAACTTTTATTGGACACTGCTTTTTTTGTTTTTTTTTAAATACTCATGCTGTATATTTTTGTTTGTTCTAATAGGTCATATAAAAAGGACAGATGTCAAAGTCGTAATACAATCAAACTCGCTTTAACGTAAGAGGCCAGTTTAAAGACGAGACGAAATAACGCGAATCCCTTTTATGTCGTTTATTTTGTAAATAATTTTTTAAAGCTTGTCTAATCCGGCGGAGGGTGATTCTATAAACATTTGCCGGATTAGGCTACATCCGGTTTGGGGGACATTTTGCAAATTAATTTTAGTATTTAATGCAGGAGTAAACTAGAAAAATTATCTAGAATCTTAAATATGTGTGGAAAAAACGAAATTTAACAATCTTCGGAAAATGTACGATCATAAATACACTAGCAATTTCAAAATTGGCACATAATGCATTTATTCTTCAAAACCCAAAGACAGAATATTTTAAAAATGTTTCAAAGATGATATTTAACTTTATTTGGAAAAAAAAGAGATAGAATAAAAAGAAATACACTGATTGGGAAAATTGAAAAAGGAGGGATCAATATTGTGGATATCGAAAGTAGATTTTTAGCGGCTAAAGTGTCATGGATTAAAAGAATAACAAATAAATGTAGTATAACATATGATAGCTTGAATGACATGTTACACGAAATAAATATATCCGTATTTGAAATTATCAAAATGACAGATACCAAAATTTGTAAAATACTACGTTTGCTTATTTTTAGGGCCCCGCAAGGATTTGCGGGTGCCCTATAGTAATCACTCTGTCCGTCCGTCCTTCTGTCCGTCCGTCCGTCTGTCACTCTTCCGTCCACAAATTTCCTGTTTTTTTTTAATAACTTTTTTTATGGTTGCCCAATCAAGTTCAAATTTGGTATGGTAGTTCAGTAGGCAGAAATACATATTTTGATGCTAAGTTTGGTTCTCTATGTCTTCTGGTTTGGAGCTGGGGTGGTGGGGTAGATTCCTAACTATGCATAAGAGGAATGGGCAAAGAGAGATAACTGCTGAGAATGAATGGGCAAAGAGAGATAACTGCTGAGAATGTTACCATTGTATACATGGAAGGCTGTGCAATATTTGTCCTTTGGGATTAATTAACCTTCCACAGGAAGAAAATCCTAAGCTTTATCTTTATCTGTCACATTGAGATTAATTACTGCACTGCCTGTGTCTGCAAATGAACTTTGTTTTGAAGTTAAGGTCAATTTTGAATGATGTGTAGTATTATGTACATTCTTTGAAATATGGATTTGAAATATAATATTCATATTTTTTTTGGTTAAAATACCGTACACAATGATTTATGATAGTTTTATTGAATAGAGGCAAAGCCTAGGTATCATTGCATTGGTATCAATTCTTTGTTTTTTTAACAAATTTTATTTCATCCCATGTTAACCCACTTTATCCCGTGGATATGACTCATTGGATATTTTTTTGATATTCCACAGTTGTGACTTTACAATGGGATTTGCCTAGGCATAATGAAGTAAAAATAATGTAGAGTTTTATAAACAGTGTAAACATTGATTGCGGTGTATAAAATATGGGATAAATAGAATCTCATGATTTGTAGTATAATATGATTTCTATCCAACTTGTGTGTTTTATCCCCTCACTAAGGCTCAAGAAAAAAACACTTTAATTGTTGGATGAAAATCATATCCAACTACAAATCACGAGATCCTATATATTCCAGTTCTTTACATCTTCTGCCGGGCATTTATTTTTCATCATTGTTATATAAAGAGGATGGAATTCAAAGTTTTTTTCACTTCTCTATATTAATTGTCATAGCGGGGCCCTTCCTGACTGGTCAGTTTTCTAGTTTATTGTGAAATCTTCTCTACTTTTTATTTATGTAAAAAAGAGATGAAATTCTGACAGAATTTATATGGTGTAATTCATTGTTCAAATATAAAGGACAAACTATTTGTTTTGTAAATTGGATAAAAGATGGTATTCTTTATGTTAAAGACTATTTTTTATGAGAATGGAGATATCTATGATATGTCTTATTTTATGAATTTATTGAGAAAGAGAAATAACATTCTTTGTGAATATGTAATGCTTAAGCAAGCAATGAAGGAATGTATAAAACTATTAAACTTTTCAAATGTAAAACATGTAAAAAATACTTGTAATTATTATTTTTTGTTTAAAAACAATGTACAATTGTCGATTCATTCTTTGAAAAGCAGTTTTTGTTATTCTATGCTAGTAAATTCAAAATTTCTGTACCCATTGTATGAATCTATGTGGGAAATTTAACTATAAGTTACTGCATTGTATTGTAAACAATAATTTGGCAGTAAGCAAGTGGAATGAAAATGTATCTCCACTATGTGATGTATGTAAATTAGTCGAAGATGCACAACATTTCTTATTTAGTTGCGAAATGGTAAACAAAATATGGAAACGAGTAGGGACTTTTTTGCGTCTCACAATAACATGGAAAACTATAGTAATAGGTTTTCATAAAGATAATAATATTCATACAGTTATGTTGAACAATCTTATATCTTTTGTATGTTTTACAATCTACAAATATAAAATGAAATGTAGATTTGATAATGAAATTATGTCAGAAAGAAACTTTATACAAAAACTAAAATATAATCTTTGTTTACAAAATGATATTTTGAAATGTGCGAAGAAATTTAGATCTAATAATAATATGTTTACTAACTTAAGAAATTATTTGTGAATGAATATATTGAATATATGATGTCCATGTATATTATGATATATGATTTAATAAAAGAGAAAAAAACAGTATTTAATGCAGGAGGTCTTGATCGTGTATTCTTGCAAAATTTTCATTTCTTTTGAAATATATTAGATTTCATCGTTCCTACTTACGGTAACAATTTTATTTTATTTTTTTTTTGTTATGTGGAATAAATCCATACGGAATACGTACGGTGGAAATGCTTTTCCAATAAAATCATCATAATTGATAATTTTTCAAACATCTGAATAACCTGAAAAGTGTACGCTTAACCGGAAATTGTTTAACAAACCTTAACAAGTCAACAGGTGGATGAATACGTAATGTCGAGAACTGTTTTGATGCATGATAAATATTTATATAAATAAGGATTTTTTTTTTAAATGAACATTTAGACAGAATGATATGCAACTCCGTACGTGTAGCCATACAACGGTGATAACACATATCTTCAGTCTTACTCATTTCCGCAGTATCCTGAATCACGGCCTGAAAAAAAATGGAGTGAACTATAAACTAATTATCTAACTTTGGCAAAAAATGCCTATTTATTTAACTTACCAGTAAATTTGACATAAAGGTATAAACTGAAATGAGTTGCTAGTTTGGATTTATATTCACAGTTGCAATGCCAGACAAAATGGTCGATAAATGAGCACTAATTATCTCGAAAAAGGCCGATCGATCGATAAGATGCCGGACTACGGGAGATAACTCTCACTGAAAATAGGCAGTGGTTTTTTTCATATCGGCCGGTTTACAAAATAGACAAGATCCGGATTGCACAACATTTTTAAAACAAAAATGATAGGAAAATGTCAAGGAGCTGTATAATTTCGCTGGGTTGGACAGCATGCCGGAATACACAACATCCGGATTCAACAAGTGTCAACATGTACATTATTTTTTCATTGAAATATGCCCTAATTGACCGGGAAAACTACTGCATCGTATATTATCACACACATACTACTATGTACACATATTTTTATTGACCAAGCAGCTTTAACATTAAGATTTACATTTTTATGACACTTTATTTGTCATGTGCATGACCATGTGCATGATAAATTTTCACTACCAGTTTATTTCTCCAAAATGATCTCCAGTTCCATTCACAACTGTTGTCATTCAAAATCACGTGAGGTAAATCAAATTTCAAATTTTAAGTCGATCTCAACTATTACATGTACGTATCCAAGGAATATAATGCTTTCATCATGTATTACGTCATTAGAGGTTTGTAGGGGTGAAACGTCCAACATTTTGATCGCCCATATATCATTTGATATTTGACCTTTCATTTGATATCAAGAAAGGGGGCTTGCCCCTCACATTGAGGGAACAGTGGGCTCTAAAGTATTTTATCTTTAGCCCTTTACTGAGAGATACATTGTATTTTGCAAAAGGTCATAAAAGTATATATGTTATCTTACAGTTATGTATCAAAGCAATGTAATGATTTTATAATGCGTTACGTAATTAGAGGTTTTTAGAGGTCAAATGTCCAACATTTTAATCACCTTATAACAGAGAGAAAGTATCTTTGAAAATGCAATATAGAAGAAACGATGCTCATAATGATACACACATATTCAATCTTCAAAATGTCGTTAAACAGCCCTTATAAAGAGATAAGGGACCAGCACCTGAAACGTTCTTTCCCATATATATCAGGAACGGTAATAAATTTCTAAACACTTGTGACCTGAACCAAATGTGTTTAAAATTAAACGACCTTTCATTTGATATAAAAAAGGGGACTTTCCCCTCAAATAAGGGGCTCTAAAGACTTTTATCAATAGTCCTTTACTGAGATATATTTGTGAAATGTCATAAAAGCAGATATTTCATCTTAAGGTTGCATGTATGTAACCAAGCAATGAAATGATTTTATCTTGTTTAACGTAATTAGGTGTTTTAGAGGTCAAATATTCGAAAAATTAATCACCCATATATCGGAAAGGAAACATCTTTTCAAATGCTGTATAGAAGAATAGTTGCTCAAAATGATGTATTAAATAACATGCACCCTTCAAAATTTCGTTAAACGGCGCACAACTTTCTATTTGTTTCATGAACAGTAACAAATTTCCAAACACTTGTTAAACAAAATATGTTGAAAATTTAAAGACCTTGAATATGATATAAAGAAAAAGGGACTGACCTCTCAAATTAGGGATCAAGATGGGTCTAAAGTCTTTTATCCATAGAGTCATTTACTGAGTGTTGTTTTGTAATATATAGGTTATAAAAGCAAAGATAGGTACATATATAAAGCGTTTATATATCCTGACAATATAATGATTTGCTCATGCGTTACCTAATTAGGGTTTTAAGAGGCCAGAGGTAAAAAAAAAAGTTTAACCTTTTCTATCTCAATTGGAAGATATGCAAGTATTTAAAAAAGCAAAGTAAGAGAACTTATAAAAAAGCATTACAGGAAAGCATTAGTTTTGTTGTCGACAGATGTCATATCACCTTAAAATCGAACGGAAGATCTCCTCGTTACTTGCAACGAGATCGTGTCTAGTTATTAGGTCTTCCAACGGAAGACCTTATAGTGATTGTAGTGTTTCTTACTATTATTTTTGTCTCCTTTTTTTCTCCATAAGATTTCTCAGAGATAGCTGGATACAGTATCTTTCAATTTTCAGGTGTGATACAAAATGATAATATCCCGAGGCGTTTTTTTTCATTTTTTAAAATTTATTTCCGGTCGTCCGTTTCTTGTCCCGCGTCAAAAAACCTTGTGCCCTCAAGATCTCAAAATCGGCAAACACTTGAACATCTAAACTTTGTGGGATGATAGACCTATATTTGTAAATGTGTTTAAACTATTTTGTTTTGTCTGTCCTACCTTCCGGTCGTCACCGGAAGCACTTCAAAAATGATTTTTTTTACGCATTAAATTCTTTTTCCATAGAATGAATATATAAGCATAAACATAAACAATGGTTATCTATGCGATGTTATACATGTATCAGCAAAAAAATTCTACTCCCGGCGAGATATCTCAATTATCTCAAGTCGCTTTTTTAAAGCACATTTTGTACCCGCGAGATCTCAGAAACTTTAAGTGATCAAGAAACGAAACGTTTATGGATAATAGATAGTTGACTAAAGATGTGTTTGACCGGTTTCCTTTGTCTTCTTTCGTTTTCGGTCAACATAGGAAGAGTTCAAACAAATCGAAATGTTAAACTGTTTTCCTTTGACATTTGTAATTAGCTCGATGAACAAGAATGAACAAAAGGCAAGTATTCAAGAAATATTTAATACAATTAACATTGAGCACTTCCGTTTGTCCGTTTCCTGTCCGCAGGCAAAAACCTTATTTCGACGAGATCTAAAAAACGGCAACGACTTGACGACCAATGTGAGATGATAGACCTATGTATGTACATTTGTTAACATTATTTTGTTTTATCCGGCGTAGCTTTGTGTTGTCACAGGAAGTACACCCAATTTTGATTTTTAAAAGATATTTTGGTTATTTAACATAGAAGTAACATTATAGCTATAGAAATACAAAAGGTCATTTACACATGGCAAAACAACCAAGAAGTTCTACTTCGGTGAGACGCTTCTACTTCTACTTAGGTATATCTCAGGTCGCCTTCTTTTTTTAAAAACAAAGTACCCACAGGATCTAAGACACTGTGAGGGATCAAGGCACAAAACTTATATGGATAATGGACATTTGATTGAACAAGTGTTTAACATGTTTCAATTTTTCGTACGTCACTTCCGGTTTTAACTCAAAGCATTCGAGCGATATAGTTTTTTTGTAACTTTAGTTTTTTTTAAACATTTAACTCAATTTGATGAACAGTAACGTACCGTAAGTAAATGTACTAAAATATCTACTTTCAATTTCTTAAATCACTTCCCTTTGTTCGTTTCCGTTCCCGAGACAAAAACCTTTTCTCAACGAGATATTATAACTAAAAAACTTGAACATCCAAACTTTGAGGATGGACAAAACAATGTATGAAGATATGTTTACTATAATCTGAATGATCCGGTGTATTGAAGAATAATGACCCCCGTAGAATAATGACCGGGGGTCATTTTTCTACGTAGAATAATGACCCCCCGGTCATTATTCTACGCCGAAAAATGACCCCCCGGTCATTATTCTACGTAGAAAAATGACCCCTTTGCCTGAAGAATAAGTGTCATTTTCATAAAAATGAGCACACTCCACATGAAGAAAAGTGACCCCTGTAGAATAATGACCCCCTTGTAGATTAAAGTTTTTCAGTTTATTTTTTTATTATTTGTGAAATAGTCTTTACACTATTGTAATTTTTACTGCTGCAGTTTACAGAAAGTAACAGAAATTATAATTCATATTCAAATAAACTTAAAGTGAAAGAAGGGGTATATCTTAGAAAATAAAAATCCTTCCGTTATAACAAGATATTGACGTATTGCATCGGGGTATGGTTGTTATCTTAACAATTACATTTACATATATCTTTGGTGTTCCGATAGGGCCACTTCGACCGAAGTTGCAAAGGCGATCTTTGGTCCGAAGTTGCAAAGGCGATAGTGCGAAGGCGAAGGAGCAAAAGTGCGAAGATGCGACGATGAAGCGCGAAGATGTGATGCCTAAAGTGCGAATGTGCGAAGGCGTAGGAGCGATACTACTATCGCTCCTTCCCAACTTGCACTCTGGCCTTGCATCTTCGCACTTTCGCCTTCACCTTTTTTGATTGCATTCAGCAAGTCTCGGTCGATTACATAGATTTTAATACAGGCACCGTACTCGCCAAGGTTTTCCGATTAATCCATGCTATCATTGGTATGCATGCGCTAGGCCATCGCGCTTACTATGAATGTTTATAAATATTTTAATGTGTACATGTAACATATATGTTTACCAGCGCTGGCTATGCCTAATCATTATCTACTCCACACAAAATTTAATGTCCGCCACAATGTGTACATATGCACTTCTAGACTCCTGTCACTAACCAGCCGTCTGTTTACCGTGGACCGACACAGTAACATTCTAATTTCATTATGCGACACCCCTTGCTCATGCATGGATCTAGAGGGGGAGAGGGGGTCCGCCCCCGGAAAATTCAATATTATTAGTTTTAGAAAACGGGAGAGGGAGTCCGGACCCTATCCCCCTGGATAATTTATTTTTATTAATTCTATAAAAAAAATCCAAAATATGCCTCGGAACCCTTTAAACGATGGAGAGCTCTGCAATTATAAAACATAGGTAATCACAGATTACAAAGCTCATCGAGACGAGGCATCACCTTTATGAGGCATCACCTTTATGAGACCACCTTTATCATATTATATGAAAACCATCCTTTATGATCTTGGATATTCATGGATTCTGTTTTGAAACAATATCGTATATCATATGTTCATATGTTAATCAATACAATAATATAAAATTAAAATTGCATCCTATCAAACTTACAATATATATATCATATATTACCATAGAATACCGTAAAAAAATTGTGATATGATATTGTAACGTATGATATGGCATTGTAATGTGTCATACATTAAAATTGTATTTGATCAAATAATAGAATATCATAAAACATAATACAATATAGTATTATATGAAACTATATCATACTGCAATAATACATCATAACATTGAAACATATGATATTATATTGTATAATATAGTATGATATAGTATTGTATGATACTGTTTCATATTTGATACATGGAGAATAATACATACCCTTTTCCATATCACAACTTGTATCAGCCCGAGACTCCAATATCAGCCCGAGGGCCGAAGGCTCGAGGGATGATATTGGTCGAGGGCTGATACAAGCTGTGATATGGAAAAGGGTATCTATTATTATATTTATTACATACTTTGTAATAAATTTAAAAAAAAAAAACATCAACTTGAACAAATTGATTATTCATATTATTTGAAAAAAAGTCTGCACATGTACATGTATTAAAAATATGAGTTCTTCTTGTTTTAACAAACATGAAGCTACAGAACAGAATTTCATCAGGTTTTCAAAGTTGACTGCTTTAAACATTAGCTAGCATTTGAAGTTTTCAAGTGCACTTAAAAAAGTCGACTGTAACTGAAAATATTTTATTTTTCGTCTGTAAACATGCAAAAATGCCGAAGCGAAAAAAGGCAGAGGAGTTCCGAAAGGGGTGTGATACGGATCCGTTTCAGCCCTAGAGGGCTGATAACCTGTATCAGCCCCGGAGGCCGATACGGATTTTGTGATGTCATCTGTATCGCATATGCCAAAAACCTGTATTTATTACTAAGTATGTAATAAATTATATGAAATTGTATTATATAATACAATATGATTTGATACAACATTGTGTCATATAAATGACACAATATCATGGGATAAAGTAAAATATTATATGATACAATCATATTATACATATTGTATCATATGATACAATAATATATATTTGAATATCATAAAATACAATTCCATGTAATATGATAATATATCATATAAACCAAGATCATATTATACAATATCGTATGATACGATATTTTATGATATTTCAATATCATATATACAATTTCATGTTATATAATTCTATATTACAGAAACCAATATCATATTATACAATACTGTATGATACAATATCATAGAATATACAATATAATATCATAGGATGCAATATTATATATTGCAATATCATATGTAATGGTATCATGTGATTAAATAATTAATAAATAATACAATATATATAATATTATACAATATTGTATCATAATAATCAATACTATACATAACAATATCATGATACAACATCATATCATAAAATATCGTATCATATTACGTTTTACAATATAACATATGGTATTATATTGTATCTTATTAAACAATAGTGTTTCAAATCATACAATACTATATCACAGGAATCATGTTACGTCATCTAACAACAACCACATCTATCTATCGAGCAGGTTTGAGTGAGGTAGGAGATTTCTCTAGCATCCTTGATAATGGAGATCAGGCTCTGCATCTAAATCAACCTCTGCGTTTCATTTATAATATAGTTGAATCAACTATGCAAGCTATCATCTATAAAACATGTGACCTGTTCCAAAAAACTAAACCTCATCAAGAACCATAAACCTATGGCTCTGATTCAGCATTCAAGCCTGTCAGGTGCATCAGTATCATAAGAC
This sequence comes from Magallana hongkongensis, assembly GCA_015776775.1. Classification (NCBI taxonomy): domain Eukaryota; kingdom Metazoa; phylum Mollusca; class Bivalvia; order Ostreida; family Ostreidae; genus Magallana; species Magallana hongkongensis. The sequence goes on from CM027471.1 coordinate 8,163,211, forward strand.
GCACCATCCATACAAGTTTAATGAATTTAGGACCAGTAGTAACTAAGATATAATCATTAGAGGGCACCTGCAACAAAAACTTTAACCAGCTCCAAAAACCTTAACCTCCTCCAGGATCCGAAATCTATTGCTCAGATTCAGCACCCAAGCCTCTCTGATGCATCAGTATCATAAGACACACCAACCATGCAAGTTTGGTGAACTACGGACCAGCAGTGACTTAGATATTGCTATTAAAGGGCACCTGCAACAAAAACTTTAACCTGCTCCAAAAACCTTAACCTCCTCCAGCATCTGAAAGTTAGGAACCAGATTCAGTAGGTCCAGATGCATCATCCATGTAATTTTGGTGAAGAGAGGACAAGTAATAGCTTTGATACAGGAGCTGCAACTAAAACTTTAACCAGCTCCGGACGCCGACACCGGGGGTATAGCATATGCTCCCATTGACTTCGTCTCGGTGAGCTAAAAAGGCAAAAGCGTGAAGATTCGAAGGCGAGAGTGCGAAGTTGCAAAGGCGAAGAAGCGATAGTAGTACATTGTATCACTTCTTCGCCTTCGCAACTTAGCACTTTCGTCTTCGCATCTTCGCGCTTCGCCGTCGCATCTTCTATATTCTTCATGAATTGTACTTGCATTGAGGATTTCCACAATACAAACTGCTGGGTATACTAGTTCATCACCCAGAATTAATGATGAAACCAAAATCATGAAAAGTTTACTCCACTCTTAGGCATTATAACCAAGCTGAAGTTAGTAGGCACTGACAGCAGCCATTACGCCAGTAGAGGTTAATGGTCAATAAGGAAAATCGTCAAAGTACTGAGAGTACTCGTACAGAAAATATATTTTACTTTATCATCGGCATACTTTAGTAAGTTTAGTTAATATCAAGATGATTAATGCTTCAATAGTTTGTATGAGCATTGGTAACTTTAGATACAATAAAGATCGTGTGATCAAAATCAAGCGGGATATAAACCCCTAACATGGGCCCTAACCGCTTTTAAAAACAATCTGTTCTTATTATAATCGATCAGTGTTTATTATCTATTAAGATTTACTATGGTCAGGTACTCTTCACAAATTTGCTCTAAAAGAATAAAGTCTATTCATGATCACAAAACAACATTACAACAAATGTTTAGAATACTGATGTTCATGTATTACGTAGAAGAAAACAAAACTAACGCAGAATGATTTTTTTTTAAAATCACTTTCCCCAAGAAATGTAAATAAGAAGTATATATTCATATTCCTACGTTACCTGCCCCCTTAGTCTTTTTCGATAAAGATATATACATGTATCATTCTTCGATTGAAAATTCATTCACCAATGAATATTGCTTATATCATTACAACAATTATTCTTTCATGATTATTGTTAATTATCAAACAATATCCTCATTGTGTATGAATTTTTCTTTATTTGCGTCATTTCCCGCCGTATGTCGACGAGAGAAGTAACGTAACTGTTAACAATCAATTTGTGGCAATGTCAGAGTGTTTTGCGTGTGCTTGCTACGGATATGAAAAACTATATACAGCGATTTATTTCGGTATTTATAACTTCAAAATCAGTTAAACAGAGGGCAAAATTAAGTAATTTCAAAGTCATATCTTGGATACGGGGTAACCAATTTCTATTCATGTTTACGGGGAGGGGGTCATTTTTCTTCATGTTTAACATGAAGAAAAATAACCCCTGGGTCTTTTTTCTTCAGAAAAATCCAATTATTCTTCAGCTAGGGGGGGGTCATTATTCTACGTAGAAAAATGACCCCCGGTCATTATTCTACGGGGGTCATTATTCTTCATTACACCGGCTAAACTTCCGGTCGTCACAGAAAGTACTAAAAAATTGACATTTTGTCTTTTTGTTTTGTTAATTTCTTGGGAATTCCTCTACAGTATATATTATATTCATTTTCTGTTTACAAGATAAATGGATCTTTTGTTCAGATTAATACATACGCAGCACAGTTAAGGCTGTCAATAAACTCCGTTCAGACAAAAAGTACGGGAAATGTGCATTATGACATCACAGTATATTACAAACCTCGAAAGTACTTATTAATCTATTTATTAGTAAAATTAACTTATACTAATCTTTTAATTAAAAACAACAAATGCTATTACTTACAATTTTGATGTCCGTTATATCGTACACACTGAAAAATAAGCGAGATGTCGTTCTCGCTGTACTACAAAATATGACGTCATATGCTTCAACATGACGCATTAAGTTAAATCATTGAAGGCTATCGTGCAGTTTTATAGCGAAGAAAAATAAATGTCATACATTAACGGAAAAGTATAAATGAATATTTTGTTTAAAATTATTATTAGTAGAATGCTACCTATATAGTCTTATTTTCATTTTGTTAAAAGTATCGTATAAAGAAGCCACCTCGGTTTTGTATAAAATATCGTATATCTAAATTCTGAGTACCTAAATAAATCACTTAATTGCAAGGGCATACACTTACCTGATCCCGACAAACTTTTACATGTGAATTTGAAATATGCTATGTAACTTAAAAACTTCTACGATCCTTGTAAAATCTTACAAATTAATTATTTTTTAATGGAATTAACCCCGTGACCTTCAAAATTATTCAACATATGCATCATAAATTACGGTTTCTACTAACAAATATTCTTATCTTAAAAAGTTCGCACCTTTTTTTCAAAATCTACGATATAACATCAAGTTATTTCATAATTCAGTTGTGAATATTGACATGATTATGCCCTTGCAATATTGAATTTTTTAAATGACCTCAAAACCACAAATACATCTGCTTGTACCATGCGACTGCCATATCACGTGACCACTATGAACATAAAATATTGTACTGTTATATATATATATATTATAAATATATTGCATTTGAGTGACTGTTATTGATTTTAAAAAGGACATGCCAGTTTAACTAAAGTATACGTGTTTTCATCACAAAAATTTGCCCCTATATTTATTGACCGCCTTAACTATACTGCGTAAGGAACAGAAGACCTTTTTGTTGCTATAGCAACAAGAGTCTTGTTTTTAAGTTTATTATCGTTAATGTTAATAGTATTTTATTGAAGTAATTTATTTGATTAGAATACGAAAAGGGTTACTGTTGAAACACATAGATTCTTTTAACATACCAATGGAGAAATCATTATTCCGTCAGCTCATTCTTTAAATAAAACTGTATATATTTTTACAGAGCATATTTCTTCTTCCTATCTAAATGTTAACCAAAAGTTGCTGAATATTATGTTTTTGAAGGAAACATCAGTGTCAAAGGACCTTCATCTTGTAATCAATTAAATGATGCACTGGCATTTGACCTATATTTTTGGTTACCCCCCCCCCCCCCCCCCCATCTCCGTACTAAATACTCATACGTAAATATGTGTACATCTAGGGCATGTATAATTTATAATGACATTAATGATGTAGTTTTCAACTATTTCTATTTGTTTTTTTATAAAATGCAGTTTAATTTGAGGGCTTCACAAACAATATGTCATTTTTATCATTGACTTTCAGATGGCATCTATCAAGCAACCCTACCGGGCTCTTCAGTAGGTTTAAATCTACTAAAGAGCCCGGTAGGGCGAAAGTGCTATTGATAATTTTTGTTGAGCATTGGACTTATTCTTTATTCTTTGTGTTTATTCATCCCCGGTACCAAGAAAAAGGAGATATATATATATATATATATATACTTACCTACTATAAATTTTCTAGGAGCACATACTTCATAAAAACGCTCCAGGAATTGGTCCGACATACTTACCTACTATATATTTTCTAGGAGCACAAACTTCATAAAAACGCTCCAGGAATTGGTCCGATAAACAATGGTATTCAAAAGTATCTGGTGAAGTGCAATTTTGAGTTATCCAATGGCACTGTTTCCGGCTCTTGCTTTTCAACCATTCTGTTATGTTTCTTGGACAGTTTTCTACTACTGTAACAGTTGGAATAGATTGAAGACAACCTTCACTTTTCTAAAACGAAAAAGATAGTAATATATAATAGCTATTTTAAAACAAAGTACTGAAGTACTGTCGGTAGTTGTTTTTATTGATTATTATCAGTTTTAAAATCAACGTTTTTGTTTATGTTATTTTGCCTGGCAAGTACTTTCTAATCTGTATTTGAATTATCCACGTTTTCATAATATGAATTCTCGAACTTTTCCGACAAGAATTTCGAGAAAACCCCGTATGAATCATGTTGTGTAATATTTAAAGATAAAATTAATTCCATCAAACTGTGTATCAGTAATCGAAATGTCTCTAAAAATTGTACACATCTGGATCCAAGCAATATTGAACTCTAGTCTCGTTCAACCATACAGACGCTCGGCTGTCTCCGATAATCTCCGACTATCAAGAGAAATTCTCTGCTTGTCGGAGATTTACGGAGACAGTCGAGCGTCTGGTTGAACGAAACTATATTGAACTTTGGCGTAGGAATACATGCAACTACAAAAAACAATTAAATTGTTCGTACTATATAAAATCTGACTATTTTCAAGGTACTTATCAAAAAATGTCTTTTGAAAAACAATGGTACAGCATACAGTACACCGAATCTATCTATCATTTTTAAGATATACGTCTTGTCAGCGCTGATGATTTGTGCTTAGGTCCAAACCCTGTTTTACTTTCGGTTTGCCAGAGTAACTGCATAGGAGAGTTGATTAAAATCAACTTCCAAATATACATTCTGAAGAGATTTTAGAATATAACAAAATAATAAAATGAAACAATTTGATATTATTTATTTTTTAATAAACAAAAATTAATCAGGCGCAATTTACGACATCGATGGTAATTAGGTGATAATTGTTACAGACTTTTTTTTTAATAATAAAATCAATATCTTTGTTCATCTTATTATTAAGGTCTAAATGAGCATACATGTATGTATAACTTTACACCTATCTGGGTGCTAAAAAATTAAGACTATCTAGGAGTATCATTGTTGGTTAATCAGCTTATTAGGATCAGTTAATGATATTCTTTAAGTAAAGGCATTACAAATCACGTAATCATTTTTAAATGGTCTTTTATTGGTCTTCCGTTATTGTCAGAAGTAAAAATAAAAGTCCCGGCTCGGCTATAAAATGCTAAAAATAAAATCTTGCTAAAACTCGAAAAAAGAAAAGAAAATTCGAATAATTCTTAGTGCGACCTAATTAAATCGCCCCTTGGTGATATCAAAAACGAATTTAAAGCTGAACATCCCTCGTACATGTATAAAGGCACAGTCACACGGGTACCTGATATATAAACCCTTCGATTTTGTTACATTCGATTGCACACCTTAAGTTCCTGACCGACATGTAGTATTCATTCCGCAGTCTTTGGATTTTATGCATTTATTCCTTAGTATACATGCATAATCTGAGTATTATCCTGGCCACAGGTATTTGAGGACAGGATCGAACCCCCCCCCCCCCCCCCCCCCCCCCAGTATATAGACCCCCGGGACTTTAATTTTCTTTTTTCATTTAGCTATCCTTTATGACATATTTCAAATGTAATTTATTCATCCATTGCCCAAAACTCTTAAAACAAACATTTTCAAAAATCAGACCGTCTGTACATATAATATACAAGAAGGTTGCTAACTTCGTCCATCTAGAACCAACGGAAGTAAGGGTTTATCGCAAGGAAGATAACTCGTAACATTTTTTTTTCTCGTTTATGTCTTCAATTATAATACACTAAGTATGAGTGCCTTTTTTTAAGATTTTCCAGTACCCAAAACGATAAGAAAATTGTCAGTTCTTCGGGGCTTCATTAGAATTCATACTTCTAATGAATTGTACTTTTTTCGAGTTTACCATGCAGTTTCGTAAATCTATCGGAGTTATCTATCTTGCGATATCCCTCTCTTCCGTTGGTTCTAGATGGATCAGTTCAAAACTTACATACATAGGCGTCGGAACCGGGGGGGGGGGGGGGTAAAGGGGGCTTAACTCCCAACTTTTTTTGCAACATAAGACTTAACCATTAGGCATTTAGCATCATAGAGGATCCAGCCCCACCCCCCCCCCACCCCAACTTTTACTCGCAGCAAACATAATTTTTCCAAAATTTACCTTAAACGATTGAAATATAGGAAAATTGGAGTCACAGGTATACTACCTGCCCCCCCCCCCCCCTCCACCAGGGATTAGGAATTTCATGATTTGGGGAAGAAAAAAATTGTGCTAGGTAAATTTTTGTTAGGAACGATAGGATACTAGGTATAACACCCCCCCTCCCCCCCCCCCCTCACAGATTAGGATTTTCATGATTCTGGGAATTCAAAATTTCTGAGGATTAGTCTAGCCCCCCCCCCCCCCCCCCTCTCAATTTGCTTCCAACGCCACTGGTATCTAAATGATAGTAAAAAGAAAGTGATATAGTTTCCATCGGATTCAACAAAAATAATTTGTTTCAAAAATCCAAAGTAGCGTAGTAGCTCCCTCGTGTCATGACCACGCCCATTGGGTTTCTGCACTTGTACCATAGTTTACGATTATTCATTATATCTTATTATTATAGTTATCGGGAGCGCACTTGCCTCTAAACAATACGGTGAAAATGCGCTTGCCTTTATATAAGTACATTGTACTCCGTGAATTTCCAAAATGACTTTCTATCCCCTACAAACATTAATTATTCTTTTTTTTAAATTCATATTCATAATGTATACTAGATCGACATTTCATTAGTGATATTTTTTTTTATTATATATTCATTCATGTTCCAACTTATAGTATCGATATTTGCTTCAAAGAATTGAGCTTATTAACACAATTTCATATTAATGAACCCTGAATTTTGCAATGCTTCTGTTTAAACAATTAAAGTTTAATTGATGAAGGTCATTAGTTTTTTAAAGTCATATTTGATACTATGTATCAATTATACACATATATTTTTTTAAAGATATATATATATATATATATATATATATATATATATATATATATATATATATATATATATATATTAAGAACATTTTAAAAATGAAAGACAACACAGAGTAAAACGTTAGCGCTTTCATTCAATTTTATTCAATCTTCAGACGTTTTTAAAAACGTCTTTATATAAAACCGGACACTGTGATATTTTTTGGATTTATATATATATATATATATATATATATATATATATATATATATATATATATATATATATATATATATATATATATTTAATGAACAAAACCAATCAATAAGCAACAATGTACGTTTTAGTTCGTCGTTAATTGGGTATTCCTTATTAGTGCAGTGGATGACCTATAATTTTTATTCCAAATGCGTTCATACAAGTCTTCTTCAAATATCATGTGTTCGGGTGAATGAAATACCTGGATGCGACGAAGCTTGAAAAGTGCTATCGGCCTTTTATACGGGGTGATAGCGATAAGAAGAACGATAGAAATCAAAAACTAATATGGCGGTAGTCAGAGATAAAAGATGAATAATGCATATTTATAAATTCATGTCAGCTTTAACCAAATAAAATTCAAATTAGATGAAGAACGACTAGTTTTTGGTAACAGTTAATATATCATTTAACTTTTTAAAACCAAACACAGTGAATTCAAAATTACGAAAAGAGCTTTATTAAAGCGGCATATGTCTTAATTGAGGTACTTCACTACACCGAGACTCATATTTTTTAAGTCACAAGATGGCGATTTCAATGTGTTGTTAAACTGTTTGTATCAATCGATTCAGATGTATATCGTCATAGCTTACTGGTTAAAGTGTCAGGCTTGTGAACCGCAGGTCATGTGTTCGAATCCACCTTGGGCCTTTGTTTAGGTTTACTGAATTTTTTTTGAAAAATATCATTCTTTAACTAAAATTGCACATTTGTTCGCCTATTTGACATGTATACGTCTTATCGATCATGCTTTCTACCATAATCAAGTAATTTTCTGCTGATTTGAGAAACTTTTTCAAGGTGTAGTGGGGCACTTTAAAAGCGTTGAATTAAAAAAGAATTTCAGATTTGTATTAAGCATGAGAAAAATCTATAACATTGGTATACTTTTTTTATTAAAAATATAAAATTGAAAAAAAGTCGGAACTTCTTCCGGAAACCAAATTTATAAATAAGAAGAATGAGGTACAGTTTATTTCAATATTTGCCCTAAAATCCAAAAGCTGTTCAAATATCATAAAAATGCACATATACCATCTTGAACATGTGTTTATAAAAAGTACCAAGTTATGCACTTTTATCTTGTTTCAAAAAATAATTACGACTTAAACATTTTGGCACATTTTATATAGTTTTTTGAACAGGGAAATGTGTCTGCAGCCGTTGCCCACAACAAAATTAATATATTTCATGTAATATCACATGATAAAGTTACAAAGTAAGTTTCATCGTGGGCGACAGCTGCAGACATATTTTGATAATCCTCTAGGGAAGGGATGTCTTCTGCTCAGTTTTATGAATATTACGGGAAAATGCATGGTTTATGACGTCATAATCAACCTTGTGAAAGTCTAATCACGTAACTTTTTATAGATTCTTAATTTATGAGTGTTCTTGTGTAACTAAACGTTACATTTTAATTGTTTGTGATATTCTTAAAATTCACTATAAAACAGGGCAAAATTTAAACCCCGAGTACACTGTACTTTTGATACAGCTATATTTAATAAATAAAAAAAATTAAAGCGGTATCTTTATTGTTCATAAATAAATTTCCCGGACATTTTTTTTTTACTTAAAACCGGACGTCAAAATTGCATTGAAGTAAAGTAATGGCTTAAACGTTGAAAACGTTGCAGCATACTCATTTGACTAAAAGCTCTAAAAATATCATTAAATTAGGATAAAAACGTTTTTAGATACATGTTTAAAGCCAAGAACAAGTCGGGAGGAAAATAATAAAGAGAAACCAGAGAAAAACAAGAGGATCTTATCGCTGAATGTTTAGCAACAGTAACAACCTAATATCAGTGTAAACGTATGTATGCAATGTATGTTTCTTTCGGCTAGTACGATTTGGTAAGAACAAAAAGATAGTATCGTTATTCTAAAACAAATACAGACCGGAACATTTTAAATAAATACCAATGCAGGATTTTGGATATCCGGTCATTATACTTTTAATGACATATTCTGATAAGTGACACTCTACGGTTTTGTTATTTGATAATTTTTGTTTTTCCATGGATACTCAAATCTAATGAAAATGCGGTATGCATATCATATACAACATACTAAATAAAAATAAATGGCACATATCCAAAAAAAAACATTACAACAAAACTTCCACTTAATACATTTATACGTTTGTTTTAATAACAACAAACAGTATGATTTAGAGATGCCGAATTTTCCAAAAAAAAAGAAGAAGATTAAACCGGATTTCCTTTATACATGACCAAATTATGCTCATTTATACAGTATGTCATATTTCCCTATTTTAGGGATATTTAATGAACTGAATTTAAGAGGAGTTCCGCATATAAACTTTCATTGCCAAATTAAATAAATACCTAACATTTAGATGCAAAACAGCAGAAATTCCCAGAAAATTACTGGAATTGGAATTTCCTGGTAATATATTACACAAACACACAGCGAACACACATACGATCTATGAAGAATTGCACTTTTTAAATAACTGAGGGTTTAAATAATTGACGAACACACTGATTAACTTTCTCACATACGGACAGACCGAAACGTTTTACACTTTGCAATATGTTGCGTAGGATGAGCTGCACCCTCCTGAACTATGCACTCGTCCATATTGTATCTCAACATAACCAATGCAATTGTATTAGGTAACTACAACATAAATAATATCGAACTGTTTGAAAGAAATGATAAGCAGAACAATTAAACTTTGTGTATTACAAGTATAAGATAATATCCCAAGCAAGCACAGGCATCAATACTTTAAACATTTTAAAAATTTTAATATGATTCACTGATTTATGTATTTGGCCTCTCTTTTGTTGCAGCTGACAACAAAAAGCAGCAAACCATTTCATTTTATTCAAACTAGAGTGGATTTACAGTGCGTGGTTTCTATTTTCTAAATGTTGTACTTTAGGTCTTTAAGAAAAATGTCACTATTACTATTATCACTATCCCAAAAAAGAATTTCGGACTGTAACCTTACTCAACACTATACAAATTCCTCGCATCATCTATCCCTACAGACGTAGAGCTTTTAACACGATGTGTTTATGTTTTACAAATTAGGGTACACGGTTTACTAGTAATCTGCAGTGGAATAAAAATGTATGTTATTTAAAAACGTTAAAATCGCTAGATAAGTATAAATATGTTTTTTGCATATTTGAAACTAAAGTTGTCAGATCCAAGATAACTGCTCGATAATAAACTCGTCCTACACTTTCCGCTATGACGTTGATTAGTCAACCCGAGTTTTTGGTTACCCCGCTCTGAAAAGTTATATTCATCAAAACAAGAATTGCGCATTGAAGAAACAAATTGACTCATTTTTTTTATTCAACACTTGCCGTATCTTATTTTTTTTCCTTAATGTACCCTAACTAAATAGGTTCCTAGTAAATATACTCAGTCTTTAATCATTTCATATCATTTGATTGCAGGCTATATTTTTATGCAAATTCCCACTAACGTGGAACTGCAAAAGCGTGTCCATCCCATTACTATCATTTTTGCTATTTCTGGCTGGTTTATCGAAAATAAAAAACAGGTAGGTTTTAAGGAAGCATATGGAATCTGAGTTATATGTAATTCCGTGAAATCAAAAATCTTAGTTATGCATATATTCAAATATCTAAGCAACGAAACGTCACAGTGGGCACACAACGTTGTTTCAACGTTGAGGAAAGGTTGAAATCAAGTTGCTACGTTGATCAACCACTATTCAACGTTGATTCAACGTTGAGGATTCAACATTGAAACCCAAACCATAAATCAACGTTGATTCAACGTTGAAGACCCAACTTACTTTCAACGTTGAAGACATCAACCACTTTCCAACGTTGAACATTGTTGTCAATTGTGGAAGCATGAAATAATGTGTTTTACAAATATTTATGTTATTTTGAGTATATTTTCATCTTATTTGATTTCGAAGTAAATCATTGTATTGGTTTTTTTTTCAATTTTAATATCAAATATTATTTCTATGAAATGTTAAATAATTTAAAAAAAAGATTGTTTTGATCCAAGAAAATTGAGATTGAGCTGTGCGTACACAAATGGCTAATTGCATTTTAACTAGGTCAGTGATAAGGGGATGCGCAGACCCAGCACTACTGCAAGCACTGCTGATCTTGGAAGTTATGCAATTTACCAGGCTGCTCTATGTCAGCGTGACCACTAAAGACGCTATTGGTGAACAAAGAAATTCAGTTCTTAGGTACACCTCGTGCAGTCATACACGGATTTTATGTACAGTAAAATGCCGGATTTCTAAGCTTTTGAACTATTCTGACTATTTTATATTCAAAATTGGAATATTTTGGTACATGAAGTCATTTTAGAACAGTCTGCAGAGGGCAAGTGATTAACTGATTATTGTGAATTCAACTTTGGGTTGACCTCCTTTGTTCCATATCATGGAAAACAAGCATGACTACCATTTGTCGGAATGTACGCGTTGTTTCTTTGTGTTCATTTTCTCTCGGCCTTATGGAAAACATTATGAAATGCAAAGTTCAACATTTTAACAAGGACTTTATACAAAAGCTGTTTAGTGAAGTATATTACTAGGATTTAAATGAAGAGCGACTTTTTTTTTACATTTGGACCACATCTTCTTTTAATAAAGTATAAAAACATATTAAGCCGCACAACATAATTCAAAATATGTTTATAAGAAAAACTTAACCAAAAAGTCACTTAATTTTAACTTTTTTTAAACGTCATATCTACATATTTCCAACCAGATTTCAACACTGAATCAACGTTGAAAGAACGTTACATTTTCAACGTTGCCTCAACTTTCATATGCAACCTTTTTCAACGTTGATTCAACGTTGATGCCTGACGTTGAAACAACGTTGTTTCAATGTTGAAATGCCCGCTAGGGTAGACCAAATTTTTTTTAGAAGTTAGTTTGTATTACGTAGATTTAAATATTGATGACGTATTGACTTGAAGTTAAATGTCGTCTGAATTTGATCAGAAAGGATTGTAAACATTTTCAACATATAACTAAATAAATCTAAGAACTCTAATAAAGTATTGTGGTGTGAATTTTTGAGAATTGAATATAAAAATGCTGGGAGAGATGTTAGTTTTTAGTTTTCAATTAGTTTTTAGTTATTTGATAAAAGGTAATATGTACATTTGCGTTAATCTTTTGGTCAGGCTTTCCTCTGTCGTTGTTTACGATATAAATATCCGACTAGAACAACACTATCCCGTATATATTGAACTTGAAATCTCATACTATCGTTAGTTTGACCAATGCTTAAATTGAAAAGTGCTGCTTGAATCCCTTGTTGTGTGTTGTTTGGATGCAACATACCGTTTTCCGTGCAAACTTAATAAAAGTTGGGAAGGTTTTAATTTAAAAAAAAAACATAGAGTTCTAGCAGCAATTTTGATTGAACTGAGATGTTTTGCCGTCACTTGGTATGTTTATTTTATTTTTGAAACCGCGGGGTAGTATTGTTCTATCACATTTTATGTTAAGGAATATATGTAAGCTGTTTATAGTTGTAACGTGATAATGCACCAATGTTGCAGTAATGTACTAGGCCAAAATTAAAAATATCTATGTTTCCCCTAATGCGACCGATCCAATTAAATCCCACCGACTTAATTGTTTTTTAACACATTGAAAGGTTTTTTATGAAATAAACAATGAATGTGAATGTAATTCTGGTGTTTTTTATATCTTTTTGTTTTGTTTTGTTTTTATCTTTATAATTGTTGCGTAACGGCATAGCGTTAAACCAAGAGTACGGTAGTTCCATGCAGTTAGAGTGATATGTCTTTCTTTAGAAGAAAGATAGAAGAAATATGGTTCTTTACAGTTAATTACACAGTTTATTATTGATTCAAATATTCTTAGCATTATGTGCATGTATTTACTAAGATTAAGTAATTGAATGAATTTTTTTCAATATTTTACCCAAAAGTAGGTGAACAACAGTGATTTTTGTTTATGAATAGCCCAATGTTTTTGAACATTTTTCCTGCGAAAATAAAGCAATTATCTTCTGTTGAAAATGCATTATAAGACTCAATATGAACACATTTTTGTGATTTATGTTTCTCAAAGTCAAAAGGCTTGGTTTGTTAGTGTTTAGAGCTTCATCGCCCTTTTTTGGAAAGTTAAAAAAAAATTGAGGTGAATTTAAATATAAACAATAACATAGGTAATCACAGATTACAAAGCTCATCGAGACGATCGACACTTCACTTAAACGGGTCATCACCTTTATGAGACCATCTTATCATATTATATGAAAAATCAAAGTTAACTAGAGTCAATCTCGTTCCAAATCAACGAAGAGGTCTTTCGTTGCAGCTTCTTGTCGTGAAAGGATTGTCAATCGGTCTGATTAAAACTATTCTCCTTCTCCTTACACTTATCAGGGTCTGACAGGTATTGATAGGAGGTCATCTTCACAAGACCTTAACTTCTGACCAATCTGCGCTTTAGAAAATAGATTGATTATTGATTCATGCCTGCTTCCAATGCAACCCCAAGACTAAATATTGTAAGAGTTGCACCTCCTATTAAACAGATCAAGGCATGTATTTGGCAAATAAGAGCATATTAAAGTAGTTAACTATGACATTACACAAAACAACATGTCGTCAAAAATGCGAATAAATAAAGTAATTTCCGATTGTTATGAGTACGAAAACATAAAACTACATTAAAAATTACCTATGCCTGCAAATTTATAGTCAAACCACTGTCTGATCTCGCTGCACCTGTCGATGTGACGTCACACTGTGAATTTTGACGCATATTTTGTGTAGAGAGAGGCGGATCAATTATTTTTTTAACATTGAAGATGCATTTTATAAATAAACAGAAAGTAATCTTAAAACGATTATCATACCATTGAATCCTATCGTTTATGCTTGTTTCGATTCGGCATGTGAATATTTGTTAATTCGTTTATTATCTCTTTTCAGGGTGTTTACTGTACAAGTTCGATATGTTTGACATTGAGAGGCCTATCTAAATCCGCTTTTTACAATAACATAGGTAATCACAGATTACAAAGCTCATCGAGACGATCGACACTTCACTTAAACGGGTCATCACCTTTATGAGACCATCTTATCATATTATATGAAAAATCATAGTTAACTAGAGTCAAGCTCGTTCCAAATCAACGAAGAGGTCTTTCGTTGCAGCTTCTTGTCGTGAAAGGATTGTCAATCGGTCTGATTAAAACTATTCTCCTTCTCCTTTCACTTATCAGGGTCTGACAGGTATTGATAGGAGGTCATCTTCACAAGACCTTAACTTCTGACCAATCTGCGCTTTAGAAAATAGATTGATTATTGATTCATGCCTGCTTCCAATGCAACCCCAAGACTAAATATTGTAAGAGTTGCACCTCCTATTAAACAGATCAAGGCATGTATTTGGCAAATAAGAGCATATTAAAGTAGTTAACTATGACATTACACAAAACAACATGTCGTCAAAAATGCGAATAAATAAAGTAATTACCGATTGTTATGAGTACGAAAACATAAAACTACATTAAAAATTACCTATGCCTGCAACTTTATAGTCAAACCACTGTCTGATCTCGCTGCACTTGTCGATGTGACGTCACACTGTGAATTTTGACGCATATTTTGTGTAGAGAGAGGCGGATCAATTATTTTTTTAACATTGAAGATGCATTTTATAAATAAACAGAAAGTAATTTTAAAACGATTATCATACCATTGAATCCTATCGTTTATGCTTGTTTCGATTCGGCATGTGAATATTTGTTAATTCGTTTATTATCTCTTTTCAGGGTGTTTACTGTACAAGTTCGATATGTTTGACATTGAGAGGCCTATCTAAATCCGCTTTTTACAGGGGCATACACTAAACAGATCATTACGATCTTTTGGATATAAATTGAGGGAATGTTTAATTTATTAAAAAGTGCTGCTGCTTTGATGACATCTATAGAATATATCAATAAATACGCAAAATATTAAGCGAAGGTCATATAAATTCCAACCGGATCTCATTTTTTTGATATTCATTCTAATAAAAGAAGAACTCTATACAAAACAGCATCCCTTTTTAGTGTCTACCAAAAAAATTAATGAAAAATTATTTTTTTTCTCGAAAATATGTCAACCAAACGCTACAAAAGTGTAAACTTGATCTAGCGATTGACATTTTGAAGCTGTTCAGCAAATTTCATAGTATTCCTGAAACGCATAGAGAAAAAAAAGTGGAAAACTGAAGTGGGACAGACACACGGTCGGACAGACAAACGGACGGACGGACTGACGGGCGCAGAGGAAATCTATAGTCCCATCCGGTGAAAACCGGTAGGGGACTAATACAGTGCTGCTATCCTGGAAGTTGGCAAGGATAGGATAGGATGTAGCCGATTACTCGATTATGATTACCCCCCATGCCTGATAGGAATATGTAAAGTAAATCTTTAAAAATCTTCCTCTCAAAACCTTATCAGCCAGGAAAGCTGAAACTTGTTTGGAAGCATTCTTAGGTGGTAGTGTACATTCAAAGTTGTGAAAATCATGACCCTTTCGGGGAAGGGTTGGCCACAATGGGGGGGGGGGGGGGGGGGAGGTACGAAGTTTTACATAGAAATATATTGTGTAAATCTTTAAAAATTTTCTTCTCAGAAACTAATTAGCAAGGAAAGCTGAAAGCTGTTTCGAAGCATCCTCAGGTAGTGTAGATTCAAAGTTGTGGAAATCATGACCCCTGGGATTAGGATGGGGCACAATGAAGGGTCGAAGTTTTACATAGGAATATATAGAATAAATCTTTAAAAATCTTCTCAGAAACTAATCAGACAGAAAGGCTAAAACTCGTGTGGAAGCATCCTCAGGTAGTGTAGATTCAAAGTTGTGAAAATCTTGATCCCTGGGGTAGGGTGGGGCCACATTGGCGGGGGGGGGGGTGTTAAAGTTTTACATAGGAATATATAGATTAAATCTTTAAACATCTTCTTTTCAGAAACAAATCAGCCGGAAAAGCTGAAATTTGTTTGGAAGCATTCTCAGGTAGTGTAGATTCAAAGTTGTGAAAATAATGACAGCACCGGGAGTAGGGTTGGGTCACAATGGGGGGGGGGGGGGGGGGGGTCAAACTTTTACATAGGAATATACAGAGTAAATCTTTTTAAAAAAAGAAACAAATCAGCCAGATTATTTTTAATAATTGTTAAGACTTTGACCCAAGGACAATTCATCGGCCTCACAAGGAAGTTCAGAGTTTGATGTAGGTTTATATCTCATATATAAACAATTGTTAAGGATCTTTTTGAGAACTACTACATGTGATATGAATTTAAAATCATCCTGTTAAAAAGGGACTAATGATTATAAACATATAAATATCCAAGGGGACAAATGGATTTTATATATACAGGATTATTGTACATTGTCCAGATAGTTTGTATTATGAATCTATTAGGCTAATTTGATCATACCTTTTGTTTCTCGGGTTTCTCAGGTGAGTGAATTGGCCCATGGGCCTCTTGTATAACTTATTGAATGCTACAAGGCCATTTGTTATTATTTTTAGTGTGAAGCATCTCTATGGTAATAGAAATCGAAATTGTGAAATTAATGGCTCTACCTCCCCCACTGAAATATTTTCACAACTTTGAATCTACACTACCTGAGGATACTTCCACACAAGTAGCTTTCCTGGCTTATTAGTTTCTGAGAAGAACATTTTTTAAAGATGTACTCTATATATTCATATGTAAAACTTTGACCATCCATTGTGCCCCACCCTACCCCAGGGGTTATGATTTTCACAACTTTGAATCTACACTACCTGAGGATGTTTCGAAACAACTTTCAGCTTTCCTGGCTGATTAGTTTCTGAGAAGAAGATTTTTATAGATTTACTCAATAAATTCCAGGCAGGGCAAAAAGCCAAATATTAAAAAATCTTCTCTACTCCCACATGGTAATGATGTCCATGAACCTTTCTGCAAAGATTGTGAAATTCATTCCCATTGGGCCAGGGGTTGGGCCACTTTGGCTATATAGTTGAAATGTATTAAATCTTAGAAAATCTTCTTCTCTACTTCCATATATATTTAAATACAGCTGAGCTGTCCACGGATTCCTGTACTTAAATTGTGTAATTCATGACCCCTGGGTCAAGCCTTTATGCCCTATGGCAGTGCCATATAGCCATATAGTGAAAATTTATTAAATCGTAGTAGAAAATCGTCTTCTTTACACCACACACGTGAGGGAAAAAACTGCATACTCAGTACATGTTTATGATGTCCACGAACTCCTCTTTCTAAATTGTGAAATTCATGGCCACTGGGTCAGGGGTTCATGTCGTAGGGGTGGGGGGGGGGGATGGTCATATAGTGTTAATGTACATAATCTTCTCTACAGACACAGATAGCGGAATAAATAAAACCTACATACTTAGAAAACCAATTATCCGGTGATCTTTATAATATTTCTTGTCACCTGAAGGGGGGGGGGGGTAGGTATGCATTTGTCTTAATTCTTTATTCCGCTCATGAATTTCAATGAAAGAAAAAAGCTAATTCACATAATTAGAAAAAATATATATATATAAATATATGAAATTGCCCATCACAATTATCGAGATGACATTGTGAAAGCATTTAGAAAGAGTTCAGGAAAGAGGATTATAACGTACAGTTAATGGAGTTATCTTCCCTTGCTTCTTCACAATGGAGTTATCTTCCTTCACATGTTCATATTTAGTAATCAATCATTAAATATAATGTAATTATTATAAATAAGAAGTTGTATGATCAAAATAGTTATGCGAGTTTTATTTATCATTTGAAACAAAAAGAGGGTTTTTTTTTTAAAT
This sequence comes from Magallana hongkongensis, assembly GCA_015776775.1. NCBI lineage: Eukaryota > Metazoa > Mollusca > Bivalvia > Ostreida > Ostreidae > Magallana > Magallana hongkongensis. The sequence continues at coordinate 8,181,245 of CM027471.1, forward strand.
AAACAAGTAGACTTGTAAATAGTAAAGTAATAAGGAGTATACTAGCCACCTTGTTTAAGTTTATAATTGAAAACATAAAACCTATTTTGAAAATTAACATACCTGAGAAAAATACTCTGTAAGGAAGCTGTGCACTTTTTTCAGTAGTAGGTCATACACTCTGTTTCGAGAAATATGTATTGTGCTAAACTATAGGATTACATATGTAAGAGTCCTTTCCAAAAGATTTCAGGTAGAGAGGTGGATGTCATTCCAATATTATACTACATGTATATTATTACTCCATAATGAAACTCAATTAAATGAATTTATGAGACTCCTCCATAAGTTTATATATGAGCTATGGTACTCAGGTGACCGTTAAGGTCTATTGGCCTCTTGTTAATGTTTAAAGCGATGTTAATTTACAATAGAATCGATTTATAACCCTTAAATATGTTAAAAATACTTCAAATACGCTGATTTAAAATGACGTGTGAGTGTTAAAAACCTCCAAATAGAGTCATTTTTAGAACTTAAATGCCTTTTCTTTTTTATAGTGGGCCTGAGCTCCTTATTTCTGTACAAGGTTTATAGGAAATTAACCGATTTTAAACAACATAAACTTGGAGAGATGACCAACTATATTTTAAAAATGCTATTTTGTATATCAACAATTGGACGTTTTAGAAAAATAATACATATCTGTAAATTAGTGGTGGAAGTCTCATATAGCATTTATAATATGAAATTGTTTTGAATGAAATTGCTCAGTGGTTCGAACATCAGACAATAGGTAACACTATAGAGCTAGGGTTACTAGTTGTTGGTTCGATACCACCAACACTTTAAAATTTGTTTTTTTTCCTTATCGTTTCAGAACAAAATATAATAGGAATTGTCCTTGTGTAAACTAGTACTCTAACATTATCAAATATATTAAGTTGGAAGAAGTTAAATATTTAATTTGAAATGATATTTCACGACTGAACCAAACGGGCATTTGTGCTATCTTATTCCCCCATCTTCATTTATTATCTCATTGAAAAACATCTTTTGTTGTGGTTTTCTCTTTTAAATAAACCATGTATTGTTTGAAGACTCCTGCTGAATCTTCATATTAAAGTGCTTTAATGAAATGAAAACGTGAGATGAAAAGATGATTTTTTTCCTTGCCATTTTTTAAAAAGTTTATGCATATGTTACTTAAAGTTTATGAAGTTCATCAACATATATTATATCATATATTAAGTACAATCTTGGCACGTGTTCTGAAATTTTTTTTTTTTAAATCAACGCCTGGATCAGGTAATAACATTTGGTTCTTAGAATCAACCGATCGAACTGTAAGACCATTTATTGATTTTTTTTTCTTACCTTCAAACATACACGATTAAGCGTGATAACATCTACGATAAAATCTTTTTTAGGAATACACCTCATTTTTATAGCTTTACCGCATGACTCTTTTGGGCATTATTAAAGTTAGAGTATTTGCAATAAAAATAGATAACTTAGCAATATATTTAGCTTTCACTTCCACATTTTGCCAAATCGAATCTAAAATCAGGTCAATACACCATTAATAAGTAAATTTCATGAATCACGCTACATTAAAGTAAACTTTTATCTAAATATGTTTAGGTTAATGATACACAACTTACCGCTTCAGGAAAGACAAAGATAAAAATCAAGGCTACTGGGTACAGCATTTTTTCTATGTGATGTGAACTTATCTTCAAATACATTAATATGCAAAATAAATACTATGGACTTAAGATTATTCAATATATTTAATACTGTAAGAACTCAAACAATGTAATTAATTATAACACAGTTTTAATAGTTTATAGTTCATGAAAGTTAAAGTTTTTTACATTTGTACCACAAAAATTATACAAAATGGATCAATGATTAAATTCAAACTGTTTTGTAAGAAAAGTATATCAATTTACTTTAACAAAGTTTTTCAAAAATCAGAATACAAAAGGTTTCAAAATAACTTACCGGTGGCTCAAAACACAAATCTGAGACTGTGCAAATGCTGCTTATCAGTAATCATGCAAATCGATTTATCAAGTCCAGGGCCAACGTGTCCTTTAAATTTACACGACTCTTACGGCTGAATAACAAGTACGTGTACATAAGGAATGTTCGAAAGCTGTCTAGATAAATACCCCCCCCCCCCCAAAAAAAAAAACAAAAAAAACTGTGACCGTCATAACGAACTGGAAAGCTGTACACAAGATTTTAGGAATACTGCATTTATTATAAATGATTTTACATGGGGGTACTTAATAGGACATTGCCACGATTTTGGTCAAATTCTATTTTTATTTTTTTTATTATTTACAATGCAATGCATTTCTAATCATCAAATAAAATTTGAGAGTCATTCGTAAAGTTTCAAGCAAGATACAGGACTCGCAATTCTTTGTCATGTAAACAAGACTCCTGCCCTGATTTTGTTTACATAGGTTTAATATACCAGTAAAAAAAAATTTCAGCCGATTTATCTATCTTTTTATTTATGTTAAGCATATATACACAGTTCCTAACATTTAAGACATTCGTTTAGGTTAAAAACTGACATTTTTACTTTAACTTTCAAAATGTAAACAAACGCTTTGTTTACATAGCAAGAAATTTCAAGGTTTGTTACTCGCTCATAACTGAACAAATGACACTCAAATTTCGGTTGCCCATATTAGCAATCCCTTTCTGAACCATTGTAAATATTAAAAACGAAAAAATAATTTTTGACCAAAATCGTGACCATGCCACGTTAAAGTTGATATACAAATTCAATAAAAGTGTAAATTTAATCTCATCATTTTTTAAATTGAATAAAAACTAATTTTATGTCACATTTTCTGATGACTACTGATTGCAAGGATGGACATACATATGTATGTCTGATCCAAAGAGTTCTGGAAATCCCAGTTGCAGGACTACTAGTGCATTGTATATTCAATCATATTATCTTAAAAGTTACGTTGTTTTCAACAAGGGTTGGGGAAGGAATTATTAAATATCCATGTAAAATCGGGTTTGAATATTACTATTAACTCAAAATTATCGGTATTTTTTTTATTGCGAACACTAATCTTTTGCATTTGACTATTTGTGAGACTATTAATTTCATTATAAACTGCATGAATATTATGAAGCATTTTATTGCAATGAGTTTTGGTTTAAACCACTCCACCGTTGTCACTAGATATCACTGCCGATCTACTTCCCTCACTAGATTATACAGCACAGTGTGTGCATCAAAGGCAAACATTTAAACAGTTTTATTACCCACTCAAGAGTGTCATGCTAAACATTTTTTTTTTGGTTTCATTGGTTCATTTTTTATTCGGTGCATTGGAAAAGAAAATTTTCTGTATGACCCATACAAAACCTGCTGTCATCATTTATGTAGGCAGCTATAACTATGACTTTTTTGTCATGACAGTTTTAAGTATTATTAAATGCATGTGTATGTTTTTTAAATGATTAATGTCTGTAAAACTGTTAGGTGTAGGCACTTTCTCATATTTAAAACGATTTACTTCTGCGAAGTGAACGATGAACGCATGGTGACCGATATGTGAACGCAAGATGAACGATTGATTCCGAGTGCCTTGGGATATATCTTTACATTGTGTTTCGTTCATAATCAGGAAATTATAACAAATAAACTACATGTATGCATTGTTATCAGCTTTAATGTAAATTATCGATCTTTCTTGTAATAACGTTTAAAATTTGACACATAAACTGTACTGACTGTTCTACCGTAAATTTACAGTGTACTTTAATATAAATCATATAAAGGATGCTAATCTACGTCATCGCCAGGATAACGTTAACATACACAGTCGGCCATTTTCTCTCGGTTCGAGGAAGAGGCAAGGTTGTTTTATACCCCGAAACTAAATACTTATTAAAAACACCACTTTTACGGATTAACATTGAATAGAACCAATATATTATGTTAAACCTGTATAACTTTTAAAACTGCCGTCATTTCTGAAAACAACTCACATTCATCCAAATGGATGCCAAGGTAACGTTAATGCACTTGTACTATCGTACGCTTGAATTCTCATATTATTTGCATATTTGACTAATTTAAAAACAATTTTTTTACAAAACGTATTTTTATCGGTCTTCTTGCAATAAATTTATTAAGTCAATTTCAGTTAGAAATCTGAGATTGTTGACAGTGCTTTATTCAATTTTTAATACCTTGAAAACCTTTAAACATCTATTTTTTCAATGATAAAGTTCACACTGTACTTATAGCAATGTGGTTTTTTTTTTTTTTAGGTTTTATCAATCTAAAAAGTATATACTTTGTATGTGTAAGGGAAGATATTTAAACGTTAAAGTCAATTTTGGGTAAATAGTCCAAGATCTACAGCTGCAAAAAAAAAAAAAATCAATAGGAAGCATATAGTAGAAAATGCACTGGCATGTACGTGATTCTCCACACAAAAACAATACCCCTTTTTAACGACGAAAGATACTAGTAATAAATAACCCTTAATTTTAAGATACCTCCATGTTAAAGGGACTTGCACACGATTTGAGCTAAACATTTTAAAATTTATTTGTAATGTTTAGAATGCTTAATTTGGGTATATTTAATGCTATGTCAAAATTTGAAAATCACATATTGGGATATAAGCAAGATACAGAGTTTGAAATTCTTTGTTTTGTAAACAAAGCTTTAGTCTTGTTATTTTTTATAAATGTGTTGTACTGGTAAAAGTTTTAATCAAATGTTACTTTTTTTTTCTTTTGAGAATACAAATGTATTATTTATTAACACATTGAATCAGTTTATCCTGTTTGCATCGAGAGTCATTTTGTAAAAGAAATGGCCATTCCTTACTTATCATAATTTGTAAAACAAATATAAGACTCCTGCTTTGTTGATATAACAATGAATATTTTTCTCTATATCTTTTTTGTAACTTGACATTTAGTCAATAATTCAAAATGTACAAGTAAACCAGCTTAAACATAAAAAGATAAAAAATAAAATTTTGATCTCAAATTAAATCGTTTCCAAGTCACTTTAATAATTCAAAAAGCCGTCGACTCCATCAATGTATCCATGTATTAAAAAGACTGAAGAATACAACGTTTATTGTACTCCCCCCACCCCCACATTTTGTATCAAAGTTTATGTCGGTGTCATTTGAAATAATAAACAAGAAAAAAGCCGTCAATGTGACAGTAAACTGGGTTTCCATTTGTGTGATCAGTACATGTATCTATAACACATTAGTATACCCTTAATTGATAGTCACTATATATACAGAGACATGAGGTACTCCATATGCAATAATTTACCAAGAAATAACCAAGTTCATCAGGTGGTCCTCTTTATCAAATTATCAAAAATAAAAAACTAAGTAATATGCCCATCTTTGTTATATGCAAAATTGATCTTTAAAACAACTTCTTATTTTGAAAACTGTAGAAGAAGATAGCCGTACAATAGGAGTACTCTATTTGAAATATTATGCAACAAAAGAGAATAAATCAGTTCTCGTTGCTTTTTTGAGTAAAATATGATAACGTGTGAATAAAATTATCTTAGGAATTGTCCCTTCCCATCTATCACAATTGCACTTCTTTTGAAGGTATGTGTATTTTAATATATAATGAAATATATAACCAGAAAGAAAGAAGAAAAAACAGACAATGTGCAGTCCTGTTTCACTCCTGCTTTCATTTGGAACCAACCAGTTGCTTCACCATCTTCAAATACTGCACTTTGAAACATGTCATTAGTAGTTTCACTATTATGACCAGTTTGCCAGTGATGCCATAAAGAAGATGGGTGAAAAGGCATGTAATATGCCCATATGAGGAGTGATTAGATACTGCAAAACTAAAATATCATTAAATCTGACAATTAAAAAAAAATGATTAAAAACAATGTATACTTAACGTAACATCGGTTTGTAACCCCTTAAATATTTTAAATACTTGCATTAGGTTGTTTTAAACAGGCGTATTCGTATCAAAACCTCCAAATAGTGTCATCTTTATACCTTCAATGCCTTTTCTTTTATAGAGTGGATCTGAGCTCCATATTTTTGTCATGGTCTAAATGCGGTTTAATGGAATTTACACCGATTTTGATCAACAAAAATGTGGAGAGATGACTCACTATACTTTTAAAATGTCATTTTGTAGCTCAACAATTGAACGTTTTTGAAAAATAATACAAGTCCGTAAATTCGTGGCCAACGTTTCATAAAGCATTTAATCAACATACTTTGGTGTGAATGCAGTGGCTCAGTGGTTAATGCACCAGATATTAGGTAACTTAATGAAACCTGGGTTTTTAGGTTGTGGGTTCGAAACGAACAAGACCTAAGAATTTATTATGTTTTCTTATCTTTTTTTGAAATTTTTTAAACTGAAAATAGGTAGTAATCACCCTTTTGTAAACTTGTATTATAACATATCAAATATATTTATTTGAAAAAAATGATAAATTTGAAATTGTATTTTACGTCTAAACAAAAGGGGCAGTTGCGCCATCTTATTCCCCAATCTTCTTTTAAGATTGACCAACGGCTTTCTCTATGAATGGAATCAAACGCTTTCTCAAAATGAACAAAATCAACAATTCCACTCTGTATATTGCTCTAAAATGTTGCGGAAAGCAGGGATGGAACAATTGAAAAAAGTATTTGTAATTGAGTGTAATTAATTACATTTTTCAAAGTAATTGTAAGTAATTGGTAATTGGGTCTGTCTTCAATTACAAGTAATTGGATGTATTTAAATACATTAAAAAATATTGTGTATTTTCAATTACTTTTCAATAACATCTCAATTACTTTTTTCCAAGTTTAAAATATAAAAAATGTGTCTTATAATGATAAATAAATTTTATACATGTTATGCATGGACTTTCGTTTATACAATAATAAAATGTCCCATAATGTTTCATATGTTTATACAGCATGACACACTGCTCAGGGCAATAGGTAAAGATCTAATTTTGTGGAGGTGTGAACTCCTCTTATACTCAAGAACCCCCATTAATTTTGGACTAAAGGGAATAAAAATATCTCATTCATGTGAATTGTAGCAATTATTATTTACATACTGATATGCTGTAATACTGCTAAAAGTTGTACTTTCTGAATAAACATAGTTTTAATATGTGAATAAAAATTAATTCCCTATAGAGAAAATATTATTCAGAACCAAAAATGAACTCAGTGGTACTTAATGAATTTAATGTTAAAGAAAATTGTTCTAGAAATTTTCAAGAAATCTGATCTCAACCGAACTATACAACCTTTAAAAACATAACCGTGCATAAAGCCCTGTATATCTTAATGCTGTTAATATATGTATATGTTCTCAAGATATAAAAAAATAAAACTAAAGTAATTGAAATGTAATTAATTACATTTATCAAAGTAATTGAGAGTAATTAATTACATTTTTAAAAAATCAATGTAATTGTAATTGCAAGTAATTGATAAAATTGTCGATGTATTTGAAAGTAATTAATTACTTTTCAAAGTAATTGACCTCAACTCTGGCGGAGAGTGAATAATTCTTCTGCTCTACTTCTTCCTCTTCTGAAACCATCTTGTAACCTCTGTATCACTATTCTGGAGAAAATCTTGATTGGTACATGTACAGATAAAAGTTTAATATCTCTGTAATTGTCCAATATTGATCCATCACCTGTCCTTGGCATCTTCACAATCAAGCTTTGTGTCAGATCAATGGTGGTGTTTTTTTTTACTCCAGATATTTTTAAACAGTTTTTCAAAGTATTTTGCTTTTGTCTCTATGTCTGTTTTTAACATCTCAGCTAATATACCATCTACTTCTCCAGATATCACATTCTTCGGTTTGATGATTTCCACTTTCCTTATGGGACTTGTGTCTATCTCATCTGTAAATTGTACTTGAAGTTCATTTCTAGTTCTAATGGATGGTCAGGTTTAGAATTTCTTGAAAGTGCTTTTTCCACCTCTTTCTTTCTTCTTAGCTGCTCAGGATCTTATCCTCTTTGTCTTTTATTGCTGTTGGCATGCATTTTCTCTCATTATTTAGCACTCCTTTTGTAATCTCATACACTGTTTTCATGTGCCCATTAATGGCAGCTCTTTCTGCGTCTGTGATCATGGCTTCCATGTCATTTCGCATACTGCGTTTTACTCCTTTGTCTTTGATGACATATTTTTTTCTTAGACTTCTTTGTGATCTGCTGTTGATAAGCTGGAGTTTTGTTGTTTCTTTTCCTCTACTACCTTTCAAGATTCTTTACTTCTTTACTAATCCTAGTTTTTGTTTCCCTTCTTTTTACTCCAAGCATGCTGTCTGTTGTCTCGTTGCAACCCTTGCTTATAGTTTCCGAGACGTCCTTAATACTTTCTTGTGCATCTAACACTTAGAATTGTTTTTCAGTTCTAAAGTAAAAGCTTTCTCTTTCTCAGGTTGTTGGAGTTTTGTGATGTCGTATTCCTTTCTATATGTGTCTTTGTTTTGTTTCTGTTTCTTCAGTTTTGTTATGATTTTGCTTCGTATCAGTTCATAATCACTGCTTGCGTCCGCTCCTCTCATTGTCCTTGTATCAGAAATGAATGCCCTATGTTGATTTGATACAAACACACGGTCAAATTTGTTTTCGGTTCAACCAACAGGATCGATCCAGGTGACCTAGTGCCTTGGTTTGTGGGAATATATTGTGCCTGTTTCAGTGCTGTCATCATGAAAGTTGACAAGGATAGAATAGAATTGGATGCAGGATACATGTTAGAAATATCAAAGTTAGGTGCTATCCTTTCATATCCTATCCTGCATCCTGTAA